>JAHRHZ010000013.1:14594901-14614813 GCA_024137785.1 Ginglymostoma cirratum | reverse complement strand
ATCTCAGATTCTCCAGTATCTGCAGTTCCTACTATTTCTGAAACAATTGAAATTGTACAAGTTTTACAGTGATTAAATTCCATGCATTTTGTTTGGAAAAGTACAAACACCTACTATGGAATAAAATGGATTTTTATTGATATTGATATGAATGCACAATGAATATTGTGTCAACAAATAAAAATATTGTTCAGACCCAACAAAAGTTCATGACAATATTCATGCCCCATTCCTAACTGGAAGTATGGAAGTGAACATAGAGATAGAGGTAAATAAAACAAAGAACTGCAGATGCTTGAAATCTGAAAAAAAAAATTGAAATTGCTGGAGAAACTCAGATCTAGTATCATTTAGGAAGCTAAAATTGGATAGGGTCCATGATGAATATAAAGAAAGCAGGAAAGAACTCGAGCAGGGAATTAGGAGAGCAAGAAGAGGTCATGAAATGACCTTGGCAAGTAGGGCTAAACAGAATCCCAAGGCATTCTATATATACATTAAAAACAAGAGGATAACTAGAGAGAAGGTAGAATCATTCAAGGATAAAGGAGGGGACTTGTGCTTGGAGGCAGAGGATGTGGGTGAGATCCTGAATGAGTACTGTGCGTCAGTGTTCACCCAGGAGAAGGATATGGAGGGTAATGAGATTTGTGTGGCGCATGCTAATATGCTAGGATATTTTGAGATCAAGAAAGAAGTATATTGGGTCTCTTGAAGAGCATTAAGGTGGGTAAGTCCCCAGGGCCCAATGGTACCTACCCCAGGTTATTGAAAGGGGTGAGAGAGGGGATTGCTGGGGTCTTGACCAAGATCTTTGTACCCTTGCTAGCCACTGGAGAGGTCCTGGAGGACTAGCAAGTAGCTGATGATGTTCCTCTGTTCAAGAAGGGAAATAGGGATAATCCAGATCGGTGAGTCTCAATCGGTGATTGGGAAGCTTTTGGAGCGAATTCTTAGGGATGGGATTTATGTGCATTTGGAAAAGCATGGCCTAATTAGAGTCAGTTAGAATGGCTTTGTGCAGGGCAGATCATGTCTTACTAATCTGATAGAATTTTGCAAGGAGGTGGCAAAGGTGATCGATGAGTGTAGAGCAGTGGATGTTGTCTGCATGGATTTTAGTAACGCGTTTGACAAGGTCCCTCATGGCAGGCTCATCGAGAAGATTAAGATGCATGGGATCCATGCTGACTAGCCACATGGATTCAGAATTGGCTTGTCCATAGAAGGCAGAGGGTAGTAGCGGAAGGGTGTTTTTCTGGCTGGAGGTCTGTGACTAGTGGTGTTCAGCAGGGATCCGTACTGGGACCTCGGCTGTTTGTGATTATACATTAATGACTTGGATGAAAATGTAGATGGGTGGGTTAGTAAGTTTGCAGACGATACAAAGATCTGTAGAGTTGTGGATAGTGTAGAAGATTGTCAAAGAAAACAGTGGGATATAGATCAGTTGCAGATAATGGGCAGTGAAATGGCAGATGGAGGTTAATCCAGGTAGATATGAGGTGCTGCACTTTGGGAGATCAAATGTTCAGGAAAAGTACACAGTTAATTGCAGGACCCAGAACAGCATTGATGTATAGAGGGATCTTGGGGTTCAAGTCGATAGCTCTCTGAAAATGGCCACACAAGTAGATAGGGTGGTAAAAAAGATGAATGGCATGCTTGCCTTTATTTGTTGGAGAATTAAGCACAAGAGTCAGGATGTCATGTTTCAGCTTTATAAGACTTTGGTTAGGCCAAACTTATGAGTATTGCATTCAATTCTGTTCCCCACATTACAGGCAGGATATGGAGACTTTGGGGGTTTACCAGGATGCTGCCTGGTTTAGAGGGTATAAGCTATAGGGACAGGTTAGAAAACCTGGTTTGATTTCTCTGGAGTGGCAGAGGCTGAAGGGAGACTTGATAGAAGTCTATTAAATTATGAGAGGCATAGATAGGGTTGACGGTCAGAATCTTTTTCCCAGACTTGAAATGTCGAATTCTAGGGGAAAGTTCAAAATGGATGTGAGGGGCAAGGTATTTTTTTTTGTTTTTACACAGACTGGTAGGAGTCTGGAACACACTGCCAGCGGTGGTGGAGGCAGACATGACAGGTGCATTTAAGGGGCTTTTAGATAAGCACACGAATATGTTAGGAATGGAGAGATACGGACCACGGATAGGCAGAAAGGATCATTTTAATTTGGCATCATGTTTGGCACAACATTGTGGGCCAACTGGCCTATTCCTGTGCTGTACAGTTCTATGTTCTATCTGTGGAGAGTGAAAGAGAGTTAACGTTTCAGCTCCAGTTACCTTTCTTCAGAACTGATGGTAGCTAGAAAAAGGTACTTGGGCTTTGTGGAACACCTACATTCTGTCAGCAAGAATGATCCTGAGCTTCCAGCTGCCTGCCACTTCAACCACGTTCCCTGGACAACATTTGTGTCTTAGGCCTGCAGTGCTTTAAGAACAGCGCCTCGTTTTCCGCAACCTTCAAGACTCAATATTAAGTTCAATAATGTTAGGGCCTGAACATCATCTTCAATGTCCTTTCCACTGCCGTTACCAGGCCCTATCATTACATAGGATGCTTTCAACACAGCCAACCCACTTTCACCTACTTATGGTCCCCATGGAGCAGCTCTTCTGTCTCCCTGGCTTACCATTAGCCAACCCTTTGTCTGCCTAACTGTCTTTCTCTCCTTCTGGGCTCCATCTTCACCTATCTTTTACTCCTTTACCTCCTACCACCCCCACCCCCACCCCCACCCCCGCCCCGTCTTCAGCAAACGTACGATCTTTTCCCAACAACCATGTGTTGGTAAAGAAGGGTCTCTGCAACATTAACTCTGCTCTTCTTCAGCAATGCTTGTACTTTTCATAAAACATAGGATCCCTACAGTGCAGAAAGAGGCCATTCGGCCCATCAAGTCTCACTGACCCACCAAACAGCATCCCACCCAGACCCCACTCCCTCATCCTATCCTTCTAACCCTACATTTCCCATGGCTAATCCATCTAGCCTGCACAACCCTGGACACTACAGGGCAATTTAGCAAGGCCAATTTACCTAACCTGCACACCTTTGAACTGTGGGAAGTAAGCGGAACACTCAGTGGAAACCCATGCAGACACAGGAAGAACGTGCAAATGCCACACAAACAATAACCCAAGTCTGGAATGGAACCCAGGTCCCTGGTACTGTGAAGCAGCTGTGTTAACTATTGAGCGATGGAGAAAAAGGTTATTTTATACCACAAATATTGATACAAACATCATTTTGTGGCAGAACTGATGTTAAATGTCTAATTGTCCATATACGTTGGAACAAGAGCACACAATAATATATGCTCTAATTATGCAGAAAAGTTATCATAACGTTGCAGCTGTTATTTATGGTTTTTCCCCATTATTTATGCATACTAATTACTAGCATCTTGAAATTAAATTTAATATTAGCGAACACAACCACAAATCTTGCATCCTTCCTTGTGAAATTAGGATTAAAAACCATCACCCACAGGCTCAAGATTTATACATAATTCAGAAGCTACAAAGCTGAAATGTAGTGATGATTCATGTGCAAAGGCAAATACAAGGCCAACCTTGTATTATAACAACTGGGTTGCAGGCCAATCATGTGTATTTCAGTTAATAACTGCATCATGAGATGCTAGGGAGGAATCTTAACAAGTAAGCACGTTTTGGTGCATGTGTGGGAGTTGGGAAGGGCAGGGAAGAGTTGATAATGTAAATTCCTCATGCCCGGTCTTAGATGTGATTTACTTTGTAGGTGTTACAGAAGGTGGTCACGTTTGTCCGGGGTCAGGGAACCTGGCAGCTTTATGAAATGAGGAAAGGTTCAGGGAAAAGACTGCTCTTTCAGTACTTTCCCCCTACATCCCAGCAAAAATGCTGAAGTACCAAATAAGTTGTGATTTATGGGTGAGAATCTACAAATCAAGTAATATAAAAAGTTAGTAAACGCAAACAAATGGCAAATAATATCTCATACAGAACCACAGTTTAAATTTCACACGTTTTATACTATTACCATCCTTGTCCATAGTCTGTACTTTTGACAGACACAGGTCACATTTGTAAGATGATTACACCATTTGGAGATCTATCAATGCAAACTGCAGTTCATTTAATTTCAGTTCTTCAGATTGTAGTGCAATGTTAGTATTTATCGTTGGTATACTCAAGTTTTGTAATCATTAGACAGTTTTTTTTTGTAGAAGTCACAGAATCATAGAATTATTATAGTGCAGGAGGTCATTCTGTCCATTGTGTCTGCATCAGTTCTACAAATAGGCATCATCACCTGGTGCCAACCTCTTTTTTTTTTCTCCCATATACCCTTGCACATTATTTCAATCCAAATAATCATCCAATGGCCTTCTGAAAGTCTCCATTGAATCTGTCTCTGCCAAGCTCCAGGTATTGCATTCCTTACCTTAGGTAGTCACTGTGTGAACTTTTTTTTCTTCACATCACACCACTCCTTTTGCAAATCCCTCAGTCTCTGCACCCTCATTCTTGTTCCTTTTAAAGCAGGAATGGGGACTGCCTATCCGCTCTATCCAACCTACTCATAAATTTGAAAATCTCTGTCAAATCTCCTCTTCGTCTTCCTCCTTCCGAAAAGAACAGCCCCAATTTCTTCAATCTATCCTCATAAGTGAAGTTCCTCATTGCTACAACTATTCCCGTAAATCACTTTGCACCCCCTCCAATCTGTCCACACCCCTTGTGGAATGCAGAACGGTATACAATACATCACCTAGGTCTAACAAGTGTCTTGTACAAACTCATCATCATCTCTTTGGTCTTGTATTCTATGGCCCTATTAATAAAGCTGAGGACCCTATGCTTTACTAACTGCTCTCTCCACTTGTCCTGCCACATTCAATAATCTATACACACATACACCATATCCCTCTGCTTCTTCACCTCATTTAGATTTATATTCCCTATTTTAGTTTGCAATGTTCCAACCAAAATGCATCACCTCACACTTCCTTACATTGAACCACATCAACCATTAATCTATCCAATAAACCAACTTGTCAGTGTCCTTTTGTGGTTTTACACTGTCCTCCACTCAGTTTACAATTCTTTCAAGTTTCTTGTTATCTCCAAACTTTGAAATTATCCCAGGCATACCAAAATGAAGCTCAGTAATATACATCAAAAACAGAAATTGCTGGAGAAACTCAGCAGGTTGACGGTATCTGTGAAGAGAATGCAGAGTTAACATTTTGAGTCCAGTCAGAACAGTTCTGAAGTAAAATCGCTATGCCATTCACTTCACAAAAATGATACTTCACTATCTTCCTCAAGTGGAATGCATTGAACAGCAGGTAGTTGCTGCAGGTGGGCACTAGATACGACTCAGTGCAAACTCAGTGGGGTAAGTTAAGATTTTCCATTTCAGTTTAAGTGCCTTTTCATGACATGTTAAGTGTTAATTTATGCCAAGTAACCTCCCTGGCACTGAAAATGCTCTGCTGAGTGCAGTGTCTCATTCCTTCAGGTTTTAATTCTTATCAGAGATATCAAAAATTCAAAAAATAATATATTTGTGAGCTTTTCCTTTATGTCCCCACTTACACTCTCTCACAATCCAATCCTTCTTTTATTCATAATTGATGTTTGACATTGAATTCATCCAAACATATCAAATTTTAAATTTCCATCTTATCCTTGCACTGGTAATTTCACGAAGCTTCAACTAATTGAATTTGCTCAACCAGATCTCCAGTTTCTCTCTCTGCAATATTATCTACATACAGTTTCAGCAACTTGCAACACAAAAATGTAAAAATCTAAATGTGCAAGGTCAAGTCTGGCCAGCAGCAAAAATTATTACATGTCCTGTTACAACAAATTATAGCCCCAGTTTATAACTAATGTAATTGTAGTCCACTTGAAAATTCACCCACGATATTGAAGATTACCAAACAGTTTTTCTCAGAATCAGGAGGAATCCTAAGCCATTTAAAAATGGAGGAGACACCCAATTCCAGGATTCTTATTTCCTGAGCTCCCAAATTTCACCAGTGTGGATTAAGAGTGCAGGTAGTGAGCATGCATCTTGAACTCCTAACATGGCCATCTCCACTACAGTGGTAAACATCCTAGCCTCCCAAAAATTTTCATGGAGTCAGACTGCTTTCTCTATCAGTCACAGTTCTTAGATCTCAGTGAGTCAAAAGCTATAGTCTCAACTTAGGAACTTTTGAAAGGCAAATGCAAAAGATCTTACCAACGCCAACTCACGACCTCCTACTCAGCCTAAATGCACCTTATTCACAGTATGCGAATATATGATCTTTCTATCCCCATTCACTAAGTACAGATTATGTACAGAACTAATGAACCATATAGTAACATGGCATGGGTGGAACTGCTTCGGAAAAAAATCATTGCATAGAATTTTTTTTTGATGGCAAGGTCTGACAGTGCATCATGTGAAGAATCAGAGGGGAATGTGTCCTTACAAATCATAGCAGCCCCACAGCCATCTAACACTGCGAGGAGGAAATACAGTCAGGATTCCCTTAGCTGAGACTTTAAACAAATTAGCTTCGCTGGGGTCCTAAAGAGGACTGGTCATTTTGCTGAGTTGCAATCCTTATGAGATGTACAGGTTATATCTCCTATCATCTCTTTTAGCAATGTCTCAGAGTTTATTATGTTCATGCCAGGTGAAGGAGGATCATGGTTCCCTCTTTTAAGCCCCTTTTTGGTCAGCCACAGCACTTTCTTATAATGTCTTCCATTTTTCTGCAATGTGCTTGAGACCCCAATGTGAACAAAAGATAAACTTTCTTTGAGTAATTTTTTTTATTCTTACTGTAACTCAAAATGGCGCCGGACTGTGAAGACAAAACACCTTTCACTAGATTTTCAAGACGTGTGACAATAAATTGGTCATTCATTCGAGGTAAGACAGTATGGAGCTGGATGAACACAGCAGGACAGGCAGCATCAGAGGAGCAGGAAAGTTGACGTTTCGGGTCAGGAACCTTCTCCCACTTCTGAAGAAGGGTCCCAACCCGAAACATCAACTTTCCTGCTCCTCTGATCCTGCCTGTCCTGCTGTGTTTCTCCAGCTCCACACTGTCTTATCTCTGACTCCAGCATCAGCAGTTCTTACTATCTCTGATTGGGTAATTCATTCGAGTTTGTTTTTTGCATTTTTGATTGCGGACTGAAACGGAAAAACAGCAAAAGACTGAGAAAGGAATACTTATAAAAGGCGAGTTAATGAAACTCATTGTAAATTGTGTTTACACCGTTGCTTTATTCAAGTAGTTGGGATGGCTGCTTGCAGATGGGCTGGCACCAGTTTGCTGATTGGTTGTGGTGCTGTGGCCAGTTGTAGATGATAGAGGCTATCAGCCTGACAATACTTATCCAATTGGCTTTTTGGGTATCTGAACAGCTTGTGGGCGTGCACAATATTGGCAAAAGCTTTCTGGCTGCTGCAAGGCCAAGATGGTTTGTCTTTCTCTCCAGTAAAAAGCTTGAAGTCTGAAGGAAAGCCTATTTTCCCTCACCAGTTGCCCTAAGCTGTTGCCTTTAACTAATTACTCAGAAACTTGGCAATTTATGTACGAATCACCAAAGGCCTCCTGTGAAGAAGTGAAAAGAGGAGACCGAAGAACAGAAAATCCTGGCAAGCAAAAGGATTATCTCAGCAAATACTGTGGACTTGGGCCACAGAACTGCTTCCCTCTTTACCCATAATACCAAATTTTTTTTGCCTCTCTGAGATGGTCTGCATGTATGTGTAGGAAGGCGGAGGTGGTGTGTGAATTGCTTCCTCGAGGCTGTGCCACTCTGATGTTCAGCATGTGGCAGTCGCCATACCAACATGGATCACAGCAGCGACTTTTGGCTCTGGCAGTCGCTGCTGCACAAAAGTTTGCATGGAAGAAAAATAAATTATAGGAAGCACAGGGGTGTTGTTTAGCACGGAGTTAGAGATTTGATCACTATGTTTTATGTCAACACCTCACAGTTGTTTACTAGTGGTCAGAATCTATTTATTTATAGTAGAGAGCAGTTTTCTTTAAGTACAAAAACCCAATCGATTTTGCCTGTTAACCTGGGTCTGACCAGTAAATTGACAACTCTGCATAATCCTTTTAAATTCTTAACTTTTGTGATGAGTCTGGGAATAGCAAAGCTTGATTTTCAGTGCGCTACCCCAGTGAGGAAAAACAGCAAGTACCTGTAGCTACCATACTTTGATTAAATTTTGTTGAACAGATCAGAATGGAAGAAAAGGCAATTCTAATGTTTTCTTTAGTGAAAGAGGATTCAAAGTTTTGGCAAAGATCTGTTTTATTACCTAATAGAATCATAAAATGTGGCAAAACACACTTCAAACACAGGTAATGAGCTTATAAATAATTTGGGATAAGAAAGAGACACCAGCAACACTACAGAAGCTCGACACTATCCAGAACAAAACAGATTGACACCCCATTCACGACCTTAAACAGTTACTTCCTTCACCACTGATGCACAGTGGTGGCAGTATGCATCAACTGCAATATGAGCTGCAGGACAGAAATGGGACAGACAAGTTACCTGCACATAATTCCTAGGCTCTGACCTGCTCTTAAGACCAGAGTGTTAATACGTTTGGTCCAGTTTAGTTCTCTAGTGTTAGCACAGACCAGATGAGAAGGGCAGTTGCAAATTTACAGTTTTTCTGAATCTATATTGAAGGAGTAAAATCCAAGTCCCAACTGCTTAGCTGCTGTACTATTTGCTTAGGCATGATGAGCTTATAAATACATTTTGATTTTTCTTCCAGGTGGTGTTTTCTCAATTCTAATTTGCAATGATTGAAATTGGGAGACAGGAGCTTTCTGTATCCTTGATATACTCAGTCCATGAAGTTTTCTTTCTACTTGTTGCTGTTTTGTATATTCCCACTGTATCTGCATTTTCTTTTCCAAATGGAACACTACACCAGTAACCCTTCATCTCCAATGTGTTATGGCACAATAAAAGTGTGACTAAAACAACAGATGCAATTTTCTTGATACTTTATTGAATTTTAGTGCTTGTTGATTAAAAATGGAAATACTGAGATAGCTGGGTTTTTTTTTTAAATATTCTATGTGGGTTGCCCAGACTTGACAGATGATGACAACAGTCATTTTAAGTGAGGAGTGTTTCTTTTTCTAAAAACTTGTTTTCATTGGTGTAAGCCTCAGGTACAGAAAATTGAACATTGATAAAGCAATGTTATTACAGTCATACAAGGTTGCACAAAATTAAGATACATGTAGCGCATTTTGTTTTATTTGGCCATAGGATGTGGGTGAACTGCCTTCTTCAGCTGCTGCTATCTCTGGGGTGTACATCCATGTGCTTTTAAGAAGCAAATTCCAGGATTTGACCCAATGACATTGAAGGAAAGATGACATAGTTCCAAGTCAGGATGGTGTGTCACTCAGAGGAGAAATTTGCATGTGGTGGCGTTCACATGCTTTTACAGCTCTTGTCCTTCAGAGGTTCTGGGTTATGAAGGTGCTGAGGAAGAATTTTCGATGAGTCACTTCAGTGCATCTTGTAGATGGTGCTCACTGGTGATATCACTGTAGGATTCTTAAGGGGCTGAGAGGGTGTTTCCACTCATGGGAGAGTCTAGCTCCAAGGAGTATAGCCTCAGAATAAAAGGATACCAATTTATGAGGAGGAATTTCTTCTCTCCATAGGTTGAGTGTCTTTGAAACTCTTTTGCCATAGACAGCTGTGGAGGCAGAGTCCTTGTGTATATTTAAGGCTGAGACAGATAAATTTTTGATCAGTAGGGGAATCAGAGGTTAAGGGGAAAAGGGCACTAAAATGGATGTTAGAAATGTCAGATCTGCCATGATCCTATTAAATGGCAGAACTGGCAAGCAACTGAGTAGCCTACTCCTGATCCTTTTTCTTATGGTCTTACGATTTGATTCCATATTCCTAGAATGTTAGCCAAGGCCTCTGGATTACTAACTGAACACTTTTGATGAATAACCGATGAAACACCAGTTTTTTCTTACCTGCAATGATTATGAATGGCTATTTGCTTTTTAAGAAGTTTCACATTCACATGCAACTCCTATTCTATGGTTCATTGCTTTTGTGTATATGCACAGTAAGTGAATAGGTTTGCATGGAGTGTATGAAGGGCTGCTGGGTATGGATGGTAGTGAGATAGTGTTGACATGCAGCCTAGTGAGTCACAGGCATGATTTAGCATAGAGGTGTGGGCATGGGAATAAATGTGGAGTGATGAGGTGTGAGGACTAGAGGGCCTATAATGTGACCAAACAATTGGGGCAAAGTCTCTATAGAGACTTTAACCAGGCTGCATTGAACTTTGACAGGCCTGTAAATGTTTTATTTGTTTCTGGGTGATCTTCTGGGTTGATCAGTAGCTCTAGAGTAACATACCTCTTTAGAACTTGATGAAAAACACTAAATGTTTATTTTGTTACTGGTGAGGAAAGGGTTAAATAAAAATTAACTCTATTTCTTTCTACAAATGCTGCCCGACCTGGCTGAATTTCTGCAGCCCTTGGTCTTTATTTATAGATTTTATTTCTGTTTATAACAAACTCAGATAATGTATTGCTGTTCTTTATTTTACACAGCTAAATGGAACTGTGGTAGGAACTTCCAATGTAATTGTTTTACTTCTGAATTCATGTAAAACAAACCCTGATATAGTCTAATAGATAGATAAACCTGATAGACAGTGAGAAAGGGTGGAGCAATTGTTTTTAAACTATGCTTTCTGTTTACATGCAGATACAGATTTTAGCCATTAGGTGGTGCTATGGTATAAACTGTTACAATTTTACAGCACAGAAACAGGCCATTCGGCTCAACTGGTCTGTTCCAATATTTATTCTCCATACAAGCCTCCTGGTACTCTATTTCATGTCAGAAATTGCTACAAATTAACTGGGAATAGTATGCTGATAATCGTGTCGCATTGTTCCACAAGTCACTCCAAAATTTGGATATCCCAACAAGATGACCAAAACATCCAATTTGCCCGACAAATCACCATTCACAAGCAGAGATAACAAGGTGTGGGGCTGGATGAACACAGCAGGCCAAGCAGCATCATAGGAGCAGGAAAGCTTGACGTTTCGGGCCGAGACCCTTCATCCACACCTTGTTATCTCGGATTCTCCAGCATCTGCAGTACCTTTTATCTCTGATACCATTCACAAGCAGTTTTGACTGTGGCAGAGAACAATTTTAGTGTAACATACTTAATTTTAAGCAAAGGCAGAGAAAAGAAAGGATTTCTAAACTATGGCTGTGTAACTTAAACTGTATCACTTTGAAAATCCAAGCACTAAATCACAATTAAGAGAGACAAAAGACAAAAAGTTTGACATAGATACTTTGATTGGAAAAAGAAAATAGACATGTAGAAATTTCCAATCAAAGTCTAAATTTCAAGAGTGAGTTAAATTGACAATTTTTGTTTTGAGTTTTAAAACTGATGACATATTCTGTGTGGTAATGGTAATTTTTCAATTCAGTGATTTTTTTTAAAATTAGGATTCTTTCTGTCAATCTTTCTCAGGTTTTTTTGTCTTTTTCCCAGAGGGGGAACAGAGGGAGAAAGATAAACACTTTTGTTTACTGGCTCCCAACACTTCTACCTGCTGTCCTGGCACCGACAGCTCCCAACACTCAATTCAAACAATCAGAGGGCTGTCATCCAGCAGAATTTCCTCAACTCACAAGAATCTTGATGCCACTCAGGTGCGAATTTATTTCCATTTAGATATTTCCACAGAATTAACAGCAACAAATAACTGTGCATATATAATTAGAGGTTTAACATCTGATTGAAGGACTTTCCAAAATGGCTAGCAAAGATTTGTCCTCGTTACCTGTATCTAACAGTGTGGTGAAAAGCTCCGCCTGCTCATAGCTGGAAAAGAATGCAACATGGCAACAGGCACAACAAAATAGATGTGTTTTTAACAGTTACTGCCACTACTTCCGAGGCAGGCTTCAGGACACAGCACTTCATGGCAGTTCTTGATACTTTGAAAGGACTACATCCGTTTCTTTGGCAACAGTGTGAAGTAAGTTCTTGCTTGATAATACTGATATTGAAACATCAAAGGAAACTCCAACTTCCTAGGTGAGGGACAAGATAAACAAGGCAGAATTGCCATTTTGAATTCTTCTCCACTGACAGCTGCTGGAATTGTGCAGTGAGGACATGTTAAGTCTCAGCAGTAATGATCCAATTGTTGAATAACCTCCCAACACTTAGTGTTCAGGCATACACGTCAACCACCACCAAAACGACAAGGTATTACAGGGCCACAGTTATTTATGGAAATATTTTGGACATGAAATGCCATCTACTAAATAGGAAAACAGGAAAGAAAATCAGCACCAATGTTTGAATATTTAAAAGCTTTTAAAAAACCCACTAAATATAATGTGGAAGAATATATTTTACTTGCTATTAGTAGAAAATATACTTGAATTTCTCAACTATGCAAATATATTCAGAGCTTTCATTTACATCAACCAGAAATGCCACTCATCACCACATTAAACATTCTCTTGTGTTTTTCCAGCTTAAGGGATGACCTTCATATAAAGCACAGGAATGTACTGAAGAGCATAATGAACATATCAAATATAATTTACATTCAGCTCACTTTACCGACAAAGAAAAATCATAATTAGCGATGTTTGAAAGGCATTTTCAAGTGCATAGACGATTTCAATTTTACCTCCAGTATCAGGGGAGTTAGCTATTAATGAATCGGCTATGTAGAATACAAGTACCTTTAATGAGCTTAACTGAATAAAGTGACCCAATGAGTTGCTGCTTGTGGCATGATTTATAATACCCTATGAGAACCACTGAGGTTATAATCCACTGCCAAATTATCTGAGAATTATGGTTTTACAGAAGTTATTAATAAAACAAAATTAAATTAAAGACTCACTTTTGTAGCTAAACATTGTGCAACATTTGATAATTTATTTTTAAATGATTTTGTTTCTTCTGGGAATACAAGCCATGATTAATTTCTTTATAAATAGCCTTTCCTTGCTCTTTCAATCAAACGTCAATAGCAGCAAATAAGAACAAAAACTATTCAACCTTCAGAAAATAACTTGAAGTCTGGATGGAAATTTTAAATTGAGGTTCTTATGTGCAATTCAGAAACTTCAGATCAGTCAGTTACAGTTGCTAGAACTGCTTTATTCACACATAAGTTGGCAGCACAACACATTCAGATACTAAACAAAGCACCACAGAGTGATACAGCATGGTACCATGGCTTTAATTATTCACACAGTAAGTTCCCAAATACCAATGTTGGGCAAAGGAATGGGGAGAGGAATGGAAGGGCAATAGTGGCAGGAGATTCAATTATTAGGGAAACATACAGTTGTTGCTGTAACTGTAGATGTGACTCCAGGATGGTATCTCACCACTCTACTGTTGAGGTGAAGGTTTACACAGAGGGGCTGCATGACATTTATTGTATGGGGGGGTGGTGGCATTTGTGGTGGTGGTGGTGAGCAGTCACAAGTCAAGGTTTACAATGGTACAAATAAAATGGGTAGAAAGGCTACTCAGGATCCTGAAAGCAGAGTTTAGGCAGTTAAGTAAAAAAGCAGGACTTCCAAGACAATAAGCTCAGCATTAATCCCAGTACCACATGCTAGTGAGCATAGAAATAAGATGACTGAGGGAATGAACAAGCATCTGGTTAAGGAGAAAGTGATTTAGATTTCTGGATCACTGGAACCGGTTCTCGGGCACGTGGGAGCTAAACAAGGAGAGGTTACACATTAGCAGGACCAGGATTAGTATCGTTGCAGACAGATTTAATATTGCTGTTGGGAAGGTTTTAAATTAGCTTGTCAGGAGGATGGAAACCTGAGAGGGGCTTCAGAAAAGAGGAAAACAAATTTGGTGTACGGTTGAAGAGTCACTTGTCGTTAACTTTGCTTTCTCTTCACAGATGCTGCCAGATCTGCTGAGTTTCACGAACAATTTGCATTTTCCTTTCAGATCTACAGTATCAGTTTGTTATTAAAACAAACTTGATAATGGGAAGTAGAGAAGTAGTAAACAAAAGTGGAAGGCAGTGAAACAAATGCAAACATCAGATTGGGAAAAAAACAGAACAATGTTAAAAGGGTAGCATAAAAGGAAGTTGAAAATGCATGCAGCGTTCAGATACAGGTGAAATAACCACAAAAGTGGAAATAAGTGGGTACGATCTAATTGCTATTGTGGAGGCATGACTGAAGGGTGACCAGGGCTGAGATCTAAATATTCAAGAATATTCATTATTTAAGAAGATGATGAGGTAGTGGTTCTAATAAAGATACGGTTGATACATTAGTGAGACAGGATCTTCAATTGAAAAAAAAACAAGATGCAGAATTTACTTGGGTGGAGTAAAGCAAGGGAATGGGGCAGCAAACAGTAGTAAGTTGTTTGTATGCCAAGTAGAAGGGTAATGTGGGGTGTGGTATAAATTGGACGTGCCTGTAACACGGGAAAGATAGGAATCATCGGTGACTTTGGGAAAGTCTAATGAACTCCAGTGCTGTGGAAGATGAATTCTTGGTATGTGTATGAGATGCTTTTCTAGAGCAGTGTGTTGAGGAACCAATGAGGGATTAGGTTAGTTTAGATCTAGTGTTAATGCAATGAGAAAGGGCTAATTAATAATCTTGTTGCAAAAGAATCTTTAGAGTGACCATAATATGAAAAAAAATTACATTTGAAAATGATTTGTTTCAACCAAAATCTGGATCATCAGTCTAAACAAAAGAACCTAGAAAGATATGAAGAATAAGTTGGCTGTGGTGAATTGGGAAAATACATTCAAACATTTGCTGCTAGACAGGCAGTAGCAATCACTTAAAGAATTAATTGAGAGTGTACTATAAATATATGTTACATAAAATACAAGGCAGAAAAACACAACAAGGAAAGCAAGTCAACCATTGATAACAAAGGAAATTAAAGATTGTATTGGGTCAAATGAGGAGGTTCATAAAATTGCCAAGAAATGTAATAAGCATGAGGATTTTAGAATTCAGTAAAGGACAAAAAAGCTAAGATAGAAAGAATAGAATATGAGTGAACTTGAGTATTGCTGAAATATTATGTACTTGGTTGAAACTTTTCGTCTTGTGCTCATCAGAATGTGTCATAAGAATAGCAATACAAAGGCAAATTAACATTTATACTGCATGGAAGAAGAGTGCTGGTTGGTTGGCAAGTGGACATTGGTAGGGATATTGCCATGAAGAACATACTCATTAATGCGGATTAGCAGTAAATTGCCAGAGACAGGTCAATAAGATGCTCTGCCACTGCCACAGTGGTATAATCACCAGACTAGTAAAGCAGAGAGCCAGGCTGATACTCAGTGGACATGGCTTTAAGCTCCATCATGGCAGATGATGAAATCTGAATCAATAAAAACCTGGAATTAAAAGCTAGTCTAACAGTAACCACTGTCAATTTTCTTAAAAACCCATCTTGTTCATTAATAACCTCTGGGGAAAAGAATACTGACATTTATAACCTGGCGTGGCCTACTTTTGATTCCAGACCCATAACACTATGGCTGACTGTTAACTGTCCTCTGAAATGGCACCAGCAAACCAGTGACAATTAGGGATGGGCAACAAATGTTGGCCCAGCCAGTAATGCCCACATTCCATGAACGAATTTAAAAAAAACACAAGTGAGATAATGTGGTACATAAAATGCAGTGGCGGTCTGATGCCAGCTATATAGGCTGTCCATCCCAAAGACTATCAGGTTGTATCAAACATTGTATTCCTCTGTTATTTGCAATGCTTGAAAACACATAACAATGTCCAATATTTGTTATGATTCTGCAACTGGACAACATTTACTTGATAACCTTGAGTGTGTGAAGACTTCACTGACAACTAATTTAGGATAATCAGTTGGGCTTGATGTGCAGTGGTAGCTACGTCTATTAATACAAAGGGGCCTTTGCAGGCAGAAAGAACATGTATGTGCATTGTACCTGTTTCAAAATCAACAAAATAGGTGACAGGCATTCACTTGTTCAATTCTCAGGGCAATGTCCTTCCCAATCAGCGTCAACCTGATCAATTTAAAAACCTGGCAGTTAGCTCTCAGTCAGGATTAATGGATACATTCTCCATGCCATCACCTTGACCAATTTCCATTTACCAACCAATCAGCTGGCTCCTCTCATGTAGTACTAATGTGGGTCTCCCCCTTGAAATTGTCCCTTGCCCCCTGGGCAAGCTAATGGGGCTAAAGGTAGACAAGTTGACTGGCCCTGATGAAATGCATCCCAGGGTACGAAAACAGGCTATGGGGAAAATAGCAAATGCACTAGTAATTATTTACCAAAATTCACTGGACTCTGGGTGGTTCCCGCAGATTGGAAAACAGCCCATGTGACGCCACTGTTTAAAAAAGGAAGTAGACAAAAAGCAGGTAACTATAGGCCAGTTAGCTTAACTTCGGTAGTGGGGAAAATGCTTGAGTCTATCATTAAGGAAGAAATAGCAAGACATCTGGATACAAATTCTCCCATTGGGAAGACCTAGCAAGGGTTCATGAAGGGTAGGTCATGTTTAACTAATTTGGTGGAATTCTTTGAGGACATTACTTGCATGGTGGACAATGGGGAACCTGTCGATGTGGTGTATCTGGATTTCCAGAAGGCATTTGACAAGGTGCCACATCAAAGGCTGCTACATAAGATAAAGTTGCACGGTATTACAGGTAATTTATTGGCATGGATAGAGGATTGGTTGACCAGTAGAAAGCAAAAAGATGGGGTAAATGGGTGTTTTTCTGGTTGGCGGTCAGTGGCTAGTGGTGTGCCTCAGGGATCAGTGTTGGGACCGCAATTGTTTACAATTTACATAGATGATTTGGACTTGGGGACTAAGTGTGGTGTGTCAAAATTTGCAGACGACACTAAGGTGAGTGGTAGAGCAAAGTGTGCAGAAGACACTGAAGGTCTGCAGAGGGATATAGATAGATTAATTGAGTGGGCAAAGGTCTGGCAGATGGAGTACAATGTTGATAAGTGTGAGGTCATCCATTTTGGTAGGAATAACAGCAAAGTGGACTACGTTTTAAACGGTAAAAAATTGCAGTATGCTGCTGTGCAGAGGGACTTGGGTGTCCTTGTGCATGAATCACTGAAAGTAGGATTGCAGGTGCAGCAGGTAATTAAAAAGGCAAATGAAATTTTGTCTTCCATTGCTAGAGGGATGGAGTTTAAAAACAGGGAGGCTATGCTGCAGCTGTATAGGGTCCTGGCGAGGCCACAGCTGGAGTACTGTGTGCAGTTTTGGTCCCCTTACTTGAGAAGAGATATACTAGCACTGGAGGGGGTGCAGAGGAGATTCACTTGGTTGATTCCAAGAGAGTTGGATTATGAGGAGAGACTGAGTAGGGTGGGATTATACTCATTGGAATTCAGAAGAATGAGGGGAGATCTTATAGAAACATATAAGATTATGAAGGGAATAGATACGGTGGAGGCAGGGAGGTTGTTTCCGCTAGCAGGTGAATCTAGGACTAGAGGGCATCGCCTCAAAATAAAGGGAAGCAGATGTAGGACTGAGGTCAAGAGGAACTTCTTCAGCCAAAGAGCTGTGAATCTGTGGAATTCCCTGCCCAGTGAATCGGTTGAAGCTACCTCGCTGAATGTATTTAAGGCAGGGCTAGATAAATTTTTGAACAGTAAAGGAATTAAGGGTTATGGTGAGTGGACAGGTAAGTGGAGCTGAGTCTCAAAAAGATCAGCCATGATCTTATTAAATGGCGGGGCAGGCTCGAGTGGGCAGATGGCCTATTCCTGCTCCTAGTGCTTATGATTTGGTATTCGGGCAAAATAACCAGATGAGTGCATCATGAAAACTTCCAACAAAATGTGCCCCCTTCTTAGCAATATTGAAATTAGTTTCAGTTAGAGTCATGCAGCATGGAACAGACCCTTTGGTCCAATTCATTCATGTTAACCAGGGATCCTAAGCTGAACGAGTCCCATTTGCCTGCCTTTGACAGATATCCCTCCAAACCTTTCCTATTCATGTACCTATCCAAATGTCTTTTAAATGTTGTAACTGTACCTGCCTCTACCACTTCCTCTGGCAGTTTATTCCATACACGCACTGTCCTCTGCGTGAAAAAAATTCCCCTCAGGTTCCTTTTGAATCTTTTGCCTCTCACCTTAGTCGAAAAGCAGTATTGGAGCAATGAAAGGGAATGAAAGTTCACAAATCTTCGAGACTCAATGATCAACACTTCAGTATTCAAACAGGAGGATATACAGATAACAGATACATTGGCCATCCTTAAAAATTCTACAGGTTCTGGACTGCTATCTGTACTTTCTGCTCCCAGTAAAGTCTAGGATACAGTATGCTTCATTAACTGCTCTCCACACACTTGTCTCGCCACATAATGTTCTATGCAGATACAGAGTCAGATCCCTGTGCTCCTCCATTCTCATTAGAATTCTATCCCTCATTTTATAACACCTTCCATGTTCTTCCTACTAAAATACATCACCTCACACTTTTATGCACTGAACTTCATCTCGTACCTACCCCCCCCTCAACCAACTTATCTATGAGCTTTGGAGATTCTACACTATTTCCTCAGTTTATATAATTTTCAAGTTTTGTATCATTGACAAATTATGAAATTGTCTCCTGCACACCAGGAGTTAGATCACTAATATACGTATCAGCAATAACAGGAGTCCCAAGATCAACCCCAGGGGAACCTCTCCACAAACCTTCCTCCAACTTGAAAAATATCTATTGACCACAACTGTTTCTTATAGCTCGGCCAAATTTTTGTCCACCTTATCACTGTCCCTTTTATTCCATGAACTATAGCTTTTCACACAAGCCTATTACGTGGCATTGTATCAAATGCTGGATATACAACTCATCAAAAGTATTGCTCTCATTGACCCAGTTACCTCTTCAAAAAACTGCTACAAGTTAAATTTAATTTCCCCTTTAGATATCCATGCTTATCCTGTTAAATCAACCCAACTTTTTCCATTGTCCATTTCCATAGTCTACCCAATACTTCTTCCTTAACAATTTTAGGCATTTCTAGTGACAGAGTATCTATCTGTCTCCATGGCATTGGGAATTATCAATCTCCTTGATTCCTGTAGTGCTCTATGCTTCCATGTCCCCTCTTCGGTCCCTAATTAGCCCTACTCTCTGTTTAGCACGACAACAGAAAACAGGCAATATGAGTAAACAAGTAATTCTTAGGTTGGCAGGCATGATAAATGGGGTACCATAAAGATAAGTACCTCCATCCCAACTATTCACAACATATATATCCATGATTTGGATATAGGAACCAAAAGTAGGATTTCCAAGTTTGTTCATGACTCAAAACGAGGTATGAGTTGTTACAAGTATGAAGCGAAGAAGCAAGAACGTGGAAGATGCAACATAATATGGATGTGTGAAGTTATCCAGTTTAATAGGAGGAATGGGGTGGTGACTACTTTTTATATAGTGGGAAATTGCAAAGTGTTGCTGTTCAAAAGGACCTCGCTGGATTTGTTCATAATCATTTAAACCTAAGCCCTTCATTGCAAGGGGATAAAAGGTACTGCAGATGCTGGAGAATCCGAGATAACAAGCATGGGGCTGGATGAACACAGCAGGTCAAGCAGCATCATAGGAGCAGGAAAACTTGACGTTTCGGGCCTAAACCCTTCATCAGAAATGGGGGAGGGGAAGAGGGTTCTGAAATAAATAGGGAGAGAGGGGGAGGTGGATAGAGGATGGATAGAGGAGAGGATAGGTGGAGAGGAGGCAGACA
>JAHRHZ010000013.1:14551161-14574901 GCA_024137785.1 Ginglymostoma cirratum | reverse complement strand
GGAAGGGTCACTGGACCCGAAACGTTAACTCTGTTTTCTCCTTCACAAACACAGAGAATGTTGGGGAAACCAATTTTATCTCATTGATACTACATGGAATCTGAGGACTGTACGTAGTGCACATTGGGTGAATGCTGATTCAGGATCCATGGAGAGAGGGGCGGGCGTAGAAACAGGATTACATTGAGTATGAGACATAGTGGCACAGAGGGTACATTGGACCAAAGGGGTAGCACAGGAAACCCAATGTGGAATGGGCAGGCACAATGGGCATGGCAATGAGGGAAACGGGGTGAGTTTTTGAGTGCCCTTAAATCTTATTTGGAACTGGGACAATGTGTTGAAGGATCAGGATTGGCCTTCTAACCAGCCCATACTCAGCACACACACTTGTGAACTCCATTACAGCTGACAAATTGCACTGTGAACTGAACCTCAGTATGAAAAGACTAAGATAAAATGTGAAATCACACTTGTGCCAGGAATGCAGCATGTCAGCTGAAAAAGTAGATCAGATTTTCCCAAGCCCAAAGGAAAATGTGGCTCTATATTTTAGTTTCTCTTTCTATCCTGAATTCCATTTCTTCTTTTTTTAACTGCACCTATAAACTTATCACACTGTATTTACACCTTTGCATTTGCAATGATGCAGCACACGCAGCGAAATATGATTAAAAATTAAAAGTAATCATAACGTTCCTTGGCTATTTCATTTACTAAAGGTACTGTATGGGTCACTTTACATTATTCCATATGATTGCAAAGACCTTTCTACAAGTATAAGTCAAATCCCAAATTATGCAATACACCCCCTTTTCTGAATACGCTTACTATAGTTTAAAAAATACATTGGCTTCAATGCACCGTAAGTTGGTAAATGTTAAAAAATATAGTTAAAATATCTTGATATCCCTTCCACTCTCCAATATTTGTACTTAAAGCACCATGCTAAATATTCAACAATATCATGATTTTCCTGTGTGGAATGGAGCTGAATAATTGACAAGAGTCAGCCTACAATAATCACAGAAAAGTGCATACATGAACTAGTCTAAAGATCATTAACTGAAAACCAAGATGGTTTCTGCCTTTAAAAAAATGGCTAGACGGGCATTCAGGTAGTTTAAAAGAGATTCAGTAGGCTGAATGATTGATTGAAAAGGTTGACTTATCAAGAAATAAATCAAGCTAAACAGGTTAGGCTTTTATTCATTGGGGTTGAGAGGCATGATGGGTAGTCTTATTGAAACAAGATTTTGAGTGGGCTTGCCAGGGTAGATACTGAGAGGTTGTTTCCTAGTGGGGGTATCTTGAAATAGGGAATGTGACACTCATTTAAAACGGAGACACAAATTCTTCTCCCAGAGGGTTCTGAATGTCTGGAATTCGGAGGAGGCTACCTCACTGAAAGTATTTGAAGAGGAGGTAGAAAGATTTTATTTTTGAAATATTGGGGAGTGGAGGGCTAAGAGGAGATAGCACAAAAGAGGAGTTGGGCCTGGGCCAGATCAGCCATGATCTTACTAAATGTGGCTGAGGCTTGATGGGCTGAATGGCCTACTCCTACTCTTATGTTCTTATAAAAGTGAATAATAAACAGCATTACTGGTGTGTATGGAGCTGTCTTGCTAAAACAATCTCACTCGCATCATTAAACAGAGATGTTCCCCCCAGTGAGACACATTTGTAGTCCTGCCATCGTCCTAATTGTACACCAATATGGTTGTTAGTCTATAATGTGTTTGTTTAATCCTTTTCTCAGGCCTCTAGGATGCAAGTCCAGTTTATCACAATCATTTCCATTTTATGGAAATGAATTTTCAAGCTCAGTGGAGGAAAAGGAAAAGTTTTAACAGCTTCCTTCACCCATTTCTTTTGCGAAGACAGTGACTATGCTGTAGCTCCATTGACCTGTCTTCTGTTTGCAATTTCCCTTTTCCTCGTGTACTGTTATCACTGTTCCATAAGCCCTACTGAGCTTAAACCATACACTTGGTATCAACTTCCTGTTTGCAGTTCATGGGTAATTATACTTTTGCACTCAGCTTTGGCTGGACTGCATTCAAAGCACTTTCAACTTTAGTCCTCTCATAGGATGATACACCATAACAGTGTATCAGACTGTCATGGCATTTGGTATCAGATGAACAGAAATGTTTTCAATTTAAATATTGCAAAGACTGAAGCCATTATTTTAGTCCTCTGTTCCCTAGCTGCTAACTCCAACGTGCTTCTCAGCGAAATCCACCTGTTTGCATTCTTTGGGTCACATATGAAATCAAGATAAGCTTCTAAATTCAGAATGACTACCATTTCCTATTCATTAAAACACCTAATTTCACTCACCGTAGCCCATATGCTGCTGGACTGCTCATTCACGTCATTGTTAACTCTCATTTTGACTGAACACAATCCTGGCTGAACCACACTCTATCCTCAGGAAACTGGAAATCATCCAATGCTACCCCACAAGTCTTAACCTGCAGCAAAGTCCAATTCACATCTTTTCTGCGCTTACATGCAGCAGCACACAGTCAGTCCATTTCTTGACTTTAAAACTTTCATCCTTGCTTTCAAACGCTTTCATGGCCTTGTCACTCACCATCTTTGTGATTAGCTTCAAGTCCACAACCCTCCAAGATATTGGTGTTCATCTAATTCTGACCTCTTGAATTTAATAATTTTTAATAACTCTTTCATTGACAGTTGTGTCTTCAGTTGTATAGAACTCAAGATCTAGACTTCCATCTTTATATCTCTCTGCATCTCCACCTCACGTTTCACCCTCAAGCTACTCCCAAGAAACTACATCCTTGAGCATGCCTTTAGTCATCTGACTGAATACTTCTTTATGTGGTTGGGGACCAGATTTCATTTCATAATGCACCAGTCAAGTGTTTTGGGGCATTTTAAGTTAACCGAGTTGTTGCTGTGTTGGGTGACAGAGACTTTAGTAAATGTTCTAAAGGGAGCCACAAGCATGATCCCTGCTTACCATCTTAATTACTCAAACAGGCTTAGAAAGCTACGTATATAATGCATAGACTTCGAGGTACTTATTACAGTTTAAATGCCCTGATCTACTAATTGTAGAATTGTTAAGCTCCAGCTAAAGCCTTGCATTGCAGATTTGCTAAGTTGTGCCTGTTTCTGGTACATCTGCACTGGCCAATGATCTTCCAACTTGATAGTGATGGAGAAATGGGGAATGCATCATGAAATGTGGTTACAAACTGTGTTGGTGTACAATTCTACTGCTGCTAAGGGACAATGGTGTTTCATGGATGCCCATTTTTGGGTTGGTATATTTCTTCTCAGTCCATTTCATTGATCATGGCAGTGAGACACATTACCTGAGTGAGGAAGCCGTCACCTTGGGGGGAAAGAAAACTTTGCTTTCAGGAGACGTTACTTCATTAAGTACATTAATTCCTAGCTCTGTCGGCATCAGGTAAGTTTGTGAGCAGAAAGCCACTAACTTATGAAAAGTGATAAGTATCAAGGACTTGTCCAGTTTGTCCACGATAGCGCAACCAAGCTGCTCTTTCTGCTGGGTACTGAGCTCTTCCATTCAGACTGCACTCATTAACAATGATCAGATGAAAGATCGACAGTGCTTCAGTCCAATTGTGAACAGCAGAGGACAAGTAAGGGAAGGAGGAGGTGCCACGAACTTTAAAAAGCCCAATAGTGCTTGAGCTCATCCTCTGTGCGTAAAAGATGAGTTTGAAACACTTGTAACCACCTTCAGCCAGAACATGGAGTGGATAATTCATCTCAGTCTCCCTCTGGAGTCCTCACCACCACTAAGTCTTCAACTAAGTTAATTCACTCCCCATAATACCAAAAATATGCTGTTCAGACTGGATCCAAAGGCAATGGGCACTAAGAACATCCTGACAATAGTGCTGAAGACACATGCTTCAGAACTAACCAGGCCTCTAGCCAAGCTGGTCCAGAAAATGTGCTAAACTGACAAATATTCAACAATGTGGAAAATTGCTCAGGTACTTCCAGTCCAGTACAAATTCTATCTGACCCCATTTATTGCTCCATTAATCTACACTTACTTAACATAAAAATGGTGCGAGATATGATGATAGTGCTACTCAGTGACATTTAATCACCAGTAAACTCTTCATTGGGTTTTGCAAAGACCACATTATAACCTTAGCCCAAGTACAGACAACTGAGGTAAGTTCCAATGGTGATACAAGAGTGGCTGCCTTTGATATCAAAGGAACAATTGATCAATGTGGTATCATGGCACCCAGCAGAACTGAAATCAATGTGAATCAGGGAAAAGCTTTCCACTGGCTGGATTCTTACCTAAAAGGTTCTCGTCATCACTATTTTCTCATCAAATGCTCAGAGATGTTATTACACACCTCTTGAACTCGGGATTCCCGGTCCAGATTTTGGAAATTGCCACTGCATCACAAGAACCCTTCTTAGCTTTCGACTGTAGATATTTCTAACTGTTGAGAGATGTTATTAAATCCGTGGAGCAGGTGGGATGTGAACCGGGCCGCCTGTCTCAGGGATAGTTACATGACCACTGCACCACAATAGGCTGAGGAAGGAGGGCTCGTGTCCTGGGCTCAAGCACGTTCAATTGCTTCACTAATTACTTCCACTCCTCTCTAAGGTCAAAACAGCAGACATTTCTAACATTTTTATAGCTTCTAATTCCATTCACAGTATCTCAGGTAATGGAACAGTCCATCCTCAAAGAAGCAAACCCGGGACAACTTTCAGGCTAAGTATGATATGTGGCAAATCAGATGTATGTGACGCAGGCACCAAATGATGGCTATCTCTAACAGAGAGTCTGACAATCTTCCTTTGATATTTATCAGCATTGGCAGGACCAAATCTCCCATCAACAAGTTGCTATTGATCAGAAACAGAAGAGAAACCAGCCTTACTATGAATACAACAGCAGATCTGAGGCCGGGTACTCTGCAGCAATTACCTCACTTTCTGACTTTCCAAGTATTTCCACAGTCTGCAAGGCACTAGGGATGTCAGGTATGTGAAGGAGTACTCAATAAGGAATGGGCAAGAAATTCTGGCCTTGCCTGGGACACCCATATCCTATGAATAAATATTGTCAAAAAAAAAACAATTTCCCTTACTAGTTGGTGTAAAGTATAAGTGAGAATTGATTTATCAATAGGTGGCTGGTAGTCAGTAGGATACTTCTTTTACCAGGGGCCACGAGGCTCTTTGAGGTCCGAATTACAGTTGTTTACTTCCAAAGGTCATGGTTGTTATATAGCCCAACCCAGTGTCTCCACTGCTACTGAGTATATCTTGGATAGGACATATGCAACAACAGTCATGAAGAATCTGGTTAGTTGAATAAAACTATGCTGAAATATTGCTTGACTAGTAATGGGAGGAGTCTGCCAATTTGGATGCAGGTCTGCAAAGTTTGTTGAACAAGGCAGTCCATGGTCAATGGTCCCAAATACTGCTACAGTCTTGCCCCAGTCTGACAGGTGTGATTAACAACAAGCCTCTTCAATACTTTAAATAATTTGTTAGCAACAGGCATCTTACAACTGATCACTTTACAAGGTCACCTCAGCAGACAGTACAGCCAGTGTGGGATGGAGTCATGGGTAGACTAGGTAGAAGTTATCAAACTAGTTAGATTTTTACAGTAAAATGGAAACTTTAACAATAATTTTGCCCTAATGTCATGTCATACATTATCATATTTATTCAATTACATTTAAAATTTCACATAATGTGATTTGTATTTTAGAAATTTAGCCATTTATTAATTTAATTTATTTCCTTGTGTCAGGCATTGGGTTGACCACGGGGAAACCAGATCTATCGGATATGTCCAGTGTGGTGTGTGGAATACAAGAACTAACAAAATCTAGTTGCAATAATAACATCAGATGAGTAAAGTTGAAAGTTCTGTTCCCCTGGTGCACAATTCTAATATTATTATCCTATGAAGAGTGGCTCATAATTGGATATACACCATAATTCTGTCATGTTTCTATACTCCCTTTGAGTGTGCAAGTAAAACAAGATTTAAGGCCGTAGTCTAATCTAGAGCTATAAACGGTCTGAACATCCTTTAATTCATTTTAAATTGTAGAGCATGGTTTATTTTTTGCATATTGTCTGTATGTGATCTTGTGCTTTTGCTAGGATTTACTGCTGAGTCAAGGTGACCTGTTTGATACTTTGAAAGGCAGGGAATGAAATACCAAAACCTTAAGACAGTTGGGCTCCTGTAAAAATCACAACTCAACAGGGAGAATGGTCTGAAATATAAATAGATTTCTATTTTTCTTATTCTAGATAAATGAATCCTGAAATTAAAAACAGAGTTAATGTTTGTTACATTTAAAAACAAAACAAAGTTCAACATAATTTATTCAGTTCATCGAGATCAGGAGCATGCATGTACCTCAGAGCCAATGTGTTGCTACCAGGCTGACGTTGGCTCTCCCTGATGAGGTAAGCTCCCTCAATGCCACCAAGTAGTTCATCAGCTTGCTCTCGTGATATCATCCCATGGAACCTAAGATAAGAAAACACTGTAAAAATCAGAAAAGAGACAAAGAAATTAAGGTACCACCAAATAGATGGGGAAACAATGTTAATTGTGGCAAGATTGATGTTCTGCACAAAAAGAAAACCTTCTGCCAAACATAGTTCCAAAAAGCGCAGTAATGGAACAAACTTTAATGGAACAACTAATGTCACTTTACCATAAGCTCCCATGAGGTCACAGTAACACATGTAACATGATAGCTATATAATCATTTCACTTTGTAATTTTGTTTGCAAACTTAGAACGAATATTGTTGAGCCATCTTCCCTAGAGTCAAAAGTCCTTGAACAATTTTCCAAAAATTATTTTTACAATAAATCCAAACTTGATCTAATTAAACTGCAAACCACCATATTTCACTTTCTTGAGAAGTAACAAATCTGCCTGTTTAGATCGATTTTGCCAATCGTAATTTTATTGATGATTAAAAAGCAAAAGTATAGTACAGCAAAACATGGTCAATAAAGATAATTTGATCTATAATCTACATATTGGAACCATGCTGATCGGCTATCTGTTTCAATGATTAATTAGATGTATAATCATTCAGGTCTAAAAAATATTTAGAGAATACAAGAGGCCATGCCACTGACTACTGAAATTTATCCTAATGATTATTATATAAATAGATGCATGATTATCTGTCTAAATATATGCTCAAATCACAATCGTTATTTCATTCAAATAATTCAATTTGAACTTATTCTCCACATAAAATGAGATCTAAAAACATCATTTTTTAAATTTGAAAATGTGGCATTGCAGTAATGTTCATTATTACAGTTTGTAGCATTACTCAGGGTGATAAATATCTACAAGATAACCTTCAAGCTTGAATTACTATCAACTAATTACAAGCCTCAATGTTAGTTATAAAAAAACACATGAAGGACAACGGTATAGTGTGACCCCAAGTTACAGATAATAGAATGCCATGCAGAAATACAGATGCACTTCATTTGTTCATACTAATCCACCCGGAATACAGAGTTATCAAATTTGCAACAGTCATTCCTGATCTACAGAAAAATGAATAGTCATGTATAAAGGAACAGAAACAATACTTTCAATTATTTTGTGGCATCAACTAGAATAGCATTTGCAAACATTTCACTTAGCTGAAAGAAAAAGAACAGTGATAAATAAAATGTTAACTGTCACAAGTGTCTGATCTGTGGACAGGAGAAGTTGTGGATTTCCCCAACTCTATAGAAGTGAATCATCTAAAATACAGAAGGGTTCGGAATGGAAAGAAGAAAGAGAGGATTTTAAAATAAAAAGATGAGGAAAAGCAATCTCAAACTTGCATTAACGTCACTGGTCATCACACTTTGCTTTGCAAAGCTAACTGCCTTTGGAATTCCGTCTGGGAGAAGTTGGACTGTTTAGTGCTTAAACAGGCCTTGACAGCAAACAATTTAGTGACACCAAATTTGATTCTCTGGTAAAGTTATACATGCTTAGCCAATTGTTAAGTATAGTATTCAATTAAGTTGCCAGTCACCACTGATCATACTGTAACAAAAAAAATCACACCATTTAGACATAATTTCTCCATATTAATTTAGTCACATTACAGTAGTTATGTACCAATATTGAGCACTGATGACAGAGCTGACTGCAAGGAAAACAAAACAGATATGGACAAGATGTAGTCAGAACTTCAGTTGATGGAAGCTCAATAAATTGAAGAGGGAATTGAGAGATCAGATGGTGAAATAGTTAAGAGAAATAAAAGTTATGACAGGCACCACTAAAGACTGGTGAAAAGTGAGAGAAATGTTATCAGGGAGAAAAAAGCCTGGAACATAACCTTGGTGGCGGAAGGAAAACACAAAGAATGATAAAAAGAAAAGATAGAACTGTTAAAGAGGTGGAAACAGTCCAAAAAGATAAAAAGGTCAGTACAATACTTACTTGAGGAAAGTAAGTGGACACACTGCAGAGAATGGAAGTGTGCAAACAGAAATGGAGGAGTAGTTTAGCTCCACTGGAATAATTTAAAGAAGTGCACTGAGGCTTTATGTAATAGAAAAATATTGCGAAAATTGAAAAGCACAATCAACAAAACAGTTGAGAGAGTGACCTTATTATATAGTCCAGAAACTTGAGCAACTTCAGGAAAAGAGAAACAATGGTTACTAATGATATGTGAATATGAAAATGCATAAGTGGACAAACAAGAAAGGACAAGATGAGAGACTACACTTTAGGAGGTCTGTGAAGATTGTGAGGACATTGAAGGAAATAGCTGGAAAAGTCTGAAATCATATGGTCAACCGTTGCCAAAAAGGGAAGAGAAATATGGTGAGGCGAGTGATTAAGATGGAAATGCCAGAAAGAAGAGCAGCAAGGTCTAAGTCCAGGTACAAAGAGGCAGTAATGTCAGATGAACAGGATTGGAAGAGGAATAGGTAACTGACACAAGCTGGGGAGTGTGATCAATCAGCACCCTAACTAAAATGATAGAAATCAAAAGAAGACAGTAGCTATTAAAGCAGTGACAAAGTTATTGTTCTTCTTTCCCTAAATAATTTGACAATATAAGGAAATTGACAAGCATAGGTTTCCATTTTGGAGAAATTTGTGAGAATTCATCTCTTTTGTGATGACAATTAAACAACAGTCATAAGTGATCTTTGAGAACGGTATTTGAGAAACAAGTTGTTTGTGTCAAGTAACAGTTAAAACTGAAGATATTCTTGTGTCTGCTACAATATAATTTAAAGGGAATACTCAGATTTACCACTGTTTTTCTTACTCATCCCTGGTATCGGGGCATTATTGTGCGTTATCATACAGAAACGTACTCTGCTGCAATGTGGTATCAAAATTATTTCTGGTGTGCCACGGTACAAGATTACTTTTTACATCACAGTATTGATAAAGAATGCACATCATAATCCCACTATAAGCCACATTAGAAAATGAAATACAGTCATGCATAAACCATGTAAATACATCATTCTTCAGCATAACTGCTTTTCCAACAACAATGATCTACAATACTTCTTGCTCTGTTATTTGCAAAACAGTCTAAAATATGAACAAAAATGAAAATGATTTACGTACTCTCTTCCATAGTACTTTGGCCTGTTTTCAACCTGTAAACCAAAGAAAATTATTAGCAACATATACTTATATTAGCCTTTGAAGAGAAAGTGATCTGAGAGCTAAATAAGGAATCTGCTACCTAACCTGCCAGCGGTATTCTCATGAACAATTTACACACTGTATGCTTACAAAAATACTTCAAAGACAAAACATTATACGCATTTTGTAAGTGAATGCCAAATGACAGCAGCAATCTTCAAATACTAATTTCATTTTTTAATATGGAAGATGGCCCCACTTTATGTACTTGTAATATATATTTAGACCACAAGTTAAGTGCTAGAAAAATGCAGAAACCCACAATTTATTTTCAAACAGATTTTAATAATGCCCTGGACTGATACTGTACTCTGTCTTGGAGTCAGATCTAGACTAGACAAACTGGAATTATATGCCCACTTCTGCATCTATGAAATGCAGGTGGTGATCCAGGCTACAACCGTTTGGAAATTCTTGGCTTAAGACATTTTTTCTTTAAGATGCACTTGAATCTTACCCTACCCCTTTCTCCAAGCTTTTAGTTATCTGTGGCAATGTCTCCTTCTTTGACTTGTTGACAATTTTCATCTTGTAAGGGGCCTTGTCACAGTTTATGACATTCAAACACACTACACTAATGCAAGTTGTTGTTGACCTGTACAAAGCACTTTGGGCTATATGAGAATATGACATTTCTGTGAAATGGCTTTACTTTAAATATATTTTGCTAAATTAACTGCTCTGGATTCACCTCATGCATTATTAATACATTTACATGTATGAATTTTGTTACCAACCAAATGTTACCCAGATCACTAGATTCAGAAAATAAGAAACAATTTGCATTTTTATTAATATATACATACATAAGTATATCCTTATGTTGTATGTATATCATCTTAACAAGTTGCCTAGGACATCCTGAAGTGCTCCACAAAAGATAATTATGTTCAGAGTTACATGTGCAAATGCAAATGACTCATGCACACAAAAATCTATCAAACAGCAAATGAAATGCATAACTAGTTAACTTCTGACTTTGTTGAAAGATGGTGGTAGCAGGCTCAGAAAGGAAGCAATGACGAGCAGATCTAAATGGTGATTCTAGACATATGTATCCAGAGTAGCCATTATCACAACGCTAGAAAGGACATTTGAATGTGTCAGATGATTATTTCCAGTGCAGTTTGACAGTTGGTAATGCTCAACTTCATAAAGATTAGATGTAAAACTATTAACTTTTACATTCATAGCTATTCAAATTTCAAAAAGTTAAAAGGTTAATTAATAATTTAATGGATTTCTATATTGTACAACTTTAGGAGTTCAATCTCTCCTACAAAATTAAACAACCTTTTCATACATTTCTTTTTGAGTAACCAAATGTCACTGATAAATTTTGAAACTAGAAATGTACTAAATGTTAGAAAATCAGTTCTGAAATACTCCCTGGATTCTTGCACCAGGAAGTCCACATGTAATGTTATGAAAAGTCCACTAGATGGCAACTGCCGTAGATATTTCTATCAAACAATTGCATAATAAAGTAACAATAGAGGTAACACCAGAAATTGTTACCCTCTACACCATCTGAATCACAGTTCTGAGGGATACTTGTTTATAATCACTAATAAATGAACTGATGCACTAGTGGGAGTACAGAAAAGCTTCACCGAGATATTGCAGAGGATGGAGCAGTTTAGCTTTGAAGAGAAGCTGGATAGGCTTGGGTATTTTTCTTTCAAGCAGAGAAGCCCGAGAGAGAGTCTGATTGAAGTATATAAAATTATAAGTGGCATGGACAGGGTGGTTAGAAAGCAGCTGTTCCTCTTAGTTAAAGGGTCAATAACTAGAGGTCATAATTTTAAAGGTAAAATGCAGGACATTTAGAGGGGATTTGAAAAACAAAATTCAGCCAGAGGGTGGTGAGGATCAGAAATTCACTGACGATGAAGATCATTGAGGTGGAAAACTTCACAACCTTTAAAAGGTACTTAAATAAACACGTGAAATGTCATAGCCAAGTGTGGGAAAGTGGGACTAGTGTAGACTTAGAGTAGTTTTTGTCAGCACAGACGTTATGGGCCTTTAGTATGCTGTATGATTCTATGAAATTGGGAATTTCTTTTCTTTTTATTGTATTTTAAATTCGAACTGCAACAACTTGTTTGTACATGGTACATTTAATGTATAAAATATCCCAAAAGAAACCTTTTAAGTGGGGACGAAAGGACAGAATGGAAAGAACAAAATATGTCATAAAGTCATAGAATTGTACAGCACAGACATAGATCCTTCGGTCCAACTCGTCTATGCCAACCAGATATCCTAAATTAATCTAGTCCCATTTGCCAGCATTTGGCTCATATCCCTCTAAGCCCTTCCTATTCATGCACCCATCAAGATGCCTTTGAAATGTTATAATTGTACCATCCTCCACTACTTGCTCTGGCAGCTCATTCCATTCATGCATCAACCTCTGCTGACTGACATGTTGGTAAAGAAAAAATAGCACATCAAGCAATAGTGTCAGAGTTAAGATAGATAACAAAGGATTGGTTAAATTTAGGGTTTTAAAAGTGATTAGAGTCAGGTTTTTAAGAAGTGGAAACAAAAAAAATCAGAGGGACTGGGGTGAGTGTGAGGGGGGAATGGGAGTTGGGTAGTGAAGACAGAGTGCTTAAACTGAACTTTGCAAAAAAGTAATTTCAATGGTGAGTGACGGCTCTTCCATTAATGATGAGATGAAGGGAGGGAGCATGTAAGGGTTTCAGAGATAGTAAGAACTGCTGATGCTGGAGTCTGAGATAACACAATGCGGAGCTGGAGGAACACAGCAGGCCAGACAGCATCAGAGGAGCAGGAAAGCTGACGTTTCTTGTCAGGACCCTTCTTCAGAAATGGGGGAGGGTGAAGGGGGCTCTGAAATAAATAGAAAGCGGAGGGTCGGGTTGGGAATGTAGGTGGGATGGTGATAGGTGAGTGCAGTGGTGGGGATTCGTCAGTGAGGTGGGAGGAACGGATAGGTGGGAGAGAAGATGGACAGGTCAAGGAGGCGGAGATGTTGGCTGTTCATGGGATAAGGCCGGGGGTGGGGAGATTTTGAAGCTAGAAAGTCTACATTGACACCATTGGGTTCTAGGCTCCCAAGGCAGAATATGAGGTGTCGCTCCTCCAGTTCCTGGGTGCCATCGTTGTGACAGTGGAGGAGGCCCAGGATGGACATGTCATCCAGGGAGTGGGAGGGGGAAGTGAAGTGGTTCACGACTAGAAGGTGTTGTCGTTTGTTGCGAACTGAGCAGAGGTGCTCCACAAAGCGGTCTCCGAGCCTCCGCCTGGTCACACCGATGTACAAGAGGCCACACCGGGAACAGCGGATACAATAGACCACATTAGCAGATGTGCAGGTGAACATCTGTCTGATGTGGAAGGTTTTTTTGGGGCCTGGGATGGAGGTGAGGGGGGAGGTGTGGGGGGAGGTGTAGCTCTTCCTGTGGTTGCAGGGAAAGGTGCTGGAGGTGGTGGAGCTAGTGGGCAGTGTGGAGTGGATGAGGGAGTCGTGGAGAGAGCGGTCCCTACAGAAGGCAGGTGCGGTGGAGAGGGAAATATATCCTTCGTAGTGGGGTCAGATTGCAGGTGACAGAAGTGGCGGAGAATGATGTGTTGAATCCGGAGGTTAGTGGGGTGGTACGTGAGGACACAGGGAATTCTTTCTTTGCTGTTATTACAGGGAGGGGCTGTGACGGCTGAGGTGCAGGAAACACAAGAGATGCGGTTGAGGGCGTTTTCGACCACTGAGGCGGGGAAAGTTGCAGTCCTTGAAATACGAGGACATCTGGGATGTTCGGGAGTGGAATGTCCCATCTTGGGAGGAGATGCGGCAGCGGCAGAGGCGGAAGAATTGGGAATAGGGGATCGCATTCTTGTGGGAAGGTGGGTAAGAGGAGGTGTAGTCTAGATAGCTGTGGGAGTCCGCGGGCTTGAAATACATATCAATTTCAAGGTGGTCACCAGAGATGGAGACAGAGGTGTCCAGGAAGGAGAGAGGGGTATCAGAGATGGTCCAGGTGAACTTGAGGTTGGGGTGAAAGTTGTTAGTAAAGTTGTTGAACTGTTCAAGCTCCTTGTGGGAGCACGAGGTGGCGCCGATAGAGTCATCGATGTAGCGGATGAAGAGTTGGGGGATAAAGCCAGTGTAGCTGCAGAAGAGGGACTGTTCCACGTACCCTATGAAGAGGCAGGCACAGCTTGGGCCCATGCGGGTTCGCATGGCCACCCCCTTTGTCTGTAGGAAGTGGGATTATCCCTGCATCCTTGACCTGTCCGTCTTCTCTCCCACCTATCCGGTCCTCCCACCTCACTGACCAATCCCCATCACTACCTACCAGCACTCACCTATCACCATCCCACCTACATTCCCCAGCCCAACGCCCCCTCTATTTATTTCAGAGCACCCTTCCCCCTTCCCACTTACCCCTCCCCGGTTTCTGAAGAAGGGTCCCAACCAGAAACGTCAGCTTTCCTGCTCCTCTGATGCTGCCTGGCCTGCTGTGTTCCTCCAGCTCCACACCGTTATGTAAAGGTTTCAGTTGTGTTTTAAATGGCAGTAAAGTAACAGAAAGGAGAAGATATTGCAGAGCTTGGACAGCTTGAACAGCTTGGAATCATGGAGGGATTTGTAAGTGGAAATCAGAATTTTAAATTCAATGTGAAGAGGGACCCAATGTGACTCACAAGGAGGGATGTGAGGAGCAAATGAGACAGAATACAGGATGTAGTGTTCCAAACATGCTTCTACTGAAACCCCCAAAAGGATTTTCTATCCTTAGTATTTTACTGCAAGCAAATGAACATCTGGCCAACTATTAGCAAGCAAAAGTTAGCCCTCTGCAAAATACTGCATTTAACAAGGTCCAGCAAAAACTATTCATGCGAGACAGACAGAACTGTAGAACATTTTATCAAAATAAAAATCAACTTTTAGAAGCCTGCAACAAAAACCCATTATTGTATAATAATTATTTTGAAGAACAATAACTGCAAACTCATCTTATATAGGTAAAGTATGAATCAAGGAACAGAGCTAGTGAAATAAAGCACAAACGCCAATTTACACAATTTCAATATTCCAAATAAGTTGCAATGTGAAATGCTGTGCAAAGTTATACATCAAAATTCACAGCCTGAGCCACCAGCAAAGCCTTGTAAATTTGCATTGATTCAGTTGAATGTCAAGAAGACAAAGATCTCGATGACAAGATAACAGCTATACCTGTTAATGGACAGGGCCTTGTTAAACGTCATGAAACAGAAGATTTTTTCTGTGAAAATTTGTTAATATTTTTATTTTCTGTTCTGTAATTTTACGAAATTCATGTTAATCCATTCAACATATGGATGCACATAGAAACAATTACACTACTGAAGGAATTCTATTGTAATTCGGTACAATTCCACATCATTAACAAACCAAGGAAACTGAAGAGTAGACATTAAAATAGCTATTTAAACACTAACAGCACTGGGTCTATAAAGTAATTTAGATTGAAAATTATGCCAAAAAAGCAAGTATGATAATTCAAGTAGCTGACTTTACCAACATCAAACTTGTCACATGATATTCAACTTAACGAGAATCATACCAGTTTAAAATTATTCGTGGGGAGATTATTAATGAAACTATTTTACACTATTATAAACTTCAAAGGATGAACAGTGAAGTGCTAAGGCAACCACTTATTGGTTTACTACACTACATTCACTGTGTCACTGATTCTGAAAATTATTTTCAGGTGTCAACATTGAAGCAGGGCAAAATAATATATCATTTCACCATACTGGTGGTCACACCATAAGTTAGGGACTTTCTTCTGTATCAATAGTAATGGTGAAAACATCCAATGTTAAACAAAGCTCAAACTGTGTTGTCACATTATTCAAGTCCAAATTTCTACTGACCTCTCGAGGACTGATAATTCTCTTCGGACGTGGGGCTTCCTGCTGTAACTGATACACTGTCCAAAAACATAAAATAATGTTAGCACATTAAAAACATTATACAACATTATATTCAACACATCACAAGAATTAAATACCGATATCACAAATTGGTGATTTAGACATTTTTTCCTCTGTAATTACACAGATTTCAATGCAGACAGTTCAGTGCCACATGCAAAGTAATGTCATATCGTACATTAAATCTGTACCTTCCTAAATACAACTTCTCCCCTCAACCCCCAGCGTTCCTTTCGCTCAGTGGTCATTTGCCTGTTGAGATTATTCAATTTTTATACTTATACTAAGTTAGAACAATGTACATAAGTGAATTCAATTTTACGCCCTCTGACAGCGGTGCAATTATAGTAGGAAAAGTCAGAATCGAAGGAGTACTGATGTTTCTGTACATAGAGATTACTCAGGGAAAAACTAAAACAAAGGCATTATCACGCCATATAATATGAATGCATCAGTGAGCTTGTGCTATGCAGTGAAAATATTTTTATAACCTTAGTATTTTCTGTTTGAATACATTAATAGTGCGCGCATTTTAAAACAATAGCACACAATCCTTTGATACAAAAGAAAAGTAGTGCCTGATTGGTTTGATATTAATGAGGTTGAAAATTTTTTAAATCTAAAGAGGCTAAGTATGACATTCTACAAAAAGATGTGCAAACATGGAAATCCAGAAGAAAGACTGAAAATGTTAGAACTGAACAAAAAGCCATCCAGTATGCCAAATGAAAAGCTAAATCAAGTTTTCAACTTGATGCTTGAAACATTCAGAGGAATTAAATATGGAGATATTTTCAGATGATGCTGCTATTCGTAAGGTGAATCCTTTAGCTAACTATGTGGAAACTCAAAAGGATGAGCAAAGCCTGGTTATTTTCACAAACAATAGAAAGAAGCAAGAAAATAAATTAATATGGACAAGTAAATCATCTTTCATGCACTCAAGTAGTTAGTTCCGAAGCAGCAATGATTGAGTTTTCAGTGTCACTCACTCGGAATGAGAGAGTAATAGTTCTTTTGCTTCTAAATTCCTGTGCGAGAAATTTCCCTGCTGTGTAATTGCAATGAAGCCATAAATGTCTATAAAAAGAACAATTTCACTAAAATCACCTCCCTATGATAAGTTGGGCCAGAGATTTTAGTAAGTGGCAATTCCACACACATTGCCACGCCTGCCCCTTTTTATGAAATAAGGGAGCTTTGCATTTCAGAGAGGAGGTTCTGTTTAGGTCAGGGAACTACAAGGCCTGTTTGATGGTTACTCAGCAGTCAGACTATGTATTTCAATTGTCCAGATTTTCCTGCTGACTTCATTTCATCAGAACACTCTGAAGTCCCCAGTTTTTATAGAGATGTTCAAAAGATTCCAAGATAGAGGAATTTCCCAACAAAATCTTCATTTTCCCAGGCAATTCCTTTGGAGTGCTACACTCAGGATCTCCAGGTGCAACTCCCATTTACGCTTGTAAAATGACTGTCTGGTAAATGGAAAATCTGCTACAATATTTTTAAAATTACATTTTTACTGGAGTTATTTTACTATGTAAGACTACGTACAAAGTGGGAAAAGAGGTAACATCGTGCAGCATTTTACATGTTTTTAGTTTGCTTTCATGTAGCTGCCGAGTGTAAAGACCCATTCAGAGTTTATGGTTGAATAGTGATAGTACACAGTGAAGGCAGGTATGATAGAATTCTTTTCTTAATGAGTAGCTGATACTCATGAGATTCATTAAAAAAAAAACAAATTATAGCTAGTAGTTTAATATAATTTCAATTTATGTTTGTTTAATTTGACTAAAATTGTTCATTCTCTAAAAGAATTAGTTGAAAATAAATATAAATTTTCAATTTTATACTATCTTTGGATCATTAATTCATCTACTGATGATCTATAACAGGCTTTTTACAAAATCATTATTTATTTAGTGGATTTTGTCTTTGTTGACTCGGCCATAATTTATTGTCCATTGCTAATTGTTTGAGAAGGTGATGTAGAGATGCCTTCTTGAACCACTGCAGTCCATTTGCTGTAGGTAGACCCACAATGCTGTGAAGGAGGGAACTCCAGAAATTTGACCCAGAGACAGTCAAGGAATCATGATCCATTTCCAAGTCAGTGTTGTGGGTGGCTTGGAGGGGAACTTACAGGTAGTGGAGTTTGCAAGTATCTCCTGCCATTGTGTTTCTAGATGGAAGTTCTTCAGGGTAATGTTCTAAGACCAATCATCATTAATGACTTCATGACCATAATGTTGGAGATGGGAATGTTTGCTGATGATTGTGTGATGTTCAGCGACACTCAACTCCTCAATATTGAAGCAGTGCAGATCTCTCTGCAGCAAGACCTGGGCAGTATTCAGGCTTGGGGTAAGAAGTAGCAAATAAAATTCATACCATGCAAGAGCTAGGCACTGACAATTTCCAAATATCTTCCCTTGATGCACGATGGCATGATCATTGCTTAATCTGCTACTATCAACATCTTGGGATTACTGTTAACTAGAAACTGAACTGTTGCAGCCATATAAATATTGCAATCATAAGGCTACGTGAGAGGCTAGAATTTCTGGGGCAAGTAACTCACCTCCTTACTCACCAAAGTGCGTCTATCATTTACAAGGTACAATTCAGAAGCAGGATGGAATACACTCTACTTGCCTGGATGAATGCAGCTCCAATAACACACAAAGGAGCTCAACCCCACTGAGAAGAATGCACACTGCTTGATAGGCATTCACCATCTTCAATATTCATACTTACCAGCACTGACACAGACTGGCAGTACTGTATTCCATCTAGAAGAGCAACTCAGTGACTCACCAAGAAACTTATCAAGCCCCTCTTCTAAACCTTCGAATTATACACCTAGAAAGGCAAAAGCAGGACATTCGTGGGAACACCACCATTTGCAAACTCCCTCCAAGCCAATCAGCATCGTGATTTGGAACTCTATCCACATCCTTGTCTCTCACTGGGCTAAACTCCTAGAACTACCATCCTAAAAGTACCGCGAGCCTACTAACCCATGGCTTGCAATGATTCAAGAGGTGGCTCACAATCACCTCCTCAAAAGTTATCGGGAATAGGCAATAAATGATGGCTAAGGCAGCAACATCCATATCACACGAATAAAACAAATCCTCTGCCATTACTCACTCCATTCTATAGATATAAGTATTGCTATAGAACTCCATCCCAGCTGCCTGACAGTTTTGCTCCCTATCTGTAATAAATCGTCTAACCCTCTGATTACTTCTTGGAGGCTGGAGCAGAACATTGTACATTAGCTGAAAATCCAGTTGAGATTGGAATCTGATTAACAAGTGGATATCGCAACATGGATATGTCCTGTCCGCAAAAAAAAGACCCTGAGCTTCCAGTTGCCTGCCATTTCAATTCACCGCCTTGTTTCTGTCTCAGTGCAAGCTGGAAGAACAGCACCTCATCTTCTGCTTAGGGAGTCTACAGCCTTCAATATCAAGTTCAACAATTTTATGTCCAGAGGCACCTTCTCCCATGTCTTTAATCAACACCCACAGACCTTGTCTTTGTATTACACAGTCTGCTATTACACACAATCCATTGTTAGCCAGTAATCGTCTCCATTAATAACAATTCATTCTCCTAACCTGGTCGTTATCCTTTGTCTGTCCAACTGTTCTTCTTCCTCTTTGAGCTCTATCTCCACCTATAGTTTACTCCTTACCCCACCCCCCAACCCTATCTTCTGCATTAAAATAATTTTCCTAGCTACCATCAGTCTGAGGAAGTGTCACGGGACCCAAAACATTTACGCTTATTTCTTTCCACAGATGCTACCAGACTTGCTGAGCTTCTCCAGCAATTTCTGTTTTTGTTTCTGATTTCCAGTATCCACAGTTCTTTCAGTTTTTTTGGATATCATGCAGATTTTCAATGAATCTGAGAACAGTATTATGCTTAGAGGATGTGTCTTGTATTATTTAGTAGACAAATGCAAGGCACTATATGTCATCTGTAACAAGTATTACACCTGTAGCTTCTATTTTGTTATTTACAAATTGAAACAGTTGTTCCTCACTTCCCAGGGAATTGACCTCTATAAGGGAGATTTTCCCTTTTTTATTATGCTTCCCTTTCTACACAACACATTTCAATTAATATTAGAGTAAAGGAGCACACATTATGGGGTTCTCAGCCACAGGTAGAACTCCAGGTTAGTGAAGATTTCTTGCTACGTTATCAGAATGATGTAATATCACCATGCTGTCAGAATGGCAATGACTTCATAATTATACAGACATCACTATCAATTTACTTATATAGTTTACCTTTTTTTTGTTAGTAAGGATTCCTAAACTACAACATTTCTCTCAAAAAATCCAATGAGTTGTTGGGATTATATTGTTGTAAAAAATATAATTTAATCAATCCTCCAGAGGATGTGATGGCCTAGTGATATTCTCATGGGACTATTAATCCACAGACCCTCATGATGTTCTGGGGACCTGGACTCAATAAAAATCTGGGATTAAGAGTCTAATGATGACCATTATTGCTGCTGATTTACAGGAAAGATCCATCTCATGCACTAATGTCATTTAGGGAAGGATGTCTGTCATCCTTACCCAGTCTGGCTGACATGTAACGCCAGACACACAGCAATGTTGTTGACTCTCAACCGACTTCTGGGCAATTAGGGATGGACAATAAATTCAGGCCTGGTCAGCAATATCCACATCCTATGAATGAATTAAGAAAAAACATCTTGTCCAACTTAAACCATTTCTGTACGTATTAATCCACTTCATACACAGAAACGTATAGGGTTCAGAAAGGGTTGCAGGGTTTGAGCTACAGGGAAGAGGCTGAATAGGATGGGGCTATTTCCCCTGGAGCGTCGGAGGCTGAGGGGTGACCTTGTTGAAGTTTATGAAATCATGACGGGGGCAGATGGGATGAATAATCAAGGACGTTTTCCCAGGGTACAGCAGTCCAAAACTGGAGGGCATAGGTTTAAGGTGAGAGGAGAAAGATTTAAAGGGGATCTAAGGGACAACCTTTTCACACATAAGGTAGTGTGTGTATGGAATGAGCTGCCAGAGGAAGTTGTGGAGGCTGGTACATTACAACATTGAAAAGCCATCTGGATGGGTACATGAATAGGAAGGGTTTAAAGGGGTATGGGCGAAATACTGAGAAAGGAGATTATATTAATTTAGAAATCTAGTTAGCATGCACAAGTTGGACCAATGGGTCTGCTTCCACCTTATACATCTCTATGACTTTGAGAAAACAGCAGGCAGGAACCTCAGGGCACTGTCAGTAAGTACTATGACGGGATAAGGTAGGGGTGTTTAGAGGCATGTGGAAATTCAAAACCAAATGCAGTGCGTTTGTCAATGGCTTTTAAACACAGCCATTTGCATCTGACTTCCAGATCTGCCAGCCAATTAGGGCGAACAGCTGTCATGATGATCTGCCTGACAGGATATCAATGCTGACATTTAAAGGGGTACTGCATGGATAACAGTTGATGGATTCTGGATGTGATAGAACAATGGAAACAACTGTTAAAATGAAATACCAAGTCTGCGTCTCCCTTTAGAAATGGTGATGGCTGTTAAAACCCATAAAGAGATACTGTTCCATACTGACGAGAGGAAAATGTCTGGCAGTGAAAAGAAGAAATTGTGGCTGGAGATTGAGCTGGCGTTGAATGGTAAGAATGTAGTGTTATAGTCCTGGATGTAATGACAAAAGCAGTTTGATAACTTAAGCACGGCAAAAAAAGATGGGTACAGTGGTACATTCAACATCGTCCTAATATGTATATCATATCAATCTCCTTATTCTGCCTTCTTTGGCCTAATCCCAAACATTACAAAGCACTTAACAGTGCACAACATTAAATTTTGAAGCCAAATGAAAATATTTGTTGATGCCACATTTTAATTCTTCCCAAATTTGATGGCTGCCTGGCAACTGTCCTGCTTACACTTGCGGTAAATGGAAAGCAAACACTTAACACCGAGCAAAGGGGTCCTTCAAAAGGGACATGTGGTTGTTTGCAGAACTGCTTTGTTTTGGGGGAAAAGAGTGGATGCAGAGAAACAGATGTAGGTATTCCATGTCACCACCACATAGGTGCACTCATGGAGCCTAGCCACACAAAAACAAACTCAACCACGTAGCAGTGTGCATCCCTGCTGCTGTTCAGAATTTATCCCCTCCCTTTTCCTCCTCTGAAGTAGTTTTATGCTGTACATCTTGCTCCTCCTGAGTATCAAACATTTGCTTTCATACAATCTTGTGAAGACTGCAGCATACAATGTTCATTCTGGAGACCACAGCTTGTACTGAAGGGCACTACAGATCTGATGAAATGCTTTGTTCAGTGACCTATTTCATTACTGTACGTCTTTCAATATGTTACTCCTTGATATCATTGGTTGGGTTCCTCACTATTAGCCTCGTCTTAAGTGGATAAACTTTGCCTCAAAGCAACCAGCCAGTGGGCCCACTCCAAGCGGTGAAGTGATCACGCTGTGGATTGCAATCGTGACAGCTGACTGTCAATCTTGTACAGACAGCTGTGTAAACACCTTTTGGTGGGTGAACACCAACTGCACATTGATGGAGTGGAACCCCTGCAATGAAAACATAACCTTGAGTTATTTCATGTGCTTTTGATGTCACATCTGCGGAGTTGATTGTGCCCCACATCTGTGGGAAGCCAGTCAAAGCCACAAATCCGACATGTACAAATTTTGACTGGCATTATTGGTGACAAAGTGTGCATAATTGTTTGCCCTGGCAGGTATAGAATCAATCCTCAGTCTTGCAAGCCAGCAACAACTTGATCGAGTACTACAAAAAAAACTTTCACATAATTAGTTAAGAAAGCATACAGTTTCAATATTTATTGCAATATTTATCTTGTAATTTCCTCTTCCCCCTTACTATGATGTGCTCACTTTGCTATCACTGGTAAATTCCAAAAACTCCAGGAAATTCATGTATTTGCAGGTAAATCCCAAGCTCAAAGTAAAATCATTCTTATTGAATTGATGATATATTGACATTGGCAACATGCATCTCCCTTGAGGTTTGCTCACACACAGCCTAACAAACCACAGTTAAACGTGGATGTCAGAACGTTGAAGCTGGTTCCTCAACATGTTGTCAATTTCACCATTTAAATGGAAGTAAATTGTGAGATATTCTGCATCACTAAGACACTGAAATGGCCAACATGTCTCCTTCAAAAAGGTTGGTTGTCCAACTTCCATCCACTGTATCTCTAATTCACATTTGGTTTGGCATTGGGTTTCCGAATTGCAACTTATTCAGAAAGTATGTTCATGAAAAAGCCAAGCAGGTAGGTCCTCGACCTGTAAATCCTTTCAATATGCCTATGGAAGACAATAGGAATGGGTGCAGTTGCTGGTCAGTCATGTTTGGTTGAGACATATAAACTCTGACAACAGGATAATACAGGAAAAGCAAAATATGGAAATAGACATAAGCAGATATTTTGTCAGCCTCCACAGTTACGTCATGAAAAAAAAAGGTTCTAAAATGGTTAATCAACTACCTTGTGTCCTAGCAACTGCCCCTTCAACTGGATCATCAAAACAGCAGCTAAGGAATTGGTTGCTGCAGATGAACAGCAACAGATTCCCAGCTGGGAAGAGCAATTTAAGCTAAACTACAAGTTTCTACAGATGAGATAACAAGGTGTGGGGCTGGATGAACACAGCAGGTCAAGCAGCATCATAGGAGCAGGAAAGCTTTACATTTCGGGCCTAAACCCTTCATCAGAAATGGGGGAGGGGAAGAGGGTTCTGAAATAAATAGGGAGAGAGGGGGAGGCGGATAGAAGATGGATAGAGGAGAGGATAGGTGGAGAGGAGGCAGACGAATCAAAGAGGTGGGGATGGAGCCAGGAAAGGTGAGTGTAGGTGAGGAGGTAGGGAGGAGATAGGTCAGTCCAGGGAGGACGGACAGGTCAAGGGGGCGGGATGATGTTAGTAGATAGGAGATGGGGGTGGGGCTTGAGGT
>JAHRHZ010000013.1:14493867-14551061 GCA_024137785.1 Ginglymostoma cirratum | reverse complement strand
ACCCTTCTTCAGAAATGGGGGAGGGGAAGAGGGTTCTGAAATAAATAGGGAGAGAGGGGGAGGCGGATAGAAGATGGATAGAGGAGAGGATAGGTGGAGAGGAGGCAGACGAATCAAAGAGGTGGGGATGGAGCCAGGAAAGGTGAGTGTAGGTGAGGAGGTAGGGAGGAGATAGGTCAGTCCAGGGAGGACGGACAGGTCAAGGGGGCGGGATGATGTTAGTAGATAGGAGATGGGGGTGGGGCTTGAGGTTGGAGGAGGGGATAGGTGAGAGGAAGGACAGGTTAGGGAGGCGGAGATGAGCTGGGCTGGTTTTGGGATGCGGTTGGGGGAGGGGAGATTTTGAAGTTTGTGAAATCCACATTGATACCGTTGGGCTGCAGGGTTCCCAGGCTGAATACGATTTGCTATTCCTGCAGCCTGCGGGTGGCATCACTGTGGCATTGCAGGAGGCCCAGGATGGACATGTCGTCTGAGGAATGGGAGGGGGAGTTGAAATGGTTCGCGACTGGGAGGTGCAGTTGTTTGTTGCGAACCGAGCACAGGTGTTCTGCAAGGCGGTCCTCAAGCCTCCGCTTGGCTTCCCCGACGTAGAGGAAGCCACAACGGGTACAGCGGATGCAGTATACCACATTGGCAGATGTGCAGGTGAACATCTGCCTGATGTGGAAAGTCTTCTTGGGGCCTGGGATTGGGGTTAAGGAGGTGGTGTGGGGGCAGGTGTAGCACTTCCTGCATATGCAGGGAAAAGTGCCAGGTGTGGTGGGGCTGGAGGGGAGGGTGGAGCGGACAAGGGAGTCGCGGAGGGAGTGGTCCCTCCGGAAGGCAGATAAGGGTGGGGAGGGAAAAATGTCTTTGGTGGTGGGGTCTGATTGCAGATGGTGGAAGTGTCGGAGCATGATGCGTTGGATCCGGAGGTTGGCGGGGTGGTACGTGAGGATGAGGGGGATTCTTTTTTGGCTATTATTGCGGGGACGGGGTGTGAGAGATGAGTTGCGGGAAATGCGGGAGACACGGTCGAGGGCGTTCTCGACCACTGTTGGGGGGAAGTTGCGGTCCTTGAAGAATGAGGATATCTGAGATGTACGGGAGTGGAATGTCTCATCCTGGGAGCAGATGCGGCGGAGGCAAAGGAATTGGGAATAGGGGATGGCATTTTTGCAGGAAGGTGGGTGGGAGGAGGTGTATTCCAGGTAGCTGTGGGAGTCAGTGGGCTTGAAATGGACATCGGTTTCTAGGTGTTTACCTGAGATGGAGACAGAGAGGTACAGGAAGGAGAGAGAAGTGTTGGAGATGGTCCAGGTGAACTTCAGGTTGGGGTGGAAGGTGTTGGTGAAGTGGACGAACTGTTGAAGCTCCTCGTGGGAGCACGAGACGGCACCGATACAGTCATCAATGTAACGGAGGAAGAGGTGGGGTTTAGGGCCAGTGTAGGTACGGAAGAGGGATTGTTCCACGTGATCTACAAACAGGCAGGCATAGCTTGGGCCCATGCGGGTACCCGTGGCCATCCCATTTGTCTGTAGGAAGTGGGAGGAATTGAAAGATAAGTTGTTGAGGGTGAGGACGAGTTTGGCTAAGTGGATGAGGGTGTCGGTGGAGGGGGATTGGTCAGTTCTGCGGGACAGGAAGAAGCGGAGGGCCTTTAGGCCATCTGCATGGGGAATACAGGTGTATAGGGACTCGACGTCCATAGTAAAAATGAGGTGTTGGGACCGGGGAATCGGAAGTTCTGAAGGAGGTGGAGGGCGTGGGTGATGTCGCGGACATAGGTAGGGAGTTCCTGGACCAAGGGGTGAAAATGGAGTCGCGGTAGGTGGAGATGAGTTCAGTGGGGCAGGAGCAGGCAGAGACAATGGGTCGACCAGGGCATTCAGGTTTGTGGATTTTGGGAAGGAGATAGAAGCGGGCGGTGCGGGGTTGGGGAACGATGAGGTTGGAGGTCACCTGAGGTTGTGGATGGTTTGGGAGATGATGGTTTGGTGCTCGGGGGTGGGGTCATGATCCAGGAGGCGGTAGAATGAGGTGTCGGAGAGTTAGCGCCTGGCCTCAGCAATGTAGAGGTCAGTGCACCATACTACGACTGCGCCTCCCTTGTCCGTGGGTTTTATGGTGAGGTTGGGATTGGAGTGGAGGGCTGCACGGAGTGTTGCTGTCTCCTCTGGAGCTGCTGGCTGTGGAGGCAGTGGGCGGCGGGCGGAGGTACGTCGGCGCCGACGGTGGGCGGAGTTGTGTCGGCATCGGCAGTGGGCGGAGCGGGGTAGGCGGCGGCAGCAGCGGTGACGGTAGTGTCTGTGGTGTTGGCCTACGGGATGGAGGCGGTGGTTTCAGCAGCAGTGGCGTTCGCTGTCCCGGAAGTGGTGTACCCGGCGATGCCGGATGTGACGTTATCCGTGGGTTCTCCGACAGTGGCCTCGTGGCCAACGGCAGCAGGTAAATTATGGGGGAGGTCCTGGGTAGGGTTGGGGATTTGGGAGGTGGGGGAAGCCCGTTTTGGGTGGTGGGCACCAGTAATTTTACTGTACTAACGGTTTTTAGTGTCCAATAAACCGGAGTTGAATTGTGAATTCAGGCTGTGGATCCCACGAAGAATAAAAAACAGGAGAGGTCCTTTGCAGGTCTGGGAGAGGGAGGCTCTGAGCTGGGGGAGTCTTGATTGTAGTACCTGGAGATGTCTGCGCATTGCTGCAAGTGTGTGTTTCAGGAGTCGCAGGGACACGCGCTTCTGAAGGGTCTCAATGTTCTGAATGTAGATAATTGTCATGGTTGGATCCAAATTGGGAAGGCTTGAATGTGGATTGTAGTCCATTGGGGATGATCTGGTTCCGTAGGTAGGTACTAAGAAAGGTGATGTGGCTGTAGTACCTGATTTGCTTCAGGACATGGTCGAGCAATTTCAAGGCCGAAGAGATTATGAGAGAGTTGCAGTGGGAGAGAGATCCCCTGAGGTTTGTCCGGAGGGAGGAGGATAACTTCTTCAGGGTAGGCATCCTTAGAAGAGGCTTCGCAGTAGGGTTAAAATTGTATCAGAGATAATAAGTACTGCAGATGCTGGAGAATCCGAGATAACAAGGTGTGGAGCTGGATGAACACAGCAGGCCAAGCAGCATCATAGGAGCAGGAAAGCTTGACGTTTCGGGTCTAGACCCTTCATCAGAAATGGGGGAGGGGAAGAGGGTTCTGAAATAAATAGGGAGAGAGGGGGAGGCGCATAGAAGATGGATAGAGGAGAGGACAGGTGGAGAGGAGGCAGACAAGTCAAAGAGGCGGGGATGGAGCCAGTAAAGGTGAGTGTAGGTGGGGAGGTAGGGAGGAGATAGGTCAGTCCAGGGAGGACGGACAGGTCAATGGGGCAGGATGAGGTTAGTACATAGGAGATGGGGGTGGGGCTTGAGGTTGGAGGAGGGGATAGGTGAGAGGAAGGACAGGTTAGGGAGGCGGAGATGAGCTGGGCTGGTTTTGGGATGCGGTCGGGGGAGGGGAGATTTTGAAGCTTGTGAAATCCACATTGATACCATTGGGCTGCAGGGTTCCCAGGCTGAATATGATTTGCTGTTGCTGCAGCCTTCGGGTGGCATCACTGTGACATTGCATGTCGTCTGAGGAATGGGAGGGGGAGTTGAAATGGTTCGCGACTGGGAGGTGCAGTTGTTTGTTGCGAACTGAGCGCAGGTGTTCTGCAAAGCGGTCCCCAAGCCTCCGCTTGGCTTCCCCGATGTAGAGGAAGCTACAACGGGTACAGCGGATGAAGTATACCACATTGGCAGATGTGCAGGTGAACATTGGGGTTAAGGAGGTGGTGTGGGGGCAGGTGTAGCACTTCCTGCATATGCAGGGAAAAGTGCCGAGTGTGGTGGGGCTGGAGGGGAGTGTGGAGCGGACAAGGGAGTCACGGAGGGAGTGGTCCCTCCGGAAGGCAGGGAAGGGTGGGGAGGGAAAAATGTCTTTGGTGGTGGGGTCTGATTGCAGATGGCGGAAGTGTCGGAGGATCTACAGATGTTTTGGTTTTCCAGTGAGGGAAGCAGGTTGCTTATTTCTCAGTTAAATCACTGGATGAAATACAATGCGACTGAAGGGAGACTGAAAACTGCAGGCTTATCAGCAGGTCCAAAAATACTCTATAAATGCAGCACTAGCAATTATCCAGATAAAGAGCATAGGTCATAATACATTTTACACCTATTCAAAACTATGGGTACTTCTTCAGCCTCATCTGAGAGCAGACTGAAGAAGTTGTATTTACTGCAATGAGGTGAATGAATTAAAATAACTAATTAATGAAAATTAAACACTGTTTGATATTGTCCTTTTTGAAAATTGTTTGCAAGTTTCTAATAATTGAAGAAATTTCCTATTAGAATATTTCAAAATATTGGGCATCTCCGATACAAGCCCTATCAATTATTACATTTCTCCATTTACCAGAAATATCAAACTGTCACAGGATCAGTTTTTGTTTTACACTCCAATTATGGAGGTGATGGCCTACTGGTACTATCTAGATTATTAATCTAGAAACCCAGGTAATGTTCTAGGGAGTTTCTGAAGAAGGGTCCAGACACGAAACGTCAGCTTTCCTGCTCCTCTGATGCTGCTTGGCCTGCTGTGTTCATCCAGCTCCACACCTTGTTATCTCTAATGTTCTAGGGACAAAGGTTCAAATCCTGCCACAGCAGATGAATTTGAATTCAATAAAATAAAAAGAAATGTGGGGTTAAGCGTCAAATGATGACCATGAAACTGTTGTCATTTGCCAATAAAACCCATCTGGATCAATAATTCCCTTGAGGGAAGGAAAACTGCCATGCTTACTTAGTCTGGCCTACATATGACTCCAGATGCATAGCCATCTGTTTGACTCTCACCCACCCTCTGTCCAATTAAGGATGAGTAATAAATTCTGGTCTGGCTAGTGATGTCCCACGAATAAATTTTAAAAATCTACTTTCTCCTTCTTTGTTTTCACTCATTAAAGTTCATGACAATGAAATATCTATTATTTGCGTCCTATCATAAGCAATAAGCATTGAAACAGAATAGGTCTGTGTACAGCAAACCTCCTTCCACTGTGTCACAGCAGTTGGCTTCAGCTACCTCCTTACAGCACTATCTGGCATTTTCATAGATCACAGAATCTCTACAGTGTGGAAACAGGCCCTTTGGCCCAACCAGTCCACACCGACCCTCAAGCGTCCCACCCAGATCCATCCCCCTATAACCCACCTAATCTACACATCCCTGAACACTACGGGCAATTTTGCACGGCCAATCCACTTAGCCTGCTCATCTTTGGACTGTGGGAGGAAACCCACACAAAGATGGGGTGAATGTGCAAACTCCACACAGACAGTCACCCAAGGGTGGAATTGATCCCGGGTCTATGGTGCTGTGAGGCAGCAGTGCTAACCACTGAGCCGTGACACCAAAGGAGGGTGACTGACAAGAAGAGCATGCAGGAAAACTCCATCTACATCAATGCAGAAGCCTGTCATGGGTAACGAAGGAGCAAACTTTGCTGTTTCTGCCCGGTTTCGAACCGGGGACCTTTTGCGTGTGAGGCAAACGTGATAATCACTACAGTGCAGAAACACGACTTCCAGCAGGGGTGAAAGTTGGGAAATAAAACTTTTGTTTTCCCATCCAAAGGGAACCAGGATAGTCTGAACTGGCTTTAAGATCAGAAGGAGAGAACTCTTCTCACTTTGTTTTCCAAAAAAAATTTCATCTATTTTTCTAATCAATCTGTTCAAAGATGTTATTTTACACCTCTGCAGCAGGTGGGACTGGAACCCGGGCCTTCTGGCCCAGGAACAGGGACACTAACATTTCACCACAAGAGGGTTCTCCAAACTCTTTTCAGAAGATGAATCACAATTAGTTTCAGCAACTGCTAATTTGATAAACAAACATCCAAATTAGAAGCAGGATGAGGTCATCTGACGCCTCGTGTCTGTTCCACTATAAACATACAAAATAGAGCATGACTGGTCCATTTAGCTCTTTGAGCCTGTTCTGCCATTCAACATGTCTGATCATCCAACGCAGTACCCTGTTCCTCCTTTCTCCCCATACCCTTTGGTCCCTCTAGCTTCAAGAACTATAGAATCCTTACAGCATAGAAAGAGGCCATTTGAGTCTACATGGGCTCTCCAAATAGCATCCCACCTGGACCTAAACCCCAACCCCATTCTTGTATTACCACGGCTAATCCAGCTAACCTGCACACCTGTGGACACTATGGGACAATGTCGCATGGCTAATCCACCTAACCTGCACATCTTTGGACTGTGGGAGAAAACTGCAGCAGCCAGAGGAAACCCACGCAGATACAGAGAAAACGTGCAAATTCCGCACAGTCACCCAAAGCTGGAAAAGAATCTGGATCTATAGCGCTGTGAGGCAGCTGTGCTAACCACTGCAAACATGCCACTACTCTATCTAATTCTTTCTGGAAAATATTCAATGTCTTGGCCTCAACTATTTCCTGTGGCAGAAAAATCTACAGGTTCACTACTCTCTGGGTGAAGAACTTTTTTCTCATCTCAATCCTAAAATGGTTCACCTCTATCCTTAAACCTCTGGTTCTGAATTCACCAGGGTAAATATTTACCCTGTCTATTCTACTTAGAATTTAGTATGTTTCTATGAGAAGACCCCTCATTCTTCTAAATGCCAGTGAATATAGTCCTTATTGATCCAATCTTTTCTTCATATATCAGTCCTACCATCCTCGGAATCAATCTGGTAAACCTCTATTGCACTCTCTCCATAGCCAGAATGCCCTTCAGCAGACAAAGAGAGCAAAACTGCACCCAATACTCCAGACGTCATCTCATCAAGGCCCTGTACAATTTTAGTAATATATTCCTACACATGAACTCCAACATACCATTTGCCATCTTTACTGCCTCTTACACCTACAAGCTCACCTTCAGTGACTGGTATATGAGGACACCCATACTCTCGTTGTACCTTCACATTTCCTAATCTATTGCCATTCATATAATAATCTATTGGCCCTTTTTTGCAACCAAAATGGATGACTTCATATTTATTGACATTATACTTCATCTTCCATGAATTTGCCCATTCACAACTCAAACAAACATCTCTGCTTCCTCCTCACAGCTCATTCTCCCACTCAGCTTTGCATTGTCTGCAAATATGGGAAATATTATATTTAGTTGCCTCATCTAATTCATGAATATATGTTGTAAATAGCTGGGATCTGAGCACTGATACTAGTCACAGCCTACCACTCAGAAAAAGACCTGTTTGATTCTATGCTTCAGTCCCTGTTCGTCAACTATTCTCTGTTTATATCAGTCCATTACCCAAACGCCCATGCATTTAATGTGCTTAACCATTTCATAAGATCATGGCTAATATGCTCATGGCCTCAACCATGCTTTGTTGTCTATCTTTTGTAACCTTTGACACCTATTTCAATCAAGATTTTATCCATCTTTATTATTAAAAATAATTCAATGACCTCACCCCTTTATCATGAAGCAAATTCCATAGATTGACAACTTGCAGAACAAATTTCTCCTTATCTCATCTTAAATGGGAGGTCACTCACTTTCAAACTTCACTCCCTAGATTGGTCTATCCCACAAGGGGAAACAACCATTCAGCATCCACTCTGTCAACTCTACTCAGGATTTTATACGTTTCAGCAATTCAGGAATCACACACTTCTAAATCCCAATAGGTACGGGCCCAAACAGTCCAACCTTTCATCATAAGATAAACCCTTATAAAAACAGCAGGAGACAGGATAACCCAATGACAGAATGCAGCATTTATCTATGTCAATCTGTGATTTGCGATTGGGACAACCATGTTTTGAGATAAACTAAAACTATAACATCACAAGAACATGGTTGATTAGTTGTTGTGTTTTTCTCATTTATCTTTCAAAACTTGGGTCAATCTACTACTTATAATTTGTTATTCATAGTGGCAAGGCTTACTACTACTTATTATGTTGAAATTTCCTAGTTAAGATAAACTGATCAGGGTAAGAAAAACACTTACTGAAATGCCAAAAATTGAGTACAAATTGGACGTTAATTAATTAAATGCTACAAAGGTGGCAGGACAGGAAATGTATAGCTGCTGCTGAATGTGAGGACTCATGGATATTCCTGTGGCAAACATATCTGCAATTGTGCCTGAGGCTGGAGGGACTTCAGCTCTTGGTCACTGAGCTGGAAGCAAAGCTGAAGATGCTGTGACAAATCAGAGAAGGAAGTGTTACCAGGACACACTGTTTCAAGAGATCAACGCACCCCTTGGAGTAGGATATTCTGGTTTGTTCAATGAGCAGGGACAGAACAGTGTGACTGCCAGTGAGGCAGGTATGATCAAAAGGGCAGAAGTAGAAGAGAATCAGCCTTTGCTATAGTGCAATATGTTCGACGTTCTGGCAACCTGTACAGAGGAAAGCAGAACACTGCAGAGTAGGTGATCAAACAGGTCATGGCACAGATATACAGGAAGCCATTCAAGAAGTTTATTAGAAATGTCATGGCAATACAGATAGTATAATCTTGGAGATAGATACAGTTCTCTTTAGCTGAGAACAAGAGTCCAGATGTTTGCGTTTCCTGCCTGGGTGGGACTGGAAAGTGCAATGGGAGAGGAAGGATCCATTTGTCATTGATCCATGTAGGTGCCAATGACATTGATAAGACAAGGTTAAGAGGTTCTGCTTAGAACATATGAGCAGTTGGGGGCAAAATTAAAAAGACCATCAAAGCTCTCGATTGGTAGATGAATCACATGCACATTGGAAGAGCGTATAGAAGATTACAGAGTGAAATTTGTACTTCAAAGGTTGGTGTGGAAAAAATTGGTCTCAGTTCCTTTGAAATTAACATTAGTACTGAGGTGAGTGGAAGCTGTACGGTTAGGGCACTTTGAAATGTTAGTAGTTCCGACAGTTTACTCGCTACACTTTTCCTGATTACAATTGTTAAAAATGTTCCTCTCTTGCTTTCACCTCTTGATTTACAAATATTTGAGTTGTTATTGGTGTCTTTTAATGTTTCTGCCATTGCCTTAGCTTTCTCCCACACACTTAGTTTCTCCCCTCATTTTTGAGTTATCCTTGATTGCTTTTTAAATTCGGTCCATCTCTTTTTTGCAGAATCATATTTTTGCAGAGTCATATGCTTTTACTTTTGATACTATATTCAACTTCTTTAGTTAGCCACGTTGCGGGGGGGGACTGGTGGAGGAAAAGTGAGGGTAGAGTTGGGGGAAGAGATGGTGGAGTGAAGGGAGAGAACCCAGGAAAGGAGATGGGGAGAGAAGGTGGGGCAGGGATCCAGGAAATTTGGCATCTCTACTTGCCCTACCGCCCCCTCACAGCTCTCTCCTCACCCCACAGCCCTAATTCCTTCCACACCTCAATTCCATCCTTGTGCATCCAGACTCTCCTCCACTGAACCCTGGTTCAAAAGTAAGTGTTTCAATGTGCACATGCAGTGCGGTACTTGGCATGTGACCCATACACTCTGTGATGGTAACTGTGTCTGGAATTATGCACATATGCGTTTCTGGATTGGTGCACATGTATAGTTGCCTGCTTTTGTGGGTGTCAACAAACACTGCCAAGATTAAAACACTTGTCATTAGACCCACTCTTTCCCTTAAGCCAAACTTAACAGTGTCATTATCATTGCTTTCAAAGGTTCCTTTACAGTGATGTCATTAATTAAGCCTGTCTCATTGCACACTACCACTTCTAGACTTGCTTCAAATCTGGTTGGCTCTAGGACAAAATGCTCTAAGAAACTATCCCAAACACATTGTGAACTCTTCTTCCAGGTTAGCTTTGCCAATCTGATCTGTCCAATCTATATTTAGATTAAAGTCATTTATGATAATTGCTGTGTTTTTCTTAGGGAACCATTTTGTTTTACCATGTATACCTCATCCTATAACATAGTTCTTAACACTTTACTAGTAACAATTTCCACATGTGAATTCTTCCTTTTGCTGCTTCTAATCTCTACCCAAACAGCTTGATCTTTAGAACTAAGGTCACCTCTCACAGCTGTACTGAAACCATCCATAAGTAACACAGCAACCCCACCATGCTTTCATGACATTATATTCTTCCGGAATATCAAATATAGTTGAATATTCTGGTTCCAAGAGATGTCACCTGACTGCAAAGCCTCTGTAATAGCTATCAGATGAGACATTTATTTTCATTTAAGCAAAGAAGCATCTGTTCTATAACAAATGCTAAAGGCGCTCACATTCAGAAGTCTTTAGTTGTCATCTTAATATTATTGAAAAGTCGGGCCTTAGCTGTTAGTGGACCCAAGTTTGTACACTCAGTTCCTTCTTGCCATCTTGTGTTTGTCATTACCTTTATTGTACAATTAATTACCCAATGACGAACGTGGGGCTACGGCAATTAAAAATTGGGCTGTAAAAGGTAAACAGCTGATTATAAAGGTGCAGTTATCGGAGTATTCACAAATTTATACCTAAGAAAATGGTTTAGATACAGTTTCAATTCATGCCAAATTAGGAATAGTTTTGAACCATAACCCCTACAAACTCCTAAAACTATTTCATATCGAATCCTTATCGCCAACAGACAGTGAAGACTTCCATGACATTTGTACTGAGAGTCATTTAGATAAATTAACAAGCAGGTGTTAAAATGTATTGATCCCTCGGAATCATAGTCACAAGGATGAACAGACCACGACTCATTGTAATGATGAGAGGGTAGAGATCTAAAAGGATAAATTAAATAAAATTAAAGAGAGTTGCTAATGTAATTACTTCTATGTTATTGTCAGAACTCTGAAGTTGCCCAGATATAAATATAATGAAATCTAACCAGCAGCAGCCTTCTATTATGAATAATTTTGAAGTATAAATGGAATACTACATTACAAAACACCATTTCAGAAGAATTAATGGTCTTTTTATTGTCAAGTACATCTGTTAAGATTTCCCTAAGGACTTAATTACAACTAAAATTAAAGCTTACATTGATAATCTGACATTAAAATGGAAAGGAAAATAATCAACTTGCTGATGTTATGTTAGTATAGATTAACATTAATGCATTATAATAGCTTACTTCTATGTAGAAACATGTATATGTTTCATACAGATTCTTAACTTACAATAGGATTTCCATATCGGTGGTTGATACTCTTCAGCATCTAGAAAATAAGAGAGAGATTTGCCTGTTAAAAAAGTTAGTTCATATTTTCTTCAAAATTCTTTGATTCCCTCATTATTTATAAACTGTTTATGCAAATATATAATTTATATGCATTTCATACATACCCCAACACAAACAGCTAGGAGGACCCTCTGTAAAATCATCAAAATATATGAATATGTATAAGTATCCTACCACATAGATTAGCATTTTATTACAAATACTGTTCCATTGTAGAATCAGTTTGATTCTAAGAATAAAATCAGAGTTGCAGGTGAATAAATGATTTTGGAAGTTACACTATTATAAGAAGTAAAATTTTGAGTATTAGTAAATGTCTTAACAGTATACTTCGCTTACATCTTTATATTGCCAATACAATTGAAAACTGCAATTTTATGTCATTTTAAACTGACTCACTATTGACAAGCAAGCCTAAACAATTCCTTCACATTGCGCACAAGCACAATCGTAATTTATTTTTAATCAACTCGTGACATGTCATACCATACCTCTGGGGCAAGTGGGACTTGAACCCGGACCTTCTGAGTAAACGTAGGAGTGCTACCACTGTATAGCAAGACCCTGCTTTTGGGAAATCTACACGGCTGCTTGGAAATATGGTACATTGACCAGTACAGGGATTGAAGCTACAAAGCTTGGCGTTATTAGCACAAAACACTAATCATGTGGGCTCACCAGCCGCTGATGCTGAGCAGAATTTCAGCTTTGCTCCTGGTGGCATGCTTTTTCTGACTAAAGCCAGCAAACCAGAATTAAAGTTTATGTTGTCCTTTGCAGAATCACAACCACCTTCACATAATGGGGCTGGGGGGACCTGCAGCACCTTGTAGTAACAGTTTCTGTCCAGCATAGAGTTCACTTGGACTATGTCCAGGAGATAAGTGCAAAGCTGCATCTTTGTCTCACATCTTCTCCACACGTTTTAAAAATTTGTTCACAGCGTGAGCAGTGCTGGCTAAGTTCCAGTTGTGGATAGGGGAGTATTTTATTCAGTTCTGAGAAGAAAAAGTGAAATTTGTATTTTATTTTAATCACAGCCACTTCTGTACTTTCGTAGGCTCAGAATGCAGTTACGTCACCAGGATGCATTCAAGTTGTCCATCTGTTTCTCTTACCCAAGATGTATAAATTCTCACAGTTCACGGATACATAAATGAAAAATAACTAAAGTCAGAGAATTTGTCGACTTTTACAGGTTTCTTAAACAGCCCATGTGAAATGTTAGATCAAGGCACGGCAATACCCACATTTCTGATTTTAAATGGTTTGTTGCAAGAACACAGGTAAATTGAAGCAGTTGGCCATTCAGCTCCTTGAGCCTACTCCCTCATTCTAGATCATATGTGATTATCCACTTCAAAATCTCCCCCCCCACAACCGCATCCCCAAACCAGCCCAGCTCATCTCCGCCTCTCTAACCTGTCCTTCCTCTCACCTATCCCCTCCTCCCACCTCAAGCTCCACCCCCATCTCCTATCTACTAACATCATCCCACCCCCTTGACCTGTCCGTCCTCCCTGGACTGACCTATCTCCTCCCTACGCCCCCCCCCACCTACACTCACCTTTACTGGCTCCATCCCCGCCTCTTCGACTTGTCTGCCTCCTCTCCACCTGTCCATCTTCTATCCGCCTCCCCCTTTCTCCCTATTTATTTCAGAACCCTCTTCCCCTCCCCCAATTCTGATGAAGGGTCTAGGCCCAAAACGTCAAGCTTTCCTGCTCCTATGATGCTGCTTGGCCTGCTGTGTTCATCCAGCCCCACACCTTGTTATCCAGCAAGTAGAGGCCCAGGTTTGATAAATCTCTTCTCACAGGATAATGCCACCATTCCAGCAATCAATCTGGTAAACCTAGGCAGTACACCGTCTATGACAAGGAGGCAAGAACTGCATGAGTACTCACCAGGGTTCTTTACAAGTGAAGCTAGACTTCTTTGCCTTTCTACCTGATCTTCTTGCAACAAAGGCTAAACACGTTGCTTGCCTTCCAAGTTGGTCAGCTTTCAGTTACTCATGAACAAGGACACCTAGGTCCCTTTGAACATCAGCACTTTTCAATATTGCATCATTTAAGAAATACTACACACATTTATTATTAACTCACACTTATCCACATTACAGTTCTTATGCCATGCCAATAGCCACTCATTCAGTTTGTTTAAATATTCTTGAAATCTGTTTGTATCCTGCTTATAACTCACGTTCCCACCAGGTTTTGTACTACGAGCAAATTTGGAAATATTACAATTGATCCCCACATCTAAATCAATCATGTAGATTGTGAACAGCACTGATTTTTTGCAGTGCCTCACTGGTCACCTGTGAATGACCCATTTATTTGTAATTCCAGTTTGTTAAGCAATTCTCAAGCCATGCTACTATCTGATCTTTCAACAAAGAAGCTGGTATTGTTTGCCAGCTGCTGTTAAAGTCTAAAGATCCTAGATTAGGAACTGTATTTCCTACTTTCTAGTCTTCTGACACTATCCATTTTGCTTTTGACATTCAAAGTTTAGATGTTAATGCCCCTACTACCTCCGCATTGCTTTTTATCTTTTTTCAAATAAACCTATTCAGGGATTGTATTACACATTTCTGGAGGAGGTAAGGATACTACCACTTCGACTTAAAAGACATCTTCATGTCAGTCACAGCCCTAAAATTTGCTGCTCAGCCAAAATAGAAAAAAAAAATGAAGCCCACTTTATTGGAAAGGTCAATCAGATAGTGACATAATAATTAGAAAGATCACTGGCTTTAATATTTCCTAAGTCTTGCTGAAGGGATATGTGTGTTTACAACACAATAGCTGATTAACTGAACTGATGGCACAGAACGTCTGGTTAAAGTTCTGTTTAAAACAGATATATTACACGAGATGTGTGTTGTACCATTTGTCAGTCAAACAAAGCTGTTAACCACATTGTGCTGTGTGAATATCACAAGGTTGTTTGGAAGACATTAAAACTGCAAGGAAATAGCTTATGTGAGTAGCCTGAACAAGCTGGCCTAAGGTCAAGATTCATTAAAACTGTGAGAGAAGTCCTGTTCTATTAAAACCAAGCAGTTGCATTAACGATCAAAAGATTAAACTGTCACATTTGTGATGTTTTAACCGGAGGTCAAACTGACCAATTGCTAAAGACTAGACAGTGTCAAGGTTTAATCACAGGCTGATGGTGTGGAAAAGGAATACAAGCAATCATGTCTCAGAGTGACAGTTCGCTAGCTCGAGGACTGGAGTCATCTGATCAGTAACTGAAGGTTGAAACAGTGTGAGCTGGTCACCTGTTTCAGTCTGATCATCAGACAAGTCCATGTAAACTGGTTCACTTTTGATTGTAAGCATAATGTGGATAAGCTTCCATTGCCTTACTATTTTGCAGTATCTTATACTGTACTTTGTTTTAATAAATAACATCTGGGTAATGCTGTTGTTAGGAGTGCTTCTCCTTTGATTACTCACACAACTGAACTGAAGATTTGCTCAGCTTTGAATAACCCCTGCATTGTTCTAGCAAAGACTTCTGAACTGGAACTTTCAACTAAAACCCTTATCCTGAGGTAACCTCTTTCCTGACTTCTCTGAACTAGCTCCTTTCTCTACAAGAGTCTTTCACATCACACTTCCACTGTTAATCAGGACTCCTGCAAACTGAAAACAAAGGTTTCCATGTTACACATTGTTCCCTCTAAACAAAACAAAATTCCTGATTCTTCCAAATGGAACTAAGCTTATGCTTATGCATCTGTCTGTGTGGTGTTTGCACGGGTTTTCGCCGAGCGCTCCGGTTTCCTCCCCCAATCCAAAGATGTGCAAGTTAAGTGGATTGGTCACGCTAAATTACCCATAGTGTTCAGGGATGGCTAGGTTAGATGCGCAGGCCCTGGGAAATGCAGGGTTACAGGACAGGGTAGGGGGATGGGTCTGGGTGGGATGGTCTTTGGAGGGTCTCGGTGTGGACTTATAGGATCAAATGGTCTGTTTCCACATTGTGGGGATTCTAATTTAAAAAAAGCAAAATACTGAAAATGCTGGAAATCAGAAATGAAAAAGAAAGTGCTGGAGAAACTTAGCAGATTTGGCAGCATCGGGGCGGGGGTGGGGAGACAGAGAGAGAGAGAGAGAGAGAGAGAGAGAGAGAGAGAGAGAGAGAAAAAAAAAGAGAGAAAGAGAGAGAAAGAGAGAGAGAAAGAGAGACAGAGACAGAGCTGTATTTCGACTCCAGTATTACACTCTTCTCCAGTCAGATAGGAATCTTGTACCATGTTATAAAAGGCCCACTCTATTCTCTTTCATTTACTCTCCCCATCATTTCATATGGGGCAGTTGAAATCCCACACAATTCAGGAAAAATCATAAGCAGTTGAGCCAAAAACCCAAACAACATGTCATGCAACAGCAGGCTAGAACAAAGACACAAGTAAACTTTGAGACAACCAATGCAGCCAATGGAAGCTATGGGAATTTCTCAAGGAATTCCCACTTCAGCACCTCGGTTAATAATGCCATATGCTCGTTTAGTTACCAGACTTCAAAGTCATCTGAATCAAACGGATACTCTCACACTACTTTAGCATTTAGTCATGGAGTCATAGAAACATACAGCATGGAAACAGACCCTTCGGTCCAACTCGTTCATGCTGACCAGATATCCTAAATAAACTTAGTCCCATTTGCCAGCATTTGGCCCACATCTCTCTCAACCTTTCCTATTCATATACCCATCCAGATGCCTTTTAAATGTCATTATTGTACCAGCCTCCACCTCTTCCTCTGCTGCTCATTCCATACACGCACCACCTTCTCTGTGAAAAAAATGCCTCTTAGGTCCCTTTTAAATCTTTTCCTGCTCACCTTCAACGTATGCCCTCTAGTTTTGGACTACCCCAACCCGGGGAAAAGACCTTGTCTATTTACCCTATCCATGCCCCTCATTATTTCATAAACCTCTATAAGGTCACTCCTTAGCCTCTGACGCTCCAGGGAAAATAACCCCAGTATATTCAGCTTCTCCCTCTAGCTCAAACCTTGCAACCCTAGTAACATCCTCGCAAATCTTTTCTGAACCCTTTCAAGTTTCACAACATCTTTCCTATGGCAGGGAGACCAGAACCGCAAGCAGTATTCCAAAGGTGGCCTAACCAATATCCTGAATGGCTGCAATACGACCTCCCAACTCCTACACTCGATGCACTGATCAATAAAGACAAGCATACCAAACGCCTTTTTCACTACCCTGTCTACCTGCAACGCCACTTTCAAGGAACTATGAGCCTACACTCTAAGGTCTCGTTGTTCAGCAACACTCCCCAAGTCTTGACCATTAAATATACACATACTGTCCTGATTTGCCTTTCCAAAATGCAGGACCTCACATTTATCTAAATTAAACTCCATCTGCCACTCCTCAGCCCACTGGTCCTTCATCCCAGGATAATTATATTGTAAACCTCTTCTGGACGCTCTCCAACACCGACACATTCTTCCTTAGATATGGGGCCCAAAACTGCTCACAATATTCCAAATGAAGTCTGACCAAAGCCTTATACAACCTCATCAATACATCTCTGCTCTTGTATTCCCACCCCTTTGAAATCAATGCTAAAATTGCATTTGTCTTCCTAACTGCCAACTGAACCTACATGTTTACCTTATGAGAATCTTGAACTACGGGTCCTTAGTCTCTTTGTCCTTTAGATTTCTGAAGCCTTTCCCATTTAGAAAATAGTCAATGCCTCTAGTCTTCCCACCAAAGTGCATAACCTCACGTTTTCCCACATTGTATTCCATCTGCTACTGCTTTGATCACTCTCCTAGGCTGTCAAAGTCCTCCTGCAGTCTCCCTGCTTCATTAACATGACCTATAGCTCCAGATATCTTTGTATCCTGCGCAAACTTAGCAAGTGTTCTCAGTTCCTTTGTCCAGATCGTTACTGCACAATGTGAATAGCCGTGGTCCAAATGTGGTGCTCGGGCCTGACCCCAATGCAGTTAAGTTGCAACATTCTGAACAGGTGTGTTATTCTGTTTTGTTATGGGATCAGTTTACACATTCATGTCTAAATTATATTCCAAGTATTTTAAACCGAGGACCAATTCAGCGTAATTGGCACACACATTCTATGACTCTTTGACCAGATTTAACACGGTTAAAGAATACTAGTAACCAGAGACAAAACTATCATGTCAGAAGAGATGTCAATGTTCACACATTTTTGTCTCTGTGAAACAGAAGGAGGAATCAATTTTAATTGCACACAGCACATGATTGGTATCATTTTCAGACAATCTGAAAATATACAATATGTCCAAGACTTCTTGCTGCAACAGCATTTGGACTAAAGCTTCTGAAGTCCCAACTCATCTTTAATTTGCTTCTAGTGTAAATGATCATTGTTATAACATATTACAGATCTTATGTTTGTATATATTTTTCTGCATCATGAACTTGTATGTCCATACTGCCTCCAAAATAGTTGCAAATTTTGCTAACTGATTATAAATAAATACAGAAGGACGTTGAACTATTGACCCTAAAATGGATGGAATTATGGTGGTATACCATGCGAGATACAGTTCCCATCCTCTAACACAGCGTCATCTGAATCAACCAGAATTTGAAATAATTGCACTTGTAGTGCAATATATATTCTTAAATGTAATACTCAAACCTGCAGAAACATTTTAAAATGTTATGCATATTTCATTGCACATTTTAATAAACAAAAAACAGAATACATTCTCTCTTGCTGTACCTATCTTCAGAGACTAAAGGAGTTTCTCCCAGTTTGGTTTTCAACTTTTCATAATTGTTGAACTGACCAGCTATATCATACATAGAAACTTTAAATCTTGCATTTTCCCATTTAGATAACTTTAACCTATATACAAATAAATTCCAACTCATGCACGGCAAAAAAATTCTTTATGGCATTTGGTTCAGAGTGATGTAAATGATAAATATAAATATTAAAGCTACCGAACATCTTAAAGTACGAATGCAACCCTATAACAATGAAAAATAACTCTTTAATGTGCTTGTGTAGTCATTAACACTACTTCACATCTTTTTCATTCTCAAACAGCCAATATGAAACATATCCAAAAAATCCATCTTCCTTCTCTATTCTCTATCTTTTTAACTATTTGAGATACTTTATGCCCTTTTTAAAAAAATGTTAAATCATCAACTCTTCCATCTCAATATTCCGCTCTATTTTTCCACTATGCAGCTGGTAGCATGATTCTTATAAAATAAAATCAAAAGTGGTAACCTGGTTCCTAAGGCTGATTTTTCAACCAATGAAGAACACAGACTCAGCAAACTCATTTGATAGCAGTTCAATGTTATGTAAAAACACTAATTGGTTATGAAGGCATACAACCATTGAACATGTGTCCTCCAGCCCATGAATTATGAATTAGCTCATCTACAGCACTCAGGATGTTAATAGTCTTGGGAAAAAGTCCACTGAATTCAGCTAAATAGGTCAATACAATCTGATAAGCTGAATAATATTTTTCAGTTGTATAGGAAATGTGCATCACATTTGCACGCATGTATTTGATCTTTGCATCTCCCAATTCTGATTTTCTTATTATTAAAACAAATGCAGATAACTGTGGGTAAAGAATTGACAATTGCAGAGGAAAGAAAGCTGCATAAGTGGAATAGCCTTCTGGAAAAGTTGTAAATCATCAATTCTACCACTGATCTAGAATTCCTCAAAATACTTGAGCAAGGTAGAAACTTGAACAAAGCTGTTCTGCATGACAAAATGTAAACCACTTTCACTACAAAAACACCACAGATTATAACAGGAGTGGACTATACTTTCTCCCCCAAAAAATCTTCCATCACAGATTATATATTTATTAACGGATACATCCTAAGATTCACAACCCTTTGAGTCGGGAAAGCATCACTGCAGAGCATAAACTTGAAGTAATACATATTATGGAGATGATCATATTAAATAAAAATGGTCATTTATTTTTAATTGATTTTTCAGCAAGTTGAATTAGCTGTGTAATTACAGTGGCTACAAGAGCAGGTCACAGGTGAGGGATACTGTGGCAAGTGAGTCACCTCCTGATTACTCAAAGCCAGTGCACCAGCTACAAGACCCAAGTCAGGTGTGTGTTGGAATACTTGAGCAAATTTGACAATTTCTTCACCATCCAAACCTTTAACATTCTGTGGAGGCTTCTCCACCATTATTTATGATCATAGTTGATTCTGGGCTTTAACTCCACCTGCCTTGTCCATTCCTTTCTTATTTGTAATTTCTACCCATATATTTTCACTGGATGATTTTTCAGAAATATCTTCCCTAGTCACAGCAGTAATATATTCCTTAATCATAAATGCCATGCCCCCTCCTTTCTGGCCTCGTTCTCTATCCTTCCTATAGCATCGAAAACCCAGAACATTAAGCTGTCAGTCTTGTCTACCTGTCAGCCAAGTTTCTGTAATAGCTATTTATCAGAACACAGGGCATTTATAAACTTGGTTTCAAAATCTGTTTTGTCAAAGTATGGTGTAATTTTTATGAACTAAAGAGACAACACCCATCTTTACAGACAGTCAACAGTTATTAAACAAAAACGCTGCAGATGCTGGAAATCAAATGAAAACAAATAGCTGGAGAAACTCAGCAATCTGGCAACATCTGTGGACAGAAAGCAGAGTTGACACTTTAGGTCCAGTGGCCCTTCTTCAGACCCTTCAGGCTAGAATCAAATAGATGATCGACATTGTATACTACGAGGGATTTGAACCTCATTACAAGACAATCCTATAATTTCTCTCAGACAAACACTGATGCTTTTGACAATCAGTGCTCAGTTTCCAGAATTTGAAGTCTTTGCCATTACAAACCAATGACAATAGTCCAGTTAGTGAAAGACATACAAACCAACAATAAATGTATCTCTGGTTCACCCTTGTGTACTAGAGGTCTAGTTCTGATGACTAAAATTCCAGCTCCTTCAAACTTTGCTCAAAAAACCCCAAAGCTGATAACCCATGTCATGGGTCAGAGTGATAAATAAAAGGAAAACCTCCAATTATATAGTACCTTTCAGTGTGTCATATGTTTAAACACACAGTAGGAGCTAGCAAACAGCAATGTGTTTATAACCAGGCACACCTATTTTGAAGGGTTCTGACCCGGACCATGGACTTTCCTGCTCCTCTGATGCTGCTTGACCTGCTATGTTCTTCTAGCTCCACAGTGTATCAACATCTATTTCAAATTTATCTTCTCATCTGGTCTTTTATTTGAAATGGTGTTGTGGGGACTTCTAAACATTGACCAGAAATCAAACTGAACTAGCCACATCTTTTCCAAATTAGGTCCTAAATCAGAAGCTGAATAAGTGAATACACTTCTCCATATAGCTGGGAGTACCGCTGATGACATTACAGCTCACTAAGGTTTAACAGAAGCAATGGGTACTTGTGAAGAATTACAAAAGGCCTTAGCAACTTTTGTTTTATTAACCACAGAATAAGTAAAATCATTGAAAAAGCAATGTTTAACTACGGAGTTCAGCACCTGGGATGCCAACAATAATTTCCAGATTAGTGGAAAAATACAACTATGCTGTTTTAATGTCAGAGTTCATGAGAAACAATTGTCTGAATTGCTGATGAGTCTTCATCACATTTATTCCAGTTAAAATAATATTTGACTCTAGAGAAAGCCATAATGATGATGAGTGAAGCTGCAGTCTGGAAGCAGCACAGATCAATTCTAAAAGAAGAAAATCAACGTTATCACAGGACATTAGTCAATACCTATCAATCAGTCTTAAGTTACAAAATACAACAGAGAAGTGTAACCAGTATGCTGTGTAGGACAGATTGGTAATACTAAAGATCTTCCCTCATTTGTGTTGTGGAGCAAGGAAACCTGACAGGCACAAGTAGTAGCCAGCTACTAGAAAGAAATGCTTTTTTAGTACACTGTAAGCCACTTCCAAAAAATGTGCCAAAGCAGCTTACAGTCACAGAAAAGCAAGTAAATTGCTACCCAAACAAAGATTAATGAGATATAACAGTCTACAATAGAAGAAAAACTTGAAGTGTTCTTAGAGGGAATAGGTGATCCAGACCAAGCCTTTTCACGAGAATATATTTATCTCAAAGGACATCTCACTAATTTCAGGCTTCATACAGAGTCGAGTATGATTATGTTATCAGACGGTGAATAATGGTTGAAAACGCACACTTATAGGTACTTAACAACAACGTGAATTCTCCAAAGACTCTAGTCACTCATTGGAACACACTGTCAACAGTGTTGGGATAATGGCAGATACACAGAAAACCAAGCTATTCAAGAGTATCTCACTCCGAATTCATTTCAACACTTGCAAACATTTTTTGGGAAATTAAATCAGTTGCTCAAATTTTTGATTCACTTGACCACTACAGGAGAATCTTTGAGACACGTCATGTAGAAGACTCAAGAATAGTGTCGGAACCAACATCAGGAGAATGATTTTCAGAGGATCGGGGACATTGGGCCGGTTTTCCGAGAAGTCTCACGGATCGTCACTCCTACCCTTTCCTTTTATAAAAGGGAAGGAGAGACCTCTGCATTTCTGACAGGAGATTGCATTTTCGCCTGCCTCAGAAAATTAGAGGCAAAATTAGAGGAAGGCAAACCATTGGCCCTTTTCACAGCAGTCAGCAGCTGCCATATTTAATGGTGCTGACAACCACAATGACAGCTACTGTCAAAGTGTAAGTACATAAAGCAAATGTGATGGTAGGGTGAGAGACAAAAGGTACTGCAGATGCTGGAGAATACAAGGTAACAAGGCGTGGGGCTGGATGAACACAGCAGGCCAAGCAGCATCATAGGAGCAGGAAAGCTTGACGTTTCGGGCCTAGACCCTTCATCAGAAATGGGGGAGGGGAAGAGGGTTCTGAAATAAATAGGGAGAGAGGGGGAGGAGGATAGAGGATGGATAGAGGAGAGGATTAGTGGAGAGGAGGCAGACAATTCGAAGAGGCAGGGATGGAGCCAGTAAAGGTGAGTGTAGGTGGGGGGGTAGGGAGGAGATAAGTCAGTCCAGGGAGGACGGACAGGTCAAGGGGGCGGGATGATGTTAGTAGATAGGAGATGGGCTCCATCCCCGCCTCTTCGACTTATCTGCCTCCTCTCCTCTATCCATCCTCTACCCGCCTCCCCCTCTCTCCCTATTTATTTCAGAACCCTCTTCCCCTCCCCCATTTCTGATGAAGGGTCTAGGCCCGAAATGTCAAGTTTTCCTGCTCCTGTGATGCTGCTTGGCCTGCTGTGTTCATCCAGCCCCACGCCTTGTTACCTGTGATGGTAGGGTGCTGGGAGGGTAAGACGCCAGATGGGGGCAGAGTTGGGACATAGATAAGTAGGATGCCAAGTATGTAGGATGACAGATGGATCTACGGTGGCAGCCAACTAAGCAAGGTGCCAGGTTCGGAGGGTGCTAGGGCGAGGATGCCAAGTGAAGAGCTAGGCATGGAATACCAGATGAATAGTGGGAAAGGGTGACACATGAGTAGGGTGCCAAGGTCCAAAGTAGCAAGCTCAGTAACACAACATTTGGTGTAAGTCAGGGAGACGGGAGAAGTCAGTTCTGCTGGGAAGGGTGGGTGGCCAGTCAGGTGATGGCAGGGTCGGGTCAGGTCTGATAGTAGGCATGTCAGCGGAATTGCAGCTCAGGTATGAGGAATGTTAAGGGTTTAGGAGAGATATAGTTGGGAACGTGAGAGGTAAGTATGCAGTCCCTTGAAGAGTTAGTCAGGTGCTGGACAATGCATTTAATCATCCAACTTTTCCTGAGTAACTATTATACTCAATTTCATCAAAACCCTCTGAAGTCTCCAATTTAGGTGCAGACTTTTGGAGGGTTCTAAATATGGAGGAATTGGTTCTTGAAATCTTCAATTTTCTGGGCAAATCCTTCCGAGTCTGCTAGGATGCGGTTTCCAAATTGTCCCTATGTGCAATTCCCATCTATGTTGGTGTAACTTAATGCTTGGCCAGTGGAAAATACAGGCCAATAACACACACAGACATCCTAGGCCACTACAAATGTCATCGTTTCCAATGTTTCAACTACAGGCTTAGGAGCAGACTTCTTCCAGAAACAAGCAGATGGATGTTGTAAACTAATCTTGGGGAAGGCCATGGCCTAATAGTATTATTGCTGGGCTCTTAGTCCAGAGACACAGGTAATGTTCTGGGGACCTGGGTTCAAATCCCGCCACAGCAGATGGTGAAATTTGAATTCAATAAATATCTGGAATTAAGAGTCTAATGATGACCATGAATCAATTGTTGGAAAAACCCATCTCGATGGAAGGAAGCTGCCATCCTTACCTGGTCTGGCCTACATGTGACTCCAGACCCACAGCAATGTGGTTGACTCATAACTGCCCTCTGAGGAATTAAGGATGGGCAATAAATGCTGGCCTAGCCAGTGACGCCCTTATCCTGTGAATGAATAAAGAAAAGAAAGTCTACTACAGATCATAGATATTACCAAATATAGAAACACTGCAGAGGTAATTGAAGAAGAGCCTTACTCTGTTAAATGGTCTTGCATCTATGGTAAGAAGTTGGTCAGAAAGACAGATAACAAACATCAGTCTCCCTCCTAGATGAGAAATAACTTGCAGGCATGCCTTCATAAACAAAGGGATATTAACTCTGCCCTACAAGATCTGTCCATGAAACAGGGGGCTCTTGCACTTTACTATTAGTGTCCATACCTCTGAGCCAGGAGGCCTGGGTTGAAGTTCCACCTGCTCCAGAGGTATGTAAAAGCATCTCAGAACAGGCTGATTAGAAAATATCTACGCTACACGGACACCTGGAAACTGTGGATGCACTCTGCAGGAGGCTAGTCAATAACCTTACCAGGCATGTTAGTGTGTGCATTCATGAAATAGTCATTGACTCAGTCCACAGCAGCACCATGGCCAGCAATTCATAATTAGCTCACCTATATAGAGCAAGAGCAGAAGGGAGAACAAAAATATCTTACCAAAGTTTGGCCAAACCAACGGCCCAGTGGGTTAGCTATGAAGACTTGTTTTAAGCATGAACAACATTTTACAACCAAAAGACAAAATTCTGCAGAATCTCAGGAGGTCTGGCACAGAAAACAGTTAACATTTTGAATTCAGAACTGAGGAAGCTGCCAGACCTGCTGAGCTTCTCCAGTGTTTTCATTTTCTTTTCCAGATATCCAGCATCTGCAGTACTTTGTTTAATCAAAAAAAAAAGAAAATAAACTTTGAGGGCAAACTTCCAAGTAATATAAAGACAGACAGCAAGACTGTCTTTAAATACATAAAAAGGAAAATGGAAGCCCAAGTGAACATAGCTCTATGAATCTGAGGAAATAATAATAGGGAGCAGGAAATGGCAGAAGAGTAGAATAAGTACTTTGCACGTCTTCACAGTAGAAGATACTCATTAGAATCCCAGACGAAATAAACGTAAAGGGTATCACTACAGAAAACTGATGGAAAACTAATGGGGCTAAAGACAGGTAAGTCTCCTGGACCTGAAGGGATGCATCCTAGGACATTAGAAGAAAATAGCCACAGAAGATAATGGATGCACTGGAAGTAATCTTCCAGTCCTTAGATTCTGGAAAAGTCTCAGAGGATTGTAAAACTGCAAATGTAGCACCTTTACTTCAAAAGTGAAGGAGACAAAAACTGGCTAGCTAGCTTAATTTCTGTAATTAGGAAAAATGTAGAGTCTTTTTATAAAAGATCTAATCGCAGAGCATTTAGAAAAGCGCAATATGATCAAGCAGAGTCAGCAGGGCTTCATGAGGGGGAAATCATGACAAGCAAATTTACTACAATTCTTTGAGGAGGTAGCAGCAGGATAAAGGGAAAACAATAGCTGTAATATATTTGGGTTTCCAAAAGGTATTTAGTGAGGTGCCACATATTATGGTACTTAGTAAAGTAAGAGCCCTTGGTGTTGGAGGCAGCATATAGCATTGAAAGAGGACTGGCTAACATTAGAAGACTGGATTGAGATAAGGGGGTCACTCTCATGATGGCAACTTGTAACTAATGGTACACCATGGCGATTAGTGCTGTTGCCACAATTATTTACAATATATATTAACGTCTTGGATGAGGAAAGTGAAAGTACTATAGCCAAGTTTGCAAAAGTAGGTGGAAAGGCAGGCGGTGAGGAAGACACAGAGTCTGCAGAGGGATATAAACAGGTTAAGTGTGTGGTCAAAAACCTGGTATATGGAATATAGTGTGAAGAAATGTGAGGTAATGCATTCCAGGAGGTAAAATAGAGCTGGCGATATTTTTGTTTATTTCTCCCATTTATCATGAGCTTTAAGCTGCAATTGTACAGAATGCCGGCCTGTGACCGAACACAGCATCTCACTGGTTCAGTCCATTGCATTTACTGTGATGACTATTCCTTCATTGGTCACTTCCATGACTAAACTTTCGCAGGTGTTTTGGAGACTTTTGGTGGTGAATTTGTCCATCAACTCCCCCAATTCTGATTGCTGATATTTAAAAATGCTAATGTCTGACTCCTGTGCAAATTAGCTGTATGCCAACCAAGGTTCTTGAGTAGATTTGTAGCTTGGGTTGTGGACACTGCGGTTGGTTCGCTCGCCGAGCTGATTTGTTAGTTCGCAGACGTTTATTACCCTGTTGGGTAACGTCATCAGTGCAGCCTTCAATGATGCGCTGTTATGTTTTCCCACCTGGTATTTAAACTCTGGGGTCCATTGGATTTGATCACCTCATTTCCGGTTTTACTTTGCAGTGGTATATGTATAGGGTCCAGTACTGTGTGTTTGTTGATAGCCTTCTTGGTGGAGAATCAGGCCTCTAGGAATTCCCGTGCATGTCTCTGTTTGGCCTGTCCTAGGGTCCAGTTGTCCCAATCGAACTGGTGGTTCTCCTTATCAGTGTGAATCACTGCTTCTGCTATTAGTCTGGAGATTAGTGCGGTGATGCAGAGACTCGAAAGCATGGCCGTTCCGCAAATCCAACCCAAACTATGGATCCGATATGTGGATGACACTTTCATCATCATCAAATGGACCAAACTAGAGGAGACACACCAACTTATAAACAACACATCAAATTCACCAGGGAAGAGGAAAAGAACGAACAGCTCCCATTCCTGGACATCATGGTAGAAGGCAGGGCCAACGGGGAATTCCTAACGAAGGTACACAGAAAAGCCACACACACTGATCAAGTCCTGAATTTCAACAGTAACCACCCCAACACTCACAAACGAAGTTGTGTGAAAACACTACTTAAACAAGCGACAACACACTGTAGCAACACTAAACTACGCCAAAATGAAGAATACCACTACCAAATATTTAAGAACAATGGATACTCAAACAACTGGATCCAATGATGCCTATCACACAACAACAGGAAGATACAGTACATACACTAATACTGTACACACTCATCACATTACCGTATACCAAGAACATATCCGAACTGACCACAAGACTCCCACAACCACTGGGCATCACAGTGGCACGCAAGCCCACATCGACCCTACGCCAACTGCTAACTCAAACCAAAGAGCCTTTACCCATTATGGACAGAACCAACGTGATATACAAGATCCCACGCATGGACTGCGACAAACATTACCTTGGACAGACAGGAAAAAAATTGGCCACAAGGATACATGAACACCAACTAGCAACAAAAAGACATGACCAATACTCACTCGTCTCCATTCACACGGATAAGGAGAACCACCAGTTCGATTGGGACAACCCCAGGACAGGCCAAACAGAGACATGCACAGGAATTCCTAGAGGCCTGATTCTCCACCAAGAGGGCCATCAACAAACACACAGTACTGGACCCTATATATATACACCACTGTGAAGGAAAACCAGAAATGTGGTAATCAAATCAAACGGACCCCAGAGTTTAAATACCAGGTGTGAAAACACAACAGCGCTTCATCGGAGGCTGCACTGATGTTACCCAGCGGGTAATAAAACATCTGCGAGCTAACAAACCAGCTCGGCGAGCACACCAACCACTGTATCAGAACTATTGAGGAATCAATGATTCCATACGTAAATTGGAAATTATCACACTTCTCTTATCAACATTTCCGGCCTCCAATTCTTTCCTCCAGTCTCAGGAGCGTACCCTAGTCACTAATTGGCCACCTGGTCAAAAATCCCACATAAGGCCTTAGACACTGATACAATGCAGGGTCAGGTTGCAGACATACCATCTACCATACATGCTCTACAAGACAAATGCTATTGCTGCATCATTGTTGCTTGCTATGTTTCATGCACCACGCCCAAGGAGGATGCAACATTACTGTATTAACCCCTACACACTTGCTGCAGATTAAGATACCTACTGGTACACTAAATATAATCATTCTTCAAATGTAACTTGGAATGAATCATTAACTCAATACTTACATCAGTACCTTGAACAATACTGCTTTTAGACTTCCATAATTACGAAGCTTATGTAAAACTACTCGTCTATAAATTTCCTCCATAACAGACCATGCTTCAACCACATATCAATCCGATATTTTCTTTTTCTAAATAATCTCAGGACCTTCACTTTAGTCACTGTAAGTAGTTTAGCATGCGTGTCAGAACAGTAAGTTCAAGAACATCCACAGTTTTAAGAAAATACATAATTTAAAAAAATTACTGGTGCATAGTATTTGTATAGGGGAAGCATGTACATCATTTCTTACCTTCCAATAACTTGTTTCCCCAGCAACAACTTTCCATTATGTGTAAGAACAGATTATCTCATCCTCCATTTGTAATTTTTTGTTTTTCTCACATGCAAATAGCAAAACAATGTCAAGAACTGAGGGAAGGTATAAACAGCTGGAGGGTTTTTTTTTTTTTTAAACACTCCAATGGGATTTGTATATTGTTTTTCACCTCCAATGTTCAGAGCTATGAAGAAGGAAATTCGCATCAGGCGACTTATATGAACATCTAATGGGAACCTTCTCCGGACCAAAAGCCAGGAATTAAAAAGCAGCAAAAGACCAACCAGTAAATGAACCAACGTAATTGATCAGCACTAACTGTGAAAATAAGACTGGCCATTTTCTGATAATCATCAGATGAAGTAATATGTAGGCACAAAAAATAAAACTTTCTAATTTTATATGCAGTATTAGTACAAAATGACTCACTATCAGGCACATCATAGAGCAAATGCGGAGACAAGCTCCTCAACTCTACTCCAACCACAGACTGTAAAGTTTTCTTTTCAGTGCCTCATATAGCAGAATCATAAATTCATTATTTTCAAAAATGATGATCTTGTGACACCAAGCACATCAGGGAAATCTTTCCCCAATCCATTTGAGCACAGAAAAAAGCTCCAGTTCATCAATACGGATATGTGATTTGCACCTCAGTTGTCCTTTCTTGGGGGGAAAATATTAAGGAATTATGAACATTTAAAGCTGTTCAAACGAATTTTACTCATTGCGATTGACCAAAAGGTGAACTATATTAGCATATACAGCCAGTTGTAAATCTCAGAGAATGTCAGCCTGTATACTATCCTTCACTGAAAATTACTACTCAAATTTTAGAATATAACTTATTCAATTACACGCACCACAACAGAAAATCCAAATAGCATATATTTATATTGCACCTTTAGTGCAACAAAGAATCCAAAAATACTTGAAGAAAATGCTGTGATGTCAGGTGTCCAAAAATTAGGATCCTGCCCCTTTAGCCAAAAATGGGTAAGGTTTTTGCATGTTAGACTGATAATATCTGCACTTTGCACAATAATTTGGTCAGATTACCCATGCAGCATGACAAGTAGTATTAGCAGATTCAAAATACTGATGGATTGACAATAAAACTTATACTGTTGCCACTAACAGCTCTAATGGAAAGCTGGATTCCACTGACTAAGGCATCACCACATTTCTGGAGGAACTTGGAGCCATACAATGAAACATCTATATGGAAATTTACAAGGATGTAATTTGATAGTTTGCATATTCCACGCATAGAGAACCTGCAACTGTAAATGAGACTGAGCAATGTTTGTAAGTGAGGGAGGAGGGAGGATGGTAATTGAAGTCAAAAGCAATTGACCAGCTCCCCCAAAAATCATAGAATCATGGATGTGGACTTTTCATTCCAGCAGGGTATTTGTCCCTGATGAGGCAAGACTTATGTTTGTTCCATTAACAACACAAGCACTAGACACTGGCATCAGTACAAGAAGATTTTACACAATGTTTGTTATAGTTTATGGTAAATACATATTTTACAGTCACAGGCACACCGGTGTAGAATAGAAATTTATTGTCATGTGTACCTTTACATGAAAAATTCAGTGAAAAGTTTTATAAGTCGCCACACCACTGCACCTATAGTATATTAGAAGTCATACATAAAAATAAAAAAAGTAAAAACAAGACTAAGTTCAGTTAACGGCTCCTGGGTTTGGGGAAAGCTGATTAAGGAACAATGCAATATCCTGAAGATGCAGCTGGGACAAGACTGCCATTCTGGGACAAGACCGCCACACCAGGCTGTTAGAATACTGGCCAGAAGCCTACGCGGAAGACCGCCATGACAGCTCGAGACCACCACGCCGGAACAAGACCACCATACCAGGCTGCTGGAATATTGGGCCAGAAATGTCCACCAAAGAACGCCACGCTGGGCAGAGACTGCCATGCTGGGCCGCTTTAAGTCACCTTGTACTGGATCAGGAGAAGCTGCCTGTTCACCATCCAATGCTCCTCCGGACGCTGCCGCCAATCTCCCGTCCATCCCTTTTACCAATGCTTCTGCTCCTTCAAGTGCCTTGGAGCCAGAGGAGTCAGCCCAAGATCTGTTCTATGCTCGACGGGATCCCCCAGGCTGGGGTACAGCCATGTCTAGCTTGCCCTGGCATTGCTGCCACTGCCACCAGAGGCCTCCTCCTTCACCTGGCACTCTCTAGTCTTTAGAAAGAAAACAAAGAAAAAGAGCAAATGTAGAAAGAAAAAGAAAGGAAAAGAAATGAAAGAAATCCGACAAGAGTAGACAAGTCCTGGCTCAGCTCCCCTACTCCACCACCATCTTAGAGATCATTAACTGTGGTCTGACTTTCCTCTGCTACATTGATGACACAAGACTTAGAAAATCTAATGGAGATAAACAGTCTACTTAGTGAATATTGATAAGAAATTAAGGATCTCTCTTTTTGCAGCATGAATATCTCATCCCTATTTGTGCTTTTCTAGGTTAATACTCAACTATTTGGTTACAAACAACAGCAAACTTACAGCAGCATATCATGCATCAAGAGCCCACAGCTAAATTGAAGCTGAGAACATCGTACCCTCAGGTCACATGTTATGATGATGATATCATCAGCATCTCTCTTAATGGTTCATTGCATTTAGATGTGAGGCATAACATAATCTGCACCAGCTCTTTTGAGAGCTATCCTACTACTGCCACTTGCCCGCTCTTATTCCACCATGCTCCAATCAAACAAGGAATTTAAAGAAATATTAATTCGGTATAACAAGTCAAAATACTTCTAAGCTAGAATTGCTGTATAACTCTCTCTAAATGGTTTCAATTATGTACTTTATATCAGAATAAATGTATTCAGAGAATGGCAAAGCACAAACAGGTATGAGCTATTCACAGCCCACAAAGAGAGATCCTTAATTTCTTACCAGTATTCACTAAGGAGGCTGTTTATCTCTGTTAGATTTTCTAAGTCTTGTGTAGCCAGCATTGCAGAGGAAAATCAGATGCAATTTACGTTTGATTTTATCTTGACAAAAAAAAAGGAAAAATAATGGAATTCAGATATAAACATAAAAAATGCTGAAAGCTTGCCAGCAGGCTGCTAATTATCTGTGAAAAACCAGATTAATAATGCATTACCTTAAAATTTGTACAAAAATTATTTACCTATTCTCTCTCGCAAGTGCTGATCAATCTATATCAGTCAATGCTTCTGTTAGAATATTCTATGTCTCTAGCTGGCATAAAACTACCCATTTTATTACCAAAATCCCTACTTGCATTTTAACTTTTTTAGAAATCTTCCAGAAGTGGTTTCAACATCCTAAAGGCTTTAATTTCCATTTATATGGGGGCTGAGAGCAACTCTATGAAAACAGCCTGGAAAGTCAAAAACTGTTATTTAAGTGACACGCTCACATGGGACATCAACCAATTATACTTTAATTCTCATTATTGCTTTGTGACTGCAATGATGCCTTAGTTTGAGGGACTTTATGATATCTTATGTTAACAATATTAAGATACGTATCTATACCATTCAAATGACATTTAAGTAGAAAGCAAACACCAAAATGTAACAAATGCAAATTAGCTTGCACCTTGTTTTAGTTCTACTTCTACCCTTGAGGCCAGAAATGTAGGAACAATTATTTGAACATCAACGAGGTGTGTCAGGGCAATAAATTTACAGCAAAGTTAAATGGTTAAGAAAGTAAACGTAGAAGTCTTGAAGTAAAATAAAATATAAAAATAAAATAACTTGACTATAGGATGATCAACACAGCTGATGAACAAAAACATTGTTTTACAGTTACTGGAAAGTGCAAAAAAAAGGCCAGAAACATTCAATAGGTCAGCCAACATCTGTTCAGAGAATGGAAAAGACATCCAACCATTGATCCCAAGAACTGTAATGAATGGCTCTGAATGTATCTGGGGAAGGTGGGGAAAGGAGTGCAAGGAAGGAAGGATGGTTTCTGAGGGAAAAAAAAAAGTGTCACAACCAGCAGGCGTGTCCACTACTTGGTCAAGTAGCCCCCTTATAATTTGCAATGCTTCAAGGTAAAGTAGATCAGAAATCAAGTTTTTGTTTAACTAAGTTAAAGATTAGTTTGTTACATGTTGTTAATGAGGCTTCAAAGGGGATAAAGAAGATACAGTCAGTCATCAACAAGAAATTACAGATACCAACTTTGAAACAACTACAGCTTGGACAAAAAGAATATTGATGAAGGGAGTCCAATACATCTCAATGATATACCACTGGAGTAGCATTACTTGAGGTCACTATTGTTAAAGTGAAAAGGTCACCTTTGTCTAGGTAGGTTCTTCAGATCAGCAGAATTTAGAAGAGAGAGAAGAGTCCTTATTCTTCACCAGTTCGGTGGTTTCAGTATATTCTGCCTGACTTACCTTCAGCAGAATAATATTGATTTCTGTACACCTTTTTCCCTTTGTCCTTCCTTTGTCACAGTTTCAATTGAAGGGTGGCTTCTCAACGTCTTCTTTTTGACGTTCTGCACCCCAAGATAAGGGTACAGTCAGTTACATAAATCTCAACATGGAGAGGTGTCTGTTCCAGAACGATGAGCCATCTTTCCCAACTATGAGGGTTGATTAGTCTAGATTTTGGAGCTAGACTCATATCTCATCTTTCAGCTGAGGAAGTTGGTTTTTCAAATGCTGCATTTAATGTTAAAGCAAGATGAACTCAACAGACACCAAAACATTAGGAGGACCCATTGTGTTGCCCATAGTTAGGTGAAATGTGAAAGTCTCCAGTCTACGTGTTGTGAATGAGATGGTACAGTTCAACAAGCTCTGAAACAATAGTGTAATTGAGGCCACTCAGGCAAAGTTTATCTTGTAGAGACATATGCTCTTTTAAAATGTAACTTTCAATATACACAGATTTTTAAAGCAGAAAAGCCCTTTTACCTTTTTTTCTTAAAAAAAGCTATGAAATCAGATGACACATTCATGTGAGAGAAAGAAAGACGCACAAGTGAGAGAGCACGTTCACTTACAAAATATCTTTCATAGTAATCAGACATCTCAAAACACCTTATATGGAATAAGTACTTATAGGAATATGGGAAATTGAAGCACAAGTTGATCCCTTAGCCTACCAAACAATTCAAGGCTAACCCCCAATCTCTGCATTGTTTCTCCCCTCAACTCCCCACCAGCACCATTCCCACAATACTGAAGTTCAATGCTACCAAACGACTATTTGCATGTCTGAAACAGAGATACAATAAAGACTAAACCCAAAAAATTAATATATAGTTGAACTCACAGGTAAGTTAAGAATAGTTAATCTTTTCATTGAATTTCTTCAAGAATGCATTAAAACCCAGCTACACTAATTTTCATTTTGAAATGTATTGATGATGCTAAAGTGAAATAGCTGTAAGATTCAAAGGATATTTATGTAAGATGATATTGGCTTCCTAATTTGAACTGTGTGTAATCCGTGCTTTGTCTGAAATACACAAATTTCTTTCATTTTTCAATTTGATCCATTTATATTATTAGATTATTTCAATAGATGACTGTGCCGTAGACAGTACCAGTTCAAATCATGCTCACACCATAAACTCACTTAAACAGAAGCAATTTGGCAATGATTAACAACAACTAGCAATGCCACTAAAACATACAGAAATCTCTCTGATCCTGCACTTTCTGAAAGCACCGGGTTTGTGCTTCTGCATGGCTTCGATTTTGGTGTGTTTTCAACCCACAAACTGGAAGATTATCAGTGAGTTCAAAATTCTCTACTCCCTGATATTCCGCCACAAGGCAGCCCCCATGGAATACAGTGAATCCTTGAAGTCCTGTCTAGATTGAGGGATTGTGAACAACTTGTCCGCTTCGCACGTGCAGCATGAATGTCTGACAGCATTGCAAGGCCTCAAAGGCTAGACATGATCACACGTAGCAGTAAAACTGACAACGGGCCTGAAATACATTTTCTTCATGAGTATGAAGATAGTATAATGATATGAACAAAGTGTACGCCATTCTTAACTGGCATTGGAACTGGAGCATGTCTAAACAGCTTTACTCAAAACCAATTTAACTCAGGTTCCTCCCGAGCATTGTGAAATTTAGTTCACGGTTTGTCTTGGCTTCATTTTTGTAAAGCCGTGAACCTTTCTGCGCAATGAGTGAACTGCTTCTCTTCAGGTGGCTGGCACTGATATTAAGCAGGGCTCTTCTTACCAGTGAATAAAAACCATCTGCTCACTGAAATGAAGTACAAGCCTCCTCTCTGATTTTCTCTGAAGGGTGTGAAGCTGTCTGGTTTGTTGATATCACAAACAAAGCTGGTTTCATTTTTAGAAAGAAAAAAGGCATTTGCTGCACTTTTGAAAGAGCAATGAGTTCAGGATATATGTGTATGACAGAGTCTGTCCTGTTTCGCTGCATCTACATTTGTAATGGGCTGCCAGTAACATACAGAAATGATATCCCTTCATACCCTATCTCATCCACAATCAGTTGGCAACATGAACAGGCCAAATTGTTGGGTGAATTGCTACAACCAGTTTAGATTAAGTATTTCAATTGTATGGTGGAAGGATTCCCACACATTTGCAAAGACCAGATAAAAATTGTATAGAGATAACAATGCAGTGTCTATGTGCTCAGTTGACATTGCTAGCTTATTCACCAATATATTCCTCATGCTTGTCATAGATACCTGCATCACAGCACGATATCATGGCAATCTAGATACGGCAATACTGCATAAATCAAATGAGCTCAGCGACTCACATAGTTGAGTTCAGTTTCAACAACACCACATACGCCCAAACAGATGGTGTTGCCATCGGATTCCGAGGTCCAGATCTTGCAAACATTTTTCCCGGGTTCCATGCAATGACACCACTTGCCTATTTCCAATACTTTGATATGTTTGTAATATTTGAATCAGCAGCTGCATGTAAGTACGTCCTTACATGTCTCAATGAGCTCCATCCTGCACTCAAAATGACATTAGAAATGGACCAATACGTAAGTTTCTTTTCCTCAACGTCCTAATTTAACTGAAACCTACTTTCACTGGTGAGTATGTACATTGGAACTGTAGGAATCCTATACACTATAATATTAGCTTTAGCAGCAACTTTGCTCACTGTATCACCTTGATGTTGTAATCTGGTGCATCTAAGTCATCCTGTGGGATAATGGCTACCTTTGAGATGCTAATGGGTTAACATCCCATGAATTTTTATGCTCCTTATCTCCTTATACAGGGGTATGTGAACACTGTCTCAACTTCTTGCCCGAATAGGATTGGGTGTCAAACATCTGTAGGGATGTGAAACATCTGCAATTAAACAAAAGCATTAAGCTCTGTAATCTTTCTGGCTCTACCCACACTGCCGCCTACACCTGTTTCTGCTGAAATGGCCAGGTCAGTGACCTTCGATCAAGCCAGGCAGGTGTCACCACTTGAAATTGCATCCTGTCGTTATCATACACTTCATGACGATCAAAGCTGTATCCTGTTCTCTTATAGCAGCGTGACCACCTAACTCATGATGTTTCAGATGTAGTAATTGTTTTATGTATCCGCCAATTCCAAGGGTATAAAAGTGGGGACTGTCCCCTGTTCGGAGAGAATCGCTCACGATACTCAGCACTCTGTGCCGGGTTGCATACAGCGATCCTCCGCAGCTTGTACTTGCTTAATAATAAAGGATTGTGTTTTTGTAACCGGGTCAGTGTCTTGCTCTTGCATCAGGTCCGTGAGGGTCTCGGAAAACCGAACCTAACACCTTGATCAGTACATTTCTCGCTGTTCGTCATGCAAACTTATGAGAAGGCCTAACGTGGTCAATTCTTGGTCTTGAATGTGGCCAGTCTACCTTAGGTTATCCTGGAAGCACAATCTCAGGGTGGCATGGTGAGTCAGTGGTTAGTACTGTTGTCTCACTGCACCATGGACCAGAGTTTGATTCCAGCCTCCGGTGACTGTCCATGTGGAGTTTGCACATTCTCCCTGTGTCTGCATGGTCCTCTGGTTTCCTCCAGGTGCTCCAGTTTCCTCCCACAGTCCAAACATGTGCAAGTTTGACCATGCTAAATTGCCCATAGTAACCAGGAATTTGCAGGCTAGGTGGATTAGCCACTGGAAATGCAGGGTTATAGAGATAGGGTATGGGCCTAGGTCTAGGTGGGATGCTTTTCAGGAGGGTCAGTGTGGACTTGCCGGGCCAAATGGCCTCCTTCTGCACCATAGGGGTTCTATGATTCTACATCTCAAATGTTCCAGCCATAGGTGAAGCCAATTATTTCACAGTGCTACCAAAATAAAACAAACACAGTATCACCGTAAGTTGGGGTCGCCATTAACAGGAGATTGCCATTAAACCAAACAGATATTCTGCCTGTCACACGAATGAGTAATTTTGGCATGTCAATTTCAATGCTGTTGCTATGCCAAGTATGTAGGCCATATGTCCCAAAGACTGGCAAATCATACAAAACAGCACATCCTTTTGGCAGTTCACAAGAAAGGTGCTTAACATTCTCAATCAGCCCATGCTTGCAAAACCCACAACAGTGTCCAAAATTAAATGTGCATTTGAAATTAGACAACAGTTGCTGGATAATCCTAAATGTGCAATGATTTACGCTGACAACCAATTTAGGGCTGTCAGTTTGGTTCGAAAATATGGCAAACATGCAAGTACTGGAAGCTACACGTATTAATATATAGGGCCTCATGCTTTACAAGCAAAAAGAATACATACTGCACCTATTTCAAGTCATCAAAGCTGGTGACAACCAGTCGCTAGTTCATTTGTCATGACAACGCCCTGACTAACTAGGGGAAATCCACTCGGTTTAAAATTCAAACAAAATTTGGCAGTTAACTATCATCACCATTATTGGGCGCATTCTCCATGGCAATTCCAATTGCAGTCCACTTGTCAACCAATCAGCTCTCTTCTCTAGTACAATATAAATGGTTTTCCCCAAGAAGTGGTATTCCTGTAAATTGTCCTGATGGTACAAGACAAAAAGTTCTGACAAAATGGGCCTTTTTCCCCCGCAATGCTTACAACTAGGAAACAACTATCACCATAACATACAGTGTCATTCATATCTGCAACTGCATAGCCATCTGGGGTATAAATCCTTTTGGAACTCTCAGCCTCAAAGTGGAGAAATTCCTCCACATGTCAAACTTAAATGACCTGTCCTTTATTTTGAGACTACATTCCCTGATTTTGGACTCATCAGTCAGGATAAACATCCCACCCACATCTACCTTATAAAAATATTGCAAGTTTCAATGAGACCACTTTCATTCTTTGAAAACATAAAGAATGCAGGCCACATTTCTTTAACGCCTCTTCACGGGGTAACATTGTGTACTGTAGGTCTCATAAAAGCTAATTCGTGCACCACAATTTTCACAAAGCTCAATTTTATTATGATCAAACAATTTTTTTTAACATGAACTGAGATGGAAAACAAAGAAAGGTATGCATTCATACTGAGAAATAAACACTGCCCAGAACATTAAAGATAATTCCCTAATGTTCTCCTAAATAGTGCCATGGAAACTTCTACCATCCACCTCAGATGGTATTTTGGTTTAACTTTTCATCCAAAAGATGACACCTCCAACAATGCAGCACTTCATCACTACTGCACACGAGTTTCATCACTGTTTTTTGGTATCAAATCCTGGAGTGATTCAGAAAGGAGAATTCTAGAAACTGAGCCAGAATTGATACAAGTCACTGGTTCTCAGACAAGAACTGAGCAAGGAGATGATGTTGAACATGTACAAAATAATTGTTAAACCTCAGCAAAAGTATTGCATACAGTTGTAAGTGCCACATTACAGGAAAGATACAAATGCATTGAAAAGCGTGCAGAAATGATTTACCAGAATGGTTCCAGGAATGAGAAACTTGAGCTGTGAGAATTGATTTCAGAAGTTGGGATTGATTTCCCTGGAGAGAAGACGACAGGGAGACCTGATTCTGGCTTTCAAAATCATGTACTTGCTAGATAGAGTAAAAAAGGGTGAAGCTATTTCTGCTTGTAAGAGAACCACGAACGAGAGGGCATAGATTTAAAGAGATCTGCAAACGAAGCAAGAGTGACGCAAGGAAAAAGAAGAGTTGTTAGTGTCTGGAATGCACTGTCTGGAAATGTGATGGAAGCAAGTTCACTGTGGTATACAAGAGGTCACTGGATTATTTTCTCAGATAATAATGGTGTGCAGGGATATGCGGAAAGGCAGGAGATTGATGCTAGATAAGAAAAGTGTAATAGATAATAGAGCCAGTGGGTTAACAATAGGCTATTCCACTGTGATAATTCTGTGATTCTGCGAAGGTGGGAAAGAAATGGAAAAATGGGGAGTTGTGAATGAAGAAGGACACAACACATGAGCACTTAATTCAATAAGGACAAATTATCCCAACATGGGAACAGGTCACTTGGCATCTGATAAGAGAATGCTGTGTGAGAAACCAAAGAACAAAAAATGGACAAAAAGTAGAAGCATAAGAACTTAACCACACATTTTTTTTAGTAAAATAGAGTTGAAAGCAAGCATAAGAACCCAGTAAATGTGGGTTACAAAGTAAGGATTCCTGACTCAACGCAATTTCTGGCTAGAAAAGATGCTTTATTCATAAAACTTATATGGTGTCAAATATAAGGAACATCAGGCTAAGTCTCATTTAGTTTTGACAAGATTCGTTGTGTTTTGAGATGTGCCCTTTTTTCTCTCCAATGTACTATCAACACAGGGTCAAAACAACTTAACAAATCCTTTCAAGGACCGCAACTTCCCCTCCACAGTGGTTGAAAACACCCTCAACCGCGTCTCTCGCATTTCCCGCAACTCATCCCTCACAACCCCTCCCCACAATAACAAGAAAAACAGAATCCCCCTCGTCTCACGTACCACCCCACCAACCTCCGGTTCCAACGCATCATCCTCCGACTCTTCCGCCATCTGCAATCTGACCCCACCACCAAAGACATTTTTCCCTTCCAACCCTTATCTGCTTTGCGGAGGGACCACTCTCTCCGGGACTCCTTTGTCCGCTCCACACTCCCCTCCAGCCCCACCACACCCAGCACTTTTCCCTGCAACCGTAGGAAGTGCTACACCTGCCCCTAAACCTCCCCCCTCACCGCCATCCAGGCCCCAAGAAGACTTTCCACATCAAGCAGATGTTCACCTGCACATCTGCTAATGTGGAATACTGCATCCGCAGTTCCCATTGTGGCCTCCTCTACATCGGGGAAACCAAGCGGAGGCTTGGGGACCGCTCTGCGGAACACCTACGCTTGGTTTGCGACAAACAACTGCACCTCCCAGTCGCGAACCATTTCAGCTCTCTCTCCCACTCTTTGGACGACATGTCCATCCCGGGGCTCCCGCAGTGCCACAACAATGCCACCCGAAGGTTGCAGGAACAGCATCTTATATTTAGCTCAGGAACCCTGCAACCCAGTGGTATCAATGTGGACTTCACAAGCTTCAACATCTCCCATCCCGCAACCGCATCCCAAAACCAGCCCGGCTCATCCCCGCCTCTCTAACCTGTCCTTCCTCCCACCTATCCCCTCGTCCCACCTCAAGCGCCAACCCCGTCTCCTACCTACTAGCCTCATCCTGCCTCCTTGACCTGTCCATCCTCCCTGGACTGACCTATCCCCTCCCCAACTCCCCATCTACACTCACCTTCACTGGCTCCACCCCCACCTCTTTGACCTGTCTGTCTCCTCTCCACCCATCTTCTCCTTTATCCATCTTCTCCCCGCCTCCCCCTCTCTCCCTATTTATTTCAGAATCCCCTTCCCCTCCCCCATTTCTGAAGAAGTGTCCAGACCCGAAACGTCAGCTTTCCTGCTCCTCTGATGCTGCTTGGCCTGCTGTGTTCATCCAGCTCCACACCTTGTTATCTCAGATTCTCCAGCATTGGCAGTTCCTACTACCTCTTAACAAACCCTCTCAGTATTTGTCTTCTTCCACCATCATTGATAAAAATCCATTTATATGCTGATGATGTTCCACTTGATATTACTGGCGGCATGACCTCCATCTCATCATCAGCTGATAATAATTAACCGTGTCTTCACTATCTCAGCAGAATAATTAATTGAGAAATGTCAGTGCTCTTCATTTGATCAAGTCTAATTTTACACCTCATCTGTTTGTACAGCTCTGTCACACCTATTACATTTCAATAACTATTAGTACCTCCCAATATCTACAAGTTGAAAACTGGTTACTTAAAAAGATCCTTTTCTTCCTTTTTTAAAAAATCAGCCCCAGTTTTCTTAAAGTGTTGACAAATAATCACTCACAATTATGCAAAGAGTCATACTGCCTTCATTCTTTCATTTTAACATAATTCCCATGATCCCAATTTCCCTATATCCATACTGCAACTTATAAATACAGTTTAGTTGTTTAACGGATCTTAGTATTGTGGGTGATCATTACACGCTGGCCCTCACGGAGGCTAATTTTCTTACTCCTCTGACATCTCAAAACTAGTACTCCTAACAAGAACGTTTAGAATCGCTACTAATATCAGATGAGGAATTTTTAGAAAGTAATTCACAGTCCAAGTACTTTACTGATATACCATGAGTAGTTTATCTCAAAATCAATGAAAGTTCATTGTGCTACACAATGCTTGGTCTGCTGTGTGAAAGAATCATAGAATCCCTACAGTGTGGAAACAGGCCCTTCGGCCCAACAATTCCACACTGACCCCGAGAGCACCCACCCAGACCCATCCCCCTATAGCCCACCTAATCTACACATCCCTGAACATTACAGACAACTTAGCATGGCCAATCCACCTACAGTGCACATCTTTGGACTGTGGGAGGAAACCCACGCAGACACGGGGGGAACGTGCAAACTCCACACAGACAGTCACCCGAGGCTGGAACTGAACCCGGGTCCCTGGCGCTGTGAGGCAGCAGTGCTAACCACTGAGCCACCGCGCTGCCCAAAAAGGTACGAATGCAGCCATCTATATGTTTCACATTATCAGCTAATCTTCCAGTAATATTTGAGAGAGGGGGGAGGAATGGAAAAGAGGAAAACTTAGAGGATTGCAAATGCTAATGAAAACACATGCTGGCAGATTAATTTAACTGTAATCTTACAAACCAGCATGTGTTTTTTTAAAATAACTTTACTGGGCACTAAAATATTGTACAAGTCAGAAGAATGAGTCAGACAGTTTGAGGGAACATTTTCTTTATGGATAATACTGATGCCCTGGGCTAAATCACATTGTGACTGCCTGGCAGATAAATGTAAGGGAGCATATTTCATTCTATTTTCTTAAAAATGAAAATGATTCTTGAAACACTATTGAACAATCTAAATAAGATTGCCCAGTCTGAAATAATGCTGAATTTTTTAAGCTATACAATGCTTAGGAAAAATAAATTATTAAAAAGAATAAAAACACAGGATAAGGTATTCGTTACTCAAGTGATCAACACCTGGAGCATTTAAAATAATATGGGCTGGATTTTCAAAGGGTGCGGAAAGCTCAGGTCAGGAAACTTCCTCAGTCAGCAGACCATCTCCTCTGAAAAAGCTACCAGTTGACCAAATTGTGCTCTGGGCAGGTGGAGACATGTCCATAATAAAGACGGGCATACCAGATTCAGGCCTGAGGTGACAACAGGGCACCTGGAGGATGTCAAGGCTAGCATGCTGAAGAACCCCCATCTTTTCTGGGACATTGGCCAAACTTTAATGGTGAATGCTAGGTCCTTAAATTTGCATCCATTACTCCCCTCCATCCCTCATTCCGTCCACCCTGCTTGCCCCCCCATATCACTCACTCAGTATGCATTGTGCATTATCAGAAGCCACCTCAAGACTAAAAAAGAAACTTCTAATAATCAAATAGGGCTCTCACTCAAACACATTTGATACTGAAAAAGAGTTAAATCCCCTTAAGTGTTACATCTGTTACAAAAGAAGAAGTTATAGTACGAATCACATAAAACATGGATAGTGCTTTGATAACGTTTCAAAATTAACTCAAAATGTGAACATAGCATTCTGTTGAGGTTAGTAGTTCTGGAATGCTTGAAACTCAGCTAGGCATATAGATGGTTTCAGTGTTAATAATGGATCGTGGCAAATGTAAACATTGGAGTCTACTGAAATAAAAAAGATTTGACAAGGCCACATCAGATGTCCTGTCAATCAAAGCAGCCCAGAAGCAAGTGTTTACTTTATGCCAAAAGTTTGTGAAGATTTATAATCATTTTTTCAGGACTCTTGTCAAAGAAATCATTCCAGATTATTACACTAGAAATCCCTATCATTGCTGTAAAAATACATTTAACTTACAATACAGAATCTAATTATTGAAACTGAAAGGACAACATCTCTTTTTGTATTTCAAAGTCTGTCAATGTAAAAATTCCCCAGAGCAGATGACTACATTTCCTTTTTAAGGTTCCTTGCTTGAGATTAGAATCCCCCTAATCTTCGAGAAGACTAAGAATTATATTTCATTACTGAAAGAGACCAACTACACTAACATTGCTGTGGAGTTAAACCGTCCAACTTGACAAGACAATGGCCATGTGCTGTACATGGACAGGTCAGTGACAATACCTAAGAATGGGAATGGGGGAAGGAATCTCAGAGCAGGGTCCAACATACCAGTTTTAAAGGGCTCCCTAGTCACTCTGACTCCAAAAATGCCAAGCCTATATATGCAGAACCAGTGAGGCCATCTGAGCCAATGCAGAGATCAGCTGAGACTGAATTTCACAATAGACATTGAAAAATAATAACTTTTAATTTCAGGAGCTTAAAAAATATCACGTCTGAAATCTAAGCAAGACATCGCGTGAACAAGAAGAATGGAAAAATGAATAACTGTAACTTCTTTAAAACTCTGTTTTGAAAGGTTTACATGAAATAATAGGTAAAATTTGGTAAAATTTCCACCTTATTTTTTTTTTAAAAAATCACAAAATTTGAAATAGAAGCTGGCATTGCTAGTTGATATTTATGTCAAAAGAATTAATTCAAAAATGGTTCAATTCTCTCAATATATGCAAATGTGGACAAAGAAGCAAATAAATAATATTTATTTATACAAATAAATTATTCTATTAGGCAGCGGAAGAAATTAAGGGAGAACTTGCATTTTTATTCAATTTCACAACAACCCAATGTGTTCCATAGCCAACAAAGGATGTGAAGTATAGTTACTGTTATTTATATGGCAAACCCAACAACTACAAACAGCAGAGATAAAAGGTACTGCAGATGCTGGAGAATCCGAGATAACAAGCGTGGGGCTGGATGAACACAGCAGGTCAAGCAGCATCATAGGAGCAGGAAAACTTGACGTTTCGGGCCTAGACCCTTCATCAGAAATGATTCCTGATGAACTTTTCTGTACCCCTTCAAATAAAGCTGTACAATCTTGAATCCATTTCAATTAGCAAATGAAACTCTTGGAACTCCCTTGCTAACGGTATTGTGGGTGTACCTACAGACTGCAGCTGTTCAAGAAGGCAGCTCAACAACACCTTCTCAAAGGCAACTACAGATAAGGTGACCCAGCCAGTGACACTACATCCTGTGAGTGAATAAAGCTATTTCACCACGAAGTGCCAACAGAATGATTCAGCTCAACCTCTTCTAAAGTCCCCAGTATTAAAGATACCAGTCTTCAACCAATTCAATTCATTCCACTCCATGTGATATTAAGAAATAGCCAAAGGCACTAGAAATCGCAAACATTCAGGCAACATTACTAAGGATGTGAATTACAGAATTTACTGTGCTGCGAGTCAAACTACTCCAGTATAGTGCCATTAGCATCTACCCAGCAATGTGGAAAATTGCCCAGCAATCCGTAAAATTGCCCAGATATCTTCTGCGCAAAAAGGGCAGGATAAATCCAGCCTAGTTAATTACTGCCCTGTCAGTCTACTCTCAATCATCAGATTGGTGCATTCAACACAGTGCTATCAAGCAGCACCACCTCAGAGACACCCAGTTCCTGATCCCATCACAGCCATGATGCAAGTATGGTCAAAACAGCTGAATTCCAGAGGTGAGGTGAGAGTGACTGCCCTTGATATCACTTGATCAAGAAGCACCGGCCTAGAAAGCCCCAGAAAAATTCGAGTCAATGGGAATCAGGGAAAACTCCTCACTAGTTGGAGTCATACCTGGCACAAAGTAAGATGGTTGGAGTTGTTGGAGGTTAATCATCTCAGTTTCAGGACATGTCCGCATGAGTTCCTCCGTTGGTGTCCTAGGCCCAAACACCTTTAGCTGCTTCATCAGAAGATCAGAAGTGGGGATGTTTGCTGATGATTGTGCAATATTCAGCACCATTCATGACTTCCCAGACGCTGAACGAGTCCATTTCCAAATACAGAAGGATCTTTACAATATCCAGGTTTGGACTGAGACATGGGAAGTAACATATGCAACAAACAAATGCTGAGCAATAACCATCTCCAACACGGGACAATCTAACCATCGTCCCTTGAACATGCACTGAAATGGGCCAGTCACGTAAATACTGTGGCTTGAAGAGCAGGTCAGAGGCTGGAAATCCTGCAATCGGTAACTCACCTCCTGACTCCCTAAAGCCTATCTACGAAGTAGAAGTCGGAAGTGTGACAGAACACTCCCCACTTGTCTGGATGACTGCAGCTCTAACAAAACTTAAGCATCTTGGCACCAGTCACTCAACTGGCACTGTATCTAAGACTTTCAACACTGACTCCCTACACCACTGACACTGGAGCAGCGCTGCGTGCCATCTACAAGATGCGCTGCAGAAATTCACCAAGGCTCCTTAAACACAATATTCTAAAGCCATGGCCACTACCATTGAGAAGGACTAGGCCAGCCAATGGGGACACCACCACATGCAATTTTCCCTCCAAGCCACTCATTATCCTCATTTGGAAATATATCGCTGTTACTTCAGAGCTGCTATATCAAAATCCTAGAGCTCCCTCCCCACTAGCATTTTGTGGGAGGGAGTGCAGCGGTTCAAGAAGGCAGCTCACCAGCACCTTCTCAAGGGCAACTGGCAAGGGGCATTTGATGCTGCCCAGGCAATGGTGCCCACATCCAATGAATAACTATAGAAAAGCCACAGTGCTACAACCTCACATAACAACAAATACAAGACATTTGAGTTCCTTTCATGATTTATATAAACATGAAGTGTTCACCCTTCCTCAAGTTTTCGTTATCTTTCTAGAAAATGAGCAAAGTCAAACTATTTCCCAGGTATGTCCTCCTAAGAATTCAAATATTTGGTTGCGCTATCTGGCTTTTCATAATCACATGTCTTTGAAAGGTAAATCCACATTAAGTGTTGTCTATCCAACAAGAATCACAAATTTCAGAATTTCTGACTTTCTGCTCCCGTCACCAGTCTGTTGTCACTCCTTTCAGATGGGCAAATGACTGGTAACATGGGGATATCACCCAAGAGTTAAAGTCATATGGAAAACTGTCTGCCAATGATCTCAATTCCCAACCTGTCCAATTCAGAAAAGGTTATTGACCTGAAAGTGAAATGCGCAAACTCAAATTTATGGGTGTACATTTAGTCCTGCGAATCCTGGAACGAGAAATGCAGCTGATAGAGAGAGGGAAATGTGTCCAAAATCGACTGGATCCCTATTAAGTAATAATAATACTCGAGTTTGTATTTCGTTCAAAAAAATCACGGTTACTGATGGGATGAAGTTTAGCTAGAAAATCAAGCACATCTCAAGTAAGTTTTGATGCTGATATAGATTTCCATAATAAAAGTATTATGTCAATACAAATCTCTCAAATATAAATATTACTGGGCTATCCCAGTCGCATTCACTTTTGATTTAAAATTCTCTCAACTGGACTGGATCCCAAAGTGATGAAATAGCATTGCAATTCAGTGATCTGCCGTTCTAAAATTGACAAGTGGAGCACATTCTCAGTAGAAGGTGACACGATTTAATATGAATCTGATGCAAACACAAGCAGTCAAATCAGCATCATTCAGAAATTCAAGTTTACGATCATATTGAGTCTGGACAGAGACCAGTTTAAAATGCTTGCTGCAGATTCTCCTCCAGCCTATCAGAGAATAGTAGGAGGAGATCATACCAGTAGCAGGAAACAGAAATCTTCCCGCCCCCAGCAACCAACCTAAGCATAGTGGCCCCCTAGACCCCTAGCATACGCCAGAGCTCATACCCACACACAATAATAGATACCCTGTCACTTGACCATCATGGTCCAAATGGAAATCGCAGAGGTGGTGAACAACCAGGAGATCCTCCAAAGATCCTGAATCCAGTACAGGAAAAGGTCAACAACCCTGATCCACCATGGTGCATAGCATGATCACGTTACTAAAGATCTCTCTTGGTTCAAGTAGAATTGAAAGCGGGCAGTGAGACAGATGAGTAACAGTGTGATCAGCCTCAGTATTGCACAGCACTTGAGGTCAAAGTATGCAACAGTTTGGTTTATACAGGCACTTGAATGAAATGTACCATCTATACCCCAGTATTTATGATGGATTCCTATACAGACAATAGGAAATTGGCAAGTTACTAAACCTGTGTATTGTCATGCAGCAGAAGGAGACCCACAATCAACTTGCTAACTAATTAGCAGCCTTTATCTCCTGTTGCATAAATTGCCATAATTGTTTGAAATCTGGCATTCTTGTCCTTGTCCCAATGAGTACAAAATGGATAGCTTCTGTAATGTGTCACTTTTAGTAACAGCTTCAACCTGAAACACAATTACTTCCCTCTCCACAGTTGCTGCTTGACTTGCTGAGCGTTCCTTTTTTTTATTTCAGATTTGCACCATCAACATTTTTCATTGAATAACTTTTCCCTTTCAATGCGAAGCTGCAGCCACTTACCATCAGCTGAATTAATATCACTTCTACAAAAGGTACAAAAATTACAGTATTTGCTTCTTTGGCAAGTCATTATTCATTAAACTGACAATTCAAGCACATAACTTGTTCTTGTTTGACAGTGTAATAGTATGTTTTCTACAGCTTTCTCCCTGATAAAGCTCTGTTTGTAGCATTGTCAAATGAAGTGAAATATTACCTCAGTGGACCATTTCCTTTGAAGAGTATTACCTCAAAAATGCTTCTATTTATATTGCACAGTATATTCAGCAATGCATGAAATACTTTGTATTCTTTTCATATCCACCAGTTTCACTTGTATAAAAACAACAAAAAATGCTGACACATTTAGGACTGTTTCCATAACTATAAAATCACACATTTCAAAGACTGGGGCAGTCCACTCAACGAATGCTGATCCTGCCAACAACTTGTATATATCATGAAAGAACAAAGTGTGTAAGATTACTCGTCAACTAAATTCCTATCCATGCTGCATACTGGTCACAACGGTGCACCTTAACTTTAATAAACAATAAGCCTCCTATGCAGTACCTCATCAAACACCTCTTACAAATTCACATGCAAAACACTCAATATATCTGCTTCATCATTGTACTTTTAATTCCACAGATAACCTTAATTAGTCATGCTGACTGACTTTAATTAACCCAAGTCTTGCTAAGCAAGCATTGCTTTTATTTCATATTGGCATCTGAAACCATTTCAACTACAAGTAGAAACAAAGGCCAGAATTTTCCCAGCCCCAGAACAATATGGGCAAAGGGCAGTCAATTGGGAAAATATGTTGAGATCATAAAAGTAAGATTGGCGTCGTCCAGAAGAAAAGTCCAACTTTCTGCCCAAGGTTTCGCAGCCTTGCGAAAATCTTGAAAGCATGCAGCTCGGGCCCATCTACATGCATTTGATTTCAGCACATTTATATCCAAGGTGCCATTTTCCAAGTCAGTTGAGAAAAACTAGATGGCACCAATCCTCAACATGGAAGTTCTGAACAGACTGCAGCTCATTGGCATCTTCTCTGGGCCTCCACCTAATCTAACACTCCCAAATACCTCAAGGCATACTCCATGGGCAGAAACTACCAGAAATGGTCCATCAAGGGGGTGGGCATGTTGCTCTATGGCACCATGTTACATCAATGTCATATCTGCACAATGTGGCCACCAGACAAAGTGAAATTGAGAATCAGATGATCTAACCAGCCCAGGACCAGCAGCAATCTCTAGCAATTACCAAACTGCCTCCACATAAAGAGGGTGCAGCAGAAGGTCCTCTAAGGATGTGAAGGAAACACAAGTGGCCTAGAGTCTCTCATCCTTGATGTCATTTCCTCCAGAAGAGTGAGGCACAGTGCTCCTGCCAAATGAGAATGCCCAAGGACACTGTCACAGAACTCTGTCATGTACTGGAGCAGGACTTGTGATCTGAAGAGGTGGGCAGCCATCGTATCCCAGTGCCCACCAAAGTGACAGCTGGGCTAATTTTGTGTATGACTGGCTGCATCCAAAGATCCAATGGGGACCTGTATTGGACCTCTCAATCCTCAAAAGTATCAAGGCAGTTACTGATGCAGTTTTGCAAGATCACACTGCTTCATCTTGCTTCCCCGTGACGTGGTCAGTGCTGCAGTCCAGGCACTAAGCATTGCCATCATACCTGTGTAGGGTGTAAAGGACTGTACATCCATCACATTAACAGTACCATCTCATGATACAAATAATTTCATCAACCAGAAAGGATTACATTTGATCATTGCCCATATCATCTATGATCATTGGTATCACATCCTAGAAGTCAGCACCAAATATCCCAGAAGCTGCAACGATGCCCATGTCGTTGAAAACTCGTAGGTACCTGCTTCGTTTCAAGGGTAGGATGCCTTTCAAGGCTGGGAAACAAGGGCTATCCTCTGCAACCCCATGGGTGAGGCAGAGCATCGATACAATATATTCTTCCACAAGGGCAATCATAGAGCAGACAGTGACATCTAGAGATGAGGTTCCAATGGTAGGATTGGTTAGATTAGGGGTTTTTTAGTATAATCATACTAGAGAGTTCCACATAATCCTAGCATGCTGTGTTTTGCAGAAGTGAAACAAGTAAAGAGGGGTGAGAATGGTACCAAAGGTATGATACATATTTAATGAGATGAACGGCACAGAATTGAAAGAGATAACTCACTAGAGCTCACAGAGACATATCGTCCATGAAACTCTCTGAAATGGACACTGAACCAGAGTTTGAGAGTTCGGCTGATAAAAGCATTTAGAGAAATGCAGGAGGCCATTTGGTCCCTCGTGTTCACTACAGTTATTAAGCTAATTGGTACAAAGTTACTTCAGTTAATTCCGTCCTCACATTTTGAACCAAAACATTGGAAAATTGTCAATGCAATCACCATAGCACAGCTTCCACAATTAAAAATAGTCTTGAAAACTTGTGGTTAGTTTAATTTCCTCTCTGACTTCCTCCATTAGCAGGTTAGAACATCAGCAAGTAATCCTTATCTATGCTTAAGCTATGTGATACATGGCATTTGATGTTGCTAGCGTATAGTGATGATGAGATTAGCATATTCCATTAATAGGATGCTGTCACTTTTTCAAAAAGACACTCTGCCTAGTACACAATTGAGCAACATTGGTGATAAATTCATGCACAATGCAATAACAGTTATGTTGGCTGTATGCCCCAACAATTGACTGATCTGATAAAAAAAATTCCTCCAGCTATTTGGAATAGGCAACTGACAAGCCATACTCAATTGGCCCCAGCTAGCCAAACCAAAACAAAAGATTGCTGTTTAAAGGTGTGATTCTATGATTGGACTGCACACAATGAACAATTCTCAGTCCATCACTATACAGCACTTGCTGAACAATCCAGAATATGCGAATTGCTGAGGTAACAAGACATTTAGTATAATCAGTCAAACTTGCAAGATGCATTCATTCCCAATTCCTAGAAACATTCATACACGTAGACCCCTTCCCTGCTAAAGGAAAATGTTACATCTTTTTTAAAATCACACAAGAACATGGGGGCTAACAGTCTTTCATTGTTTTCTTCAAGGCAATATCTCAACCAGTGTTAACTTGCCAACTAACAAGCATCCCCTTTCTTTCTGCAGCATTAGTTATTGTGATTGTTTGAATTTTGGCATTCTTGAGTTTATACTAATGACAGCAAGATGAAAAGCTTTATTATATCTCTCTCGTCAGCAAAATATATAACTACTAAATTATTTTCTATTAAAACCATTCCATAGTGGAAATGAAAATGCAGCTCAAAACTGCAAATTATTAATTTGGTATGTGTGAATTCTGTCATGCTCAAGCAATGTCCCATTATCATTTCTAAACAAGTTTATAATTTCTTTACTTCTTTATTTTTTATTAAACTAATCACTAATTTCACCTTGTTACTTATTGATCTTTCTTCATATCCCACCTTATATTTCCGGCCACTTCTATACTCTGTTCTTGTTCAATACTCCTTTGAATATTCTATTGCATTAACAAAAGATTATCAGTGAATTGAAATTATAGCACTATTTTAACTTCTCTGCTTTTCTGAACTTCACTGTTATTGCAAATTTTTACTTCATGTTAAAAACTAGTATGTGCTCTAATAATCTGGTTAAAAGATCCATGTCACTTTTCTGTTGACATTTTTCTATCCAATTTATCTGCTCCCATTTTCCTTTAACCTTTTCAAAACTTGCATTTTCCAGTGGAATAACTTTGACTGGTTTTTTAATTCCTCATTTTTAAAATACTCTTAATATGCTCCCCCTACTGTATCCGGATGCTCTACTCTCCTGTTGCTACCAATTTGGCCTAACTACTTTCATAAAACTACACTAAGCAATGCCTTCCTTCTTTCTATTCTAAAGCTCATTGGTTAAAAAAAAAACATCATTTTAAAAAATCTCTTTACTTCATTGCCATTCACATGGATTTTAATCTCAGTATATGGCTGGATAAAAAGTCATCAAATGTTATAATATTAAAATCCTGTTACTTGGTTGTGGTGGTTTAACATAGTATTTATAGCAAGTGGCAGGGCATTCTGCCAACCAGTCTGAGCCAGACATGTTTCACACAAGCTCTAAATAACATAAGAAATAGCAACAATAGCAAATAGTAACAGTAAATCCTTTGGTTTATCACATCATCTTTGTCAATAAGATCATGGCAAAATTTCTATATCAATGCAATTTTCAAGCCCTTCCTCATGTGACTCTATGCCTTTAATATGCAAAGCATAACAATCTCAATTTTGAATATACTCATCAGCTGAGCATCCACAACCTTCCATGTCTGAGATAATTCCAAAGATTCACAACCTTGTGAGGTGGATATTTCTTCTCATCTCAGTCATAAATAGGTAACACCATTTTACTGAGACCATGATCCCTAGTTCTAGATGCTCTAGGCAAGAGAAACAGCTGATCAGTATTTACCCTGCACATCCCTCTCGATCTCTTGTATGTTTGACATCTCATTCCTCTAAACTCCAGAAGCTTTAGGCCCACTTCATCAATCTTTCAAGATAAGTCAGGCCTCTCTTTCCAGGAGTTAATCCTATGAATCATTTTTTGTAACTCTTCAAGGCATAAATGTAGGTTAAATCTGTACACATACTCTAGGTGTAATATCACTTCTTTATACGCCTAATCCCTTACAAGAAAGATGAACATACTATTTGCACAGGACTTCTTCCAAACCTAACAGCAGATCATTCCATCCTTTTTTTCTCAAGTACAAATCTAAAGTCCCCTTAATTGTGCCTTTCCTATTTTAACCACCTCTTCAAAAGATGAATTTCCCAAATTTCTTATTGCATTTATTAACAACTACCTCATATTTATGATTCTTAGTTTTAGATTCCCTCACATATATCCTGTATGTATCTTATCTGACCAAGAGCAATCAGATCAGCCACAATATTATTGAACTGCAGAGCAGGCCTGAGAGGCTGAGTTGCCTAGCCCTAACTCACGTGTTCTGAATTTCTTCTCTCTACTTGAGGAAGAAGAGTTCCAGACTGTCCAGCCATTTTTTTTTAAATGCAGAACTTCTCAGGTCTGATGTCATCCTTGTACATGTTTTTGGTACCTCCTCCTGCCTCTACCTTTTTGTTTTGCATTACATTGACCAGAACTGTACACCAAGGTTTAATATTTCTCTGTTTTATGGTTCTTTTCTTCAAGGTATGAACTTTGCAATTACATTGCCTTGTTAACATTTAATGTTAGGCGAATCTTTCGCTCCAGATTCCTTTATTCCTTCAATCTATTTAGACTCTTCATTTCCAAGGACTAATGGCTTTCTTATTCTGCCTAACAATATATGCGACCTTCATTTATCTACATTTTTCAGAGTCCTCAAACTCAATTCCATCATTCAGCACTATAATGAGCTCCTAAAGAGGAACCAGTTTCTTTTTGTTCTTAGATCAAAACAAATAAATTCAACTTGTTCATCATCTCCAAAATAATTTTATACCCTCTGGCCGATGAATACTGCTACTTCTGCTTTTCTTATCTGTGTGTATTTTCTATATCCAATGAGGCGCATAGAGATGAATATTGTTCTGAGTAACAAAATATGACAAGCTGAAGGTAGAACAACACTTGGAAAGTAGATAATAACCTAGATCAAACTAAATGTAGGAACTGTAGTTAATTTAATTTTAGAAGCATGAAAGGTACGCAAGCCTAGATTAATTCATTGAAAAAAGTTGCTGTTCAACAGACTTGTTATGGACAAAATATAAATGTGATGGATACAGCAATAATGAAGTATAATTAACCAGGAATAAAAGAAATGTTTCAAAGCTTGGCAGTCCTCAGATAAATCAAAAGGTTGTAGCAAGGGTGATGTAAAAATGTGAGGTTAAAAATGTTATTGAAAACATTTGTCATTATACAGGAAAAAAACCATGAGAAATGCAAAATGCAGCAGAAGAAATATATTCCTGAAAACAGCTTTTATAAACAATTAGTATGAAGACAGATATGAAAGAGTGGGACTAGTTATAGAAGAAGAGGGCTATCTTCTATTTAAGAATGAAGTAATAAGAGACAGAATGAATAATCTGTTTTTACATTGGGATGTAAAATTAAAGAGGTTTCATCCAGGGAGGACTTCAAATCGCCATTATTAGACATAAATATTCAATGAAATATTTAATAAATGTCATATAAAAAGTTATTACAAAAGATGAGATTAGGGGAATATATTTGCAAGCAAAGAGATTTGGTTGACAGATAAAAAGCAGAGAACAAGGATAAGTGGGGCATTTTCAAGTTACCAGGTAGTAACAACGCAACGTTCAGTGTTAGGTAATGTTCCCTGTAAGCTGAAAGGCAATGGGAAGCTCCACACATGCCAACCATAGTTTCTGTTGCTGCATGTGAACCTTGAAGGAAGGAAAAATCACAGGAATACTGGTGGGGCCTCAGTTATTTATAATCTCTATCAATGACTTTGAGGAACAGACTAAGGACAACATATCCAAGTTAGCTCGTGATACAAAGTGGATGGAACAGTAGGCTGTGAGGAGTAACATAACACCATTATAGACAGGTTCACTGAGTGGATATTAAGGTGGTGGCAAATGGTTTGTTATATGGGAAAATACACGGTTGGAAGACGAGGAAACATTTTTACTGATGACAAATTTTCACACGTTGGCAGAGAGATTTTCATATGAAACACAAGCTAGCATGCAGATACAGCAAGCAATTAGAACTTGAAGTGTACAATAGCTTTTATTGCAGGGAGACTGAAGCATAAGCATAAAGTTTTGATGTAATTGTACAGGACATTGGTGAGACCACACTTGTAACACTGTGCTAGGTTTTGGTATTCGATAAAGAAAGATATTCTTGCTTTGCAAACAGTTCCATGAAGGCTTGCTACATTTATTCCTGGAATGAGTTGTCCTACAATGACAAATTGAATAGAATGAGACTATAATTTGAAGTTTAGAAAAGTGAGAGGTGATCTTATTGAAATATGAAGATTTGGGAGATGGTGATAGAATATTATGCTGAAAGGCTGGTTGAGCCTCCAGTTTCAAACTCTTCATTTAGGGTTCGGTTCTTGGAATTAAGAGCTGATCATTAAGACTGTGATGAGGTGGCATTTTGTCACTCAGAAGTTTGTGAATCTTCTCTATCCAAAACAAAGACTCAGATGCTCAGTCATTGAGTATACTTCAAGGTTCAAACAGGCAGATTTCTTGGCTCCTCACGAAATCAATGGATATAGTGAACATTTGGGAAAGTGGAACTGAGACCAAAGATTAGTTAAGACCTTAATGAACGACAGAGCAGGCTGGAGATGCTATATGGTTTATTAGTGGTTCCTAGTTCTTACATTCTTCAAAGGAAACTGATTTTTAAAAAATGGGATAAAGTAGAAAACTCACCAGGCCCCGAGGACAGGCAATCCAGAACACTGAAGGTTTAATGAAAATTAATATAAAATGGATTAACTATGGCTTTTAAAAAGAAACTGAGTCATATTAAATGGTGGAAGCATGTTTTGGCCTGCTTCACCAACATGCATAAACTCTTATTAAATTCATATTTCTATTCCAACCCAAAATTACTTGCAAAAAAAACACATCAAGAGAATATACAAATCTTAGTCGGTGCGGTTTGGGCAGAATACAACAAAAATGTCACTACTTTAAAAGTAAATCCTCAAGATTTACTTGCTTGTATCAGATACAAATGAAAAATTACTGAAAATGAATGAAGATTAGCATATGGTTGAGCTCAAATCTGAGGATTATTGTAGTTGCTCATTGCCTCAGTTGATGTATACACTATCCACCTACGCATACCACAAATGTCTTCATTTGAAACTTGATCCATCCTAGGTAGGCTAATATCCACAACAGTGGGGACACAATCATTAGATTTAGTGTCCTTGGGCTCTAAGATTCTAATACTCAAGGGGTTCTTATTTCTATTACCTTCAGTACAAGCACAGACGAAGGGAATGTCAGCTATTCACGGGTCCATTTCTGTTTAAGCTTACATATAAATAATGACCACTAGAACTGCATCAGCTGCGACATCAGATATCAGTTATAATCAGTGCCTAGATAATTAGAAGTAAATTTTACTGTTAATCAGTATATACACAGGAAACTATCTTGATGACAGTGAATTTTGAGAAAACAACACAAGAAGAGCAACTTGGGAATGGAATAATTTAACGGTCCAACAAATTTTCAAAAACCATAAATTTATTATGGTGTTGTGTCATTTGGGGTTATTAGTTTTAATTTGTATGACTGATTTTTGTTTTTGAACTTTAGACTATTGCAAATGCTTAATAGTGACCTCATGACAATGGCACATACTTAATTATGCAAGAATCCTGCTGGTATATTGCTTCCCATAGCAACAGATACAATTCAGTGCAGCTGCAGTACAATGTAGTTCGTTTCCTTTAAATGAATCCCTGGGGGCACTACAATATACCAAACCACTCGAACTACAAACGACAGAAATCAAATTTGTGCCCGACTGTATTTAGAAGACAAGGTGATATGCACTTGCTGTATATTTGCATTTTCTGCCTATTTTCAAACAAGAAAGTACAACAACTGACGGCTACAAAAATGCAAACAATATATGGGAAACAGGTCAAAATAGTTATTTTTAGAAAAGTAATTATTTCTAGCTGTTTTGACCTGCTCTACATTTTTCATTTATCTGTTTGGCATGCTGCTGTATTCGTACAATGGTCATGCAACAGGAGCCTCTAGAAGACCAAAGAACAAATCCTTTTCTTAGTTAGCATTCAGACAAGCAATTTACTTGGATGGAGTACCAGTAATTTTGACCAGAATACCCAATTAAGAAAAGATAACTGCACCACTGTCAATTACAATTAGTCATTTGGTGGAACACAGCTTGAGTGTTCTTGAGGAAAAAAAGAAATTCTGCCTATCACACAAATGAGTAATGCGGTATTTAAATTTCTGTGCCTGCATGATGCTAAGAATGCAGGTGGTACATCCCAAAGACTGGCAGCTCATATGAAACAAGATCTCCCTGCAAAGTACTGACCATAACAAACAAGCCCATTCTTGCAAAACTCAAAACACAACATTCAACATGTTGGGTTGAATTTTACCGCATGTTATGTTCTGCTGCTCACCACATTATGAATGCATCATGCCTCGTGCTTACATTATCATGCGCTCACTAGTGGTGGAAATACTCTAGAACCGTCACGGATTTCCACCATCAACACCATATAAAAGCCCAGCTGTGCAACAGACCAAATGCCGCGAGGCATGTACAGCCCATCACATTACACACAGTGGGTGGAAACCATAAAGAAAATTTAAGGACACACAGGTGGTTCACTGATACCTCATTGGATCCCTTTGACTTTTCACTGCTAGGAGATATCACATGCTGCCTGACTTCATATCCGAGCTAAAAGATAAATCAAGACAGAAGCACTGTAAGGCTATAAAAGTGCTGAATGAGGCAGCCAAGTGCATAAAGCTAAAACAAGACGAGATAAAGATGTCGTGAGCATCCAAGTAGGTGGGAAATGACCGAGCGCTAAAAACAGAACAACGAAAACAGCCTTGTGATGCATCAAAGGAAGGTGTATGGCATGTAAAGATGGGTGCACATAAAGTGGCCTGGCAATAGTAATGACGTCTGTGTGCTCCAATGGGCAGTATTAAAGTGGAGAACTGTATTCTAAATGAGTCAGAAATAGACCAAGGTAACTTGGCTCATGTCTAACGCTGACACGATGGATAGGGGCTGCAAGCTACCGCTACATTTGGATAAGAACTGTTGGAGGAGTAGATGAACAAGCAATAAATTGTAGCCTCCAGATACACACACTGACTTTCATGCTGTCTGTTATTACTGTGGAAATTGGAATGAGATCAGTGCCAGGTGGGCCTCATAGAATACGAGTTCCCCGAATAGACCAGGAGTGGGGAGGTAATGGCCTGGTGGCATTATCACTGGGCTGTTAATCCAGAGAGCCAGATAACATTCTGGGGACAAAAACAAAGTTGCTGGAAAAGCTCAGCAGGTCTGGCAGCACCTGTGGAGGAGAAAACGGGGTTAACATTTCAGGTCCGGTGACCCATCCTCAGAACTGAGGACGG
>JAHRHZ010000013.1:14452420-14493467 GCA_024137785.1 Ginglymostoma cirratum | reverse complement strand
GATGGGTCACCGGACCTGAAATGTTAACCCCGTTTTCTCCTCCACAGATGCTGCCAGACCTGCTGAGCTTTTCCAGCAACTTTGTTTTCCTGATTTACAGCATCCGCAGTTCTTTTGGTTTTTAACTTTCTAGGGACATGGGTTCAAATCCCACCGCGGCAGATAGTGGAATTTGAATTCAATAAATATCCGGAATTAAGAATCTAATGATGACCATGAATCCATGTCGATTGTTGTAAAAACCCATCTGGTTAACTCATGTCCTTACGGGAAGGAAACTGCCATCCTTACCTGGTCTGGCCTACACGCGACTCCAGACTCACAGCAATGTGGTGACTCTTAACACCCCTGTGGGCAATTAGGGTTAGGCAATAAATGTGCCTAGCTAGCGACACCCTCATCCTGTGAATAAATAAATGAATAGCCCCAAACAGGGAACTCTGGCTGACAGATATAAACAGGAGTGTCAGGGATTTTGCTCACTCGAGGAGCCAGCTCTGAGCTAGCTGGGTCAGTGTCAGGTACTATGACGTGTAAATAAAGGGTGACTTGGTGACAGGGTACCGGCCATCATGGAGCTATTTCAGTGGCAACGAAGATGGGATCATTTCATGTCCCGAGTCTGATATTGTCAGCTGTGACCACAAGGGTGTTGAGAAAGTTTAAAACCAGTATGTACTCTTCTAGTGGCCGTGCCACCAGTGGTGTATCCACCAGTGGGAGGCAGTTCAAGGCATCACATTTGCCACTTGGCCTCGTGGATGGTGCTCCAACCTGTAACTGTACACGCCTAGAAAGAGAACACACACTGAATTCAACCTGAAGCTATGGGCGGCACAGCCCTGTTCTCGTTAAGTAGCCCTGGCAGAGGTTTGTGCTCCATTACAATTACAAATTTAAGTCTGTAAATGATTGCCAAACCTCCCTTCTCTATCTGGGTATATTTTTCATTCCACATCAGCCAAAGTGCAGGAAGTATATGCTAACGGGTGTTCCTCTCCGCTGAGCCACCAGTGAGCTAACACTACTCCGATACAGTATGAGGAGCCAGCACATGTCCGCACCATATCTCTCTTGATTTGTAGTACGCCAACATTTTAGATAGCTGCTTCTTCACTTTCCTAAAGGTTTCGTAGCCAAGATGTAGCCATTTCTGAGGCTGACCCTTCTCCAATAGCAAATGTAAGGGTGCCATGATGGAGGCCAAGTTACATATGAATTTTTCGTAATAATTCATCAAACCAAGGGAAAGACCACAGCTCTGGTACAAACGTAGAAACCAGGGTACCTTTGATCGCCCTCTCTTTATCTTCCAATGGACGTAGTCTGATCTTGTCGACTCTGTAGCCCAAGTCAGTCACTTGGGGCACCTGGAACACATTTTTCCCTCCTAAACCCTGCGTGGGTAACACGCAGGTCCTGTGATGTACAAAGGGGAGGCGGTCCCGAACAAGCACGTGGATCATATGAAAGTTGCAACCTTCCAAATGGGACAGGAGGAAAACACATCCAGCCCGTCAGTACGTCCGGCAAGGCTGTCAGAGCCTGTGGGTTCTCTGCCTCTGCCTAGTATCCAAGGAACCTCCAAGGCAGAGATGGACACAGCAGATGTTGCAGCCTCGACACTGTTACTGCCTGACGATGACTTTCTTTCAAGATACACCAAACGCAAGAGACAGGCTATGGTCCGATACACACCACCAGTATCTGAGGCAGAGTCAAGGAACTGGGCTTCGTGCAAAATCACCCCAGGAGAAGCCACAGGATAAAGAACGGGCCTACATTCCTGGACTTAGAGGGGGAGGGATGTAGTAATTGGAATGAGGTCAGCCAGGTGGAGCTCACAGAATACGAGTTCTCCGATCGCAGCTGTTAACCCGAACCAATCAGGGAGCACTGACAAACAGGACTGTCAGAGGTTCTGCTCACTCGAGGAGCCAGTTCTGAGCTGGCTCGGTTTGTTTGCAGGTCCAAGAGACCAGAGCTTGAACTACTTCAAGATAGAAGAATCATTGCAGCTCCTCAGGAATCTGGCACAGAGCTGCACAAATCCACTCTTCTGGTTACACCTTGGTGACACGGAATCTCTTCTGGTTTAAAGATGCATCTGTTGATTTGGGAGTGCACTGGGTACCTTGTGCAATTATTGACAGCCTGAACACATGAAAAGTCAGACTGTGATCCATTAGTGATCTGCCTTGTGCAGTTTTGTTAAGATGATGTGCTATATGGAATATTAAACTGTAATTTCATTACTGCTTCAATGCATTGGACTTCTAAGAAATGCAGATTTTAATCTGAAACAAGAAACAATGACTGAAACTCAACATGACAAACTAATTTGCAACACTGTGTAACCATGACATATCAATGGGGCAAGGATGGACAGCTATACAAAGACATTATCCCACGGAAGTCTGAACTGATCCTTTCTAACTTCATCAAAAGGTAGAATGGAGCATTCAAGGAGTTCGCAGCTGTGCCATCAATGTTCAATCATCTTGACTACTACAATGGTTAACAGGATACAAAGGATAAATGACTATCATTAATCTGTAAGAGTTTATAACAACAGGTGAGGAATGCAATAGCTTTATGGAATTTCTATAATGTCCTATTTGACCCAGGAATTTGCAGTTTTGAAAGCCACTCACATGATAGTAGCCATATTGATCTCCAAGGCTAGAAAAAAGCAAGACCAGCTGCTACTGCCATATTTACATAAAGCCAAGGCAGTGGGGGGGGGGGGGGGGGGGTGAACGTAATAGCTTTATCCCTCCTCCTCCTGAAAGCTCTCTCAAAGGTTGCACTTCGCTTTCTGTAATAGACTGGAAGCATATTTGTTGAGAGATTCTTAAAGTTTCTGTCAACTGGGCACGATTTAAACAGGACCATAGATCACCAAAATAACATCTGATTGTATATTTGGTTTACTTAGAACATAGAATCCCTAAAGTGCAGAAACAGGCCATTCGCCACATCGGGTTCACACTGACCTTCCAAAGAGCAACCCACCCAGACTCATCCCCCTACCCTATTCCTGTAACCCTGCATTTCCCTTGGCTAACCCATACGTCTCGCACATCACTGGACACTATGGGCAATTCGGTACGGCCAATTCACTTAACCGGCACACCTTTGGACTGTAGGAGCAAACCAGAGCACCCAGAAGACACCCACACAGACACAGGGAGAATGTGTAAACTCCACAAAGGCAGTCACCTGAGGGTGGTATTGAACCCAGGTCCCTCGCACCGTGAGGTAGCAGTGCTAACCACTGAGTCACTGTGCTGCCCTTATGGAATTTTTAAAAATTAAACTGTCCAGCTAACATAAAACTTGCACTTTTGCATATGTTTCCATTGTGTGTATAACTTTGTACATTTAACCTTTTAATAAATTTTCCACATCTGTGCTGGAGTGAGTTCTAGTAATAAAACTATTAAAAAAACTATAGTTGGGTTATTTTTTCCATTGAGTCATACAGAGTTAAATGCATATTGAAATGGCCGCGTCATCACCTTTTAAAAACTCAAACTCAGCAAAAGAAGCAGGGTAAATAGAGGAATCAGCTGTAACAAAGTGCAGGTAACTGGCTGCTCATGAATATGCAGGAAGAACCTGGAACCAAAACATATTGAGAGCCAATGGTCACATGCATAGGCAATGAATGTACAACCATTAGATTCAGCAGGGAGCAGATGCTCTACAAAGATTTCTGTTGCCACCTGAAGTAATAATGTCAACCTCAAAGCACTGTGCCTAGAAGAGGTCAAGAAGCAGAGTCTCTGCCTGTACTACCTGTGGGCAGTCTCTTGAAATCTCAACCCCTTTGTTGAAGCTTCAATTCCCTATGACTACCTGGAGGTCTTTCCACATTAGGCTGCTGCTGCTGTTGATCACTATCTTGCTTTTGGATCAAAATATTCTTAACTTTTAATGAACCCCATGATTTTGCAGTCTTTTTGCTTTCAATACAATACTAAATTTCAGAAAGTCATAGAATCATAGAATCCCTACAGTGTGGAAACAGGCCATTCGGCCCAACAAGTCCACACCAACCCTCTGAAGAGCATCCCATGCAGACCCATTCCCCTGAGCCCTGTATTTCCCATGTCTAACCCACCTAACCTAAACATCCCTGGGCATTTTGGGACAATTTAGCACGGCCAATCCACCTAACCTGCACATTTTTGGACTGTGGGAGGAAACCGGAGAACCACGCAGACATGGGGAGAATGTGCAAACTGCACACAGACAGTCACCCGAGGCTGGAATTGAACCGGGTCCCCATGCTAACCACTGAGCCACAATGCCACCCATCTGAGAAATTCATGTGTGCTATATTAAATTTAAATCCTGGTAAAAGTCTCATTTAAAATACCATATTTAAATATCATTATCTAACCCACTTCTAAGGAAAGGGTAATACACACACATAATAAAGGATCTGAACTAAATCCAAAAGTTGGCATTTTGACTCTGGCTTTCAAATTAATTGACACTTTCATCGATTTTAACCCAAAGTCACATATTCTTTTTCATTAAAATTCTCCATATTATATATGAACCACAAAGTGATAGTTAGATACCTTGTTAAACAATTTCAAAATTGGGTATGGCTCACAAACAATATTTGGATAGTTTGCATATGTTTTTAATGCAAAATCAAGCGTGCAAGTGTTAACTATTTTGAAATACTTAACTGAAAGAAAAAAGAAGTCCGAAGGGAAACATGTGGTAAAACAAAACAGAATTATTTCACCTCTGCATCATAGATCAAATCTTCCCTGGATTGTACAGAAGATTGCACCATCTGGATAGTAGGTTATACATGAGCCTCAACTATCTTACCCAAGTAATCTGAATAGGATCTGAAAAAACACAAATTACTCAATTTGCAAACTCCAGACACAAATGTAAGGTGGAAAAACAGTGGAGAAATGTAAATTGAGAAAAAAAACCATACTGTTTGACCAAAGGCACATTTGCAAAGTTGGGCTTTAGACACACTAACAGCAGGTGTATTAATGGACTTCATCAGTGCATTGGCTTGAGCAATGTTTGTCCAAAGTGAAGAAGGTATTCTATTTCTTAGCGGAGGCAGGAGGACCAGCTTGTTATTTGCAAGTACAAGATCCGACACAAAATGAAGACTGTTACGAAAGTGCTTCTATTCGTGGTATTTTCTGAGGACTCATATCTGACCATTTGTGAAAATTGGTTCATTGGGGTTCTGAGTAGATATCAGACATTTTTAAAAGAAACAAGTCACTGAATGGAGTCTGTGAACATTTCTTTTTATAAAGATGCTTATTGGAAGTCACATGTCTGAGTTTATGTCTGTCAATGATATTTCTACTGAATTGTTTTGAATTTTAGTCAGTGTATAGCCTATGAGGGCATAAGTCCACTAGCTTAGCCTTTGCCACCTTTCTGAAAAACCCTCTTGAGGATGCTATGTGACAGGTGAAATCCTGAAGTAGTTATTTTTCCGAGAGGCTTAAAGAAAACTTCCTGTCAACATCCTGAATGAATAGTGTTTGAAGTGATCCCAGTAATACAACCTCATGATTAGTGACAACTGTTTCTGTCAAGTGACTAATCTACATTTACAAGGATGCCAAACCGAAAGAAAAATCGAACATTTTATAACTTATTATTTTATTCTTTCATGAATTAGCAACTATTTTGGATAAAAGTGCTTCGATTCAAAGTTATCTGTGCAGAGGAAGTTTCCTTTTTTTATTTAACTTGTGTTGGGATCATTTAGAAGGGTAAATATTATACTGTCGTACTTTTTTGATCAGTTTTGCATTTTTGCCAAGTAAGTATTACTATAATACATCAATAATTTTGATATTTTTTGTAAAAGCAGACATATGAGCTTTTTTAATTTGACCTAGTATAAAGTACATAGTGGACTAGATTGGTAACTGGGCAAAACAATTTGTCTCCCTATGCAGGCACTCTTTGTATTACTTAATGAAATAGCTCGCAAGTGCTGATTGTTAGACTTCCTAATGAAGAATGACTGCTTGGTCAAGATGCTGGAGAGCAACCAGGCCTCATGAAATCATCCCCAATTAACTGTTAACACCTTCAGAATTCAACAGACAAATGACATAGGGATAATGGGAAAAAACAAATGAGTTAAATGTTATTTGCTAGAACTCAATGACCAGGTCATAAGTTGATGTGTCAAATGCTAGGATGGCACATTATTATAGGGGCTGCCTTCCCACAAGATGCCTACATTAATTTAGTGAGGTATCTGTCTTTGTTTCCTAACATAGTTTAAGAAATAGAAAAATCAGTTTAATCGATAAAAATAACACTTAGGCTCATGTTTTGCAGATATGAATAATGTTCAATTTTGAGATTTAGATGGAGTTCAAACTAATATTTTGAGAGAGTCACTCTGAAGGCTTAAGGAGAAAATAAGTTCACAGATGTTTCAAAATCTACTGTGAACTTCATAGGTTCACAAGGCTAAATGAATGCAAAGCAAGCTGGGGAGAAGGTTTTGTGTTGACAAAGTAGCTCAGTATATACTGGGAACTGCTGTAAGTTGCTGTGGGCTTTTAAGGCCCAACAGATATTATAATTACTAGAATCCTGTATTCTCCACCTCTACCAAAGCGATGCCGATAAGCATTTGGGCACAAGCTGAATGCCAGAGCACAGATGTTCCTGGTATCAAGGCAACATGTTACCAATTATAACATTAAGAGTCCTAGCAGACTTGAAGTCAATGAGGGTAAGGGGATCAAATGGAAAATCTTGGTACCCTCTTCTGGCACACAGGTAGTGTCCCTACGCCTGGACCAAGTGACCCAGGTTCAAGTCCCACTTACTCCAGTGGTCTGTAATAACATCTCTGAAAAGGGTGATTAGAAAAATAGGTTAAACAGTAAAAAAAAAAAAAGCTGAAAATCTCCCAGCTGCAGAATTAATACCAGAGAGAAAACGAAATGTTCAATACTTTCATAAGGCAAACATCACAGCTCTAAGTCTTTAATCCTGCATTTGACTTAGTATCTTCAATTGCTACATCAGTAACGTATGTCCATTCACAATTCGTTCCTTGTTCAACTCCATTTACAACTTATATGATAAATAAAGCAGTCTGTATAAATCATGGCCAGCATGGTCACTTGAGACCTCAGAAGGTAGGTTCCCTTGCCCTTCTGCAAGTTACCACTGGCCCAAGTCAGAATTCTATACTCAGGGTTATGAACAAAGACCAGTGGTGGAACCAGAAAATTACAGAAAAACCAGAAAACTAGGGATGGTGGAAGATCTAAAAGCTCAGGTAACAATTATTGCTTTTGGTGTAGTATTCTTCCAAAAAAGAAGTCTCCCTCTGCTTCCTGTGTCAGCTTAAAGGAGACTTCTTTTTTGGAAGGATACTACACAGGAAACAGAGGGAGACCATCTCAATGTATTCTCTTCCCCAGTTATATTGCTTACCGACATTGAAAATAAAGAGCTCCTGCAAGCGACTAAATAGGAAAGCAGGAGGAGTGAAGAAATAAACAGGCTCTGCCCTATCACTACTACAACTATGCCAAAGTACTACAGGATATGGGTTACATCTGGACTTGGATCAACATGTTCTAGGTACCACTTACACGATCTTAGTGGCAGGTAATGCCAGCTCCAACTAGAAAAAAATCAAATCACCATCTATCAATGTTCAACAGCATCACCATTACAAATTTCTCTCATATCAACATCCTGGGCTACCATTTATCTGGAACTTAACAGAACCATGTCAATGTTGTAAGTAACCAAAATGTAAAGGCTCAGAAACTAGCAGCAAGTGACTCACCATCTGATCCTATAAAACCAATCTAATATTGACTTGGCTTATGTCAGGAGGGTGATGGAACAATCACCACTCACCTTAGTAATCCAACTCCAGCAACATTTAAAAATGTTAACACCATCCTGGAAACAGCAGTCCACTTAACTGGTATCTTTACCACTTTGACAATATTCATCCACCCATCTAGCCATCACTGGTATGTAATAGTTACAGTATGTATTACCTACACATTGCATAACAGAAACTCATCAACTTCATTTTCATAGCATTTCATTGTCCTGCAACTTCTACCACCCAGAAAAGAACAGCTTTGTTTTGACAACAGTGTCCTTGGAGATCTATTCCCATATCATTGCTAAGGCAAACTTCTGGAATACCGTAATAGCCACAACAATAGAAGAATTGCTGTACACATATCCTAAAACTAACGCTTAAAAACTATAACAGAGATTATACGCTCAAATATGACAAGTAAATCATATCCCAACTTGCAACCTGAATTTCAATTGCAATTTTCTAGCAAACTCAGAAAATGGCCAGCAAAATACATGATTTTCCATTTATCACCAATCATTCAGCAAAGCTTTCAAGACTACCGTCATTGTAAGAAATTCTGAACTGTTTACTTAAGTAATTTAAATAAGAACCTTTTTAATTAACTGTTCTCAATTTACAATGGGAAATATCAGGTGCAGCTTTGATTCTACAATTGCAAAATCATGGCAAGGCTTACAGAAATTGCAATACTCCACACTGGTTCTCAGAAATATCAAGTGCTTTGATGCATATTTTCTTCTAAAGGTAAGGGTCAATATGAAAAATGGAGGCCAAACACAAATGATTATCAGAAATTTGCAAAAAATAACACATTCATGCAGCATTTTACTATCATCATTTGCTGAGTATTTAGATTTTACAATATTAATATATTATGTTGCTATGGAGTCTCCCCAGGTGGCTCAAACAGTTAAGGCTCTGCAACTGAACCTCAAGACCACGATGATACCAGGCTCAATGTCACATCTGCGCTGAGTTGCTGGGAAACGATCTGGATCAGGACAGCAGTTTATAAAATACAACTTTCCCTTAACACATCAAAACTGAAGAGGGTAGAAATGCATGAGACTCCTGATCATGAAACAGGTTTCCTGCTTGCTAACCTGTGGATATTCAGCACAATTCAGATTGACCCACAGTTAAACTAACCATTAAATTATATGTTAAGGTTCACATTTAGGAACAGCTACTTGGATATGGTATCAAAGGACAGAGATCACATATGGAATCATCACTCAACTTGCAGTCAGGGAAAGAAAAGATCACAGAAGGAAATGCGTGCATTTATATTTGACTTCATTACCTTACTCACTCTCTCTCTCTTTGTCTCTCTCTCTCTCTCTCTCTCTCTCACACACACACACACACACACACACACACGGATCTATGGGGTGAATTTGTATTTGCAGATACATTTTATTTTGTTAAAAAAGCACATAATTTATAGACAGGTCAGTCAATTTGGTGTTTTATACATTCCTACTTTAGAAATAAAGCCAGTTTAACTCCAAATTAAAACACAAGCAGATCCTAAACGAGGTTTCACACCTAACTTGCATTGTCTGACCTAAAATATCACCTGTTCTTTACACTGATAAAACCTTTAGTTCCGTCAGACTGTGTCTTGAAAGGAATTGGGGAATTTGCATTTACATATTAATCAATTAAAACCTTCTCGGAGTTCTGAGGAAGGGTCACTGGACCCGAAACGTTAACTCTTTTTTTTTTCTTTCACAGATGCTACCAGACCTGCTGAGCTTTTCCATCAACTTTGTTTTTGTTCCTGATTTGCAGCATCTGCAGTTCTTTCGGTTTTCAATTAAAACGTTCTAACTGATTAAAGTTTCAACAGCATCTTAGGCTTGTTTAGTACATCCTCATCAGTGGTGTGAACATTTGATCTTTTCCTTATAAATTCTGTGTCTGACACTACCTTTCTCATTAACACCTGAAGGAGCGAGGCACTGAAAGCTAGTGTTTTCAAATAAACCTGTTGGACTATAACCTGATGTCATGTGATTTCTGACCTTGTCCACCCCGGTCCAACACCAGCACCTCCACATCTTGCTTTTATTGCATTCATTATTTCTGTTTATTTGCACAATACTGAGTGCCAGAATGTTGTTGGTGGGGATGCTTGTTTGTAGTTCTATATAACTTCCTTCTCTTCCAGGACAGAAATATACCTTTGCATGCCTACTTAATGATTTCTCTCACAGAAAGCCCATTCATTTCAGTGGTACTGGCCCATCTTGCTGCCTCTTTCAATTAACCTATCATTCCATACAACAATGAACCTTTCAGAGTTTTGAACAAAAATAGAAGACTCTAAAAGTGGAAAAACAGCTATGTCTAAAACTGCATGATAAGGGTGCTGTGCCCTTTTGACAGTTCTAAATGTTGATTTAATACCTGCTTCTACCTTTTGGCATGTGATCTAACTATAATAAATAAAATTACTTGCTTAGGTGTCTTAACATTAGTACAATGGTCTTCCTTACAAAACACTCTTAATCAAAATGAGAAAAAAGGAGGTCATCAAATTAGTTTATTGAATGCAAAGAGATGCTGTAAAGCAGAACGTTAGCAAGCACTTTTAATAACTTGTACTAACTTTGATCAGAGAAGTGATCTGCTCAAAAACCAGAACTCAGTTAGTATCCTTTCTTTTCAAGCTTAATTTGATAACATTTGAGATAAATTAGTATCGAAAAGACTGGGAGGACATACCCTTCAATTAACATAGGAACACAGGAATTAGGAGCTGGAGTAGGCAATTTGGCCCTTTGAGCCTGCTCCACCATTTCACATGATCATAGCTGATCTTATCCTGGTCTCAACTCCACTTTCCCATCATCTCCCCATAGCCCTTTATCCCACTTTACACCAGAACCATATCTATTTTTTTCTTGAATCTGTTGATTGATTCTGCCTCCAATGCATTCTGAGGCAGCAAGTTCCACAGATTCACAACCCTCAGCGAAACAGTTTCTCCTCATCTCAGATTTGAGCCTCCCTCCTCTCACTCTATATCTATAACCTCTCGTTTGAGACTGTCCCACAAGGGGACACATCTGTTCAGTATCCACCTGATCGCTTAGGATTTAATATACCTCATTCAGATCCCCTCTCATTCGTCAGAACGCCAATGATTACAAGCTCAAGTTACTCAATTGCTCCTCGTACAACAGTCCTTTCATCCCTGGAATCAACCTGGTGAACCTCCTCTGAACTGCCTTCAGTACCACGACATCCTTCCTCTAGTAAGGAGACCAAAAATGGACACGACATTCCAGATGTGGTCTCACCAACACCTGGACTGGAGGCCATCGCGGGGAGACAAGGCCCTTGCAGACTGGACACGAGGCCTCAAATTTTTAAACCTGGTGTGGTCTGGAGACTTGGCCTGGTGCAGTCTGGAGGCTCAATGCTGGCATGGGCTGGGGTGAAAGGGCTGTAAGTCGAGCACTTTTCTCTCTTTTTATTCTTATGCTGGAATTTTGTTTATTATTCTTTCAATTTTGTGCCAAATACTTAAGCATCCGTGCCTAGGCATCTTGTACCTGAGATGGTGCCACAAGTGGTGACATTGCAAACTTTTCACTGCACTCATTCGAGCACACATGACAATAAAACTAATTCAATTATGCAATTTGCAACAACACTTCTTTACTTTTATAATCCAGTCATTTTGCAGCAATTAATTAGAAATTAAACCCACTCCCACAGAATAGTTTGTAGATACCTTTTAATCAAAGTGTTCTAATACGGTATGTCATAGCTCTGGAGCAGGTGGGGCATGAACCAAGATCCTACCTGCTCAAAAGGTACAGAGACTATCGCAACACCTTTCGGATAGCTTATATAAAAACAAACAAGGATTTAGGACAGAAGTAGATCATTCAGCCTTTCAGGCTTGCTCCACCATTCACTAAGATCATGGCTGATCTGGTGTGTAACCTTAACTCCCTGGTCAATTAAAGATACATCCATTTCTATCTCAAATAAATTCAATGATCCAACCTCCCCTTTTTCTGAGGAAGAGAATTCCACATACTAATGACATTATTGACAGAAAATATTTATCCTTACCTACACCTTAACAGATCAGCCTCTTATTCATAAACTGTGTCCCCTAGTTCTAGTTTCCACAAGATGAAACTTCTCCCTGCATTCACCCAATCAAGTAGTCCCTTCAAAATTCTGTATGGTTCAATAGGATCACCTTGCAAACTTCCAAATTCCAATGGTAAAGGCTAAACCTGTTCACATTTGCTTCATAAAATAAGCCCTTTAAACACAAGGATGAACAGCTTCAAATTCATGTATACCTTTTTTCAAATAAGGTGACTAAGAGGGTACTCCAGATATGGTCTCACTAAGACCCCGTACATTTGAAGTAAAACTTCACTACTTTTATATGCCATTCCCTTGCAACATTCCATTGGCCTTCCTAATCACTTGCTTTATCTGCATTTCAACTTTGCTACTTATCTCAACCCCTCTATGCCACGGAGTTGCAACATCTTTCTCCATTTAAATGATTTGCTGTGTTCATCTCCTTCCCAAAGTGGTCAAGTTCACAATTTCCCATACTACAGTCCATCTGCCAATTCTTTGCCTACTCACTTGACCTGTCTATATTCCTTTGCAAAGCATCCATTTGCTCCTGCCAACTTACTTTCCTACAGAGCTTGGTGTCCTGAGCAGGCTTAGCTACTTTGTCTTCGAAAAAGTAATTGTCCGACTGTAAACACTGACGCTGCAGTAATGATCTAGTGGAAGTTCACTAGTTATCACTTGCCAGTCTGAAAAATACCCATTTATCTGTTTTCTCTATTTTCTGTTATAGGAACGGAAGTAGGCTATCTAGCCCCTCAAGTCTGTTCCACCTTCAACAAGGTCATGACTGATCTGAGGCCTAACTCTATATACTTGCTTCTGGCCCATATCCCTTAATATCTTTGCTTAACAAAAAAATTCTCTCAGATTTAAAATAAACAACTGATCCTGCATTGACTGCTCTTTGTGGAAGAGAGTTCCAAACATCTACCACTCTTTGTAGGCAGAAGTGCTTCTCAACGTCTCACCTGAACAGTCTGGTCCTGATTCTCAGACTATGCCCTTTAGTTCTAGAATCCCCAACCGGTGGAAATAATTTATCTTTATCCACCTTTTCATTTCCACCTTACCTTTAATACCTTAAAGATTTTGATCAAATCACCCCAAAAGTTTTCCAAATTCAAGAGAAAACAGGCCTAATCTGTATAATAATTCTAATGCAATAATAATAATAATAGGCTTCCTCATAACCTCAGAAATCCCAGTATCATTCTTATAAACCTAACCTTCTAAGGCCAACATATCCTTCCTAATGTGGTGCTCAGAAACCGCTCACACTACTCCATGTGGGGTCTAGCCAGCATTTTCTATACCTGCAGCATAACCTCTGCATCTTTGGACTCCAGTCCTCTAGATATAAAAGCCAGCATTCCATTAGCTTTCTTGATTATTTCTGCACCCGTTTGTGATACTTAAACTATCTATGCACCCAAACCCTCAAGTCTATTTGGATGTCTATTGCATTTAACTTCATGCCTTCTGGAGAGTTTCCTGACCTATCCTTTTCTGGTCCAAAATCAGCTAACCAATATTTTATCCTGTTAATATGTGACTTGAACAGTAAGTAAAAGGTAAAAATTAACCGTAAATTTTCAATTTCCATTATCTGATTTTCATCCTGGACTTTTCATGAATTTAAAATGATTTTAAAAGCAAGAAAAGGCTTCAGATAGCACAGTGATCATCAGATCAGTGGAGCTGAGCTCACGAAACGATCAACAAACAAGACCCAGTCTAAACCGCAAAGGATGTGCTGTCAAAATAATGGAAACCAGGCAGTCATTCTATCTGTGTCACATGATATTTATCCCTTTCTGGAAGTTTCACATATTGGAATGAAAGACTTACCTGCAGATTATCCAGACTGAAAAAATAAAGCAGACACAGGGATAGACAAGTGGTTGTAGATTAGGTAACAACTTCTGGTCGGAAGAGAAAAGAAAATGGATCTTTATCAGCAAAACTGGAAGGCTTGTTCTCTCCCTCCACCTCAGCCTCTTCAACACAGCCCCCAGTGATAAAGCCAGTGGAGAAATATCAATACGCCCAAGAACAAGGTTATCTAAAAATTTCACCGTTACTGAAGATAAAAGACATGAACTAAACAATCATGATCTAGGTTAAAATCTAACACCTCAAGGACTCTAAAGATTTTGTTTTTAACTGCCTATTCTTGATCTTCCTTTTTGTACCACAGATTCTCCCCTTTTTAAAATTTCTATATGTGTTTGTGCGTGCGTCAATGTCAGATTTTATCATCTTTCTCAGGGTTAGTTAATAATGAAATTGCTCTTTCTTTCACTCAAGGAGATCTTGCAATTGACTCGGGATAAAATATAATTCAACAGTTCAAATTTGTGCGATATAATTACCTGCTACAACAATTCTAATATTTTTAATCCCCTCAGTTAGCCATAATGAAGGGAGCTGACATACCCTCCTCAAATAGTTGTAACACATGAGCTCTTATTTTATGTAGTATGCCTTGATGGAACACCTGATTAAGTACCTTTACGAAATCCAAATACACATCTACAGACATCCGCTTTCATTTTTATTTCAGAAATTAGTATGATGTGATTTCCCTTTTGCAAAACTATATTGCATCTGCTTGATCACATGATGATTTTCTAAATTTCCTACAATAAATTCCTTATACTTTCTTAATTCAAGCAATTTCTCAGCAACATATTATTGTAGGTGGTCTACAAATTTCTGCTTTCTGTCTCCCTTCTTTCTTGAAGAAAGGTGTTATTTTACTCTTGCCCAACCTACTAAGAAGCTGCCAGAATCTGAGGAATTTTGGATGCTGACAACCAATTCACCTACTTTTTCTGTACTCACTTCTTTTAACACCCTAGGATGCAGGGCATATGGTCCTGGTACTTATCAGCCTTTGAGTATAATAACGTTTCCAGCATCTTTTCACTGGTGGTAATGATGACTGTTTTCAGTTCCACCCTCCTGTTCACCTCTTGACTTTTCTGTTTCTTTGGGAAGCTTACCAAGTCTTTTACAAGAAAGACAGTCACACACAAAAACAAAATCTGCTCACCATCTCCTACATTTTCTCACTTCCCCTTGTTGATTAGCCAGTCTCACTCTCAAGAGGGCCAACACTCATTTTAGTTACTCGATATCAAATTAAACTCTCATACTTCAGTTTTGCTGTGTACTATTTGTCAGTCACAGATTCTTTACTGATTCTTAAAATCTGACCAATCTTCTGACTCACACTAATATCTGCCAATTTATATATTGCTGCTTATCATTTGACATTATGCTTCACTTCCTTACACCAGAAGTGACGCACCCTGCTCAAAGTCTTTCATTCTCACTGAAACAAATCTTGTGGAGAGTCATTAAATATCTCCTTAAAATTCTGCCATTGCACCTCTAATCCTACCAGTTAACCTATTGTTCCAGTTCACTTTGTTCCAGTTCACTTTGGCTAGCTCTGCCTCAAGGGTGAAAGCAACAAGGCTACTGATTGAACGCAGCAGGACAACAGAATTGAGCTTGAAGGCAGCCAAGTCACCAACCTTAGCATCATATACCTTTTAACTTTTCTCAACTCTACTTAACCTATCCTCCCCTACTCTGCAATTTACTCGTGTGTCAATGTACAATCTTTGAGTGTTGAGAGTATGAAATTCAGAGTATTTTTACTATCTTACTTAGACTGTAAAGTACATTAAAAGCTAACCTCTTCTCATGTTGAAAACTCAAGGAAATTTTCTTGTGCATTTTATGGTCACACCATGTCAACAGTTAAACACTCACTGAATTGGCAAGTAAATCCTTTTCAAAAACAAAATCTGTTGCAGTCAAATTAGGAATGGGGAAGGAGAAAAGCCATTCAACCTCCTTGACTGGTTGTAACAGTAGGGGTTAGACGCAACAAGCCAAAATTCAGAGTAATTGTGTTTCAGGAACAGATGGAGTGCAGATTACACAGGGATATGGAAGGATGCAATGCAAGAATGATCATTTTAAAATGTGAGGGGTAGATGGATCGTGGCCCTATGAAAACATAATAAGGTATTGTCAGAAGTAAGATTGGACAAGATACAGAAAAATTTAGGAAGTTAGTTGGTAATAGAGGAATGGAATATATAGTAACATCGTTGCAGAGCAAATGTATCTTTCTAGTGGATTTTTCTAATGGTTGACAGCAAAACCCTTAAAAGCTTGATGTGGCAGCACTTCTGAAGGTAAGTGAACTTGAAATGTTAACTCTATCTCTCTGTCCATAGATGCTGCCAACCTGTTCAGTTGCACCAGTATTTTCTGCTTTTAATTTGGGATTATACTTATTTTCTTGAATACGCTCAGAGTTCCAGAGATTCTAAGTGTAAAACACTCATTGTCAAAATCTATTTTCTTAGCCAGTATTTGGCACTAGGGACATATGTAGAAGATTTCAGAGCACAGGTTCTAAATGGTTTTTAAAATTCAACTGTTTCATTTTTTTTTAAGACTACATTCACCTAAGAGAATAGCTACAACCCTTTAAGGTATCAACTCATGGCACACAACATAGAGTCATAGAGCAGTGAAACAGACCCTTCGGTTCAACCAGTCCATACCGACCATGTTCCCAAAATGAACTAGTCCCACTTGCCTGTGCTTGGCCCATATCCCTCCAAACCTCTCCCATTCATGAACTTACCCAATGTCTTTAAATATAGTAACTGTACCTGCATCCACCACTTTTTCTGGTAGTTCATGTCACACGCAAACCACTCTGTAATTAAAGGTTGCCCCTCATGTCCTTTTTAAATCTTTCTCCTCTCACTTTAAAAGTATGCTCCCTAGTTTTGAACTCTCCCACCCTAGGGAAAAGGCCCTTGTCATTCACCTTATCTTTGCCCCTCATGATTTTATAAATCTCTGTAAGGTCACCTCTCAACCTTCTATGCTCCAGTGAAAAATCTCCCAGCCTTCCCAGCCTATTTTTATATCTCAAACCTTGCATTCCCAGCGACAATCTGGTAAATCTTTTCTGAACCCTCTCCAGTTTAATAAAATCCTTCCTGTAACTGGGTGACCAAAACTAAACACAGTACACCAGAAGGGATCTCACCAACATCCTGAACGACCTCACCATGACTTCCCAAATCCTACATTCAAAGGTCTGAGCAATGAAAGCAAGTGTGCTAAATGCCTTCTTAACCACCCTGTCTACCTCTGATGCAAATTTCAAAGAATTATATACCCAAATCTCTAGGTCTCTATGTTCTACAACACTACTTAGGGCCCTACCATTAATTGTATAAGTCCTGTCCTTATTTGAATTACCTAAATGCAATACCTCACATTTATCCAAATTAAACTCCAAGGGCCACTCTTCAGCCCATTGATCCACATGATCAACATTTCTTTGTGGTCTTAGATAACCTTCTTCATTTTTCACTACGTCACTGAGTTTGGTGTCATCTGCAAACTTACTAACCTTGCCTCCTGAACTCTCAACCATATCATTGATCTGAATAACAATCAAGCATGATCCCAGTACTAATCACTGTGGAACACCGCTGGTCTCAGGCCTCCAGTCTGAAAAACAATCTTCCACCACCACCCTCTGTGTCCTACCATTGAGCCAATTTTGTATCCAATTGGTAAGCTCACACTGAATCCCATGTGATCTAACTTTACCATGTGCAACCTTGTCAAAGGCTTTACTAAATATCTCCTTAAAATTCTGCCATTGCATCTCTAATCCTACCAGTTAACCTATTGTTCCAGTTCACTTTAGCTAGCTCTGCCTCAAGGGTGAAAGCAACAAGGCTACTGATTGAACGCAGCAGGACAACAGAATTGAGCTTGAAGGCAGCCAAGTCACCAACCTTAGCATCATATACCTTTTAACTTTTCTCAACTCTACTTAACCTATCCTCCCCTACTCTGCAATTTACTCGTGTGTCAATGTACAATCTTTGAGTGTTGAGAGTATGAAATTCAGAGTATTTTTACTATCTTACTTAGACTGTAAAGTACATTAAAAGCTAACCTCTTCTCATGTACAAAAGTCCAAATTAAACAATGTATACTGATCTTCCTTTGATCTTTTTGGTTACTTCATTTAAAAGCTTAAATCAAGTTTGTGAGACATGATTTTCCTCAAAGAACCATGCTGACTATCCCTAATAAATCTTTGCCTCTCTAATTGCATGTAAATCCGATCTTTCAAAATCAGCTCCAACAAATTACCCAGCACCAATGTCAGACTCATGGGTCTATAGTTTCCAGGTTTCTCCTTATGGCACAACAGTAGCCACCCTTTAGTCGTCCGGTTCTTCACCCGAGTTTACAGATGATACAAATATTTCTGCCAGGTGCTCTGTAATTTCCTCCCTAACTTCCCACAACATCCTGGGACACCCTTGATCAGGTCCTGAAGATTTATCTACCTTTTATATTTTCTGAGACCTCCATCACCTCCTCTTCTGTAAAGTGAACTGTTTTCAAAACAACAATATTTATTTCCTTGAGTTCTCAACTCCATTTCTTTCTCAATAGTAAAAACTGATGCAAAGTATGCATTTAATATTTTGCCTGAGGTTCAACACAAAGACCACCTCTTTATCAGAATTCCTTTTAGATGAGGCAACTTATTTATATGGTAATCAACACAGAGAAAAAGAAGGATTATGCTCCAAGAAGGACAAATAATATTTCAACAACTTCATCTTTGCTGAGCCACATCAAATAAGCTACAACAAAAGTGACAGGACAACTGTAATGCTTTATTTCTTGCTCTGTAGGTCAGACACTTTCAAATCACACCTGTACCTACCGCAAACCAGACAAGGAACACAATAACCAGTCCCATAAACAGAGATTATGGTCCCACTATATAAAGGAAGATGTAGGGAAGGAAGCGCAGTAAGGCAATGCACGTAGAGGTTCTGTTAAAAATAGAGACAGATTCCTGTAATCAATCCTTTCTTCTGTTTGGGGATGTCAGTTGGCTAAACTGGTGTTATGATCTGTTACCATTTTCTGTGACAGAGATAAGGTTTTTGGCCTTTGTAAGCTTGTTTGACAATTATCAAAATGCTTAGAAGTTAATGCATAAACAAACTTGCTGGATCCAAATCACAGAAACTTTTATAAGGAATTTGTTAACATTTGGAGGTAGAGGAAATTGGTGCTGTTATTGTCTGGCATACTGACCTCTACATTGTGGAGGCTGACTGCCAAGTCTCAAAGACCTCCTCCCATCTGTGCCCCTGGAACATGACCCTGCCATTTAGCTTCAGGCCATTGTGTCTATGACTGTCACCAACCTCATCTCATCTGGGGATCTCCCTGTGACAGCCTCCCAAGCTCATAATCCTTCAAACCCATACATTCCACTTGTACCTCCCCAAAATCCACAAACAGGACAACCAAAGGAGACCCATTGTTTTTGTCTGTTCCTGCCCTACGGAACTTATTACTTCTTACCTTAAATCCATTTTTTCTCGCCTTATCAAGTCCCTCTCCACTTACATCCACGACTCATCTGATGCTTTACGTCAGTTTTAAAACTTCTAGCTGCCTCCTCTTTACCTGGACTTGCAATTCCTTTACACGTCTATCCCCTATCAGGCTAGTCTCCGGGTTCTCTGCGTCTTTCTGGAAGAAGGGCCTGAATTGTTCCCACCCACCACCACCCTCCGCCTGGTCAAGCTCATTCTCATTTTGATCAATTTCTCCTCTAACACTCCTCACTTTCTTCAGGTCAAAGGTGTGGCCATGGCCCCAGTTATGCCTGTCTCTTTGTGGGGTACGAGAAATATTCCTTGTTCCAGTCAAGCTCAACTCTCTCCCTCAAAATTCTTTCTCCAATTCATCGATGCTATCATCATTGCTGCTTCTGGACTTGGAAAAAATTATCAAATTCCATCCTACCCTCATCTTCACTGGTCCATCTCCGACTTCTCTGTTACCATTTCTCAGGACAGGATGGACATCGACATACACCACAAACCCACTGACTCTCATAATTACCTCGACATCATACATCCTCACACACTGGTTCCTGTAAAGACTCCATTCCATTCTCCCAGCTTCTCAGCCTCCATTACATCTCACAATCTGACAATGCCACCTTCCTCAGGAGAGCCTCAGAAATGTCCACCTTTATCCTCAACTATGGATTCTCCACTATTGTGATCAACAGTGCCCTTAGTTGTGTTTGACCTAGCTCCCGTACTTCTGCCCTCACCCCTTCCCTTCTCTCCACAATGGTATGGTCCCTCCAATCCTCACCTACCACCTCACCAGCCTCCAACCCAAAGGACTGTAAGTTGTCATTTCTGTCAACTTCAGCAGAATGCCATGACTAGACAGACATTCCCCTCCCCTCCCCTCGCTTGTCAGCCTTCCACAGGGACCATTCTCTCTGCAACACCCTGGTCCACTTCTCTTCCTTTAACAACATCTCCTTCCACCCTGACAGCACCTTCCAATGCAATCACAGAAGGCGAAATACCATTCACTTCCTCCCACCTCACTATTCAAAGCCCCAGACATAGCTTCCAGGTGAAACAGCAATTTACCTGTACTTCCTTCAATCTAGCGTACTGTATTCACACTATTTATAATCTGGATTTCTCTACGTTCGGGAGACAAAACGCAGTCTGGATGACCATTTTGCAGAACACCTACATTCTGTCCACAAAAATGACCCCAAGATTCCAGTTGCCTGCCACTTCAACACACTACCATTTTCCTAGCATCTGTGTCACAGGCCTGCTGCAGTGTTCCAGCCAGCCTTACAGCAAGCACAAAGAACACTATCTCATTTTCTGCTTGAGGACCCTGCAGTCTCAAGGATTCAACACTGAGTTCAGAGCCTGATTCCATCCTTTTGTGTTCTTTTTAACCCATCCCACACCCTGTCCTATTATGACAAGGCATGCCATGTTCTGAGGAAGGGTCATTGGACACGAAACATTAACTCTGATTGCTCTTCACAGGGGCTGCCAGACCTGTGGAGCCGTTCCAACAATTTCTGTTTTTGTTTCTGTTATGACTGGGTGACTGTGCTAAAGGCCACCCATTTCTCACATACTCCTAGGCCCATTACACATTGTGTGGGTCACATTCAGCACAGCTCACTCATTTTTAATCACTCTTAGGTTTTATTATCACTCATTCAGCCTTTTCTCTGCCCTGGCCTGCTATCCATAATTTCCTTGTTTACCTACTCCTTTCATAGCTCCTTGGAAACTATAAGGACTGGAGATGCTGGAAGCTACAGTTAATAAATGTGGAGCTGGAAAAGCTCCAGCCGGTCAGACAGCATCCGAAAAGCAGGAACGCCAACATTTCAGACCAAAACCCTTTGTCCGGACTGAGGAGGGGGAAGCCCAGAAATAAATACAGGGAGGGGTGGGGCTGAGGGTAGGTAAATGAGATGGAAATAGGTGGATGCAGGTAGGGGGTAATTGTGGTTGGTCAGTAGGAAGGGTAGAGTGGATAGGTGAGTCAGAAGATGGACAGGTTGGGGGAGGACAGATTTTGAAGCTGCTGACGTCAACATTCAGGCCTTTGGACTGTAACCTCCCAAGGCGAAATACAAAGGTGTGGCTTCTCCAGTTTATGTTTGGCCTCACTCCAACCATGGAGGAAACCAAGGATGGACACATCACCAGGGGAGTGGGAGGGGGAGTTAAAGCGATGGCAACTGGAAGGTCCAGCTGGTTGGCGCACGCAGAGCTCCCCAAGTCTGCATTTGGTCTCCCCGATATAGAGGGGACCACATTGAGACCAAAGGATACAGTAGATGAGGTTAGATGAAGCATAGATGACTATCTGCCAGATTTGAAAGGATTGTTTGGGGCCTTAGATGGAGGTGAGGGGGAGGTGTTGCACCTCTTGCAGTTGCAGGGAAAGGTACCGGGTGTGGTGGAGTGGTTGGTGGGGAGTGTGGAGCTGATGAGGGAGCCGAGTGAAAAGTCCCCGCTGAAAGAGGACAAGGTTGAGGATGGAAATATCTCTTTGGCGGTGGGGTCTGATTGTACGTGGCGGAAATGTCAGAGGATGATGCGTTGTATTCAGAGGTTGGCGGGGTGGTACATGAGGACCAAAGGGACTCTATCCTTTCTGAGTTGGGGGGAGAAAGAGGGTTTGACGGCTGAAGCACCGGAAATGGGGGAGATGCGGGTTTGAGGGCATCCTCAACAACAGAGGAGGGGAAACTACAGTCTCTAAAGTAGGAGGATATCTGGGAAGTCCAAGAGTAGAACACCTCATCCTGACAGCAGATGCCGCGGAGGCGGAGTAATTGTGAGTTTGCGATGAGAATTTTTGCAGGAGGGTGGGTGAGAGAAGGTGTCGTCGAGGTAGTTGTTGGAGTCAGTGGGGTTGAAGTCGATGTCAGTTACTGGAGATGGAGACAGAGGTGTCCAGGAAAGGGAGGGAGGTGTCAAAAATGGTCAAGGTGAATTTGAGGGCACAGCGGAAGGTGTTGGTGAAGCTGAAGCCGCACGAGGCAGCATCTATACAGTCGTCAATACAGCAGAGAAAGAGGTGGGGGATGGTGCCGGTGCAGTTGTTCAAGAGGGACTGTTCCACGAATCCCCCATGAGGATGGCCCAAATCCCTCGGCTTCTTCCTCTCCCACAGGCCCACCCAGTCCCCTTCCACCAACGCTCTCATTTGCTTGGTGGAACCGATCCTGACCCTCAACAATTCTTCCTTTGATTTCTCCCACCTTCTACAAACCAAAGGGGTGGCTATGGGCACCCGCATGAGGCCGAGCTATGCTTGCCTCTTTGTAGGATTCGTAGAACAGTTGTAGGATGCTTTACATCCACCCGAGATGGCAGACAGAACCGTCATTTAATGTCCCACCTATACATTGCACCTTTAACAGTACAGCATTTGCTCAGTAGCACACTAGACAATCAACCTCGATTTTTTTCTTTCCATATCCTGGGTTTGGACTTGAACATTCAAATTCAGAATCGGAGTGAATGTGTTATTGACTAAGCCAAGGCTGAATTTCCTCACCACCTACCCCGAAATTAGGGATCAGATTCTTCCCACATTATGGTAGCAGCAAATGGCCTCTAATCCATGCCTGCCAATCAAGCTGACTTTTAGCCAGGGAATCTATCAAGGGAAAAAAATCACACACGTTGGATTTGAAACCTCACAGCATGTGGAAATGCATGCAAAATCTGTGTATCCACCGTTATCCCAAACGTGGCTTATCTCTGTCAATGTCAGAGCTTAAATATCATAAGATCCACATTTGTTCAAATGTCAGAAGGAAAATTACCATTAAGGTATTTCAGCTGATCTAAAAGCTCGCTTCAAGTTTAATTATCTTTTAACAAGAGTGCATGTTCCCTTTGGGATATAGTTATTTGAAGAATCAATGCATGTACTGACAAGCAGGACAGTTAAAAAGGTTCATTAAGTACATGTTACTTCCATTCAATTACTGAAGTTAGAACACTCAAACAACTTGGATAGTCAAAATTTAGTTGTTGTATCCATCAAATCATCCCCATTAATCAAACATTATCCTGAATTAAACACATGGACATGAGAGACAAAGGGAATAGTCCCTATAAAAATAAACAACCCCAGGTGCAAGATAATTGCCTTAAATGTGGGGGTTCATTAGCTTTATAAATTAGCAAGTTCACTGTTAAAGACATTGTGTAATCTGAGTTAGCAAATAAGGGCACAATTATCCCTACCTGAAGGTGGTGCGGAAATTGATGAGAAGGGAAATAATTGGTTGGCCCCAAAAGAAGTTTTTATCCCCTTGTCACCACCTCGGTAATTCAGTGCTGCATGAAAAGGTCCTTAAGCAATCTTCTCAGATCGCCACCAATTAGGCCTCTTAAGTGGTCAATTAACAGCTGCACAAAGGCCTCAACCGGCCACTGGCCCGATCACCTGCCTTTCTAGCAGATGAAAGTGAAGGGTCTGATTTGACTTGCTTGCATTGATGGGGACCTCCTTTAGCACCAACCTGGCCAGGGATAGGGTGCAAGGAGTTGGTCGCTGAAACCATCACGCTTGCCTCACCCATTGACACCCAAAAACCTGTGCCTCCAGCAACAATCTCTAAGATCCAGAAGCTGCTGGCTCCGGATTGGCTGTCAGCTTTTGCCAGGCTACATCATAAGTATTGAGACAGCTGATTTGCCAATTAATTCTTAGATAGCTGATTAAAGATTGATCTGGCGAGCCTTCTTGCTCATGTGGGTGAGGGGTCAGTTGCCTCTGAAGATGCCCCCAATTCCACACTTCATTCACAGAGTCTTCTCACCTTGCAATTCTTTTTTAAACCCCTCCCAACGTCCAGAAGGTAGTAACTCTCTTCTAAAGAATGTTCCTTGAACATTCCTACAGTATATCCCCTTTCAAGTTTTTAATATTATCAATGAGTTTAAAAAAGTCAATCCAAAGATGATATTTCCATTTGTAAGGAATCCAAAACAGGGGTGCATACTCACCAATAAAGTCAACAGGAAAACCAGGAGCAATTTCTTTACCCAGACAACTATCATACAGTGCTAAAACATGTCCCATTTGAGGCAATCTGCATGGATATATTTAAGGGAAAGCTAGTTCAGTAACGCTAGTGAGGGAATTAGAATATAATGCCGCCATGGTTAAATAAGAATGAGAGCAGACTTGTGCATAACTTAAGCATCAGGATGCCTCTGAGCCAGGAGGCTCAGGTTCGAGTCCCACCGGCTCTACAAGCTTTATAAAGTGGAGATCAACCCTCGTCTGATAACTAAACCTGAAACACCCAGAGAGGCGCACCTCGCCCTATAATATGTTAAAAGAGCCCCCAATCTGTTATAAAAGGAGTAGTTAAACAAAATAGACCCCTGACACTCACTCTATAGTCAACCAGTAACAATTTATTTATCAAACCCTAACAGTGAACAAATGAACTAACTATTAACAAACTGAATAAATCCCTTCTAACTACTAACTATTCACAAATAAACCATGATTCTAATGGTATGCTGTTCCAATGAATTGAAGTCCCACTTATAGAAACCAAAAAAAGCAATTAGAATTTAGTCTCATGAAATCATAGCCAGGTTACATCTTCCAGAATGTTCTGCGTCTTCTCTTAAATTCTTTTGTCGGAACCTTTGATTATTTGTGGCGTAGGTACTTTTAAATTAGATGGGGGTTACTCTAAGGCTTAGAGACTTCTGTGAGATCCAGTGATTCATTCTTTTATAGCCGAGAGCTATACTCTTGGCAGATAACAGTTGACTCTCCCCTGATTTTCCAAATGTCCTCATCTCTTATACCCTTGATGACATATCAATTTCTTACAGTAGGATTGGTTCCATGTTGTCAAAACCGTCAGATTTTAATTTAATTAGTTTTTGGTATCTATGGGCCATGTTTAAATTAATTGGCTAAATTCAAAAACCTGTTGTCTTTGTAAAAATGCTGCTTTGCCTGCTAACAATATAACTTTTTGATACAAAGGTTTCAATTCAGGTGCACTGCGCACCTGCACACCCACATACATCCTTTTTGAATCTTTAAGCATAGAAAAAGCACATTATCCTTTAAAGGGACCACACCTGCTTCCCCCACACCAACAGCTCACACAAACACCAAATTCTAATGTCCTGCTTTCCAATCTACAAGTACTCTACCCAACATCGCAACACCTCCTCCTCCTCAGAGAAAAAAATAACCACCATTATGAAAAGATGGCTTCATTTTTCCTTTTCTAAACCTTAAACATCATTACTACTAGATCTATATCTCATTCATCTAGGAGTTACACATCTCATACTAATTCTACATATATACAACATAGAAACAGTAGTGTTCAAACTTATATAAACATTTTTCTTTTAAATCCGCTATAAAGCATCTGCAATAAGATTTTCACATCATGCAACATGTACAATCTGTAAATTAAATGCGTGTAACAAAGACTCCAACAGAATAATCTAGTGTTCTTGTCCTTTAATCTTTCCAGGAATGTCAAAGGATTGTAATCGGTATATACAACAGTCTCTGATGCATCGTTTCCAACATAAACATTAAAACATTGTAAGGTCATTACTAAACTGAATAACTCTTTTCAATGGTGAATATTATTTCTGTGCATGTTGAGGTTTCTCTTGAAAAATAATCAATTGGCCTTTCAATTCCACAATCATCCCCCTGTAACAACACAGCTCCAACTCCTACATTGCTTGTATCAATGACGACTTTGAAAGGTTTCAAGAAATTTGGTGTGGCTAAAACCGGTGCAGTGGTTAGCACTACTTTTAAATTCTCAAATGCCTCCTGGCATTGTTCTGTCCACTGAAATGTCGTTTTTTTTTTAAACAAATCCATCAGCGGTGTCACCATGCTTCGAAAGTTTGGTACAAATTTCCTGTAGAATCCCCTCAATCTTAAAAATCATTGCACTACCTTCTTTGAGGAAGGTCTTGGAAATTTCATGTTGGCCTTCGTCTTCATTTTCCTTGGTGTCATCCATCTGTCTGATGTTATGCTCAAAAAACGTCATTTCCACCTTCGCGAATTCTTTTTTTGCCAAGTTTATGACCAACTTTGCCTTCCATAGTCTCTCCAACAGTTCTGCCAAATGCTCCATGTGATCTTTCCACGAATGGCTAAAGATCACAAAGTCATCTATATCGACAGTACAATTAATCAATCCTGCCACAACTCTGTTCATAAGTCTTTGAAAAGTGGCAAGTGCATTTTTCATTCCCAAGTACATGACCTTAAATTGATATAGCCTATTTGGAGTTACAAAAACAGAAACTTTTTTCACTCTCTACGACAAAGGTACTTGCCATGTACCACAAAGTAAGTCCAACTTTGTGATGTAAGTGTCAACACAGCGTGGAGCTAGAGGAACACAGCATGTCAGGCAGCATCAGAGGAGCAGGAAAGTCAACATTTCAGGTCGGGACCAGTCCTGATGAAGGGTCCTTATCTGCTGTGTTCCTCCAGCTCCATGCTGTATTGACTCTGACTCCAGCAAATGCAGTCCTTGCTATCTCCAAGTGACTAAAAAGCCACATCTCCTTTCTCAGTAGCTGCCTATGCAGCTAGCTCATACCGCATGGACTCCAATCAACATTCAGATCATCCCAATTTGGCCCAAACCACAACAACCGTTACCTGTAGTACAACCGGAGCCTCTCGAAACAGTTTTCTCTGTGGTTCCTCAGCTCCAAGCTTGCAGCCATGTGCCAGCATCTTCTCGCACTACAGTCAGCCCTCCCCAGCTCACAGCCTGAGTCCTGATGAAGGTCCCGACCTGAAACATTGACTTTCCTGCTCCTCTAATGTTGCCTGACATGCTGGATTCCTCCAGCTCCACACTGTATTGACTCTGACTCCAGCATCTGCAGTTCTTACTATCTCCTTTATGATGTAAGTGGCTTGTCCTACTTCTTCCACATAATCCACCAGCCTTGGAATCGGGTATGAGCCAGATTTGGTCACAGCGTTGTCCTTCCGATAATCTGCACAGAATCATTGAGTACCACGAGGTTTGGGAACCAACACGATTGGTGAACTCTACTCATTTTGACTCAGCTCGATGACGTCTTCTTGGAGCATCACCACTTCCTTCTGAACTTGTGCGGTTTTGACAGGATTAAGCCTGTAGGGTGTTGTTTTAATCAGAACAGCATTCCCCCTGTCATCCACATGTACTATGGCATTAGTCCTCCCATCCTATTTCTACATATGTCCTCATAACACTGTAACAAGTCTTTCAATTCAACTCTCTGTTCCTAGGATGGGCAGCTCACTTCCCTATCCCATTCTTTAACAACTTCCTCATTACTCAATCACTTCTGAGACACATCAAAATCCACATCATCCCAGTTTGATTCCTCACTGTCAGTGGCAGTAACTAATATCTGTTTCTCCAGTTTCCTTTCTGTGCCATCGTAAGGTTTCAGCATGTTTACATGACATACTCAATTTTTTTTCCTATCTGGCATCTTTACCAGATAATTCACCTAACTTAACTTCTTCTCAATCTGATAGGGACCACTAAATCTTGCTTTGAAGGGATCTCCTACCACTGATAACATTGTTAGCACCAATACTTTATCTTCACAGGTAAATGTACGAGGTTTAGATTTCTTATCTGCTTCTTGCTTCATAATGAGCTGTGCCACCTTCAAATGGTGTCTAGCTAATTTACCTACACTGTTTAATCTCTCGCTCACCTCACATATATAATCCAACAGTGAAATCTCTGACTTCGGACCTATCAACTTTTCCTTAATTAATTTTAAAGGCCCCCTGTGTCTGAATATCAATTCAAATGGAGTAAACTCAGTCGATTCATTTGGAGCATCTCTAACAGCGAACAATATAAATAGGATACCTTTATCCCGATCATTTGGCTAATCCTGGCAATAAGCCTTCAGCATAGTCTTTAGGGTCTGATGCCACCTTTCCAATGCTCCCTGGGATTCAGGATTGTACGCACTGAATTTAAAGTGTTTGATGCCTAAACCATCCATGACATCCTTAAAATAATTTGTCACTAAAATTGGACCCTTGGTCTGACTGAATCTCCCTGGGTAGCCCATAATGGGTAAAGAAAGCAAGCAACTCCTCCACAACCTTTTTTGCATTCACATTCCGTAATGGAATTGCTTCCGGAAACCTGGTAGACACATCCATTATGGTTAGCAAACACTGGTTCCTGCTTTTGGTTTTTAGGGAGGGGACCTACACAGCCAATCATAACCCATGTGAAAGGTTCTCCAAATGCAGGAATTGGCATCAAAGGCGTTGGTTTTATTACGGCCTGTGGCTTTCCTACCATCCTACACATGACAGGTACGGCAAAATTCAAACAAATCTTTATGTAATCCACGCCAATAAAAATGCTTCTGTATCTTAGCCTGAGTCTTCCTCATTCCTAGCTAACCTACAGGTAATTTGTGTGCAACCTACACCACTTCCTGTCTGTATTACACCGGCAACACAATCTGGTGAACTTCCGCCCATTTCTCATCTGCACTAACCTGCCAAGGTCTCCATTTCTGCCTTCAGATTTTATCCTTAAGGTAATAACATTCCGGAATACACACTGATTCTTTTACCAAGTAGGCTTTATGATGTAAATTCTTTATCATCTCATCTTTTTGTTGTAGGTCCATTAATCTGTCTGAACTAAATACCTCTGCCTGATCCTCTCCCTGCTCAGGTGTTTTCCTTTACCATTTCATCAACCAGAGTGTCAGCTAACTGGACCTCAACTCCGTCTTTCTCTTTTGTTTTAGCTTGTGGAGGGATCTTGTCACCTCACCATCTAGAAAAATTCCCAAGGTATCTTCCTTCTAACTCCTCAGTTGCCTGGTTTTCTTTTGGCTTCTTTGCTACAACAGACATCACTCATATCTTTGATCCAGCTATATTGTTAAGAAGAACAAACTGTATTTTTGGAATAGCCACTCTTTCAATCATTCCCACTGTCACCTCCCCAGTCCTGATTGGACTTTCTAGCCTTATCTTACACAGAAGAACACTAATTCTCTCTCCATTTATTCCACTGACTATCACTCTGAGGCAACATTTCAGAAGTATTGCAAATATTTTCATCTCCTACTATTACAGACTGACCAGTTCTCCTCTCTTTAAATATGTTAATTTCTTCAACTTCTCGCCCTGTTCTTCCTGAGTAAACCTTACACACATAGGTGAAGTTTTTGAAAAGATCAGGCGCTACCTTACTATCGAGCCCATGACTAGACTGTGCACTCTCCTGCAGCTCCTTGAATTCACTTGGGATCTCCTTCACTACCTCAACTGATCCCACTGGTTTAACCTCTTTCACCGCATCCTTTTCCCCAGTGCCTTTCTTAAACCATCAGCTCTGTGACTTTGTGTGTCCCACCTTATTTCAGTGAAAACATCTGAGGTCTTTCACCTCTTTACTCTCTTGGATTTCTTTTTCCACATGTGGTAAACAGTTTCCAATATGATTTTACTTTTGTTTTTCATTGAAGAACCAACAGTTTACAAACACCAAATTCTAACATTCTGCCTTCCAATCCACAAGTACTCTACCCAACTTGGCAACAAAGTGTGTCATAACATCCGTGGACAGGTTGATTAAACAAAGTACCTAGGCATTGGGATAGACAAATTTTACCAAACCACCTTGATTTTGCGCTTCAAGCTCTACTCATTGGTCGTATTAGCCTTAACAAATGCTGGCAGGCTATTCAACCAGACAGAAGAGAAATTAAACTGAACATAACCTTGTTTATCATCTAACACTTACAAACACATCTTCACAAAAAGGTCACTGGATAGCCTCAGCAAATCTAACTGATTTCCCTTCTGAATCCAAGGCAATGCTCTGTACAAGAAAGATTCTGGCTTCCAATCCTCTTGGCTCAGATCTCCAAGCTCTGCTCCAAAAAGGAAGTTGAACAAACATTATGCTTCCTTATTCTCATGGAGGAGTTGTAGCTAATGTCACACTTAAAGTATTACCGAATAAGGACCTGACACATCTTGAAACAAAATTTGGCAAACCATAAGCAGCAGTCTCTATTCTCGGACAGTTTCAAATGATACCTTGATGTCCTTGCATTGAACAGTGAGCACTTGGATGTAGAAACATTTAAGGAATGTCTTGAAAATTTGCCTTCCTGATGCGACTTATTCTTCAAGATCTTTTGTACCACTTCTCATTGACTATTTTTCTACTTGACAGAATGTTGCACTAGATTTTTTTTCATTTATTCAATTACAAGACTTGGGCATCACTGCCCATCCTATTGTCCAGAAGGCATTTAAGAGTCAACCACATTGCTGTGGGTCTGGAGTTACATGTAGGCCAAACCAGATATACAGCAGATTTCCATCCCTACAGGACATTAGCGAACCAGATGGGTTTTTTCGACAATCGACAATGGATTCATGGTCATCATTAGATTCTGAATTCCAGATATTTAATGAATTCAAATCCCACCATCTGCCGGGGCTGGATTCAAACCTTGGTCCCCAGAACATTAGCTAGGTCTCACAGTTAACAGTCCAGCAACAATATCACTAGGCCATCGCCTTCCCTAGATGCTCAAATACCTCTGGGAGGAATACATCTGAAAAATAACATGAAAAAAGACCCCTAAACATAGGGCTAAAAATGTTTGCTATAACAGCACAGCCATTGAAAGTCTTGGACTTTAGACTTCTGTGGAAGGCTACCTCTTAATTGGTCATCTAGAATCTAGAATCCCTACAGTGTGGAAACAGGCCCTTCGGCCCAACAAGTCCACACCGAACCTCGGAGCATCCCACCCACACCCGTCCCCTTGTAACCCCCCTAATCTACACACCCCTGAACATTATGGCAATTTAGCACGGCCAATCCACCTAACCTGCACATCTTTGGATTATGGGAGGAAACCGGAGCACCCGGAGGAAACCCACGCAGACACAGGGAGAATGTGCAAACTCCACACAGACAGTCACCCGAGGCTGGAATCGAACCTGGGTCCCTGGCGCTGAGGCAACAGTGCTAACCACTGAGCCACCTTGCCGCCCCAAAGTAAACTGTAGGTTCACCCCATTGTGTTAAGACATAAAAGAAATTTGGCACACTTTGCTACACGTTTAATGAAGGTGTAGTTTGTGCTTAAGGAGCAGCATTTCTGGTGCAGCAGCTTGTGAATGGTGCATGTCATTTACCTAAATGTAACCAGTTGGAGGGCAAAAATTTCTTGTGGAAGAGCGTTGGCACAAGAATTTAGTGAAGCTTTTAAGAAAAGGTGCAATTTTGCTGTGCTGACAAAAGCCACCAAAGCTGAGAAGGATAGAGGAAGGGCAGTGAATTGTAATCAAGAAGCTAATATGACCACAATATAAGATAGGCAAATTCGGTGAGTTTAGTTGGCTACTCCTGTCCCCGAGGATTTAGTTTCAAATACATTATGTTGTCCTCTCTTTATTCAGTTTGTACTCTGTAATTTCCCGTAACGCAAGCTCATAAATTGCTCTATTATGAAATGTTTGGCAGGGCTCTGATTATGCTGAGCATATGGCTGACTCAGGAAATGTAGCCTTTAGATGTATGAAATTATTTCCTTGAATAGAAATATGAAATATGCCAACTCTTTAAACTAGGTGACATATTAGATCTAGGATTGCAAGTTTATTTTGAATGATGTTTTATTTTCTTTTTGTCCAGTTTTAAACTGACTGCTTTTACATATCTCTGAAATATAGTGTATAGAACATATGTCTATGATAAAGAACCTTACATTTGATTATGTAATTAAAATCCTGGAACAGAATGTATTATAAATTGAAAAACACAGTCATCATCTTTGCACAGGCTATAACTTGCACAATTGACTGGGTCATTAGTCACCAACAAATGTGTCCACATTTTATTCAATAGGTTTGCAGCCTACTACAGGCAGCCAAATTTTGATTTCCCTGCTCCATTGAACAACTTGACTGAGACTCATCAAACTCTTCCTTCCTTCCTTCCTTCCTCCCACCCCACCCCTTTTAGAAAGCTTTGCAATCATGAAGTGAAATGAGAATCAAACTGATTTCTTAGAGTGTATGATGCAGCAGAACACTGCAAAGTGACAATAATGTCAAAAGTGACCAACAAAATTAACCAAATTAAAACTTCATATTGAGAAACATTAGAATGCTCCAGCAAATCACAGCACAAACTGGAGGAACAACATCTCATCTTCAAACTAGGCAGTTTGCAACCTTTTGGGCTCAATATTGAGTCCAACACCTTCAAATTGTGAACCCATTCCTTCCCTTTCTTTTAGCTTTGCTTGTTACACTCGCTGTCACCCTCTCTCTCCTCTCTCCTCCCCAACCCCAGTGGGACTGTCTGTCCTTTCCAGCCTGGCAGTTAGACACACCATTGTTCTGCAATTCTCATATTCTGATCACTTAATCTGAACTATCAACGTCCTTTCCCCCCAGCACTTCAACATCGTCCGCCCAACTATAACATAAATGCTGCCCCCTCCACACTTCACCTCAGCTCTGATGAACTATATGTAGATCAGGTCAGAGACATGAATACTTACAATAATTTTCAGTTGTAAATATTGCAGAAGGTGTAAGCGATTGGCAAAAATAGCAGGGAATTTTAAGGCAGACGAATATTATTTAAAGAGGTTAAAAAAATCATTTTGATTCTGATCTGCAATGGGGAACAAGCCCAAGTTTCGGTTGAACAATATGGTAAGGTTACATAACTCATACAGCCAGAGTTAGTGGCCAGACAGACAGTCACATATTAAAGCACATTTGTGTTTGTGATAACAACTGAAGGTGCAATCTTTGTTTCAATATTTACCAAGAGCATATTACCACACACTTAGGACCAAATATTAGCTGGACAGCAGTACAAGTGGACAGCAACAATTCTAAACTGATTGGGGAGCTGAGCATACATGTTGAAACCTCAAAACTAATATCATTGTAAGCTTGGTGACGTCCTTGAGGAGTAGTGTATAAAATCGAGATGAATCAGAGATTCAGTCATGGAATACATTAGAAGTTTCATGTGAGCAGGAAGGAGAAATCACTGCAGCAATCTATCAGGCGATGGCCTAGTGGAACTATTGCTAGAAGATTAACCCAGAGACCTTGTTAATGTTTGAAGGACTGAGTTCGAATTCTGTCATGGCAGATGATTCAATTTGAATTCAGTAAAAAAGGAAAGATGGCCATGAAATTGTCAGGGAAAATCCATTCGGTTCACTAATGTACTTTAGGGAAGCAACTGCTGTCTGTACTTGGTCTAGCCTACCAGTGACTCCAAACCCACAACAACGTGGTCAACATTTAACTGCCCTATGGGCAATAAATGCTAGATTGGCCAGTGACAACCAAATCCTGCAAATTAATTTTTTTTTCAGTCTCATTCTGCAAACAAAATAATGTCCTGAGCAGGGGTGTCAGAAGTAGACTTAAGGAAAATAAGACAAAAACAGCAATTGCTGGAGCAACTCAGCAGGCCTGGCAGCATCTGTTAAGAGGAAACAGAGTTTCAAGTCGAGTGATAACACAGTCTGGGAGGTGGAAGAACACAACAGGCCAGGCAGCATCAGAGGAACAGGAAAGTTGACATCCCGACCTGAAACATTAGCTTTCCTGCTCCTCTGATGCTGCTCGGCCTGCTGTGTTCCTCCAAATCCATACTGTGTTGTCCCCAACTCCAGCATCTGCAGTTCTTGCTATCTTCAAGTCCAGTGAATTACCTCGGAAAAATAAACATGGGTGTTCAGTTCTAAAGAAGTGTCACTGGGCTCAAAATATTAATACTGCTTTCTCTCCACAGATGCTACCAGACCTGCTCAGTTTCTTCAGAAATTTCTCTTTTTGCTTCAGATCGTCAGCCTCCACAGTTCCCGGTTTTAGTTTAAGAAAAAAGCCACTGGGGAATTGTGTCATTAATGGTGTTGAAGGTGTCAGAGAAAGCAAAAAGGTTGAGATAGCACAGTGAACCACTTACTGGTAAAATTGTCCCAAATAATCTCCAAAATCCATTCGACATTGAGTGAGGCAAAAGGTTTATGGAGCAGAAGATATATAACTTCTGCATTCACCCAACTTTCGCCATTTATTTTGAAGCAGTTTTCTCACCATCTGTAGCTTCATATTTATAGCAGCACAGCCTCAGTAAAGCTAATGTGAATAAAACCCATCGCAACTTTTTTCTAAATTGACCATGCTCACAGTGAGTTTTGAATTGAATCATTTATTGTCAAGCATATTTAATGTAAAAATACAGTGAAAAGTGTGCGCCTTTGCTGTACACACATGGCACCATTCACATTAACTTAGAATAAGATAAGAAAAAAAGATAACTTAAGAGAGTCCAACTTCCCTTCCACTGCCGCAGTCCCACTCAGGGCTTTCCAGCCCTCGCCATGCCTCTGCTAGTGTCCTGCTGTGGGCTGCCTGCCTGGCTCAATGTCGCTGGCACTGCCTCACTGGCCCGTTCTCACCACCTCACTCTTGATCTGCCGCCATTGCTCCGGCCCATGCTCGATCCGCCATTGCTGCAGGACACAACCCGCACATTCAGCTCCCACCACGTGGTTCCCGGTCGTGACCTGGCTCCTTCCAGACTCCTTTTAGGTAGGGAATTACAAGGAGTGGGGGGGATAGAATTACGAGAGAGAGAGAGAGAGAAGAAGGGAGAAACAAGGAAGGAAAGACAAAGAAAGCAAGCAAGAAAGCAAGCAAGAAAGCAAGAGACAGAACTGGCGGGCAGAGTGGAGCTCCAAATGGAGTGGCTTACCCTGCCGCCATCTTGAAATAAGAGCCAAACTAATTCAGCTCCCATTTGATAATATAGGTAAATGATTCCCTAACTCTGCAATTTTTAATATCCTATAAAATATAATACTCAAATAATATTAACTATTACTTTTCATTGAAGCTGTGGCTCAACAAAACAAAATTTTACTCATTGATGAAAAATATAGTCTGAGGGTGTTACAAAGCGACAAAGCTGCAAAGTCAATTATTAATGCAACATACTTTTCTGGTTCTCAACATCAGGGCTGATTGAAAGACCAAGAAAACCACAAAAGCATCATTAAGGTATACATATAAACTGCTAAGGAGTATATGACCATGAGCTTACGTGGAAATCCACATGTCTCTGGTGCGAGAGAACTCCCTGTTATAAATAATTCGAAGAAAATATCACTTTATCCAGCCCAGCTAAATAAAAATGAATTCTAGCATAAAATACGAGTGTCAGAAATGAAGCAATCTGTGAACATCAGGTTTCAAACTGGAAGTTATCCAAAATGCTGCAAAAAGTAACATTAGCATAATAAAGGATGACCGTCATCAACCACAAGATGTGCAGCATATCCAAGTGTCAATATAGTTGAAAAACACTGGCATCAACAAGAGGATTAATTTAAGTATAAACAGAAAATGAAGTTAAATAAAAGTGTTAAAAAGTGAAACCTGTACAAATTAATCACGTAATATATATATAAACATAAACAAAACTTAACTATGCATTTGACAGAGGATACGTTAGTTGGATTTGAAATGGGGAGTTGAAATGGTCGCGACTGGGAGGTGCAGTTGTTTGTTGCGAACTGTTGTTGCGAACTGTTTGTTGCGAACCTCCCCACCCTTATCTGCCTTCCGGAGGGACCACTCCCTCCGCGACTCCCTTGTCTGCTCCACACTCCCCTCCAGCCCCACCACACCCGGCACTTTTCCCTGCATATGCAGGAAGTGCTACACCTGCCCCCACACCTCCTCCCTCACCCCAATCCCAGGCCCCAAGAAGACTTTCCACATCAGGCAGATGTTCACCTGCACAATGTGGTATACTGCATCCGCTGTACCCGTTGTGGCTTCCTCTACATCGGGGAAACCAAGCAGAGGCTTGGGGACCGCTTTGCAGAACACCTGCGCTCAGTTCGCAACAAACAACTGCACCTCCCAGTCGCGAACCATTTCAACTCCCCCTCCCATTCCTCAGACGACATGTCCATCCTGGGCCTCCTGCAATGCCACAGTGATGCCACCTGAAGGCTGCAGGAACAGCAAATCATATTTAGCCTGCGAACCCTGCAGCCCAATGGTATCAATGTGGATTTCACAAGCTTCAAAATCTCCCCTCCCCCAACTGCATCCCAAAACCAGCCCAGCTCATCTCCGCCTCTTCGACTTGTCTGCCTCCTCTCCACCTATCCTCTCCTCTATCCATCCTCTATCTGCCTCCCCCTCTCTCCCTATTTATTTCAGAACCCTCTTCCCCTCCCCCATTTCTGATGAAGGGTCTAGGCCCGAAACGTCAAGTTTTCCTGCTCCTATGATGCTGCTTGACCTGCTGTGTTCATCCAGCCCCACGCTTGTTATCACACATTTTTATGCTGTTCGGTTTTTGATAAAAAGCTTTCACAATGAATAGTTTTTGTGCTGTGTTTGAAGATTTTGGAAATTGGTATTCATTTTAATTTCCAGGAGGTCTTGTGGTGATGTGGTGGCGTCCCTGTCTCTGAGCCAGAAGCTCTAGTTAAAGACATATTACAGGACTTATTGACTATGGAAGGAGCCTTTATAATATGGCCAAACAGGTTGATTTTCAGCCTGTAAATTTTTCCGTAAATCTGATTACTTGTGAGGTAAGAATGAAAGAGCTGCCTGGTCAGCCATCCTGCAGAGGGCAATGGCAAACCTCAGCAGTATTTTACTCTAAGCTATAAGTGTGGACCAAATCAATGGATATTCACAGCCCAACTTTTGGAAATGGGGACAAGTGAGAAGGTTGACAGACTTTTTCAAGCTTAGTATATGTTGTGCCTTTCAAATCAGAAAGCTGTCATTGCCAAATTGGTATTTTATAATCAACCCATTCAGAGTTGCTATCACACACCTCTGGAGCAGATGGGACTCAAACTCAGGCCTTCTGGCATGGAAGTAGGAACACAACAGCCCACTGCACCGCAACAGCCCCGCCATTGCCAAATAGACTTCCTGCAGGTGACTTGCTGATCAGGAACGTAAACGAAACACAGCCACAAAAATGAAGTGGCCCTAAATAATTAAAGCAGCAGCAGTGTACATTCCACCTACCACCCACTCACTATATTCTTCAAATATCTAAAAAAAATCATGTTTCTTCCAAATATTTGGGAAGTTTTTGAGCTACAGCTAAGATCTTGGACATTTTCAAATCAAGGAAATTGAGTCTAATACTTGAGGTAGACAAAAGAGGGAGGAGTTGATACTCTGGCCGCAAAATGAAATGCATTCGCCGTCAATAATTGCAAGAGTGCTGTCCGAGAGTTAATCCCCTAATTTTGCTCTAAATCCTATGGTGTGTAAATTGCTGAGAGCACAAGTCAGTATCGGTTAATGTGAAATTTATGCATTTCAACATAGTTTATTAGATTTAGAAGATGATTAAATAGTACTTAAGTTAATTGAAATCTCAGTTAAACATCCTTAAAGGGTGCTGTCTTTACAGAAAAATTTGTGGCACAACATTTTTCTTTCTTTGGTTGATAAACAACTGCAGCAAACAGAATGGACTTCTCATGCAGTCGTAATGTCACTACCTTTGAGCCAGAAACTACGGGTTAAATTCCCACCTCAGGATGTGATGGCCACAAGAGGTGTTTCGTAACACGTCCAAGCAGGTTGATTTAAACAAACACATGAAATGACATAAGGGCACATTGTTAACTTTTCAACTTCTTGACAAAACAATGTTCCCTAAATATAGTACTTCTAAATGAAGAAATTAGAATTAGCAGGTTGAAGGACATAGGACCATAAAACGTAGCTAGTTAGTTCACAGTTGTCCAATTAATATATTTGCATGCAAAAAGTTCAATCTTGAATTCATCACAGAAACCACACTCCTAAATTTGCAAAGTGAATGAAGTGGCATTACATTTCACAGATAGCTAAACAGGACACTCAAACACTTTAAACCTTTTATGAACAGAATTCATGATTACCGAAGGAAAGAAACTGAAATTGTTTAAAATCCAGTGAAGTGCTTTAATGCTGTTGAGGTGACAATTTACTATTTCCAGGAAAAATGGTGGAATTATAGTAATACGTGATCTTCTGTTTCAATCGAGAGGAGAAATAAAATGCAAAGGCAGGATTTATAATATTCCCTTATTGAACATTCAATAAACACACTTCACATGCAATTACTTACCTGCAAGTGTAGCCACTTGTGTAGGTGAACACCGCAGCCAGTACACACACTCTTGCAAACCACAATGACATCACTGACCTGCCATCCCTCATGAGATTTGAATGAGGTTACAGACATTGGTCACAACGTTGCCCAGAAATGATAGTGGTGCAAATTTTCAGGTGAATTTTGAGCATATCTGACAGGAGTCTCTATATACATCAAAAGTAGTCCAGCAGGATATTTATCGTCTACCTGAACAGGTAGATGTCAGGCTTCAGGTGAAAAGATAAGATCTCCAAAAATGCCCTGGTGTAGCATCTAGCGCACTGGAAGCATAATATGCGCTATCCTGCAGTATATGCAAGCTGTTGTTGTGTTTCAGTTGTGGTTTATTTGGCAGCACTCTCGCCTCTGAGTCAAAAGGTTGCAGTTAAGTTCTCAGAACCTTAAAGGCAGGTGGAAAGTCCATTTGCATGAATAGACATGCAAGAGGCGAGGTACTGCGTTTGCTAGACCTTGGAGTGAATAGCCACTGCTTTGTCCTCTTTTGCACAGTATTCTCCTATGCTATACTATGGTTACCATCAGGTGGTGGGTAGTTTCAGTTTCATAGGGCCTGGAGGATGACCTAGGCAGGTCACACTAGAGCATGATGGGGACAGGTCCAGGAAGCTGGCCAAGTGTCAAAGTCTGTCTGGTTAAGGGTGGCAGGCTGACCCAGGAAAGGTGGGAGAACCAAAATGCTCAGCTATAATCACCCACTCCTCGAGCCTGAGAGATGATCTCGGCTCTCAGAAAACAAATAACTGTCTACATGATCTTTAAATATTGCACCAGGACCAACACTCCTCAAGGCAACAGGTTGGGGAGTCGATTTCCTGCCCAACCATAGCACAAGATGCACTATGCTCCTTATGCAAACATATGTAATGGGCTGACAGCCATCTAATCACACAGCAGAAGCTAAACCGCCAAGAAGTAGTATCACTCCCTTCCACATCGGACACTTAGGACTGCATAATGGAAGATTCTGCCCATTAACTTTCTTTCCCCTTCTCCAGCACATTTTACACTAATGTCACCAAGCTTCATTGAGGGTACTTTGGTGGCGTCTGATCTTGCATCCTTCAGTAACTCCAACTTGATCAAAACTCTGCAGTTTCCTGTCCCTACCTCACGCCCTGTTTACATATCACCAAATTCTTGCTGACGTATATTGGCTCCATTCCCCCAATGCTTCAACTTTAAAATTTTTGCCCTTCTATTTAAATTCATCCATGCCCTCCTGACCATCTTAACCAACTCCTCCTGAATTCATTCCTATGCTTTTAGCCTCTTATGCACTGCTTTCCCTTCATTCTTGTATTGGTGACCAAGCTGTCAACTGTTTGGTCCTTTTTTCACCAATTCTAATAAATCATTCTGACTTTTTACACTTGCCCACATTTTCCTTACCTGGCTTCAGGTAGCTGCAAAACACCACAGATTATGTTTTCAAAGCACAGTATAATTGGAAGTGGCTATTGCTGTTGTCAGTAAGTGAGCCAAAGATAGACAAGATACTTAATGGTTTCACATGTGTCTTTCAAGTGCTGAAAGAACTACACAGATACACAGCTGGCTAATCTTAATATCAAAGGCGAAAACCAGAAGGAAAGGTTAAACAAACTTGTGTTTTCTAACCAAATAAGGAATTGTCTGAGAGGTAATATCAGAGGTTTATAATGTAATGATGAAACACAAAATGACGACTTGGAATATTACACTAAGTTCATTAAAGGGACATGTATTTGGACTCAGAGTGATAATACAGCAGAAGTATGCAGAAGTTATTCGAGCAACCAAAAAGACTTTTTTTATTTTCCCCCAAACAGCAAGGAAAAATACAGCATTGAATTTTATTCAGTTTCGGAAGGAGTCAAGGGTTGATGCACATTTAGCCTTTAATGGTTAGATTTCAACAGATTGTTCTGTTGGGAATTCCAACTGGCAAGAAGAAACACGGCAGCAGTGGTTATCCTAATCAGTGAGGGGTGAAGTGGCTTTTGCTTCCCAAATAATTTCGGCAAGGGTTGTTTCGGTATTCTACGATATTAAGTGCTGAGTAAATCAATGTATGATGTGACAATATTCATTTTCATGGTAAACCTTGACTACGTCTTTTTTAAAAAGTGCTCCACATTTCCTTAAATTTACAACAGTAAAACTTTTTTTTTTAAATAACCCTTTCCTGAAGAAAATAAAACCCCATACTTGGGCAGAGATAAAAGGTACTGCAGATGCTGGAGAATCCGAGATAACAAGCACGGGGCTGGATGAACACAGCAGGTCAAGCAGCATCATAGGAGCAGGAA
>JAHRHZ010000013.1:14388341-14452020 GCA_024137785.1 Ginglymostoma cirratum | reverse complement strand
CCTGCTGTGTTCATCCAGCCCCATGCTTGTTATCTCCCATACTTGGGCAGTATTTCAAAAGGCGATTTTCCATATTATTTGAGTTGGCCTATCACTACTATTAGATACTTTCTAATCGATCTTCTCAGAACGATACTGTACACTGCCTGAGCAGGTGGGACATGAACCCAGGCCTCCTGGCTCAGAGATAGGGGCACCACCACTGTGTTCACAGCATTACCTCCAGGTGCTATACCTTTGAAATTTTACAACCATTTATTTTATCTTTAATGAACCAGATCATGCTGGAATGGCAGATGTTACTGAGTACCTAGTTAGTCACATTTTTTTAATCATAGTTTTCAGCTTAAAATAGTTTGCTTTCAAACTGTTATTGAAAGTTTTAGCTGAAGAGAACATGGCAAACACAACACAGCATCTAAAACTATGGCAACAACAGTATTAATGGGAATTAAGGATTGAGGTGCTGAAAAATGAGCCTGAATTGCAGCAAATGTATTCTATTTCAAATCAGGTAAACAGATATAAATAAAGAGGATCAGAAAGATTGATATGAGAGATAAAAATGTAGTCAGAACAGGCAAATAAGAAAATAAATGCTCCAAAAAAAGAAGAGTAGGAATGAAATTCCCACATAAAAAGTGTTCACTTTCTGGACAAAAAGGTTGATTGCTGTTAATTAGTAACAAATTCCCATTAAAAGTTACCTACACCGTTAACTGCTGGACTTTAACTTTCTTTATGGTGTTCCATGTACAAATAAAACAACCATAATGCATGATGTGCTACAAATTATCAAACATCTTGCGGGATTTTTACAATTCAGGTAGCATCTCTTCCTTTCTACAAGTGGCTGGTTGGTTTCACATTAATAATGGCAATATATTCAGCACATCAGGTCCAGAAAATGTGATGCACTTCATAAAATGACAATACAACGAAAGCAAAATTATGGTTAAAATCTGAAGTAAAAATAGAAAAGTGAGAAAGACTCAGCAAGCCTGACAGCATCTATGTAGAGATAACAGAGCTATGTTTTTAGGTTTGTGACACTGTATGTTATTTACTTGTACCATCTCACCTGGAGTCGCTTAACAAATATACAGTAGGGTCTAAATAATTAGTGGTCAATTAATTTTAACAGACGTTCTAAATCACAAAAAAATGCATGAATGTGATAACACTGCTCTTTTGAGTAAAATAGAATTGAGCAAAATTTAAAGTCTTGATGAGGTTGCAGACTTGCTTGTGGAACCAATGTGTTTGATTGCAGATGTTTCATCACACTGCTAGGTAACATGGTCAGGCACATTGACAATGTTACCGAGCAGGGTGACGAAACATCTGCAATTAAACCCGCCGGCTCGGCAAGCAAGTCTGCAACCTCATCCACAACCTGAGTTGCAAATCTTCTAAAAAAACTTTAATTTTGATGGCAGACTAACTCTAAAGTCATTCTTATATACATATGCTCCACTATTCTCATATCACAATATTTGTGACTATACAACAGTGCAACAATTTGCCATTTATTTGGCTTCACATGTTGCCTAACTATTTCCTTATAGCTCATAAAGTTTCCAATTCATCAACATTAAAAAAATTCTTATTAGCTGACAGTTCTGTGAAAAAAAGGCTAAGATTTGGAATGTAATTGGATGCCAGCGGGGTAAACCCAAGCAACAGGTGCATAAATGAGGAAGTTGAAGTTAATTGCCATTGTTGCCTGGACATACCCTGATGAAGGGTTTAGGCCCGAAACGTCAAGTTTTCCTGCTCCTATGATGCTGCCTGACCTGCTGTGTTCATCCAGCCCCATGCTTGTTATCTCGGATTCTCCAGCATCTGCAGTACCTTTTATCTCTAGTCAGCACTGATGCTGCACCCTCATTTTCAGTAAAGTCCTTTCCAGAACTTCACTATTGCTAGAAAAGGTCTCCACAACCACCAATAAAAAATAACATCAGGTCAAGCTCTTCAATATTTAGAATGTCTCAATAGCTAGACAACAAAAGGCTGAATGTTCCAAAGCTGCTAATATTTGTTTTGCGAGAGCAAGTGCACCAGTTCTCTATCAAATCAAAGCCATGTCACAAAAATCATGATCAATTTGACAAAGGGTTCACACTAAAAACTCTTAAATAATCTGTTGTCTCCACAAATACTACCTGACCTGTTCAGCGTTTTCCACATTTGTTTTTGTTTTCCTTCAAGATTTCCATGATCTACAGCATTCCTTTGCTCTTTCCTGTTGATGATTATGCGAGTGGACCAGCAGCCTGGAGCTGTAAAATCTCACCTCTGAAATTAATTTCAGCAAGCCTAGTAGCATGGAGACTTAGAACAGAAAAATAACCATTAAGACATTTTGGTCTGCCAACAGACTCGTCTAGTTAATTCTTACCAACCTAACATACATCTGACTACAGGTAGTATGTGGTTACCCTCAACTGGGTTCAAATGTTGGTCTCATTCATTTAATCTTAACCACATCAAATTACTTAGCAAATATTTGGCTAAGCGGGAACTCAAATGAAAATGAAGACTACACCCTCAAATATTCTAACTTATTCATGTTTCTTTCCAAAATGTTATTTATTGATGCATCAAAGTCCAGAATTAAAAGTTATGAATGCATCATGTGGTTTCAATTTCTAGTCTGATTCAGAATTCAAAAGTACAACATATTCAAAATATCAAGTCTATTACAAATTTTTGCAAAGCTTCAGAATGAACTACAGCACAAGTATTTTTTTTAAACCATTTTCTACTTCCTTAGCCACACTGGAAAAAGTCAAAGTATGGTTCTTTTCTCTTTCTACCCTCTATAGTCACTGGGCAGTCAATGTTGAAGTTGTAAGTATCTTGATCGCCCTTTAGGCAATCAAACATCAGCCAACTATTGTGAAACATTCCCTGCCCGTATCTGCTTAAAGAGCCTGAAGTCAGTCCTGTTCGTTCCCATCATAAGTGATTAAATCAAGTGTACAAATAGTGCTTGACAGGTAGTGCACTGGCATTTCCTTACTTTTGGTTGTTTATATTTTAGTTTCAGATTTTGGTGCTTGTTGTCTCTAACTCACTACCAATACATCAAACTGCTATATTAAGAGTTATCATAGGGAAAGGTGCATTAACTTTTTTTTAAGTAAGACTTAAAAATCATTCCTATGAATGTATTTATGAACAACAATAAGTCCGCCAGTGTCTCGGCATTGTGGGTAAGTGGCTCCAGTCACCTTGCGTTTGATCTAAAATGTGTAATTTTATGTGAAAAGTGACAGACAGTGTAGCCTTCAACCTCTGACTGACAGCCAGTGTATAATGACATTGCAAACATAACTCCTTTGTCTGAAAGCATGTGTTCTCAACACATCCTCTAATTACTCCTCCCTACCCCCAGCCCACACCAATAAGTAGGATTACACTCTATGTCCAGCTCCAGCAAACTGAAAACAGCCAGCCACCAGCATTGCTGCAACTTGATTTCAGAGTAGGTAGGTAAAGGATAAGCATGTGAAACATTCTGTCAGTAAAGTAGGGGATTTGAGGATTAGCAACTACTCCCCCACCTATCAAGCGTTGCAACAGTCCACAGAGATGGAAGAATGAACCTGGTTATGATTAGGTGCTGGGCACCTTCCGATTTCTTGCTTAAGCTTTGGACCTAAAATCTTCCTCAGGACTGTGAAGGGAGGAGGAGGAGGAGGAGAACTGCTGTATAGAAAACTCGGAAGCATGGATTTCCCAAATATTCTACAAAGATTAACTACAGGGCATTGTTTAAACTTTTAGAGCAGGTTTCTTGCTTGACAGCTTACTGGCTTACTGCCTGCTGGACAGGAAAGCAACTGGGAAGCAGATGCCAGATAAGTAGGTAAATGCGGTTTTGGGGTGGAAGTCTAGGTATTATTAGAAGTAATACAAAACATTTAATTCTTTACTTACTATGAATACATTATATAACAAATCACAAAGAAACCTTTCAATGAACCAAATGCTATTGTATTGCTCTTGTGCATACCTATTCTGAAATTAATCACCAGAAGTGACACAAAGCTATTTAATCAAAACCACACCTTGAAGACAAATGATAAGTGAATTATGACTACAAGAAACAAAAATGGGATAATAATGGAATGAGGTTCTGAGGAAAAGGGATTTCAAAATGAGAAGCAGAGAGATAACAAAAAAGATTCTACCCGATAGTCATTTGTATCCTCACCATATCCATCTATAATAGTTTCAAATGGAATCAGTGTGCTAGAGCTGTAAAACTGCAGTTAATAATAGTCAGGAAAATAAAATGTAAGTTCCCCAATTAGCTTTACAATGAACCATTTTTCTGTGCTTGGTTGCAATTTTCTGTACTAGAAGGGTGTGTAATGCTGCATCCATGGAGACAAACAAGTAAATTATCGGTGGGTTTAATCATGGTTTGTTACTATTTTGCAAGTGACCAGACCATAGGTGACCACTTGTAAAGGTATTGTAATGCTGTGGACAACCAATAATTTCTGTTGGTTGCAGATCTCGTAAGTGCAGATCACACGTACACAATCAGTTGATAAGGACTGCTAAGGAAGGGTCAAAGGGTGAAGTCAGTAAAAGCTTGCTGCCTAATTAGGTATCGCAGTGCTTCCCAAAGGTTTTCCCACTATGACACCATTTCCAGGCCGGAAAATTGCTGTAACCCGTCAGTGACAGCAGCAGGACAGGAGTAGATTTGCAAGCGTGCAGGAGACAGGTTGTTTGAGAAAATGGAGGCAGTATCAAAGAACAGGAGAGCAGCTGACATAAGTTAGTGAGAGTTTTATGGCAGCCATTGCTACCTTGGAGCTTGTAAACCCAAAATTTGAATTTGAAACCCCATTTGTAAACTTTGTGAAGCCTGATGTAATACTTGTGAATGAATTCATCTTTTTGTATCTAATCAACCTGTTAACAGATGTTATTATACACCTCTGGAGCTGGTGGGAGTTTAATCCAGGCCTCCCAGTCTAAGAGTAGAGACACTACCACTGTGCCAAAAAAGGGCCTTGGTAATGAGCTCATCTTGAAGTTGCATCTGGTCCACCCAATTTACTGATGTCACACTATCTTTTACAAAGACAGTTGAGCTTTGCATACAGTACCCAAAGGGACCAAATGTAGATAGTTTTTAATCAACCCATTCAACCATGTCATTATACATCTCAAGAGCAGTGGGATACAGGCTCAGAGGTAAGGACATACTTGCTGCACCACAGGATTCCTGGTCACTTGGAGGCTAGTTTTTAATTCCAGATTTATTAACTGAATACAAGTTATACCACATGCCAAGTTGGGATTCAAAACTCCATTCCCACATCATTAGCCTGAGTCACTGCATTTTCCTTCAGGTGGTTAGTCCAGCTGCCATCCTTATTGCTTCTGCCAAGCGTTGCTCAACATGGAAGAGTACTGATTCATCAACAGAGGGAGGACAGTATGCGGTAATCAGCAGAAGATTTCCTTGACTATGTTTAATCTGAAGCCACGAGATTCCACAGGGTCTGGAATCAACATCCAGAGTCTTATGAATTCACTTATTAGGGAATGCAGTCAGGAAGCAACAACACCTTCTGTATTTCTGTTCATCTGAGTCATATTTGGACTCTCACTGACGAAGAATTAGAAAATGGCTTCAATATCCCAAATAACAAGCAATCTTCCGTTAAACTTAAAGCCACAACACAAAGGAAACATCAGTTTCCTAAGCACTTTGATATTTAACTTGGGACAACACAACAGACCCACGTTGACAAAAGATTTTTCTTCCAAAATAACTGGCATACACTTCTATACATAAGCTTTGCCCACTTCCTTTCCTTTCATTCTTTCTTTTCATGCATGCTGCTCTTCCAATCACAGGCCATCCTCTCCCATATTAACTTTCATAGCAATGTTGTCAACAGTGAATGCAAGAAAGAACCATGAGTAGTCCCTCAGATTCTATCCATTCTACTTAAGGGAGTGACTTCTGCCTGATTAGTTGCCCAGTGATTGAATTTTCCCTGGGACTTTAGGCAGTGAAATCACTGCTGTCCTGTGAGCAAGAGTTGAAAGGGAGTAGAACGGGGAATCACCAATATTAGATGAGATCCAAAGGCAGTCTCACAAGAACATAGCTGCAAAATAAATGCTCTTCCATGCTGCACAACACTCAGAAGAATTACAGGTGATAGCAGCACATACTGCACTCTGAACATCCAAGACCTTAAAACCACCACAGTCAGGCCCTGTCCTCACCAACCCACCTGTTGCAGGTGCATCTTTTCATGACATTGCATGCAGGAGTGATCGTTGCACAGAACTTGAGGAAGAAAAGTACTATTTTCACATTAACATCAATCTGTATCATGTTAATTGCCAGTTTCATTTCGCCAACATGTGAAATGGAGCAGATTCAGTACTGAGGTGCTGTAGGTCATCTTCAGCAGAAAGATGTTCCACCACAGTCACTAATCTCATGGCCAGGTACACATCTCATTTTTCCATTACCATCAAACCAGGTGATTGAACTTGGTTGGAGGAGGGCCTAGTGGGAGGAACACCAGACATACCTTAAAAAAGCTGCCAATGCAGTGAAGCCAGAATACAAGACATGTATGTTACACAGTAAAAGCAGCACGTTTTGTACACAGCTAGGTAATACTGCAAACAACAGATTAGATCAGAGCTCTGCAACGCACCCAGATCCATTTGTGGTTGTGGTGGTGGTCAACTGAACAACTAACATCAGGAGGAAATTCCATGAATGTGATCAGCTTCAATGTCAGGCATGAGAAAATAGGCTGAAGCTTTAGTAATGATCTTCAACCGAAGTATTAACTGGGCAATCGATCTCCCCCCTCCTCCCAAGGTTCCTAGCACCATGAGAAAAAGGTTTCAGCTAAACTGATTCACTCCATGTATTATCAAGAGGCAAGTCATTACAAATCATCTACAAAACAACTCAGAAGAGTGATGGAATACTCCACACTTACCTGGATAAGTGTACTTTCAATAACACTCAAGAAGCTTGACTTCATAGATAGAATCCCTACAGTGTGGAAACAAGCCCTTCAGCCCAACAAGTCCACACTTCCCCTCAGAGCATCCCATCCAGACTGATCCCTCACAACCCATCTAATCTACACATCCCTGAACACTACGGGCAATTTAGCATGGCTAATCCACCTTGCCTGCACATCTTTAGACTGTGGAAGGAAACCGGTGCACCCGGAGAAAACCCATGCATACACGCGGAGAATGTGCAAACTCCACACAGTCAGTCACCAAGGGTGGAATCGAACCCAGGTCCCTGTGAGGCAGCAGTGCTAACCACTGAGCCACCATGCCACCCATCTAGGACAAAACAGCTACTTAATTGGTACAACATCCACAAATGTTCATTCACTCCATTACAACGCTCTGTAGCAAAAGCGTACACCATCTACAAGATATACTGCAGAAATTCACCAAGGCTGACTACGCAACATTTTCCAAACCAATGAGCAATGCCTTTGAGGGGGATAAGGGCAGCAGATACCTAGGAACACCACCACCTGCAAGTTTCTCTCTAAGCCACTCACCATTGTGACCTGGAAATATACTGTCATTCTTTCAGTATTGCTGGACAAAATCCTGGAACTCCATCATTCATGGCATTGCCAGTCTACCTGTATGGACTGCAGTGGTTCAAAAATGCAACTCACCACCACTTTCTCAAGGGCAATTTGGGATGGTCAATAATGCTGGTCCAGCCAGCAATACCCATCCATGAGTGAATCACAAAGAAAGGTCAACACACTGGAAGAAGCAAAGACTACAGGGCCTCAAAGCGCTGAGGTTTTGTGCTTCGAATGAGACATTTTTCTAACCTAATTGTTCCATTACAAGTGCAACACTAACATTTACCTAACAAACTCAAGAAGTGCTCAAGTTATTTCCTGTTTGCAACAGCAGCAGAAATCTAATCTGGTCAATTACTGCCCTATTATCTACTCTCAATCATTAAACTGATAGAAGATATCGTAGACTGACTCTTGACCACAAATAATTTGCTCAACAGTGTGCAGCTTACGTCATTCATCCCGTGACCTCATTAGTACCTTGATCCAAACTGGAACAAGAGGGCTGAATCTCCAAACATAACAGGAGTGATTAGTCTTGACATCAAAGCAATGTCTGACTGAATGTGGCAGTAAGAAACCTTATTAACTTAAACTCAATAAGAAATAGGAGGAATACTCACCATTGGCATCAAGTAATAATAGAACTCCACTGCATTAATACACAAACTGGACCAGTTCAGAGCTGGGATATTCTGCAGTGAATAGCTCAGCTCCTGACTCCCTAGGGCCTTTGTCCACCTGCAAGGCACAAGTCAGGAGTGTAATGGAACAGTTGCCCTTTGCCTGGATGACCGCATCTCCAACAGTCAAGATGCTTGACACCATTCAGATAAAATCAGTTCTCAAAAGCACAGCTCGCCAACTTGCCAAGGCTTCTTCAATAGCACCTCCAAAAACTGTGACCTCTGCAACGTGGTAGAAAAACGACAGCAGGTTCATAGCAACATCACCATCTCCAAGCTGCTCACTATTTCACAAATTGTCCCATCTTTGAAACATGACACCATTCTTTCATCTTCACTGAAACAAACTCCTGGAACTCCCAACCTAACATCATAATGGCAGTACACTAGCCATAAGGCCAGTAGTTCAGGAAAACAGCTCATCAACACCTGAAAATTGCGTTCAAAGTTCTGTATCAATTTATCATTGCATGTTTTCTGTTGGCAAACTAGCACATTGAATTGCTGTATGGAGATTTGTACGTCTTGCAACTGGCTGATGACGATGATATTTGTGAAAAAAAAACATACACTGTACAATTTGGATACAGAAAACATCTGCATCCAGAACTGCTGAATGTGATCCCCTCTTCATTAACATGATGGGTAAAGGTCAGTTATGAAGGGCACATGGGGTCAAATAATTTTGTGGCCTGGTGTCGACACTCGTCGACATATTCTCTTTTGTTATTTTCATTTGCCTTCAAGTCACCAATGCAAAGTACATACCTGCATATCAAAACAGACAGAAAGCTATTCAGCCTTGTTTTCCCCAAGACAAAATTGGACCAAGTCCTCAAAAAGCTGCTCTTACCTTACAATACCACGCTAGTATTTAATACTTAGGACACCTTCAGCAGCAAATGGACAGGGTCTCCCAAACTTATAATGAGCTTGATTTGACTATCAGAATCAAAGACAAATGCCATGGTGCATCATCAGTGACACTGCAATGCTGGAGGTGGTTAATGATTTCACATAGCTAAGCTCTACAATGTCATTAGATGCTATAATCAGTACTTGCATCTCAAAATCCATTTTATTCAATAAAAACCAAAAGAACTGTGGATGCTGTAAATCAGGAACCAAAGCAGAAGTTGTTGGAAAAGCTCAGCGGGTCTGGCAGCATCTGTGAGGAAAAAAAAAAGAAAAATCACACAACTACATAAAAATGTTTGTGTAAAACCACCAGCGCCACAGATTAAAATGCTAAGGAGGATTAACATTTCAGGTTCGGGTTCTGATGAAGGGTCACCGGACCCGAAATTTTAAATCTGATTTTTTCCTTCATAGATGCTGCCAGGCTTGCTGAGCTTTTTCAGCAACTTCTGTTTTTGATCCATTTTATACAGACAGGTAAGAGATTGTTAAAAAAAAAGCAGAAAAACAAAATGTCAGAGATTTTGGAAATCTTAAATAAAAACAAAAGTTGATGAAACACTCAACTTGTCATGAAGCATCAATGGGGTTAAACCGAATTAACAAGTGTTCTATTAAAGGCAATCAGACCTGAAACTTTCACTCTGGAACAGTAGTAATATGACCGAGAACACCAAACGGCAAGTCTGCCAACTCTGCTTCCTCAGTGCACTCCTCCGCAGTGGTAAAAACTGGACAATGTTGGTTAGGCTGGGACAAAGGCCAAAAAGTTTTCATCCCCACTGTCTCAGATATATCCTTGGCACATCTTGGCAGGTCAAGGTCACCGACTCAATGGGCTTGGAATATGTCAATTCCAACACCATGCACTCAAACCAACAATGCCCGCACTGACTGAGCCACATTCACCTGACGGATAGTGGCTTTATACCTAAAGATCTTCTGTATGCAAACTAGCTACTGGGTCATGACCTGCAAAGACACTTACAAGGAAGATATGCAGATTGTAGACTTTAATACTGATTACTGGGAGACAATTGCCGATGGTCACGTTCATCTACATCCTGACTGTTTCGAGGGGCAGGGAATCGGATGAGAAGGAACAGAAAGCTCAGCTGTCTGGCACTAGGGTCCAGAGGAATCAGAGGTGACCGAATCTTGAAACATCTGCATCAACTACCTTACTCTCCACACGGACTACGATGCCAGACTAGAGCTCCTAAACCATACCAATCAACGTTTAACACAGAGTTGACCATCAAAGTGAGGATAATTATCTCAAGAGGTGGAAAGTTGACAAGGTAAACACCTGAAAGTTGTATGAACCAGATTACGTATAGGTGGACATACAAAATGAAGGACATTCTAGGACGTGAAGTGAATAAGGTTGTTGGTGGATCATGAATGGAGATCACTGATATGAGGGAGAATACTGCGGGAAAGAAGGCTGTATAAAATGAGGTCATTAACCAAACAAGTCATTAGTGTAACATTAGTATAATTTGAAATGAATCTAGATTGCATCAAAAGTAGCTTTAGTATGAACATTACCTACCTTGAGACAAACAGTGCAACACCCAGACAAAGATGAGGAACATCTGTGCTGAAAAGCACACGCAATTACAGCTAAACTTTGAACACAAAGGACAACTGGAGCATTGCAGTAGCTTACACAACTACATAAAAATGTTTGTGTAAAACGACCAGCGCCATAGGTTAAAATGCTAAGAAGGATCACTTTTATGCAATTTCCAAGATCAAAAAGTGAATTTGAAAAAAAGACATACTTCAGAGTTAATAAAGATCAAGGATAATTTTGATGTACACACATGGGGGATGGTATAGAATACCATTAAATAGGAGAAATCTGTCTAAGATTTAGGAAGATGAAAATCCAATGACCTTCTGATCAATGAAAATGGAAAATGGAAAATGGAAAATCGAAAATCAAATGGAATTATGCAAGATGGTGAGATGAGGTTTCTTCGCCAAGCCTGCTTATAACGGATTCCTGCAAATTCTTTTTTAACTGTCAGTGCATAAAGGATATAAGTAAGTTTGCATGTATATCACACAAATAATATATTTTTCATCAATATTTTATCTAATAATGTTTTGGCCTTTTAGCATTATTGCATTTTATCTTGTAGAGAATAAAATGTATTTTGTGAAGCTACTACAATTTTGTTACATGGTAGTATATGACCCGTCTTTGCCCCCCTTAGGATGGGATAGACGACTGAACGCTGAGTACAGCAACTGTGCAAAAAAAGCTCTAGAATGTTTGGTGCCTTCAGCACTCCACAGGGAATTTTGTTCACCCAAATGTGTCCTAAATCAAGGGATTGCACACAAGGCTTCAAGTTTTAAGACTTTCATTTCAACATGAATCAGAACCAACACAAAATTACACATGATTTTACCGCCAAATAATAATTCAAAAGAATAAGGTACATTTCTCTTTTAAGTAGCTGACAAAACAAAGATACATCTGATACAACCACAAGCATCACCATCACCCATGGCAGATATGTGGCACGACATGCAGTTCTAAAGTTCCCTGATTTGGTTTCTGGTATGTAGGATCTTCTACTTTCCCAATCAAATCAATTTAGCCTACAAGTTGCATTCACCAGCTAGTGGGGTCAGTTAGCTCTGTCGGGTGGGTGAGTAGTTTACAATGCAGAGGGACACCAACAGCATGGGTTCAATTTCCACACCAGCTGTAATTACCTCATTCTCAATCTCTTGCCCTTGCCTGAGGCACAGTGACCCTCAGGTTAAACTACCACCTTTTCATCTCTCTAATGACGGAGCACCCGTACGGTCTGGTAGGCCTATGGCGACTTCAAAATCATAAGTAGTAGAATCCCTGAAAACAGATCATTCAGTCCGTCAAGTCCACACTGACCCTCCGAACAGCATCCCACCCAGAACCACCTCATCCCTGTAACCCTGCATTTTCAATTCATTCATGGGATAAGGGCATCGCTGACCAGGCAGCATTTATTGACAATCCCTAACTGCCCAGAGGGCAGTTTAGAGTAGATCCACAGCAATGTGGTTGAGAGTCACAGGCAGGCCAGACCAGTTAAGGATGGCAGTTTCCTTCCCTAAAGGATATTAGTGAATCAGATGGGTTTTTCTGACAATCGTCAAGGGGTTCATGGTCATCATTAGCTTCTTAATTCCAGATATTTTATTCAATTCAAATTCCACCATCTGCCGTGGCGGGATTCAAACGCGGGTACCCAGAACGTTATCTGGGTCTCTGGTTTAATGGTCCAGTGACACTACTACTCAGCCATTGCCTGCCCTCCCTGGACATCCTATAGCCTACATATCCCTGGAAACTATGCGCAATTTAGCATGGCCAATCCACCTAACCTGCACATCTTTAGACTGACAGAGGAAACTGGAGCACCCGGAGGAAACCCACGCACACACAGGGAGAATGTGCTGACTTCACACAGACAGTCACCCAAGGGTGGAATTGAACCTGGGTCCCTGGCGCTGTCAGGCAGCAGTGCTAACCACTGAACCACCGTGCTGCTTTACCTTTATTCCATCTGAGGTCTTTGGACCCTGTTGTTAACTAAACTTGCACTCTTGCAGAACCTCCTTAGCCAAGTTCACAGTAATCCCACAGGCACCTTTATTTGACCCCTTTAATAAAACTCATTAAACAGGTTGGTCAGCTCTGACAAAACTGTAACAGCAACTAAAAAAAACTGTCCTATTCACAATCGCTGCTCTAACCTGCTCTTCGGCTTCCTGTCCTATTTAACTGCATTGTACACACATCATTTGTTATGCCTTCCAAATATAATAAGTCTCTTAACTGCACTGTTGTGGTCAGATTGTACTTTATGACATGGGGGATTGCAACTTCTTGAAGCTACAAGTTAGCTTTTCCTTTCTTACTACAGCTCTTTTGCAGATGACACTAAAGACGGTGGAGTTGTGGATACTGCGGAAGGATGTTGCAGGTTACAGAGGGACATAGACAAGCTGCAGAGCTGGGCTAAGAGGTGGCAAATGGAGTTTAATGCGGAAAAGTGTGAGATGATTCACTTTGGAAAGAGTAACAGGAATACAGAGTACTGAGCTAATGGTAAGATTCTTGGTAGCGTGGACGAGCAGAGTGATCTCAGTGTCCATGTGCATAGATCCCTGAAATTTGCCACCCAGGTTGATAGGGTTGTTAAGAAGGCGTACGGTGTGTTAGGTTTTATTCATAGAGGGATTGAGTTTCAGAGCCGTGAGGTCATGTTGCAGCTGTACAAAACTTTGGTGCGGCCGCACTTGGAGTATTGTGTACAGTTCTGGTCACCGCATTATAGGAAGGATGTGGAAGCATTGGAAAGGGTGCAGAGGAGATTTACCAGGATGTTGCCTGGTATGGAGGGAAGGTCTTATGAGGAAAGGCTGAGGGACTTGAGGCTGTTTTCGTTAGAGAGAAGGTTAAGAGGTGACTTAATAGAGACATACACAATGATCAGAGGATTAGATAGGGTGGACAGTGAGAGCCTTTTTCCTTGGATGGTGACGGCTAGCACGAGGGGACATAGCTTTAAATTGAGGGGTGATAGATATAGGGCAGATGTCAGAGGTAGGTTCTTTACTCAGAGAGAAGTAAGGGCATGGAATGCCTTGCCTGCAGCAGTTGTAGACTCGCCAACTTTAAGGGCATTTAAATGGTCATTGGATAAACATATGGATGATAATGGAATAGTGTAGGTTAGATGGGCTTCAGATTGTTGCACCGACCTGTGAAACCATTGAGGGCCGAAGGGCCTGTAGTGCGCTGTAATGTTCTATGTTTTTCTTCAGTAAGTCACTTCAGTTGGCACAGATGTAGGTTTATGTGATTTGAGTGTTGTCACATTCTCCATCATCTTGCAGATGGCTATCAGAAATGCTTAATGCAGCACTATCACCAGAATATGAACAGCAGAGTAGACTTGTGAAACAGCCATGATGTGTGACACACGAAAAAACTTATCTTAAGATAATGCCCACTCATTCTTCTGGCAATGGTGGTTTTGAGAGTGCACTGCTCATCCTTCTCTGTTGGCAGAGGTTGCTGACATCAGTGACTGGGGACAACTGTGAATGTGCACTCATTCTGGAATGTTTATGTGAAAGGTTCCAAACATGGTAGATAGATGGACTTTACACGTGATCTCACGAGCAAATGTAGTACTCTGAGTGTGATTTTGAAATATGGCTCACCTTTGGTGTGGGGGGCTTGGGGAGGTGGGGGACATGGTGGTGGTGGGGGTGGGGTGGGTGCTCCAGAGCGAGGAGGAAAGGCCACCAAAAACTGGGAGTTTCTCCCCACACTCCACCTACCCTCCTCAGATCTTTCCCCACTCAAGTTCCAACTTCTGCCCCCAATTTAAAATGACGCATGCTAGACATAGTGATTCAAGACTGGACATCTGGGAGGTATTGTGGGGCTCTGGGAGCAGCAGAACTATACTCAACCATAATCTGCAACCATATGATCTGGCATACCTCCCACTGTACTGTTACCACATTGCCAGGTGATCAACCCTAGCTCAATGAAGGGTGTAGGAGGGCATGTCAGGTGCCATACCAGTGCAATCTAAAATCAACTGTCAACCTGGTGAAGTTACAACAATATAAGCAGCAAGTAATACACAGTTCCAAGCAATTTTACAACCAACAGATCAGACTTAAGTTCTGCAGTCATGCCACATCCAATCAAAATGGCAGTGGGCAATTAAAAAAAAACTCCACAAATATCCCCATCTTCAACGATGGGCGAGCCCAGCAAAAGATAAGGTATTGCAGCATTCTTCAGCCAAATGATCCATCTCAGCTTCTGCCACATGCCCCCAGCATCACAAATACCCAGGATTCAGCCAAATTGATTCATGCCATCAAGTGTGAAGAAACAGTTGAAGACACTGGATATTTTGAAGGTTATGGGCCCTGACAGCTTTCTGACCAAAGTACTTAAGACTTAACCATCAGAATTTGCCACACCCCTGGCTAAGCTGTTTCAATACAGCTACAACATTTTCAGATAGACAATGTCGCCGATGTATGTCCAGTATGGAAAAACAAAACAATCAAGGCCAATTACTGCTCTATCTACTCTCGATCATCAGTAAAAAGTGTTGGAATGTTTTCACAATGCTATTAAGCAGCACTTACTTACTCACTCATATTCAGTTTGGGGTCCAACAGGACCACACAGCATCTGACCTCATTTTGTCTTGATTCAAAGATGAATAACAGTTGAACTCCAGAGGTGAGAAGAGATTGACTGCTTTTGACATCAAGGCCACATTGGGCAGCACTAGAAAAATCAATAAGAATCGAATCGAGGGGAAAACACTTCACTGGTTTGATCATATAGAGCACAAAGGAAGATGGTTATGGTCGTTACAGGTCAGTCACCTAGCCATAGGTCATCACAGCAGAAGTACCTCATTGTAATGTCCTTTGCTCAGCTATCGTCCGTTGCTATATCTAAGACCTCCCCTCCATCAAAAGGTCAGGAGTAGGGATATAATGTGATAATTGATGTGACGTGAAGCAATAGTCCACTACCATTTTGGACTCCTCAGATACTGAAGCAGTCTGTGGCCAGATGTAGCAAGACCTGGGAACTATCCAGGCTGAGGGTGACAAGTGGCAAGTAACATTTGCACCACATAAGTGCCAAGCAAAGACCAGCTCCAAAAGGAGAGAATTTAACCAATACCCCTTGACATTCAACGGCATTATCCATCACTGATTACTCCATTATCAACATCCAGGGCATTACCTTTGAACAGAAACTGAACTGGACTAAGCATGTTTTCTGCTTACAAAAGTAGGTCAGAAGCTAGGAATCCTGCAGTGGGTAACTTGCCTTCCAAATCCCCCAAGATGGTCTATTGTCTACAAGGCACAAATCAGGCGTTTGATGGAATACTCCCCACTTTTCTGGATGAGTACACCTCTAACAACACTCAACAAGTTTGACACTAACAAGGAGAAAGCAGCCCACTTGACTGGCACTGCATCCATAAACATTCACTCCCTCCACCACTGATGTGCAGCAGCAGCATTGTGTACCATGACTATCAGCATCTAGTAGAACAGAGGTAACAGATACATGGGAGCCCCACTACCTGCACATACCTCTCCAAGCTACTCAACATCCTGACTTGGAAATGTATCACCATTCCTGCAGTTTTACTGGGAACTCCTTCTTAATGGCACGGTGGGTGTACCTACAACAAATGGATTGCAGCAATTCAAGAAGGCAGCTTACCACCAAATTCTCAAAGTCAAAGGATGGACAATAGATGCCAGCTCAGCCAGCGATGCCCACATTCTGTGAATAAAAACAAAACAACATATTGCTCCTAAGAAACAACATACTGTTCCAGGAAACTGTCCCGAATACACTCTATGAATTCTTCCTCATTGTTATCTTCACGAATTTGGTTTTCCCCAGTCAACACGAAGGTTAAAGTCACCATAATTAGCGTACTGCCTTTGTCACATGGGTTCAATTATAAAAAAAAATCAAGGATGATGCTCTGGTGCAGTAGCGAGAGAGGGCCATATTATTGGAGGTGTCACTTTTTGGATGCGACATTAAACCAAAACCCCAAGGTCAGCTGCAGTGACATATTTCAAAAAAGAATAGATGAGTTATCCATGTTGCCCAGTCAACATTTACCCTCAATCCACATCACACCTTGTTATGATCAATATAAATAGTTTGATGGCTGCTTGCTAATACATTGTACATATCTGGCCTTTACTTCAATGGAATAGGGAGGTCTTGCTAAAACTACACAAGACACTAGACAGACCACATCTGGAATACCTTGAACAGTTTTGGGCCCTTCTCAAAGGGAAAATTACACTGACAGTAGAGGCATCCAGAGAAGGTTCATTAGGTATGAAAGGAATTTTCTTATGAGGAGATTGATTAGGCTAGGCTTGTACTCATTGGAGTTTAGAAGAATGAGAGGAGACTTTATCGAAACATACAAGATTCTTAGGGGGCTAGACAGGGTAGTGCAGAGAAGTTGCTATCCCTTATGGGAGAGTCTAGGACCATAGGGAATATATCTTAGAGTAAGGTGTCATCCAAATAGGGCACAGATGAGGTGGGTTGTGAATCCATGGAATTCTTTATTGCAGAGGCTGTCAGGGCCGGGTTGTTAAGTATATTCAAGCCAGAGATAGACAATTTTCTAATCGTTAAGAGAATCAAGGGTTAAAGGGATAAGGCAGATAAGTGGACTTGAGAATTATCAGAGCAGCATGATTTCATTGATGGTTGGAATGGACGTGATAAGCCAAATGGCTTATTTTTGCTCCTCTCTCTTATGGTCTTACAGTAGCTGCCACATTTCCTTCATTACAACAATAACTACACTTCAAGTGTATTTTACTGGCTGTAAAACAGTTCAAGACATCTGGCAGTTGTGAAAGGCTCTAAAAAAAATCTAAATTTTTTTTATTATACTACAGTATCTGCTCTCTACACTGTTTTTGAAAAGTCAACCAAATTTTGGTTATAACATTACTTTTCCTCCAAGATGGTCAGTTTGAAGTTCAATTCTTAGAAACGCCCTCTATAAAATCCACGGTTTTATGCAGTGTGCAAAATGGTTCATGATTTCACAATTGGCTTACGATCAGTAAGTTTACTGGCTGCATGCACTGCCAATAGGGTGTTGTCCTTCAAATCAAAAAAAAAACTTTCTTTGCACTGAATGTGTAATCTACACCTCACCATTCTTTCCACAAGCACAACTGAAAACTTAGCCCGTGGGAGTAAATAACCAATTACAACTTTCCCTCACGTCACATACATATCAACCACAGTCTTTTTGTACACACAAGCAACTGAAACTTACCCTAAAACAATCCAGTTACATAAACAGAGACATTTAAAAGCACTACACCAGACAAATTGCAAAATAGAAAGTAACAGAAGGGTGGAATTTAATTGTTTTCTGAAGACAGCAGGTCATGGAACCTCAAAAAGGTAAAACCTCAAAGGCAGGAGGCAAATAAAGAAGTAAAATACAATTGAGTAAAATTTGTAAAGCAATGAAATAAACCGCAAAATTCAACTAGTTGCCAAACACTAATAGACTAAGATTTATTCACAATTTAACAAAATTGTTGTGAATGCAAATAAATTTAGCAACGAACACTTTAGCAAGATTTACTTAGTTGTAAGAAAATGTATTTTTCTACTACATTTTACAGAACAGGGCGATGTACATAATATGCAGAATAAAAGGACAGACACTTGCACCAGCAGAGCTTGCCAAAACCTAGCAATACATGTAATCAGTTACAGAAAGAAAATAAAAATACTACACCTAGAAGTACAATATTTTTAAGATGACAAATTGCAAATGCACAGCAGATTGAGTGTGATAAATCTCTTGTAAAAATTGCAATGATGATTTTATTGGCGCCACATCACAGATGAAGTTCTAGAAGACTGGAGGATGGCAAATGTTGTTCCATTGTTTAAGAAAGGTAGCAAAGATAAGCTAAGGAACTACAAGCCAGTAAAGCCTGTCATCAGTGGTAAGCAAATTATTGGAGATGATACTGAGGGACAGGAACAACCAACATTTGGATAGTCAGGGTCTGATTAGGGATAGTCAGCATGGATTTCTGCACGGCGAGTCATGTCTGACAAATCTATTAGAGTCTTCCGAAGGAGGTAACCAAGAGGATAGATGAGGATAGGGCAATGGATGTTATCTATATGGATTTTAGTGAGGTCTTTGACAAGGTCCCGCACAGCGGGTTAGTCATGAAAGTTAGGTCGCATGGGATCCAGGGAGAGCTTAGCTAACTGAATTCAAAACTGGCTTGATGGTAGGAAGCAGAACGTGATGGCTGAAGGTTGTTTCTCAGACTGGAGGCCTGTGACTAGTGGTGTGCCGCAGGGGCTGGTGCTGGGACCTTTGTTATTTCCATAAATGATCTGGATGTGAATGTACAAGGCATGATTAGTACATTTGTGGATGATACAAAATTAGGAGGTATTGCTGATAGCAAGGAAGGTTAACAAAAATTACAGAGGGATCTTGATTAGGTGGGGAAGTGGGCTGAGATTTGGCAAATGCAATTCAATTCAGATAAGTGCGAGGTGTTGCACTTTGGAAAGTCAAACCAAGGTAGGACTTATACAGTAAATGGTAAGGTCCAGAGGAGCGCTGTGGAACAGAGGAACCTAGGAGTACTATTACATTGTTCGTTGAAAGCAGCATCACAGGTGTACAGGATGAAGAATAGGGCATTTAACATGCTTGCCTTCATTAGATGAGGCATTAAGAATAGGAATTGGGACATTATGTTACAGCTGTATAAGCCATTGGTGAGACTGCACTTGGAGTATTGTGTACAGTTTTGGTCACCCTGTTTTAGGAAAGACATAGGTAAACTGGAAAGTGTGCAAAGAAGATTTACGAGGATGTTGCCAGGACTAGTTTGGCCAGGATACGTCTTTATTCCTTGGAAAGTAGGAGAATGGGGGGTGACCTTGTTGAGGTGCATAATATCATGACAAGCATAGACAGGATTCATGCACATAGTCTTTTTCCCAGGGATGGGGTCTTGAAAACTAGAGGGCATAGTTTTAGGTGAGTGGGGAAAGATTTAAGAAGGACCTGAGGGGCAACTTCTTCATGCAGAGAGTGGTGCATATATGGAATGGGCTGCCAGAGAAAATAGCAACATTTAAAAAACATTTAGATAGATACATGGATGAGAAGGGTTGAGGGGGATACAGACCAAATGCAGGCAATTGGGACCAGCTGAGTGGACACCATGGTCAGCATGGACCAGTTTGGGTGAAAGGGCCTGTTTCCATGCTGTATTACTCTAAGGCAGCAAATGGAGAAATAGCAATTTGTCCAAAAACAAAAATGCCCAGAAAAGACTGAATCAAACAACATGATGGTTTATGGTTTATGAATCCAAAAGCATCTGTTAATGAAGCCAGGAACAATTACAATGTATACAAGGGGATCCAATTACAATGTGTATAAGGGGATCCAATAACAATGTTCTGGAATGGTAACTTGTGCGTAACAAGCCATTTAACTTATGTGAGTTTTAAAGAAAGTTATTTGCGCCATATATCACGAAAATCACTGGGGAATTGAGGGTAAGAATAGGTACTGATAAGGACAAAATCACTCATACCTTTGAATATATGCCTGGAGAGTTACCTTGTTTACTCATGTTAAATGTTCTGGGGAAGAAAGTCTCATTGAAGCATTGCTTCAACTGCACCCATCCTCTTAATGTCCCATATTATAGTTCAACAACCCGAGGAAACATGCCATCTATATCCATCCTGACCCACTGTGTAAGAATTTTGAAGGCTTCAATGAGATCACCTCTCATTCCTCAAAACTCAACAGCAAACAAGCCCTCTTCTTTCAATCTCTCCTCACAGAACAATTCCCTAATTGGTCTGGTGGACCTCCATTGCACTCCCTCTACAGCAACTATTGCCTTCCTGAGATAAGAAAACAAAACTTGTACACCATTTTTCATATCTAGTCTAAGGCTCTGTACAATTGCAGTAAGACATTGTCATTTCTGCGGTCAAATTTTACTGTAATTAAGCCTAGCGTACCACATATTTTCCTAACGCTTGCTATGTCAATATGTCAGATTTTATTAACTCATCAACAGGACATCAATGTTGAATGTCAGCATTTCCCAATATATCACCATTTAATAAATTCTTTGCTTCACAGACTCAGATATTTACACCACAGAGAGAGGCCATTCAGCCCATTGTGTCTGCGCTGGTCAACAGAGATCTAACTGTGTTAGTCCTATTTTCCAGCTTTTAGCTCATAGCCTTGGAATTTAAGTTAACTTAAGTGAATATTTAAATTTTGCTTAAATGATTTGAGGATTTCTGATTGAACCACCTTCTTAGACAGTGAGTCCCAGACTTGAATCACCCGATAGGTTAAAAAAAAGTTTCTCCACAATTCATCTTTTAACCTTCAATATATCTTCAAGCTATACCCCCCCCACCCCGGTTACTGACCCCTTCGCTACTGGAAAAAGCATGTCCTTATCTGTACCCCTCATAATATTATATCCTTCCATCAGGACCCTCATGGCCTTCAGTCCTCCAATGAAAGCAACCCTAACCTATCGAGTTTTTCTTCATACTTCAGACCCTTCAACCCAGGTAGCAGCGTAGCAAAATCAAGAGAGAAAATGCCCAAGAAACTCAACAGAACTGGCAACATCAGTGGGAAGAGAAATATAATTAATGTTTCAAGTCTGGTATGACTTTTCTTCAGAACTCTGGCATTCCTGCCAATCGCCTCTTCACCCTCTCTAGTTCAATCACATTTTTCCTCTAATGTGTTGACCAGAACTACATGCTGTACTCCAGTTATGGCCCAACTGGTATAGTATATAGTTCCTGGATAACCTCTTTACTGTTGTATTCTAAGTCTCAGCTGACAAAGGAACAAATCCCATAATTTGTTCCCCCAATCGTAATATTAGAAGTGGGGATGTTCTTGATGATTGCACCATTCGTGACTCCTCAGATACAGAATCAATCCATGTCCAAGTCCAATAACGTCTGGTTAATATCCAGGCTTGGGCTGACAAGTGGCGACTAACACTCACACCACACAGAGGCCAGGCAATAACCATCTCCGATAAGACTGACTGTAAGAGACAATATAACTACCATCCCTTGACATTCAATGGTGTTACCATCACCGAACCCCCCACTACCAACTTAACTTGTCATGTAAATATAGTGGCTACAAGAGCAGGTCAGGGGCCAAGAACACTGTGACAAACAACTCAACTCGTGACTCCCCAAAACCTGTCCACCATCTACAACACACTAGTCTGCAGTGTGATGGAATACTCCCCACTTGCCTGGATGAGTGCATCTCCAACAATACTCAACACCATCCAGGTCAAAGCAGCCCGCTTGACCGGCAGAACATCCACGAGCATCCACTCCCTCGACCACCACTAGAAGCAGTGTGCATCCACAACCACTTCCATCGATATGGACAAGTGTAGCAGATACATGGAAACACCATCACCTGAAAGTTCCCCTCACTGTCTTAACTTGGAAATATAATTGCCATTCCTTCACTGTCACTGGGTCAACATCCTGGAGCTCCTTCCTTACTGGCATTGTGGGTCTACCTACAGGACTTAGACTACAGTGGTTCAAGATGGCAGCTCACCACCACCTTCCTCAGCACAACTAGGGATGAGCAATAAATGTTGGTCAGCCCGCGGCGCACACATCCCACAAGTGATTAGTACTTTCTTTAAAAAAAAACTTTCCTAACCACCTTATCTAACTACGTACATTTAGGGATCTGTGGATATGTGCACCAAGGTCACTCTGATCTTTTGCATTTTCCAGGGTCCTACCATTGCCTTGTTAACCTGCACCAAGTGCACATTTTTCCATGTTGAAATCATTTGCCACTGCTCTGCCCAGCTGACTAGTCAGCTAATATCCTCCTGCAGACTACGGCTATCCTCCGACTTTCCACTCTACAAATTTTCATGTCATCCACAAATTCTTGATCATATCCCTTACATTTAGGTTCAAACTATCTAGATACAGAAAGAATCCAAGCCCTGTGAACGCCACTGGAAACAAACTTCTAGTCACTGAAACATCCCTCCATCATCACTCTCCACTTCCTACCTCTCAGCCAATTTGGATCCAACGTGTCATTTTGCCTTGGATCCCTTGGGCTCTTACTTTGTTCACCAGCCTGCCATGTGGGATATTAGTAACAGCCTCACTAAAGTCCATGTACACTACATCCAATGTATTACCCTCATCAACACTGCTGATTACATTCTCCAATAATTTGATCAAATTTGTCCAACATAACTTTCCCTTGACAAATCCTTGCTGACTATCACTGATGATAATCTGTTCAGGCGTAGATACATCCTGTCCCTCAGAATTCTTTCCAGTAACTTAGCAACCACTGAGGTTTAACTCCACTTCTGTTTTTGTTCCCACCAAAGTAGACAACTTTACACTTAGTCACATTATATTCCATCTGCCATGTTTTTGCCCGTTCACTTTCAAATACCTTGATGCCTTCTTGCATCCTCCTCACAATTTACATTTCCAAATCGGTTGTATATCATCCCCAAATTTGGAAACATTACATTTTATCCCTACATCCAAATCATTTATATAGACGGTGAACAGCTGTCGTCCAAACATTGAGCCTTGCGGTACTCCAATCATAACAGCATGGAGTCGGTTAGCCCAGTTGGCTCAACAGCTGGTTTGCAATGCATTTCAATGGCATTATTGGGGGTTCAATTCTCACACCAACTGAGGTAACTGTGAAGGACTCTCTTTCTCCACCTCTCCCTTCGCCTGAGGTGTGGTGACCCTCAGGTTAAACCACCACCAGTTGTCTCTCTCCATTAAAAGAGCAGCCCTATGGTCAGTCAGCAGCGACTTTACTCATAATAGTCATCCTCAGAATGACTTAAATGTACAGTTTCTAAACAAGACTACAATAATAAATTTAAATACTTCTCTAATGGATCAGCAGAGCAAACAGTTAATTTATTCAATGCTTTTCACAGCCTTAGGATATTCCAAACCATTTTGCAATTCACGGAATTCTGAAATGTAGCAAAGTTGCAATGTTTCTTAATGTTTTATTTAAGACAAAACAAAAATTTGGATTTCAATACTACAAGAGCAAAATGCTATTAAATGCTGTAAACCTGAAATAAAACTAAAAATGTTGGAAATACTCAACAGATACAGTAAGTATCTACAGAGGAAATGAATAATGTTTTAGGTTGATGAAACTCCATCAGACCTGAGGGTCACCAATTTTAAAATAAATCTAAAGGGATAAAAAGTGAGGAGGGGCATAAGAACAAAAGGAAAAGTCTTGAGATAAAGTGAAATTCAGGTAAGATTAAATTGTGCAATAAAGGATGGCAGTGCAATGCAAAGCAAAAAGGGATGGTAATATGAACAGTAAAAAGAAACTACTTTATGTCCAGTAAGAAAAGGAGGATCATTGCCAACTGCTTCTGTCTGAAACAAATAAACTCACTAACAGGAAGAATTGGCAGCATTGGTTATAATCTAAGATGCATAATTAATTACAGAAATCACAAAACTGTTAGGGTGTAGTAAGAGATCAGTGCATCTGCATTGTCTCTCTGAACGTTTTCTTTCAATGCCAATCTCCTTCCTTGTCTGCAAAATTCTGCAAGCTCATTCTACTTAAATAATCATCTAATGCTCTCTTTAATGCCTTAGTTGAATCTCCCTCCAACATACTGCCAACCAGTTAGTTCTGTAGTTCAACTACTCACTGTTTGAAAAACATATTTTCCTCACCTGTTGCAAAACATTTCAAAATTTATACCATCTAGTTCTTTATCCTGTAGACAAACAGGGACAGTTTCTCATCTACTCTGCCCAGAACCCTCACGATTTTGAAAACTTCTTTCAAATCTCTCTTCAGCCTTCTTATGCCCAAGAAACATAGTCCCATCTTCTCCGATCAATCCTCACAACAGAAGTCCCAGGAACACTTCTCAAACTTTTTCTGTACTCCCTCTCCAATGCATGCACATTCATCCTAAAGTGTAGTGCTCAGAACTGTGCACAACACTGCAGTTCTCGTCTAACCAGTGTCCTAAAATCAGTTCAGCATAACTTCCCAGCACTCACACTACTGTATATATCCCCCATAATGAGGCCTAGAATACTGTTTGCTTAATTATTAGCTCTCTCTAACATCTTGCCAACTTTAATGACTTATGCTCAATTATAGTCAGGTCTCACTGTTCATGTTCACCCTTTAGACTATTTAGGATATTCACAAGCTTACATTAAGCTTCATTGAAACAGTGTTGAGGTCAAGGTCTGAATGGGAACAGAATTGAGCATCAAAATGATAAATAAGGTCCAGATTCAGGCCCTGTGAACACCTTTATTTAGTCCAATAGGCAAGACAGTCCATCCGGACTTCTCATTATTTACTTGTCTCATTACCAAACCTTTCGCCATCATCAATGGCCCCTTGTCATTTAATCTCTCTTGCAATCCCACCTTTCCACTGCACAGCTTCATGTTTTCTCTTTCTCCGCCTTTCCTGCCTCTGTACTTTTCATAGAATCATAGAATCCCTACAGTGTGGAAACAGGCCCTTTGGCCCAACAAGTCCGTACTGACCCACAGAGCATCCCACCCAGACCTATCCTCCTATAATCCACCTAATCTACACATCCCTGAATATTACGGCCAATTTAGAATAGCCAATCCGCCTAGCCTGCACACGTTTCGACTGTGGGAGGAAACCGGAGCACCTGGAGGAAACTCACGCAGACATGGGAAGCATGTGCAAACTCCACACAGTCGCCCGAGGGTGGGATTGAACCCAGGTCCCTGGCGCTGTGAGGCAGCAGTGCTAACCACTGTGCCACCATGCCGCCCCTATTTGTTTAAAATCTGTGGCCTTTCAGCAATTCTTATTCTGATAACAGATATTCAATCCAAAACATTAACCCAGTTTCACTTTCCAAAGATGCTGCCAAACCTGTTCAGCATTTCCAACTTCTTCTGTTTTAAATATCTTTGGATATCAACTTTGGCTCACCTAATCTTGCCACAGAGGTTTCTTGCCTACAGTGCACTTTTTCCTCAATCCTATTTTATCAGCTAATTTCCTCTGCTTTTTTTAAGCACCAACGATTGCTCTTTTCATAGTTACATTTGGCCTATTGACTTCAACGGCAAATACCTTTAACCATTTTTTGCTCAGCAATGCACTGGCAGTATCTTTTAGGAAAATGCATGGCACCTTTACAAGTGCTGCACAGCCGTTCAGAGGTGTACAGAGCTAAGAGGAACACCGAAAGACAACATCTTGCACTTCTTATGTGGTCATTATTCCACTGAGAGAAAATACTTTCAGGGCTACGGGAGAATGGTATCTTCTACATATATCCAAAAACCACAATGAGTCAAATGGCTTCAGTCGGTGCCATAAGTTATTATGACTGTGCACAAATCTAAGCAAGTGAGTGTCCAGAGGCTACTTGACCACAGCTTAACCCAATAAAACCCTCACACAAAACATACATATCTTTACATGCAGTGGTCACGGAGATGTGTAGATTGGATATTTCGGGATCTAAGATCAGTGACTGTGCCTGCTCCCAGCTCTTCACTAACACAGTGAACCTGCCACCACAGACATCCCGACTGCTCAGCTGTCATGATTTTCATCAACCGAATCAGGGAGTTTTATCATAACCTTTCCATATCGGAGGATAATGGCCACATTTCTCTCTTCTTTATGTATATGTATCTTGCCTGTTTTTCCCTCTCAGATCATGTAGTTATTCCTAATTTCAACACCAACCCTGTTTAAAATAAATTTATAAATCAGAAACATACAAATATACTGCGAGGAATAACAACAGAAGCAAACAGTTTACGGAGAAAAATGTTTTGTTTTGAAATGCTTCAAAATTGAATAGGAGCATGGGTTGATTACAGAAAAAAAGAACCACTGGTACCTACCAAATTTGTCCTCATAAAATTGCAAAGGCTGATACTAATACACCACATACAAATTTGGGGATTGCATGACTGGCATATAATACATCTGTGAAATGATAGCTGTCAATCCTAAAACCCAACTAAGTCCAATATAAAACCACTGGAGTGACTGACTGTAGCTACACAGGCCTTCTCATGGTTGTCAGCCCCTTGATTCTATGCAACTCTAAATGCAGTGAATAGGTTAAAATCAGCCAAGTACCAAAAGAAAAACTTCCATCTAATATTTATTATATATACACACACATACATTATTGGTAAAAACACCAAGTAAAGTAACATTAATACTTTCCAAGTGAATCATCCATTTTTAACTCCAAAAGTATCATTAAAGACACTCCCAATTTCCCAGGTCAACTTTTCAAACTTTGTTCCATAGTTAAGTTCTGAGCATACAAATCTGGGGCAGTAGTAGACCATTCCGTCCTTCTAGTCTGCTGTGCCATTTAATAAGATTATGGATAATACAATTTTAGCTTCACCTTCACATTCCCATCTACCCCAATAGCCTCTCAAGCCCTTGCTCAACAAGAATATTTTTACCACGGCCTTAAAAATATTCAAGGACTCTGCTTTCATAACCTTTTCAGGAATAAAGTTTCAAAGACAGGCAACACTTTTTTTTGCCTAATCTCTACTTTAAATGAATGGCCCTGTTTTTTTTTTTAAAAAGTGACCCTCTAGTTCTATGTTCTCCCATAAGACCAAAAATTCTCTCCGTGTTCACCCTATCAAAAACCCTCAGGATTTTGTACATTTCAATCAACTCACCTCTTAATGCTCTAAATTCCAGCAGATGCAAGCCTAGATCATCTAATAAGACAACCTGTCCATTCCAGGCATCGGTCTGGTAAACCTTCACTAAACTACCTCCTGTGTATTTACATGCTTCAAGTAAGATGACAAATACTACGCTGAATGTTCTGGAGTCTCACTATTGCTTGTATAACTGAACTATAACCTCCCTACTTTTATATACAACTCATCTCATTATAAAGTTTTGTATTCTTCCAGTTTTCATTTGCTGTACCTGAACAATCATCTACTGCGATACATGCACAAGGACCTCCTGATCCCTCTGCATCTCAAAGCTCAACAGTATCTCACCATTTAGGCAATGTGTTTCTTTTTTATTCTTCATGCTAGAGGGTTAAGTGTCTTTGGAACTCTTTGCCATAGAGAATCATGGGTGAAGAGTCCTTGTGTATAATTAAGGCTGAGATAGATAGGTTCTTGATCAGTAGGGAATCTAGAGTTATAGCGAAAGGACAAGAAAATGAACGAGCAATGTCAGATCAGCCATGATCCTATTGAATGGTAGAACACTGAACAGCCTAGTCCTGTTCCTAATTCTTATGGTCTTATGGTCAAAATGGATAAATTCACATTTTCCCACATTATCCTACATTCTCCACATCTTTTCCCGCTCACTGAACCTACCAACATAGTTTTGTAATCTCAATGTGTCCTCTTCATAACTTCGTTCCCTATCTATCTTTGTGTGATCATAAAACCTGGCAATCACACCTTTCTCCCCTTCCTCTGATTCACTTATATAAAATTATAAATAGTTGAGGTCCCCGTACCAATCCCAACTGGCACACAACTCATTACTGTCAACCTGAAAAAGACACAATTAGACCTACTCTTTTTTCCTGTGAACCAGCCTATCATTTATCCAGGCCAATATTATATCCTCTACACCATGAGCTTTTTTTCTGTAATAACCTTTGATGTGGTAACTTATTAAAAGCCTCCGGACATCTAAGCACACATAACCAACATTTCCCCATTGTTCCCACTGTAATTTATCTCCTCAAACAACTCCAATAGCTTTGTCAAAGTTGATTTTCTTTTCATAAACCAGGTTGGGCTCTGCCTGATTAGCTTGAACTTATTCAAGTACCCTGTTATAACTTCTTTATTTATATCACTGTTAACACTTTTCTTATGATACATATCTGATCTGTAGTCTCCTGTTTACGGTCTTCCTCCTTTTTAGAATACAATCTTATGTGACCATCCCTCAATTAAGGTAATATTGGAAAATCAAAACCAATGCAAGAAAAAAAAACAAAATAATGCAAGTGCTGGAAATCTGAAACAAACATAAATCATGCTAGAAAACCTCAGCAAGTCTGGCAGCATCTCTGGAGAGATAAGCAGAGTTAACATTTTGAGTCCAATCGGACTTCTTCTGAACTACTGAAAACCAATGCAAGTCCTGCATGAGGACATTAAGAACCTGCTATACGTAGGTTGACTGAATAGTCTCATTTAAGTTACACACAAAGGATTGCTACACAACTGCCAGAAAACCATTTTCATCCAGAATGACTGATCAGCAGAAACAGTTGGGTAAACAAAGGTTGCTGCTTTAAATTGACACACACACAAACTCCTAGAAGCAGAAACAAAAACAAAGTTGCTGGAAAAGCTCAGCAGCTCTGGCAGCAGGTGTGAAGAAAAAAATCAGAGCTAACGTTTCGGGTCCAGTGACCCTTCCTCAGAACAGTTCTTTTGGTTTTAATTTGGTTCCTACAAGCAGAATTTTGGTTAAGCGGCTGCAAAATACCTGCAGGTTACATCCCACTATAAAGATTCTGCAAATAGTTTAACACTTTTAATGTAAAAAAAAAATCCCAAAGCAGATCACAGAAGTGTTAAAAAGCAAAATATGACACCAAATCACGAGAAATTTGCAGAAAATGGCCAAAAGCATGGTCAAAGTGATAGGTGAAAAGGAATTTCTTAAAAAAGAAAAGGAAACTTGGAGGAGAACAGATATTTCAGGATTGAATTTCAGATCTTACGGACTAGGTCACAGAGACAGGAAGAAATAGGGGTACAAGAAGAATATGAAAACAAAGACGAGGATTGGAAACTGTGGTGCTGATTAACAAGGAGCCAAACGTAGGTCACAGAATATGGGTAATAGGCAAACAGGGCTGGGTGCAAGTAAAGAAATGGAACTGAATGTTTTATGACATCACACTTATGGAGGGTAGAATGTATGCAGTCAGCTAGGACTGCGTTGGAACTATCTTGGAGAGAAGATAGAAAGAGATCAGCAGCAGCGGAGATGAGGCCAGGGCAAAGTCAGGGTTTGATACGGAGAGGGAAATAGGCAGTCTCTGTGACAGTGGCGATACATGATCAGACGTCCATCTCAGGGTCAAACATGACAAGTACAAACACACTGGTTTCCACTGGAGATTAGAAGACTGAGGATGACTTGATTGAAATGTACAGGGTACTGAATAGTTTCAACAAGGTAGACAGGACAAAGGATGTGTCCTCTTGTAGATGACTCAAAAAACTAGTTTTAAAATTAGGGATTGTCATTTTGGGACAGAAATGAAGAGATTTTATTTTCTGGAGTATTATGCGACTTTAGAACACTCTTCCTCGGAAGAGAATGGAAGAGGGGTCTGGGAATGCTTTCAAGGCAGAAGTAGATAGATTCTTCTTAGGCAAGGGAATCAAAGATTCTTGGGGGTAATTGGGAAATGGAATTCAAAACACAGATTAGCTGTGATTTTATTGAATGGTGGAGCAGATTTGAGGGATTAAAAGGCATACTTTGGGTCCTACTTTTCAGAAGACAAGAAATTCAATAGTCCCTGGAGAGTTAACATTTCCGAAAAGCAAACGCCAACTCCAACCTAGAAGATTTTATACAAAGGCAAAATTGCAGGCTTATCATTTTTTTTGAGAAAAGAGTATTACAATATTGTGATATTTATCACCAATAATCACAGCAAGCACAGATTTTATCATGGGATACCAGGACAGTAGAAGATTGCAAAATATAGTAAATATCGTAGCTACTTGAAATAAACATGAGTTAAGTTAATGCAGTACAAATTAGAACAGCCTAATGAAACTTCACAAAGTCAATTTCAATGACATACATCACATTATTAAAATCAATGCTCACAAATTATAAAATCAATTTCTGCTTGGTAAACTATTTATAAATAAATTAAATCTAGATGAGAAACAGAAAAGTTTAATCTTGAACACAATTTCAAATTAAAAACAGAGTGGACAGCAGAAACTGAGAGCAGTAAAAAGTATGATAAAGACTCATTCTAAAAAATATCTTCACATGACAACTGCCCATTGACTTAACCAGGTTATTCCAGTTTTGGATTTTGACACTCGGTATTCTCCTCAGGTTTAGTCACATAAGACTCCTGCAAGCAAGGTTCTGTCAACTGTTGCACAAAGTAATGGTGCTCAAAGAATTGATGTTGAAATTGATGTTGAATTAAGGCCCATCCAATCTGTCTTCAGATGGAGATGGAGGAGGAGTCCAGCATGAAGTCTTAATAGAGACATGTCATCTCTGGCTCTTGACAGCATCTGTAATCACGCTCAACTAGTCAGTCAATGTAACTTGTATTTTGTTATACAATTGCTATAGGTATCACTGTAATTCAAGTGCCTCTTCAATAGTGATTACCCTCTATCAGTTAATTATATAAGCCCTTAGACGGCTTTTGTGGCCCAGAGGTAGTGTCCCTACCTCAGAACCAGGAGGCCTGGGCTTATGTCCCACCTGTTCAAAAGCATGTAATAACAACCCTGAGCAGGTTGGTTAGAAAATATCTATTACAAACAAGTAAAATCCCAATCACAAGTAAACAGGTACGAACTATCAACAAAATGGCTTCACCTGTTCTTGTGGTTCAGTGGTAGCATCCCCATCTCTAAACTGGAAGACCCAGGTTCAAGTCCCACCTGCTGTAGAGATGTGTAAAAGCATCTCTGAACAGGGTGATTAGAAAATATTAAAGAAAAAGAAAATAAAATCAAGGGTTCTTGCATTGCAGCTACAGTGTCCCTATCTCTGGGCCAGAAGGTCTGGGTTCAAGATCTTGCATGCAAACAACCCAACAGACCCTTACTATTCACAGACGATCCCATACACAAGCATTTCCTACCTCCAACAAACAACATGCTTTGAGTTGTTCAATATCCAGGTAAAGTCAGAACATCCCCATGTCAACGACAGAGCCTTGATGACCATACTTAGGTATACTATATTGGCAATTGCTACTGGACATGACAGACAACGCAAACAGATGCAACACAGCAATTCCCATGTTCTTCTGAAAGTTTGCATCAGACAGATATGGTTGGGCTAATTTCCTCTGTCAGATATTGACTGATGTGATGTGTACTTCAATAAATTTCTTGTTTTATCAGTTCAATTTTATTCACGCATGCAACAGTCTGGACATTCACATTTGATCTTATCACTTTTCAATAGGTGCATACAAATCTACTATAGGTGATCCTAATAGCTAGTTACTGAGGGGAGAAAGAAAAAAGTCTATATTTTGTCAGGGGTATCAAATTTGCCACAACATGACTACAAGCTTTCAAGATAGTTATGAAGCAAGTGCTCGGATAAAACTAGTGATCCAGATAAGAAATGATATTTCAGCAGAAGTCATTGCTGACTTCTCACATCTATATGATCCATCCATTTCAAGCACAATGCAGTGTATAATAGGCATCTTTGTACACAGAAAACTAATTCATTTGATATAATTGAATGCTTTCATTTTTCTGAACACTCTAAAATTGACCACAATTTTGTAAAGGTAAAACACATACCTATTCTAAGTAGAATTCGGATTCACGTTCCTAAGCCTAGTGCATGTATCTATAGCTCATTCATCCCACCATAAAGAAATATTGTTTTTAGTATATTAAAAAAAAACAGGAGCATACTCTGCCAACAATCTGAAACACAGCTACACAATAAAATTTGCAGCCTGCAACATCAAGGTTTTGCTGTTGCTGCCTCTGGCTGTGAATCATACTCTGGGTGCCATAAGAGTTCTGAGTACACATATAAGCCTCACAAATCCACATGGAGTTCCACTCACAGTAATATGTTTTAGAATACACTGAAACAGGGAGCCCAACTTTTGAAAACATAAAATTAAATTCTTGCAACTTATGGGGCTGAATCTTACCAAGAATTGGCCAAATGTGAATATTGGCAAGTTGCATGGAGGTTTTTTCTGAAATGAGCAAGATTTCTCATGCTGTTCCCTCAAACTCGCCTCATTAGCTGTGCACCACATCTCTATGCCACCCTTCTTATCCTGCCTTCTCTCTGACCACAGGTGCAAATACAACCCCCTGCCACGATAACCAGGGATACCCAGTGTTAATACCATTTTTAAAGGCTAGCCATGCTCTGTTCAAGAACTGCCGGCAAGGAGTTACCCTTCATCTTGCACGTAGGATGAGGGTAACTAAAAACACCACATTTCAGTGCACAAAGTTGACACAGCTGACATTTCATTGTAAATTCAAGTGCACACTCATACACATGTTGCTATTTAAGAACCAGGCTACATAGGTTACTCATCTTTAGCTTCATCCCACCCAAGAATCTTGTTTAAGGGAGTGCTACTCTTCCCCAAATGCACTAAACCTGCAGCTTAGTCATGCCAACCCATGTGCTGCATTGTCCCCTGTCAAAGCCAAGGTGGTTGTGACCATTGACAATGCCACACCCCTCCTACATTAAACCAAAAGTCCTAATGTATTATTGTCTGTCCCCTTTATCCATCAGGTTTTTCTCCTTAACAATTATTGTTCCCCTGCATCCCAGCATGCTGCTGCTAATCCCCACAACTGACTTCCCCAACTTCTCTACCACAGCAGTAACCCCTGATAATCCCCCTTTACTTTCACTGAAATCAACTCCCAGGATTCTCTGGCCCTCCCCAACTTGGACAGAATGCTCCAAATCATGACTGAAAAGACCCATGTCTGAGCACTTGCACATTACTGACTGATTTACCAGAAACCCTTAGATTCGGTGCACTGAACCTGCAGGACTGACTGTGGCCAACTACCCAGACTGCAGAAGTATGGACCCCTGACACTGACCACCCCAAGCAGCCAACTGACCTGTACTGATACCAGACACTATCCTTGTCATACTGTCATCCCCTGACTGAAGACTGTCTCCACTGGACTGCCTGAGAACTGACTCCCATAGACATTGGGACATAGGCATTTGGTTGAAGCATATGCACTGTGGTTGTTACATATACTGCTGGCAAATGCTGCAGGTGTGGGATCTGCTTCAGTGCCAAAAAGCAAGGCAAGTTCGAAGGACTGATCTCATTTAAGTTCTAATGGGGATGAGGTGAAACACAAAAAGGCAAAGCATGGCTGAGATGCTGTGAGTGTCTGACTAGGTGCAAAGTGAGTGAGCGTGAAGAAAGCAAGCCAGCTCTGAGGAGCACCCTGGCTCAATCATGAGTTGGATGCTGTCCCAGCACGCAAAACTGCCTTTGCAACACCATTATAATGAAATGCATGCTCCAAAGTGTAGCAGTGTAATACAGAAGCATATTGGAAATGGATTGGAAATGTGAAATAAATGATGCAGTGATGCTAATACATGTCCGATTCTAATATCCACGATTGTGCCTCGAGAGGTTAGTGACTGCTGTCTAAGACATGGGCCCAGACGAACAAGCGGTGAACTGGAGTCACCGGTTAACAGCTGTGCCTTTCGTGTTGGGAACTGTCACTCTCTAGTTTCTAAGCAGCAGGTGGGAGATTGGGAAACTGCATATAATTAAGGCAAGATTAGGTAATAATGAGATGTAAAACATGCAAATAGGCCTCATGTCACTCACCAGTGAAATTCTCTCCTCGCTATTCAAAATTTGGTTGAAGAACAGGTCCTTTTTTTGCTCTTGATGTTGAGAATCTCATTACTGCTGATCACACCCTATTTTCCCAACTTTTAAACCAATCCTACCACATTGAAGGACTGGAATAATTCCATCCCTGAAATCCACTGAAGTTCTGAAGGGAGTTAGGGAGCCAATTCTAGAGTTATATCAATTCTGATGCGCCACATAATCTCATTCACAGGAATACAAAAATGAAAATTAAAACCACCTAACATTGGAAACATTTCAAGTTATACAAAATTTTCTTCCTGTTATTCAATCTGTCACCAATTCTTTTGAAATATAGAACCAACAGATGACTCGTGCAAACAGGATTTAAAAATCACCTAGAATAATTAATGACCCAAGTATCTTAGAAATGCCTCAAAATAGTTTGGAAGCAATACATTACTTGGAAGTAAATTTTCTGATATTAGGAAACACAGATAATTTTTACATAGCAGATCCCATAAAGTTAAAATAAGGTAAACTGTTTCTTCACGGTGAGAGGAAAGCTAGCTGAAATGCAAGAAACATGTATGTGGGTCATGTGCACTAATATATGTGGTATCTAGTACACAAAAGTGCACAATATTTTGAACCTGACCAACAACCCAAATGGTTTATCAGAGTAATCCTTCTGCAAATGTTATCCAATCAAGTGTTTGTTGAAAGTTTTGTAAGTGCGGATTGGTTAGGTACAATTTATAAAGTGTATAACTTGTATTAATTCTGTTCCTTATACACTTCAGTGAGAAAATCTAAACATATGCATGATTCTATAATAATCAGAAACTGCCATTTCTATGCAATCTAATACAAAAGAATCACAAGTAATTGTTTAAATGAACACGCAAAAAAAAGTATAACGTTTGCATCATTTAAGCTCAAAGTCAAACAAAATATGTATATTGTTGCTTTTAAACAGCATCCCCCAGTCTGTCAAGAAAATATTCCAATTGTGCAACTTATTTTAACAAAAACATGAAAATCAAGCTTTACAGTCAAAGAGTCAGAAACGTACAGAGGAAACAGACCCTTCAGTCCAACTCATCAATGCCAACCAGCTATCCTAAATAAATCTAGCCCCATTTGCCAGCATTTAGCGCATATCCCTCTAAACCCTTCCTATTCATATACCCATCCAGATGCCCTTTAAAAATGTTGTAATTGTACCCGCCTCCATCACTTCCTCTGGCAGCTCATTCTATACATGCAGCACCCTGTACATGAAAACATTGCCCAATAGGTCCCTTTTAAACCTTTCCCCTCTCACCTTAAATCTATGCCCTCTAGTTTTGGACTCCCCTAACCCAGGGAAAAGACCTTGTCTATTTACCTTTGCTATTCACTTTATCTATGCTCCTGATGATTTTATAAACCTCTAACGTCACACCTCTCAGTCTCTCCCTAAAACTCAAACCCTTCAACCCTGGCAACATCCTTGTAAATCTTTTGAGCCCTTTCAAGTTTCAGGACATCCTTCCTATATCAGGGAGACCAGACTTGCATGCAGTATTCCAAAAGTGGCCTAACCAGTGTCCTGTACGGCTGCAACATGACCTCCCAACTGCTACACTCAATGCACTGACCAATAAAGGCAAGCATACCAAACGTCGTCGTCTTTAATCAAATGCATTGCTCAAAAGTTCCTTCCTATTCGTGATATGCAGTAAAATTCTCAAGAATTTTAATGCTACATGAGAATAAATGGAAGTAATGCAATACCCACAAATGAAAGGAAGTTGGACAGTGGTTTCATGAATAGCAAACAGATAAAGCTTCATTTTAAAAAGTTGGTGGGGGGTGGTGAGTGGTGCGGTGGTGGAGGGGGAAGAAGGGCCAAGAGCTTCCTAAACGCAAACAGTAGCCAGTCTATGGAGTCACCTTGCGCAGAGACATAAGATGCATGATGTCAAAAGGAAACAGGCAAGTGACTGGTTGGTGGGTATTTTGCTCTTTTATATTTTAAAATTTAAAATTTAAATTAAATTTAAAATTTAAATTTTAAAATTCTGTTATTTTGTTATACGGTTATTCATATCACAAAATTTACCAGGAGTCCTAAAGTTAGTTGAATGCAGCAAGGTTTATTCATTATAAATAATTAAGGAAAAATAAATTACATTAATTACCAAGTAACTAAACATGGTAAGACAGATAATACATAGGATGAGTGTGCCCCAGGAGGCCATAAAAAAATGAATCGGCAACACAAATAGAAATAAATATGTATAATCAGAAAGCATTATAGAGACACAGCTATAAGAAGACAAAGACTGAGACTTGGATATTCAAAGATAAAAAACATTTCAAAAGGACCAGATGCAAAGAACACGTGGAATGTAGCTTTGTTAATGAAGGGTGGTAGTGACAAAATAAAGAGATACTAAATTAGTTGCAGAGATCAAGATGTGGAATTAGTTTGGGAAGAAATGAGAAATAGGGAAGTTAAGAAATCACTTGCAAAAGTGGTTTACAGGTATCCTATCATATACTACACCGTTAAGAAATAATGGGGGCTTATGAGAAAGACACAGCAATAATCATTGGTAATTTCAATCTACCTACTACTTGGACAAATCAGATCGGCAAAGGCAGCCTGATTGAAAAGTTCAAGCAGTGTTTCGGAAGGCAGTTTCTTACAGTGGCAGGCCACGCTGGATGTGGTGCTGTGCATTAAGATAAGATTAATTAATAACATCGTGGTGAGGGTGTCCCTACCTAGTAGGTGATGTTAACACAGATTGAATTTCATATCCAGTTTCAGGGAGAGAAGAATGGATCTGAAACTAATGTATTGAATTTTAATATGGCAGAGGGTGAGGGCACAAGGACCAGTGCTGGCTGACCTGAGCTGGGAAACTAAGTTAAGGAGTAAAAACAGAAGTTGCTCAGTAGAGACGCAATGATAGACATATACGAAGACTTTTCAGAATACTCAAAAGAAAAACTTTTCACTCAGAAAGACTGGCCCAAAAGGACAAGTGCAACATTAAATGGCTAACTAACAAAATTAAAAACTGTATAAAATTGTGCAAAAACGTGTATAATTCCATATTATACCTATTCCTGAGCAGCAGGTCAGACATTCAGACAGAATATAAAGAACACAGGATAGTATGACCAAGTCGTTAATGAAGGAGAATCTAAAAGGACAAAAGGAAGCTCACCAGAAATACTGAAACAGATATTAAGAGTTTCACCTGTAATATAATAACAATAGTCTGCAGAATAAATAATAAATCAATTTAAATATGTCACAAGTCAAACAACACCAGATTTATTTGAAATCACAAGCTTTCAAAGCATAGCCCCCTTGTCAGATGAAGTAAGTGAGGAGCATACAAAACACAGAATTTATAGGCAGAGAGCTCAAGGGCAGAGAGATCAAAAAACCGTACAAATGGTGTGAGTGGAGTGCCAAATAATAAGTCCCTGCGGGTGATAAGAAGTGTTGGATGGTTTGAGTAAAGTGTCAACAACTGAATAACTAGTGAAGGGATAAACTATAATCCGATTAAATGAGGCAGAAAGATAATTACAAAGTATTGAAAATAAGGTAGTGCTGGAGACAAACCGGAATAACATGATAGTATAAGAGTCGCATGCCAAGGGCCTAAACAAAGTCACAAGTAATCCAAAAACATACAAAACTAATTAAGATAGAAAGATCATAACAGTTTATCCAGGTGATGGTGACAAAACAGGACAGTAAGGAAGATTTTACAGATACAGTATGGTGAGGTCACATGCAGCGTGACATGAACCTAGGATCACTGTTAAGGCTGTCTTCATGGGTACGGAACTTGGCTATCAGTTTCTGCTCGGCGATTCTGTGTTGTTGTATATGTCAAAGGCTGGTAACCTTTAGAGGATGTTTACCTGAAGATTGGAAGCTGAATGTCCTTGACCACTGAAATGTTGCCCCACTGGGAGGGAACATTCCTGTCTGGCAATTGTTGAACGGTGTCCATTCATCCATTGTTGTAGCGTTTGCACGGTCTCACCATTATACCATGCCTCAGGGCATCCTTGCCTGCAGCATATGGGATAGACAACATTGGCCAAGTCACACGAGTATCTGCCGTGTATGTGGTGTCCCCATGAGTGATGGTAGTATCTACGTTGACAATCTGACATGTCTTGCAGAGGTTGCCATGGCAGGATTGTGTGGTGTTGTGGTTGATGTTATCTTGATGTCTGTGAACAATGGTCTGTTTAAAAGTGTGGCAGTTGTTTAAAGACGAGAAGCGGAGGCATACGGATGATCTTGGCGAGATGCACATTGTCATCGATGACATTGAAGGCTGCGAAGAACATGGCGTAGTCTCTCCGCTCCGGGAAAGCGCTGGACGGCAAAGGGTATTCTATAGGTCACATCCAGTGTTTGTCTTCTGAGGAGGTTGTTGCGGTTTCTCACTGCAGCATGTTAGAACTGGCGATTGAAGAGTTGAATATCATATCCCATTCTTATGAGGGCGGCCTTCAAAATCTTCAGGTGTCCATCACGTTCCTCCTCATCTGAGCAGATCCTGTGTATACGCAGGGCTTGTCCATAGGGGATGGCTTCTTTAACATGTTTAAGGTGGAAGCTAGTGAAATGCAGTATCGTGAGGTTATCCATGGGCTTGTGGTAGAGTGAGGTCTTGAGGTGTCCATCCTTGTTGGAGATGCGTGTATCCAAGAATGAGAGATTGTTGACACTTTACTCACACTTCAGATCACCTGCAGGACTTATTATTTGGCACTCCACTCACACCAATTATATAGTCTTTTGATCTCTCTGTCCTTGATCTCTCTCTACCCGTAAATTCTATGTTCTGTGTGCTTCCCTCTCACTTCATCTAATGAAGGGGCTACACTCCGAAAGCTTGTGATTTCAAATAAACCTGCTGGACTATAACCTGGTGTTGTGCGATTTCTGAATTTGTCCACCCCAGTCCAACACCAGCACCTTCACATCAATTTAATGACAACTTAGCACTGCAATTCTCAAATTTTTCTAAGCAGTTCCTGAACTACACACATTTTCAGATCACCAGCACCAATTTAAATTTATGATTATTCAATTGTAAGTTTTTTCCCCTAAACTAGTAATTGGAATCCAAAAAATAAGACTTTGAAGGATGAACAGAACAGAAATGTTACATCAAAAGTGAGAACAGAAGTTGTTGAAGAAAATCAGCAGGTATGGCAGCATTCGTGGCGGCAGAAACAGGGTTAACATGTTGAGCCGAATATGACTGATGCATTTCATCCCACAGTGTTAAAAGGAGTAACTGCTGAGATAGTTGAAGCAATGGTTTTCAATTTCCAAAATCCCCTCGACTCTGTAGATGCCTTTAGATTCAAAAGTAAATGTTGACTTCTTGCACTAAACAAAGCAAGAAACTACAGGCCAGTTAGACTAACACTTGTACCAGGAAAATTCAGGAATCTAATATTAAAGAGGTTATAACAAGACACTCATAAAACTTTAATCAATCCAGCAGAAATAATATGGTTTTGTGAACAGAAAAGACATATTTGACTAATTTACTAGAGTTCTTTGAGGGAATAACACGCAACATAGGCACGGGTCATTTAATGGATGTTCCATACTTGGATTTCCACAAGGCCTTTGACAAGGGTCACATTACAGGTTAATATGCAAACTAAAAGATCACGGTGCTGCAGTTAACAAATTAGCATGGACTGAAGATTGGTTAGCATAACAGGAAACAAAGTAGGCATAAAAATATTGTCCATTTAGAAGTCAGTAAAATGTGACAAGTGGTACATCACAGGGATCGGTGTTGAGGCTTCAACTATTTAAAATTAATATCAAAGATTTAGAAAAAAAGGACTGAATTTATGGTTGTCAAATTTGCTGATGATACAAAGAAAGGAAGGGAAGTAAGCTTTGAACAGTCCATTAGGAATTCACAAAGGACTGTAGATAAGTGAGGAGGGGGGGCAAAAAAATTGCCAGATGGAGTGTAATGCTAATTTACAGTTTTGTTTTTAATTCACAATAAACATGTCTACTTTGACAGGAAGAATTAAAAAGCAGCATATTATTTAAATGAAAAAAAAAGAGATTGCAAACCTCTAAGGTACATAAGGATCTGGGTGTAATGATGCATAGTAATGTATTAGTATCATGTATGTACAAGTGATTAGGAAGGTAAAGGGAATATTGTAATGCATTGCAAAGGGAGCAGAATATAAACTGTTGTACAGGATGTTGGAGCACTGTGTACAGTTTTGATCTCCTTATTTAAGGATATAAATGCTTTAGAAACTGGTCTTGCGGCACGGTGGTACTGCCCCTAACTCTGGCTCAGAAAGTCCTGGCCTGGGTTCAGCCTGCCAAAGGGGTGTATCATGATATGCCTGCATATGTGATTAAAATAACTAGAATGACAAGCTTTATGAACAATTCAAAAGAACATTTACCATGAGTGGAGGAGGTTGGGGAATTAATTGAGGAAATGTCGGAGAGGCTTGACTTGTATCCATTGGAGTTTAGCAGAATGAGAGGTGATCTTATAAAGAGAACTTGACAGGGTCAATGCTGAGAGACTGCATTCCCTTATGGATGGGGCTAGGATTAGGGAATACATATTAAAATAAGGAATCTCCCATCTAAGACGGAGACAAAGGGAATTTTCCTTCTCTCAACAAGTCATGAGTCTTTGGAGCCCTCTTTAACAGCAAGCAGCAGAGACAAGGTCACTGAACATTTGAAGGCAGAGGTAGATGTATTCTTGACTAACAAGAGAGTCAGAGGATATTGGGTAGACGGAAATGTGGAGCCGAGGCCATAATCAGATCAGCCACGGCCTTATCGAAAAACCAGGCTCCCTTGAGGGAGCAAATGGCCTATTCCTGCTCTAAATTCATATGTTCATACAACACCTTTACCAGATTTGTTTTGCGCACTGACACCTGCTAAGCCAGCAACAAATCAGTTACAGCACTACCAAACAATTATGCTACAAGGTCAACAAATTTCAGCCTGAATTTGTCTCGTAAACTAATCACACACTATAAAAACATAGGCAAAATTGATGTGTGCCTGAAACACTGAACTGAGCATCAGAAACACTGAATAAGGAAAACTCACTTCATCCGGTAAGTCTGTTTGTCTCTCAACCATGTACAATGTAAACTATATAAAAGACATTTTATGACAGTTGACTGCAAAAATTAACAAATATTACCACAATCAAGCAACAATCCATTACCATATGTTCATTATCAAAGAAGTAATGTTACCACAATAGTGTTATACAAAGTTCCTAGTTATGTTCATGCATAAAGAATGACATTACCATCAATACAGTCATTCTTTCATTCTTCTGAAAGTATTATTGCCAAGGAAAATGAAGTAGCAGACATGATCTAAGAGAAGATTTCAAAACAGCACTGTAACAAATATTTGGCTTCAAATATAATGATATGTTAACTGTTACAATATAAAGTGAAGCTAGTCACAGCATTTACCACAGCATCTCTGAAGCAGAATTTAGTACAAAGATGATTCTTCCTGTTGTAGTAATTGAGTCTGATTTATACCGCTCTTTTCATTACACTTTAAAGTCACAACTGTATCACAATCCCCTAAAACCATATTTGTAATATTCTCACCAGACAATTGCCAAGCAATGACCATCTCCAACAAGAAAGAATCTAACCATCGTCCCTTGACATTCAATGGTGTCTACCATCACTGAATTCCCCCAGTATCAACATCCCAGGTGTTACCATTAACCAGAAACAGAACTGGACTAGTCATACAAGTACTATGTCTACAAGAGCAGGTCGAAGTCTCGGAATCCTGTAGTAAGTAACCGACCTCCTGACTCCCCAAAGCCTGTCCACTATCTTCAAGGTACTAGTCAGGAGCATGATGGAATACTCTCCACTTGCCTGGATGCATGCAATTCCAACAACACTCAAGAAGTCTGACACCATCCAGCATGAAACTGCTCACTTGATTAGCACCACATTCACAAACATTCACTTGTTCCACCACTAACAGTAAGTGGCAGCAGTGTACACTATTGACAAAATGCACTGCAGAAACTCACCAAGGCTGCTTGGACAGCACCTTCTAACCCAGAAACATTGCCAGGTAGAAAGACATGGGCAGCAGCTATGTAGGAATATGATTATCTGCATGCTGCCCTTCCAGCCTCTCATCATCCTGACTTGGAAATATCTTGCCACTCCTTCAGTGTCACTGGAACAAAATCCTGAAACTCTCCCCCTAACGGGATCATGTGCCTACCTTCAGCACACGAACTGCTACGAATCAAGAAGGCAGCTCACCACACCTTCCCAAGGTCAACTTGAGGTGGGCAATAAATGCAGGCCCAGCCAGTGAGGCTCACATCCATGGATGAGTAAATAAAAAGGTACACTACATTTTAGTCTTGAATTGCATCCTTGTACAAGAATGTATATTAAAACAGCAGTAATTAAGCATTAAATAATGCATATCAAATTATTTAACACTTGTTGACAGACTACACTTCAGATTAACTTTAGTCCAATATATATTAATGCTCCCCCCTCCACCCCAGAAGGCAAAACAGATGCCAAGTTATTTTCTTATATTAAAGGACACAGATTTTCTAGGAGCTATATAAACTCTTCAGAGCTTCCAAAATGGCAAGTGAGACCCAGACCCAAAATTTCCAACCCTTTTCACAGTAGATTCAATTTTTACTGATAGGAGGAGGCAAGACATAACACAAATGGGGCAAACTCAACAGCAGGGCCATCAGAACTCAGTGGTAAGTTCAAACAGACCCCTTGTTCACTACAAAAAAGGGCCTTAAACTACAGCCAGAGTTGATTTCTTTTTTTAAAAAAACAAACAGTAGTCATAAATGCTCTTGAAGAATAGATGAAGTTTGTAGAACTGTCATGACCTCAGGTTATTTCAATCCCCAGCCCTTTAAAAAGTGCAGCTCCAACACTCGCAAAGCTCAACACCATCCAGCACAAAGCAACCAAAATGACTGGTACCCTATCCACCATCTTCAACATTCACCTCTATTTCACCACTATAGCGCAGTGCCAGCAGGATATATCACCTGCAACTCATCTAAGCTCCTTTTCTAGTACCTTCCAAACTTGCAAATTCTACCATGTTAAAAGGACAAGGGCAGCAGATGCATGAGTGAACCATCACCTGCCTGTTCTCCACAAACAACACACTATCCTGACTTGGAGCTATTTTGCCATTGCTTCATTGTCAGAAGATAAATATTCTGAAACTAGTCCTAGCAGCACTGTGTGGACTGCAGCAGTTCAAGGCAGTTAGGGATAGGCAATAAATGATAATCTAACCAACAATGCCCACGTCATATGAACAAAAAAAAAGTCAAGCTAAGTTATCTAAATTCCTAGCTATTAAAAAATAAAAAATAATAAGCTATCCAGGTCAGAGAGAGTTCAAAAAAAATCTGTTTCAAGTGTTACAAAAGCCATTTGTTCACCGTACAACCAAAACGTGGTGTGACACCGAAAATGTTTAGCTGCTTTCCACAATCTACAATCATATTGGGATCTTATGTCCACAGTTTGATTAATACCTTGTTGAGCTAGCAAAAGATTAGTTGTCTTGGATGTGGGTTACAATTACAAGCTTTTTTTTCCTTTTGTAAAGGATTAAATATTCATTATTTAAAGACATTCAATTGTCTTAAACGGGTTTTTTTTTAGTAATCGATTTATTAGATATTTAGATATTTAATTTGAAATCAGTTCAATGAGTTCCACCCATGACAGATACCAGATGAGTTGAGATGAAAGGTGAGTGGTGTGTGGGTTGGCATGATTTGGCATGGCAGCTATGAGAGACCCTGAGGACATGTTTTGGCATGAAGGATAGGTGGGGCTGTTGGAGGTGGGTTAGAATAGAGAAAAAAAAGTCATGTCAACAAAATTTGTTCTGAGAAAGGGTAACCAGACCCAAAACATTAACTCTGTTCTTTCCTTTACAGATGCTGCCAGACCTACTGAGCTTTTCCAACAACTTTGTTTTTGTTTCTGATTTACAGCATCCGCAGTTCTGTTTTTATTTCATCCAATATTAATGTTGTGCACACTGTGTAATAAAATATAGGCTTATCCCCATTGTAGCAGGCTAAATGTTATCAGAAATTCTTAGGCTACAAAAGCAAATCAAACCCTCTTCTGGCTAAACTATCTGCATAAACAGCACTGGGAGACTGTAAATATTTCCCAAATATTTTACTTTCATTTCAAGTCATTTACAGAACAATTTTATGTCCTGTTTATTTTTCCTTAAGTCTCTCCACCCTACTCCCCTGAAGGCTGAAAGAAGAAGCTTTGCATATCATTTTGTTATGATAATCTGCTAACACTGACTCTACAGCTCCTCATACAAGGTACTAGAGAGCTGCTGGCACTCAAAAAATCTTCCACTGAGAGAACCATCATCTACAGGAGAGAGAAAATTTGCTTAAAACATTAAGTACATGTTGAATCTGTACAAGCATAACAGACCATCTGCTCCGATTATATTCAGCACTCTTGGTTTTTGGGATCATTTTGAACAAAACAAGATGTGACAAGAAAGGGTCCTTAACTATCAGACTCCTTTTATTGTGCTGTCTTTGGGAGCATCATAAAAAACAGGCATCAAAAATACTATAAAGCATTTCAAATAAATTAATGTTGTACGTTCCTTATAAATGAGGTAACTAGAAGAGTCATGCATTTTAGCCATTATGATAAAAGGGATATTGTGCAACACGAAAATACTATATTCTGTAAAATCTACCAAATAGTTTACTGGAATAATGTTGTATAATCTTTTTATTCATTAAAAAGTGACAATTCCAGTAAATGTAATAAGCTAATTGCCTAATATGGCAAATAGTTCTTCCAATTCTCCTGAGCATTTGGTTTACATGTCTGAGAACAAAAACAAAACATGTAGGCATGGTAACAAACAACTACATACATCTTTGAAATTGCAAAATCCAAAGGGTGTGCATATTTTTGCTACTGCAGGCAAATAAATCTATTGTTCAATCACAACAATAAAGCAAAAGGATTCTCACTGCTTTTGAGAAGCTAACATTAAAAACAGGGCGCTCCCATCTAGGAATTTATGGTTAACCTTTCAGGACTGCAGTATTACTTACTATATTGGTAAATAACAACATCTGATGTTCTACTCTAAAAGTGCCATGTACATTATCCCAACAAACTTACATCTGAGACTAACTCAATGGATAAATGCATTGCATGGTGTACTACTATGCTGCATAGGTCAGCAAGAATCTACATATTTCCTTAATCACAGAATTAGCTGATCTCTAGGTTGATGCCAGGAAGGTTTTATTTGGCTTCTCTTTTATCCTTGTGTGCATAAAGAGTAAGGAGAACTGTAAAGAAATAGCCATGTTGAGATCTTTGGAATTTCCTTGCAGAAAACAATGCACAAGAGTCTTTGCTGGATTTGAACTTGTGTTTCAGAGGCCAAACATCATTCTCCAACCTATTATAACTTCCAGTCTTGATATTCGACTATTCTCTGTACTAACCTAGTCTCCCAGGAAGTTCTAATTTGCGATATAATACTATGAAATATTGTATTCCTTTCGAACTCAATTTCACTTCGATTCCCATGCCAAAACAGCAGCATTTAGTCTTCCATTATCACCATTTCCCTCAATAGGCAAAATGCTCACATACCCAAAACTGATATTTACTTGCCAAAATGACAGAGGAACATTTAGCACAGGAAGCATTAAATCAACAATACATATACATGTACATTTTATAACCCTGCAGAATCACTGAAACAATGGAAGATTCATTCAGTTCAGTTGTAAAAGTGCTCAAAGTAACAGAGAAACAGAGAAAAAAGCAGAAGTAGGTCATTTGGCCCAGCAAGCCTAATCCACCATTTAATATGATCATAGCAATCATCCAACTGAGTATCCTTTTCCCACTTCCTCCAAATACCCTTTGATCCCAAGAACTAGACCTAAATTCTTCTTGAAAATATTCAATGTTTTCACCTCAACCGCCTTCTGTGGCGGAGAATTCCATAAGCTGACCATTCTCCAGGTAAAGGAATTCCTCCACATCACAGTCCTAAAGGGCATACTCCATATACTTAAACTGTGACCCCTGATTCCAATCTCCCCTGTCATCCTAATCTATCACCATTCAGGTAATTAAATGAATTCCTGTTTTAGCTAATGGGATAACCTCACATTTATCTACATTATACTTCTTCTGCCACGTATTTGCCCACTTTCTTAACTTGTCCTAATCACAATGAAGCATGTCTGTACTCTCCTCAAAGCTCATGCTCCCACCTAGCTTTGTTTTGTCTGCAAACTTGGAGATATTACATTTAGTTCTCGCATCTAAATCATGAATAAAATTACAATAGGTAATTACAAAAATTGAGCTTGGTCATTCATATGCTTTACAATTTCATGAAAAACATATTCCAGAAGTTCAGTTGAGCAAACTGTATTGCTGGGCAAGGATTCTCTGTTTGACCTTCAAATCTTGTTTGAATTACCTCAATGATTAGAAGTCACAACACACTTTGAATTGCTGAGGACAATACCACATAGGGTAAAAATTGAGAAATCATGACATACATCAATCTTTAAACTGGTCATGTATGTGTACTGGTTAACCCAGCAGTGTTTCTTTAAATATATCTTCAAGATAACTGAAAATTCGAGACAAATAGCAAAGAGCAGAAATTCTGGAAAAATTGTATGATTACTTGAATGTAGAGTAAGCTCTGGAATTCAAGACACATTTGAATAGTTGCAAATGTTGGGTAGTGATGCAAATTTATGTTGATTTTTGCTTTTTTTTAAAAACTTCTCTGTTCTAGACATCATTTAGCTTCTTATTTTAAGCTACTTGTGATTGAGCAATAGGGCCTAATTCCAGATAAGGCTTACTAGGTAAAAAAGAAAATCACACTGCAACCAGCTAATGAATAGACCATTTCAACTACTCATTCAGATTTAAGTCTACATTCTTTACTCACCATGTGCAAAACTACAAGTGGTCAACTATTATGATGCAATACTTCAATGAGTAATAGCTTGCAGAAAGAGATAGAGTTCCAAAGGTGCTGGAACAATTTAACATTGAATACTGCATGAGGTATGCAATAGTCTCCTACTTCTCACTTGACGTGATTCACACATAAATAATAACATACTACTTACATAAACAGAATCATGTTACACCAAGAGGCAGCTAGTGCCTTCAAGAATGACAAGAGAATGAAAAGTATTTTCTCTATTTAATTTCAGAAAAGAACTTGACACTTTCATGGGTACAACACAAGCAGTGTGTTTACCGGCTAGTGAAAGAGAAAACTGAAAACCAAAATTTTGAATAGCCACTGAATACTGAACACAAAATATTCTTGCCAAGAGAAAGGTTAACGTGTTATGACCTTATATAGTCTAATTCTGTGAAATCAAGTAGGTTATTTTACCAGCATTTATAATTTTACATACAATCACATGATCCCACAAAAGAAATAAAATCTCTATTCCATTTTTGGAAATTGCTGTCATTTAGATTCACCTGCAATACCTTACATTTAGCGAATGCGCATCGTGCAAAAGCATATCTTTGATTACTTGCAACAGTGTTTTTAAATTTAAATCAGCAAACAATCCCAGCAGGCGAGCTAGCCACCTAATTTCCATATTTTTCCTTAGTGGATTTTACATGTGGCTTAGCCAGGTTCAAGCACTGCCATCTCCTGATGCACAAATCTGATTGCTCCAGGGAGCAAGCTCAAAAATGTGGATTTGCTACATCCAGCAGTAAACATGACCAAGTAAAAACTGGATCTCCTTGTAGTTGGCCATAGTATAACTGACAAGATTTACGTGAGATTGCTGCCAACTGTGCAATATTCATAGGGATTTTCAAGGAAGTGGGTCCCAATGAACTGGGGGGACATGCCTTGGCACAGAGGGCATGACCTATATGCCTAGTTTCCATATCCATCCATTGTTTTTTGATTTACAGACAAAAGAGAATAACAAACATGGGCAAAACCCACCATCAGTGGTAGAAGTGGCAGAAGCCACCATTAATGGTATTGGGCCAGCACCGTTAGCACTGCTACCTCACAGTGCCAGGGACACAGGTTCAATTCCAGCCTTGAACAACTATCTGTGTGGAGTTTGCACATTCTCCCCGTGTCTGTGTGGGTTTTCTCCCACATTCTAAAGATGTGCAGGTTAGGTAGATTGGCCATGCCAAATTGCTCACGGTATCCTAGATTGTGCAGGCTAGGCATATTAGTTATGAGAAATGCAGGGTTACAGGGATGGGGTAGGGGGGTGGGTCTGGGTGGTATGCTGTTGGGGAAGGGAGCAAGATTTTATTTTTATAACATAGGGAGGAGCTTTTCTTAAAATAAAAACAAAACACAGCAGTGGCTATGATGTAGAATGCACAAGCTGAAAGGGTGCTGAATGCAGATTTTGTCAGTGTAGCTTTCAAAAGAGAATTGGATACATACACTTGCAAGTTTTTCAAGCGACAGAGAAACAGCAGGTGAGTGGAACAAATACAAAAAAAGTGAAAAACTGCAGATACTGGAAATCTGAAATAAAACCAAAAAATGATGCGAAAAGGCATATGGTCAAGTATCACCCAAGGAAGGAGAAATGGAGTTAATGGTTCAAGTCAGTAACTTTTCATCAGAACTCACGGGTAGAACTAACACTTTCAAAGAGCAGGAACACAAACAATGGGAGTAACAGCCCCCTTCTGTGCTACAAGGTTCTACTTCAAATGACCACAGAGCTAATTTTTGTATTGTAGCTGGTTTAGTTTGGAGTACAAGAAAACTACAATTCACAAGTCAGCTCCCTGCATCACACCATTAAATTCCAGTCCCTTACCAGCAGCAGATCCATTGACTCTATTCTTTATGATTTTCAGAAACAAGCGTCAAATGCCAGCTCTTGAACTATAAAAACAGAAATCTGGTTCCAGACACTTGTTTCCTGAGCTCCAAACTAAAGATATGCCTGTAAAATCATAGTTTTGGCAAGACTTTGAACGGCAGTTAAATCTCATTCACTTTAAGCAACCAGTTTAGTACAAGGATCAGAACAAGAGGCTCCAGTAAAAGCACAAAGATAATAACATAAATAGAAATATTTCCAGGATGAGCAAGATAGTTAACTGGCAAACTGAATTTCATTTGTAAAACACTTACAAATAGCGTGCACCCAAGCATTAAATTCCTACCATTACTGCCACGAACACATTAGCATATGAATTGTTACTGCCATTGAACTCATCTTTCACTCCCTGAATGGTTTTTTTAAAAACTTTGTCAACTTCGTTTTTTGCCTTTCTGCAGCCTTTTTACACTGATCTCCAAACTTTGTTCAATGCAATTTCATTAACTTTTTAAACATGCCATTTTTATTTAACAAGTCCATTACATGGAAGATGTAATGTATTTATTAGGCGAAGCAGTTATTCGATCCACTTCGTTTTGACTCAAATTAGGCTAACCACTGCTTCTAAGTATAAAAGATAGCTATTTCTCCGAACAAGTCCATCTAAATAAGGTTTCAAATATTTATTTAGCAGTGAAGTGATGAATCAATAATGCCTCGAGGTTTGTTGCCTGTTGCCAATGACACAAGACACTGACGGACAGCAGAAAGCACAACACTTCCAGCAGACAGATGCTATCAGATAAGGCAAAGCGTATTTAATAAAAAAAAAACTAGACATTATGGTAGGACAGAAGGGTGGAAGAGAGGGCAAAATGAATTCACCCAAAGAAATTCTACATGATTGAGTTGGCCATTCCCAACTGTATTTATCTTGTAATCTTAAACTAGATGGTCCTTTCCTAATTATCACTCTCAAAATTCAGATCAGTATTATATTAGTATGTCATACCTTCTCAGCTTTTCATCACTTCATTAAATTTTATCTTCAAATAGGGGCAAGCATTGCAGTTTACTACCTCTTTTTCCAATTTCAGGCTTTTGATCATACGTATGTTTTTTTTAAAATTGCAGTCTTCGTAGTCAAATGAAGCAAGTATGCTCAGTTTAGCTTGTCTTTAAGTGCCATCTCAATACTTCTTTTGTTGATAAGTTTACATTTTTATTTTTCATGTTATGACACAATTCTATGGAGCATTTTGGGTGCAGGAATTAAACCTTTCCTAAAGTGGTTTCAAGGAATCTTTTGGCTATGCTGCAGTAATTTTCTTTCTAAAAATATATCACTCAATGCTCTCCAAAAGAAAAGTTACAACTAAAAGTTACATTTGACCAAAGTGTTACAATTTTAGTTTCAATTATAAATCAAATTGACCAGCTTGTAAAAGATACACTGCCGTTCTTTTTTCAGGATTTCCTGAACTGAAAAGAAACTTACAGTTAGCTTGATTCATTGGTAGGAATTACACCCGAAACAAAAGTTGTGGATTCTGATGGATTAACAGAAATAAGAAAGGTGAACACCACAGTGCACAGCATGCAGAGTGCTACAAACCTGCGTTGGAATAGTTGTTCAACACTGCTTCACAACAGATGGTTTAGAGTCCACCTGGACCGAGGGAGAAGAGCAAGGAGGAGGCAGGCCAGACCTCAGTGCCAGCCCCAACTTTTTTCAGCATACATAAAAATGACATTACATCTAAGGAGTTCATCTGCACTGATGTTGTGCCACCCAAGCTCTATCCTTCCACATCCTAAACTAGAATCACAATTAAGGTATTACAAAGTCAACAGACTACTGCAGCAGCCCATGGTGGCTCATATTAAAACTCTAAACATAACGCCAGTGCCAAAATGAACTGTGTATCTATGTGGATGGCTAGAGACTAAAACACAATGCCAACCAACACATTTGGAATGACTTTTGATAGCCGTTTACCCTTCCGGGAACAGCAAACTTGCCAGATCTACATTAGGCTACTGCCACAACATTTCAGGTCTCAGCACTTGTTCAACATACCCCACAGGAGACTACTGTACATCTGTCTGGCAAAAGGTAAACACACACACACACACACACACACACACACACACACCTTTCTGACCTGTGGCAAAATACAATGTACATTATTACCGGAACCATCCACTCACACATCACTCCCGACACAACGGTCAACTGACAGAAATCCAGAAATTAGTCGAAGTTATCTGCTTATTGTGACAAACACCAATGACGGGCTTTAAATTATCACAGTTGTCAGGGCAGAGTTTGCATTGTATTGAATTGTTTTCTTCTTACCAGCTTTCTTTTCCTCATAGTGAATTCCATAATGTTTCAAGATCTTTTCCAGCTCATCAGGTCTCAGGCCCGGCAATTTTTGAAATCAACATGTCAATCAGGGCAGGACTTGTACACTTACTGATAAGGTCCTCGGGGTGTTGCTGAACAAAAAGACATTGGAGTGCAGGTTCACAGTTCCTTGAAAGTGGAGTCATAGGTAGACTGGATAGTCAAGGCAGGGTTTGGTATGCTTGCCTTTATTGATCAGTGCATTGAGTGTAGGAGTTGGGAGGTCATGTTGTGAAACCTCGAGGGTTCAGAAAAGATTTACACGGATGTTGCCAGGGTTGGTGGGTTTGAGCCATACAGACAGGCTGAATATGCTGGGGCTATTTTCCCTGGAGAGTTGGAAGCTGAGGGGTGATCTTTTAGAGGTTGTAAAATCATGAGGGGCATGGACAGGATGAATAGACAAGGTCTTTTCCCTGGGGTGGAGGAGTCCAAAACTCGAGGGCATAGATTTAAGGTGAGAGGGGAAAGATTTAAAAAGGGGCCTAAGGGGCAACTTTTTCATGCAGAGTGCAGTGCATGGATGTGCCAGAGGATGTGGAGGAGGCTGGTACAATAACAACATTTAAAAGGCATCTGGATGGGTATATGAATAAGAAGGGTTTGTAGAGTTACGGGCCAAATGCTGGCAAATGGGACAAGATTTATTTAGTATAGCTGGTTGGCATGGACAGGTTGGACCGAAGGGTCTGTTTTCGTGCTGTACAGCTCTATGACTCTAAGTACTTGTACTTAGTTGTGAAAGTTCTTCACATGCTAATTTGCTATTGTGATATTTATGGGCAATGTTACTGATTTGATTACAGGCTTACTGGCGTTTTATAACAAAATATGAAATCTCAATGTTGCAGAAAAGGAAAGTACTGCAAATACCACAAATCTAAAATATAATGGAGTCAGAGATTTATAGCACAGAAACAGACGCTTCAATCCAACTTGTCCATGCTGACCAGATATCCTAAATAAATCTCGTCCCATTTGCCAGCATTTGTTCCATATCCCTCTAAACCCTTCCCATTCATATACCCATCCAGATGCCTTTTAAATGCTGTTATTTTACCAGCCTCATGATTTCATAAACCCCTATAAGGTCACCCCTCAGCCTCTGACACTCCAGAGAAAATATCCTCAGTCTAGTCAGCCTCTCCCTAAAGCTCAAACCTTGCAACCCTGGCAACACCCTTCTAAATATTTTCTCAACCCTTTCAAGTTTCACAACATCCTTCCTATAGCAGGGAAACCAGTATTGCATGCAGTATTCCAAAAGAGGCCGAACCAATGCCCTGTGCAGCCGCAACTTGACCTCCCAACTCCTATACTCGATGCACTGACCAATAAAGGTAAGCATGCCAAATGCCTTATTCACTATCCTACCTACCTGTGACTCTACTTACAAAGAACTATGAACCTGCACTCCAGGGTCTCTTTGTTCAGCAACACTCCCCAGGACCTTAAGTCCTATAAGTCCTACCATTAAGTCTATAAGCCTTGCCCTGATTCACCTTTCCAAAATGCAGCACCTCAGATTTATCTAAATTGAACTCCATCTGCCAATCCTCGGCCCGCTGGCCCATCTGATCAAGATCCCATTGTACTCGGCAGTAACCTTCTTCGCTGTTCACGACACCTCCAATTTTAGCGTCATCTGCAAACTTTCTAACCATTTCTCCTATGTTCACATCCAAATCATTTATAAAAATGATGAAAAGCAGTGGACCCAGCACCAATGTGTGTGGCACACTGCTGGTCACAGGCCGACAGTCTGAAAAGCAACCTTCCACCACCACCACCGTCTTCTAGTTTTGAGCCAGAACTGTATCCAAGTAGCTAGTTCTCCCTCTAATCTGTGTGATCTAATGTTGCTAAACAGTCTACCTCAAGCAACCCTGACGAATGCCTTACTGAAGTCCATGTAGATCACATCCACCACTCTGCCCTTATCAATCCTCTTCGTTACTTCTTCAAAAAAACTCAAACAAGTTCATGAGACATTATTTCCCATGCATAAATCCAGGTTGACTATCCCTAAGAAGTCCTTGCCTTTCTGAATACATGAAAATCCTACCCCCCACAATTCCCTCCAACAACTTGCCCACCACTGATGTCAGGCTCACAGCTCTACAGTTCCCTGGGTTTTCCTTAGCACTTTTCTTAAATAGTGGCACCACATTAGCCAACCTCCAGTTTTCCAGCACCTCGCCTGTGGCTATCAATGATACAAATATCTTAGCAAGGGGCCCAGCAATTACTTCCACAGCTTCCCACAGATCTAGGGTACAACTGATCAGGTCCCAGGGATTTATCCACCTTTATGCATTTAAGACGTCCGGCACCTCTTCCTCTGTAAAATGGCCATTTTACAAGATATCACTATTTATTTCCCCATGTTCTCGATCTTCCATATCCTTCTCCACAGTAAACACTGATGCAAAACACTCACTTAGTATCTCCCTCATCTCCTGCAGTTCCACACGTAGGCAGCTTTGCTGATCTTCAAGGGGCCCTAATCTCTCACTAGTTACCCTTTTGTCCTTAATGCATTTGTAGAATCCCTTTGGAATCTCCTTAACCCTATTTGCCAAAGCTATCTCATGTCCCCTTTGTGCCCTCCTGATTTCCCTCTTAAGTATACTCCTACTGCTTTTATACTGTAGGGAATCACTTGGTTTCTGCTGTTTATACCTGACACATGCTTCCTTTTTATTCTTGACCAAGACCTCAATTTCTCTAGTCATTCAGCATTCCTTACACCTACCAGCCTCGCCCTTCACCCTAACAGGAACACACTGTCTCTGGACTCTTGTTATATCATTTTTGAAGGTGTCCCATCTTCCAGCCTTCCCTTTACTTGCAAACATCTGCTCCAATCAACTTTTGAAAGCCAAAATTAGCCTTCATCCAATTTACAGCTTTAACTTTTAGATCTGGTCCATCCTAGAACATAGAACTGTACAGCACAGGAACAGGCCCTTCAGCCCACAATATTGTTCTGAACATGACACCAAATAAAACTAATCCTTTCTGCCTGGCCTTGGCCCATATCTCTCCATTCCTTGCCTATTAATGTACTTTTCTAAAAGTCTCTTAAATGCCCTTACTGTATCTGCCTCCACCACCACCCCTGGCAGCGTGTTCCAGATTCCTACCAGTCTCCTCACATCTCCTTTGAACTTTCCCCCTCTAACCTAAAATGCAGGCCCCCCTAGTTTTAGACACTTCAACTCTGGGAAAAAAATTCTGAGCATCAGCTCAATCTATACATCTCATAATTTTATAGACTTCTAACAAGTCTCCCTTCACCCTGCACGGCTCTAGAGAAAACTGCCTAGCTTCTCCTTGTACCTCATTCTATCTAAACCAGGCAGCATCATGGTAAACCTCTTCTGCATCCTCTCCAAAACTTCCACATCCTTTCTATAATGTGTCGACCAGAACCGAACACAATACTCTAAGTGTGGTCTAACCAAAGTCTTATTAAGCTGCAACATGACATCTTGACTCTTGTACTCAATCCCCCGACAAATAAAGGCAAGCATGCCATATGCTGTCTTTACCACCCTACCTACTTGCGTGGCCACTTCCAGGGAGCTACAGACTTCAACCACAAGATCCCTCTGGACGTCAATGCTGTTCAGAGTCCTGCCATTAACTGCGTACTTTTCCTTAACATTTGATCTCCCAAAATGCAGCAGCTCATGCTTACCTGGATTAAACTCCATCGACCATTTCTCCACCTATGTCTGCAACTGATCCATATCTCACTGAATCCTTTGACAACCTTCTACACTATCCACAACTCCACTAATCTTTGTATCATCTGCAAACTTACTAATCCACTCATCTACATTTTCATCCAAGTCATTAATGTATAATCACAAACAGCAGAGGTCCTTTCCCATCACTATTTTAATATGAATAGATTTATGGTCACTGGCCTCCAAGTGCTCCCCCACTGACATATCAGTCACCTGTCCTGCCTTATTTCCCAAGAGTAGGTCAAGTTTTGTACTTTCTCTATTAGGTACATCCACATAATGAACAGAAAATTTTCTTGTACACACTTCACAAATTCCTCTCCAGCCAAGCCCTTAACACAATGGCAATCCCAGTCAATGTTTGCAAAGTTAAAATCCCCTACCATAACCACCCTATTATTCTTAAAGATAACTGAGACCTCCTTACAAATTTGTTTCTCAATTTCCTACTGACTACTGGGGGGTATATAGCACAATCCCAATAAAGTGATCATCACATGCTTACTTCTCAGTTCTCCCCAAATAACTTCCCTGAATATATTCCCAGGAATAGCTCCCTAAATACAACCGTAATGTGATCCCTAATCAAAAATGCCACTCCCCCTCCTCTCTTGACCCGCTTTCAATCCTTCCTATAGCATCTATACCCTGGAACATTCAGCTGCCAGTCCTGTCCATCCCTGAGCCACACCTCTGTAATCACAATGATATCCCAGTCCCATGTTCCTACCCAGGCCCTGAGTTCATCTGCCTTACCTGTTAGGCCTCTTGCATTGAAGTAAGTGCAGTTTGATTTATCAGTCCTACCTCATTCGCTACTTTGTTCCTGCCTGCCCTGTTTGACTTATTCTTTTTCCCAACTGTATGATCTCAGACTGATCACTTTCTACACTATCTTCCGTGGTATCCCCCCGCCACCCCCACAAGTTCAAATCCTCCCGAGCAGCTCCAGCAAATCTCCCCACCAGTTCCTTTCCAATTCAGGTCCAATCTGTCCTTCTTTTACAAGTCACCTCTACTCCAGAAGGCATTGAAATGATCCAAAAATGTGATTCCTTCTCCCCTGCACCAGCTCCTCAGCCAGGCAATCATCTGCTCTATTCTCCTATTCCTACCCTCACTAGCTCGTGGCACTGGGAGTAATCCAGATATTCCTAGCCTCGAGGACCTACATTTTAAATTCCTATGTTCTTCTATTCTCTCCTCAGAATCTCATCCTTTTCTCTTCCTATATCGTTAGTTCCAATGTGTAAAACGACCTCTAGCTGATCCCGAAATCCTTTGAGAATATTCAGCACACTCAGAGGTATCTTTGGTCCTGGCTCCAGGGAGCCAACATACCATTCTGTTGTCTCGCTGTCAGCCACAGAAACATGTCTGTGCCTCTGATTAGACAGTCCCCTATTACAATCAATCACTTGGAACCTGGCATACCCCTCGTTACATTAGAGCTAGTCTCATCACCAAAAAATCTGGCTGTCAGTGCTACATTCCCCTGAGAGTCCATCAGCCCCAAAATTTTCCAAAACAGCCTATTTATTTGAGATGGGGATAACCACAGGAGACTTCCTGCTCCTATGATGCTGCTTGACCTGCTGTGTTCATCCAGCCCCATACTTGTTATCTCGGATTCTCCAGCATCTGCAGTACCTTTTATCTCAGACTCCTACACTACCCGCTTCCCTCTCCTACCTTTCCTGGAGGTAACCCATCCACCCGACTGTATCATCTGTCTATCTCTCTTCCTGCAACCGCCATCCGTCACATTCCCTGGCTCCTGTAAATTCCTCATTGCCTCTAAATGCTGCTTCAACCAATCCATGCGATCCGATAGGATTTGCAACCAAACAGACTTCCTGCAGACATAATCATCAGGAACATGGAAACTCTCCCTAATCTCCCACATCCAACAGGAAGAGCACATCACTCTACTAAAGGTCATCTGTGCACCTTAATCTACAGACCCAGAAATTAGTACTATCTTACTGCTCCCAAAACATTGCTCCAGCCGAGCTTAGTATACATGTTTTTATATTTTTAAAGTTTAATCAACACAGAACTCAATAACAACAGAAATTGAAAAAAACCCCACTCTACTCACTATTGTACATTTACAAAAGAAAACTAGTAAGGTTACACTTTAAAATGCCACTTAGCTGCTCCCCTACTGTGAGTTCCCACACACAGGTTTCTCCAAGGTCAGCTGTGAATTTCACTGTTTATTTTTCTAACAGGAACAGTACAGCAGAACTGCAAAATCTGCACGAGAGAATTATACTGAATGTTTCATATCATATCATAGAATCCCTGCAGTGTGGAAGCAGGCCATTCAGCCCATCAAGTTGACAATGACCCTCCAAGGAGAACCCACCCAGATTCACACCATCTCTGTAACCCTGCATCTCCCATGGCTAATCCACCTAGTCTGCACAAGTCAAAGATGTTTGTGAACAAAGGTACTGCAATCACCACTAAGTGACTACGTCTTTTTTTTTCATTTAATCACTTTGAGAGGTCAAACATTGTGCAATTATTTACCAGCACCCCATCCTCCAGGTCTCTCTTGACCCCTATGAACACCATTTTGAACTAATTTCTGCATTTTCTTATATTTATTCCTTCCCCTTACGTTACAGATCTATACCTGCTTTAGGTCCTTGTCTCAAATGCTGTTAACCTTCATGATTCAGTGGTTACAAATCACTGAGGATGCTATGACTCCCATTTCCTATATGTCATCTAAATGTTTACAAGTACCAAGTCCAGATAAACTGTGCATTCCCTTGATGCATTGAATCAATTTTGATTCTTGAAGAAAATTTTGCCACCAATCAAACTAGATATAATCAAAAAAGATATTTGATCAAACTCTTCCATAAAAGGGCAAGTTTTATACGTTCACTTTTTTAATTTTAACCCATTAGAAAGCAAACTGCCTCCATTCTTCTGCTAGCTAGGGGTCTGTAACACATTATTCTTCTAAAGAATCAATCAATTTTGCTAATCTCCCAGACAACCGTGACATATAAAAAGGTCTTTAATGTCCACAATCAATTTGCAATATTTAGCACGCCTAAATATTATATCTACTCCCACTCTTACCTTTTAGTCACTGTTCTGATATTCCCATGATACCTCATTCCCGCATCCCCCTCAAACACTCTCTGGTCCGGTAGCCAAACTTCTAGCAGTCATAGATGCATGTACAATCTCAACACAGAACATTCCCTGACTTCCGTTTCAACTTCTGTCTTTTTGGCTTTAAAATATTGCTCAACTTATAGTCATCTGGTACAGGATCAGTACTTGTTCAGTTTAAAGTACTTAGCCAAAAAGCAATATGGAGATCCAAGAAGCTGCTTTTTCTGGCTTCAAATTTCAGTAATTTTGCCCTTTGTAGCATGTTTAAACAGTCTAGTCCATTCAAAAAGTCAACCAATTCCAATTCTGACACTATATAGGATTTGTTATTAAATTTAGTTCTTTTTCGCATCTAGAAACATGTTGAGTGAATTCAGCTGCTGACGAAATTGATCAATGACATTTGCAGGTCAGTTTACACTGCCCAAGGAATGGCAAATGCTGTCAGAGACCCACTTCAAGAAGTGGATTCTTATTACAAATCAAATGCTGTGCAAAATCATAGCTATTGGTTTGGTGTATGTGCCATCTATCTTATCAAGTTATTCTACATTTTCTGTAAGAACAATCAGCCCCTTAAGCCCACTCAATGAACAAATTTCTCATCTCAGTCCAAGATGGTTAACATCTTATCCGGATCCTGTCACAGCATTCTAGTTTTCCCAGTTAAAGGAAACAACCTACCAATGTCAACCCTATCAACTCCCTTCAGCGTTAATGAGATCACCTCTCATTCTTCTTAGCACAACACTTTCTTCTAAACTCAAGAGAATAATAACTCTGGAGGCTTAATCTACTCAGTTTCTTATCCCAGGAAGAAGTCGAGTGAACCTTCATTATATCACTTCCAAGGGCAAATACATCCTTTTGTGATGAACGGTATGTAATACATATTATCACTTTCAGAATCTGGATTGTTCTATGAAGAGACAAAGACGTGGACGACTGTATGAAAAGATTTTATTTGAAAGAAGTTAAGCAAATTGTTCTGAAACAATAACCCAAATCCCACTTTGTCCAGAAAGCAAAAACTGGTGTCAATGGACAGATGTGTATGATTGTTAGGTTATGATAGGCAGTGTAATCACATTAAGGCAAATAGTTCTGTTGAGAGTTCAATTCAGACAACATCAGCCTTGAGGTCAGAAACGTAATTTAACTTCTCTTCTAGCAGGAGTGCAAGACAGTTTAGGGAAGGCAGCTGCCCCTAGATTGCGAAGCTTCTGGGCAGGGACAGTTTGAATAGAACTCTGAAAGTTGTTTGAACAAAAAAATTTTAAGCTGTCAGATTGTTGACATGTTAATGATATCAGAATCAAAAAAAAGTCATCTAATTGTTTCCACAGCCCAAGGAAAAGAACTTGGAAAGAATCAGTCAAGTAGAAACCCGTAGCGTTGATATATGGTTGTAACTTCTCCTGACTGCAGTCTCTACAATGGACGCTATTGGGAAGCAAGTTGAAACTTGACTTTGATATTTGTGTAAAAATCTCTCTAACTGTATTCACACACAAATAACTTTGTTTTGCGCGTGTAATAAAATGACGTTGTGTTGTTAAAGAAAATTTGCAGCCTCATGTGAGTATGTTTCAATGATTAACCATCATGTTAATTAACTAAACAAATTAAACTCAAGATAGATTAAGCCAGGATTTATTCTGGGATCTGACTTAAGCCTCAGTAGTACCATCAGCTGGGATCCTAACACTTCCTTAAACATGGAGAATAAATCTACACACTGACTTCCAGATCTGACATCAATGAAACCCTATACAGTTGTAGCAAAACATCTTCATTCATATACTCCATATTCCTTGTAATAGAAGCAAACAAGCATACCAAAATTCTAGGCAATGACCACCTCCAATGAAACAGAAACTAACCACCAGCCCCTGACGTTCTGTGGCATTACCATTCTTGAATTCCCCAGTGTCAACAGCAACATTACCACTGATCCAAAATTGTGCTGGACCAGTCATGTAAATACAAAAACAAGTCAAAACCTGTGAATTCAGTAGTGAGTAACTCACCTGCAGACTCCCCAAAGCTTGCCCACCATCTACAAAGCACAAGTCAGGAGTGTGATGGAGTACTCCCATTTGCCTGGGAGTGGCATGGCTCCAACAATTGAAAAGATCAACACAATCTAAGAAAAAGCCACCTGCTTTGTTGGCAACTCATCACTATAATTGCACAATGACAGTGTGTACCATCTACAAGAAACAATGCAGCAACTCACCAACGCTCCTATGACAGCACCTTCTAAATACATCCTAAATACATTCCTAACAGTTCGTGGTCCCACATAACACAAACTGTGGCAGTTCAGGAAGGCATCTCACCTCCACCTTCTCAAGGGGAAACAGAGAATGGAAATAACTGCTGGTCCAGCCGGCAACTGCCCCATCCTGGAAACGAGTAAATTTTAAAAATGCCTTCCTGCATATTAATTTAGTGTTCCTTGTACAAGTACAGCCATTTCTTTCTGAACCCAACATTTTACTTTCATTCCTTTTAAAACATATTTTATTTTTAATACCAAAATGAATAAACCCATAGTTGGAAAAAACAACTGACATATGGTGGCTTATAGAAAAAGTCTGCCCCAATTTTTAAGAGATAGCAAGAACTGCAGATGCTGGAGTCAGAGACAGTACAGTGTGGAGGTGGAGGAACACAGCAGGCCAAGCATTACAGGAGCAGGAAAGTTAACGCTCCTCTGAGAGGAGCTCCGTATTGAGGCACTGTCAAAGGTCCCCAGCCTGGTGACCCTCTGATGGGGCAGGCTCTGTTATTTCCCCTCAAATGGCATAACAAGGCTGGTGGCTGCCAATTAAGAGACCATCTCCAGGGACAGTGGCATGAGTAATACCAGGACCTTAATTTGGTCTTGATGGAGGTCTGCAAAAAAAAAAAAATAATCAGCCTACGTGTAACTACTGAATTAAAATTAAATTGAAGGAAAACAATTATTATTGCAATTCATAAAGTACTTGGAGGAACACCTGAAGTCTCGTAACATACAAGACTATGAGCCTAGTGTGGGAAAGTGGGACTAGTTTAGGCAGCAGTGTATTTTTGATGGTATTGACTCAAAGGGCCAAAGGGTCTCTTCTGAACTGCATGACTTTGTGTACCAGTATGGAAGACCATCTGTTCAGCAGGATAGTGCAACACAAGCACAGATGAGTTATGAGAGATGCATGAAAGTCTCCACAATCTTTGCAAACTGAATGTCACTTTGAAATCAAGATATGGCTAAGTTCTGTCCTAATAGCATTTTCTTCTTTCAGTTTTTAAGTTAGCATTTTCTTCTATTCTGGTTTTGTAAATGACTGTATGTTTCAAAATTAATTTGATACTGCAGACTATTTCTGTTTTCAAAAAATTCTTGTATAGATGAAACCCAATTGTTGTGCTCCATCAAATTTCTTTTCAGTTCTGAAATCATTAGGAACCATTGCTGTGATACTTAGCTGAATGTCTTGATGCTCTTTTTCTTAGTTCAAATGCGCTAATGTACAAAGCATCTGTTTCAATTTCAGAAATGATTCAAGACCTAACATTTTCAAGTCATTAAGGCTGACTTTCACTATAAAATTCACTGTTTTGTCCACTGCAAGATAAAATATTATTTTGATGAGAAATCTGAGCTGTGGTAATTAGAATTATTCCAGAGACATACAATTCCAGTTTATACAATATCTCAGCCAGTTGGATTGCTCCTTTCAAAATCCATCTGCTTGCAATTACAGTGTACATTGCGGTTACAGCAGCATTACTCAATCAGGGATGCACTTGAATGTGTCACTCTTCCTGCCTCCATTCCCTTACATAAAAATCTAACAACCTCAGAATACATGCCAAATGTCAAAATGGCATACTGTGCATCAAGTACTGAATTTAATACTCCTGATTATTCCACGTTTTTTTCACTCCCAATGAAAAATAAAATGCTGGGATATGTAGTTTCGGATCAAAACCAAAAGTAATACATACCTTCGCACATCAGGAAATTGTAATCAGTTTATTAGACAAATTGTTCAGAGTAAAAAGTATTTCAATACAGATTGGAGGTTTCTAGTAACAAATATACTTTATACCAGCTGAACTAACAAATGCCATATGTGCTGGCAATGCTTCTCAGCAGGAATGATTCTTATTATTTCTGACTGTTGCTAAATCCACTATTGTTAGCCAAGTATCAAGGACAAACTGAACAGGTGAAACTGAAGAATGGAAATCTAAAGGACAAAATAAAATTAATTCGGCAAGATGTTTCAAATAAAACTGTTATGCACCCATTCATAATTAAACATTATTTAAAATGCTTATTTAGAAATCTGATGAGACTAGATTATCACATAGCAAAATGAATCTGCTTCAAGAGCAGGACTGGGCTTGCCTGCTTAGTCAGACATCAGGGTAGAATGCGAGCCACCATGCCACAAACCTTTCACAGGCTTGCCTGAAATTTCTTCCATATTATATTAAAATAATCTAATGACTCTCAATTTACGGTCACAGAGGGAAAATGGCCACACACACTGAACCATGTTTTCTGTTTGCAAAAATCAACACTAGTGAGGTTTTCAAGGGGCAATACCCTGCAAACAGTGGAATTAACTATAATTGACATAGATGAGCAAGCACCAGATTGTTTGTGAGATAACAAGCATGGGGCTGGATGAACACAGCAGGTCAAGCAGCATCATAGGAGCAGGAAAGCTTGACGTTTCGGGCCTAGACCCTTCATCAGAAATGGGGGAGGGGAAGAGGGTTCTGAAATAAATAGGGAGAGAGGGGG
>JAHRHZ010000013.1:14348116-14387941 GCA_024137785.1 Ginglymostoma cirratum | reverse complement strand
GACTGGGAGGTGCAGTTGTTTGTTGCGAACTGAGCGCAGGTGTTCTGCAAAGCGGTCCCCAAGCCTCCGCTTGGTTTCCCCGATGTAGAGGAAGCCACAACGGGTACAGCGGATGCAGTATACCACATTGGCAGATGTGCAGGTGAACCTCTGCCTGATGTGGAATGTCTTCTTGGGGCCTGGGATTGGGGGGAGGGAGGTGGTGTGGGGGCAGGTGTAGCACTTCCTGCGGTTACAAGGAAAAGTGCCGGGTGTGGTGGGGCTGGAGGGGAGTGTGGCGCGGACAAGGGAGTCGCGGAGGGAGTGGTCCCTCCGGAAGGCAGATAAGGGTGGGGAGGGAAAGATGTCTTTGGTGGTGGGGTCTGACTGTAGATGGCGGAAGTGTCGGAGGATGATGCGTTGGATCCGGAGGTTGGTGGGGTGGTATGTGAGGACGAGGGGGATTCTTTTTTGATTATTGTTGCGGGGACGGGGCGTGAGGGATGTGTTCCGGGAAATGCGGGAGACATGGTCGAGGGCGTTCTCGACCACTTCTCTCTCCTTCCTGGACCTCTCTGTCTCCATCTCGGGCAACCACCTAGAGACAGATGTCCATTTCAAGCCCACTGACTCCCACAGCTACCTGGAATACACCTCCTCCCACCCACCCTCCTGCAAAAATGCCATCCCCTATTCCCAATTCCTTCGCCTCCGCCGCATCTGTTCCCAGGATGAGACATTCCAATCCCGCACATCTCAAATGTCCTCATTCTTCAAGGACCGCAACTTCCCCCCACAGATTGTTTGTGCACTGCTTACAACAGATGCACCGGGCAATTCCTTTGAATCACCAGAGGAAGTGGTGGGGGCTGGTACAATTACGACGTTTAAAAGGTATCCGGGTGACTATATGATTAGGAAGAGTTGAGAGGGATATGGGCCAAATGCTGGCAAATGGGACTAGGTTAATTGAGGATATCTGGTTGGTATGGACAAGTTGCACTGAAGGGTCTGTTTCCATGCTGTACATCTCTTTGGTTCTATTTGTAACATATTTAGGTATGGTCAGTAAGTCTGCAGATGACACTAAAATTGGAGGAGGTGTGGTGGCCAGTGAAGAAAGTTACCTCAGAACAACGGGATCTTGATCACATGGGCCCATGGACCTGCTGAGTAATTCCAGTATTTTTTGTTTTTAATTCAGGACATCCAAAGTTTAATCTTAGGAAACAGTAATACGAGATGGATTTTAATTTAGATAAATGTGATGGGCTGCATTTTGGAAAGGCAAATCGGGGCTGGACTTATACACTTAATGGTAAGGTCCTGGGGAGTGTTGCTGAACAAAGAGACCCTGGAGATCAGGTTCATAGTTCTTTGTAAGTAAAGTCACAGGCAGGTAGGATAGTGAATACGGCATTTGGGATGCTTGCCTTTATTGGTCAGTGCATCGAGTATAGGAATTGGGAGGTCATGTTGCAGGTGTACAGGACATTGGTTAGGCCACTGTTAGGGTATTGCATACAATTCTGGTTTCTCTCCTGTAGGAAGGATGTTGTGCAACTTGAAAGGGATCAGAAAAGATTTACAAGGATGCTGCCAGAGTTGGAGGGCTTGAGCTATAGGGAAAGGACAATAGCCTGGGCTATTTTCCCTGGAGTGTCAGAGGCTGAGGTTTATAAAATCATGAGGATAAAGGATAGGGTAATAGGCAAGGTCTTTTTCCCAGGGTGGGGGAATCCAAAACTAGAGGGCATATGTTTAAGGTGAGAAGGGAAAGATATGAAAGGGACCTAAGGGGCAACTCTTTCACGCAGAGGGGTACCACATGTATGGAATGAGTTGTCAAAGGAAGTGATGGAGGCTGGTATGATTACAACATTTAAAAGGCATCTGAATGAGTATGTCAACAGGAAGGGTTTACAGGGATGTGAGCCAAATGCTAGCCAATGGGTCTAGATTTATGTAGCACATCTGGTCAGCATGGACGAGTTGGACCAAAGGGTCTGTTTTCGTGCTATATATGTCTATGACTCTATATTTACACATGAAGTAATTCACTAGATAGAACTATTTCAGTCAAGTTTTAACCATCTCTTACAGTATCCTATTATGCACAGGGTTAAATGGAAATCTATGCAGACACATATTTTCGAGTGGAACGTTGCAGATGTGGTTGTATGGGACAGTGGAAGGATATACAAATAGAAAATGTACCAACTGTAAATCATAGACAGTTGTTATTTTTTCAAGCAAAAAAAGTGAAAATCATACCAATTTATAGGTATTCTCTTTGACTTGGGAAATTGATAGTTTCTATTAATTTACTTAGCATGTTAAGAGCATCTTGTCATATGCAATTTATTTTTAAGTCTAAGAGGGATGAACTTGATCAATGCCAGTTTCATAAACCAGGCAACATACGAATCAGCAGCCTCTTTTCCAGTGCATTTGTTTTCTTTGAAAATCACTGAAATCAATAGAAAAGAAAATTGGACAGTGTAAAATGATTCACCATGACCCTTCTCCACACTAGACGTGTTGATCAATTTCATCTCCTAAATATAACTTGCAGCAAAATCTTTGCTTTTTGCATTCTGGACTAGTGCCCAAAAGGAAGATGTCTAGAAAAATCAGCTGAATAATGTTTGACTGGAACAGAACTCTCAACTTCCAGAAAACTAATACAAAAGCAAAACACTGTAGATGCTGGAAATCAAAATGTTCTGATGCAAGGTGATCAAATTGAAAGGTTATCTCCACAAATTCTGCCTGACCTGCTGAGTAATTCCAGTATTTTTTGTTTTTAATTCAGGACATCCAAAGTTTAATCTTAGGAAACGGTAATACTTATTTCCTGCAATTAACAACAAAAGGCTTCTCCATTCTTATTAAAGTCAATTGACATTTCAGTTTGTTCAGTTTTTTTTTAAGCCTCTGTAGTCTTAAAAACCCAGAACCACCGGCTAACTTTTCAAACATTTGTATTTAAAACATTTCCTTTATCATGTATGTAAGCATTAATTTAGAGCAGTCAATTTAAAAAGCATAAGATCACTTTTAAAATACATGATTTCCAACCCCCGGCCCAATGTAACGGTCATCAAGATAAGAGACTGCCAAAAGTTTGAACTACCCACAAAGACGGTCATTCATACAGGAAACCACAAATAGAAAATACATTCAGTTCCCAGTACCTCACTTTGAATGCCTAACCAACACTAACTTTTTTATAAGGTTACAAAACAGTCAAGACATTTTTCTATTATGAGCAAGTCCAAATACAACACAACTCACTTCAATTGGAAAACACCTTCATTGAAAAAATATTTAAAAGTAATAATTAATGCAGCAAGCAGTAACCTTCTTTCCATTATAATTGCTACATTAAAAATCATTAATAAGATCTCTCCTTCACTGTGCCACTTCCTATTGCAGTGCATGAATACCTTTATGGGGAGAATTACTAGATACAACATGCACGGTAAAAATTATAATTGAGGCTTTTTTTTCAAGAAATGGAAGAAAGTGAATTTTGTCTATGCCACATAATATCTGACCTCTTACAAAAATATTCCTTGCAATAACTCAACATTATTGTTAAAGTCCAATTCCATCAGAAAACTGATAGTATACAAAAATACACCAGTAGGAAATATGAAATAGAGGTATAAATGTGTTAGAGTCGTCTTAGATCTGAGAGCCAACATGAAGCAATGGGGGATTGGATGTTGGGCACCCTTAAACTACTCCAAAAAATTTGTGTTTGATGCCTAATAGAAACTCATCATTACAAGGCTTGTGTAGTCTAAGAAATAAAAGAATGATGACATTGGACCACATCCCCATAGGTTATATAACAAAAATACAGTGACAATAAAGTAAAAGGTTAAGTATGCTAGTCAAAAGTATGAGGTGGTATTTTCAATGACTACAGTGTATGACGCAAAATAAAACAGAAATATTAATCTTAGGGTTTAATTCACTTTGAATGAACAGCATTTATGAGCAACAGACTATTTAAGGTCTTCACTTGCATGCTGCTTTGCCACTGTAAAATTCTCTATCTTAAAAAAACTAAATTATATGTAGGACTGCCAGAGACGCCACCCTTCGCTTCAATGTGTACAAAGAAAAAGACATGTTTACGTGCAGACTTTTCATTTCAAATACAATTCAGTTATTAAAGAAAGAAGTTGCATCACACAACAATGCACAACTCCATTTTATATCTGGGCCCTATGGTAATTGTGATATAACAAGGTGCAGAGCTGGATGAACACAGCAGGCCAAGCAGCATCAGAGGAGCAGGAAAGCTGACGTTTTGGGTCTAGACCCTTCCTCAGAAACTATCGCTATGGTGATTATAATGGTTTATCTTTGTGAAAACACTTGCATTTAAATAAAAGGCATAAAGGAAGATAGGAGAATCTATACATGCATGTACTGCATTAAACACTGCAATTATATAAAAAGGTCCTGTGCACACAAACCAGGACATTTGATAATTGGTCTGTGCAAGCGTTTATATTTGTATACTGTTATGGAGCACTAAACCATATGCCTACCATAAAAGTCAATTTTTTTTGAGAACAACCTAGGTTAATTTTGGTCATTTTGAACTGGACAGACACACAAAAAAAACTCATTATTCTTGCAAGTTATATTAAATTGTATAGAAGGAAACAATCAAAGCAATGAAGTGTGATATTTCTATCCACTGGAATCTACGCTCACTGATTTTACTTCAAAATCAAGATATTTTATAATGTCAACTGCTGCCATATGCCTGTATACTGTGACCTCCTACCTAGTAAAATATGCACACTACAGCAATTGTCAATTCGCCAAGGACAGAACATAGGTTTAAAAATACATATCGCCTTTGAGATTTGCTGCAGCCAGAAGTATTTTTATGGCAATTTTAAATGAAATTAATGTTTTCTGGCTATTAATATTGCAAAAATAGATTGTCATAGGTTTTCCTTTCCTGATATCTTAAAATTTTTATCCCTCCTTTGGTGGAGGAGGGCTGCATATGCAAGTTATATAAGATTTCCTTTGTGCATTTGTGTAACAATGTTGTCAATAAATTCATTATAAACTACAACTAGGGAAGACAGAAAATCTACCATTAATATGAGGTGACTGAACTTTTCCTCATGACCACCATGTTTCAACCCCAATAATATAGAGTTATGGATTTCAGAAAGAAGTTAGGGCTTCTTGTAAAGTCTTAATCCCTCAATATTGGAAAAGATTATTAAGCAGTAACAGAAGAACTCCAACTTCAGTACAGTAGCATGATTAGAGCTGACACCTACGATTTCCAATGCGGTGTGACTGAACTTAGATCAGTGCAAGTCAAGAGGTTCTCCAGAGGCTTGTTTGATCAAGGCATTACTTTCCTTCTCTTGTGTTATGGACATTGGAATTTCCGAGATATGTTTTCAAATGTCTCCTTTAATTTCAAATGAAACAGAACATTCTGACAGTAATGTCATACTAAACAACTTGGCTTGAAAACATGCCGATGTAATATGGTTGTGAGGAGGGAAGCAACCCATATAGAGACGTATTGAGATATCAGGTGACAGCTTTCTCACCTTGGACAGTTAGAGACAGCGAGGGCACGCGAGAGACAGAGCGAGAGAGATAGGGAGGGAGGGAGGGGGAGAGAGCGCGAGCGCAAGCGCAAGTGCAAGCGAGAGCGCGCGAAAGAGACAGCGAGAGAGAAAGAGTGATAGAGTGTGCGCAAGAGAGAGAAAAAGAGAGAGACTAGTGCAGTTCAGCGAAGGGAGCCCACCAAACAGCTTTGAGTAACTTTAGACATGTATTTGTAAGGCTACACATCCACCACATGTGCAGTGCACAGTTAAAGGAGTTGTAAGATGCATTTGGTTTGTGTTAGTTATTGCAAGAGCTCCTTTTGTTTAGTCTGATATATTAGTTGCTTGTTAAGTAACACTAAGTCTGTGTTGATTTGAATTTGTTTGTGACAGGAAAAGTCTTAAAATACAAAATCTTGTTCTTCAGTTATTTCAGTCGTTACTAGGAAGTTACTTTTAGAAGTTATAGTATCAACAGGGAGCATAACACCTTACCTTTTGAAAGGCTAAATGTGATCGAGTATGCTTCCACTGTGAATTAGGAATCAAAAATTGGACAAGTTACAGTGAAATGGTGTCAACAAGCAATTCAATCAGATTTCAGTGTGTCTTAATAGCTATCTTTATTCACTCAACATCCGTTACCATGGTCTTTGTATCAGAAGTAACTGAAACAAAGTACACATTGTGAATCACAATTAGAAAATCCAATTTGCTACCTATCATTAAGTAACAACTGTTTTCAATATGATGGCTACAAACAAATCCACCCATCCCCCAAAAAAAAAACCCTACAGATATTCAATCACAGGGTTGACCAGGGAAAAACGTAGAACAGACGGAATTGTTGAAGAGCTGCCCGCAAGTCATGACTGGGCTTCTCTCTGACTTGTACAGAAAAAGAATCAACCAGCAAATAAAAGTAGCTCGAAGTTGTATTGGTGAGCGAGTCACCAAGTAGGAGTCTTTTGCTGGGGCTAGCGAAGTGCAGGAGGGGAGACCAATTTGCCAATTTTCTGGGGATGGATCATTGGAAAATGGGACATGAGCTATCTGCTTGGACCTGGTGAGGGGACTGGGTTGGGCCATCTGACAGGGCTGCAGCTTCATCTGCCAAATTCTAGGGTGGGAAGGCACCATGTCGAGGAGGCTGCAAATAGGGTTGGGTGGGGTGGGTGTGATGAGGAGGAGTAATTTCAAGGGAACGGGTGAGGGGAGAAGACAGCTTCAAGAGGATGAGAAATAGGCTTTGGGGGACAAAGGGTGTAGGGGGTGCGGGGTGGGGCAAGAAAGAGATTGCAAATGAGAAGACTTGTAGACCTGTCCACAAAATGGTATACTCAGCTAACACTGCAGCAAAAAAAAAACTTAAAAATCAATGAGATAATGAATTCCTTGCAAATGAATGTGGAATTTCTAGTTTTGCCTGCATATTTTCAGAACTTACTATATGGGGGGAAAGGTGTTGATGCTGTCATAAATTTACACTTTGTCAAAGGTTGAATTGTATCCAAGGCTGAGGTTTGAGATTCAGTAGGAAAAATAGTAACTGCTTGGTTAAATCCTTCCAGCTTTGTGCACGTGAGTTAGAAGCTCATCAATAATCTGCGGAAATTATGTTTGAGTTGGGGGGGGGAATGCTTTCTGTGACCAGACATGTGCAAACTACTTAAAAAAGACTGTTGCTAACTTATTTCTGATGTCTGTTGCCAATTCAAATACTGTGCTATCTCAAAGAAGTCCTTTGTATGTTACAGCTTAAAATTTAATTCAGTGTTCAGAATTATTGAGGACATGGATGAATTCTTCCAATTCTACTTTGATGCAAGTCTAAGTAACCCTGATATCAATACAATTGCAGAGGTATTATTATTACATAACTGCATCAACTAATAAATTAGTTAGTGAGAATGAAAAGGAACACCACAAAACCAAAAGTAGCCTTTCAGAAAAATAGTTAATTTGACCCCTCATCAACAATATCAATAATGTACTTCACAATGTTAATAATTATTATTTTTGCAAAATACTTCATATTTTGATTTAGTTTACATTAAGATACTCACTACATCATCTATTAATCAATTTACTCAATTATTCAGGTTCTGGATAAACCTAGAAAAAAAAAACTTTGCTTGGTAGACTCAGGAGCTTTAATTCAGAGACAACTCTCATTGCTCCGTTCTCTTGTCTTGTTAAACATCCCATTCAGCACATCTGTTGGGGGTAAATACTGCCCATCTCCTTCCCGTCCATTTTGGCTGTTGACCCACAGACTTGACAGCTAACAAGCATTCCGTATCTTTCTTCACAATGTGAATTTCTTTGCATAATATCTTTATTATCATTACTTTGTTTGTGAATGAATGGATCAACATGAAAGCCTTGATGGAAAATAATCAAGGAGGGACAACACCTTCCTGCTAGCTATATATTCCACAAAGCAGTGGTGGTAATGCAGCTCTCATCACCATGATTCCTTGACCTGAGCGTGCACTCCTCTGTCACATTTTCCTCCTTTGAACATTTCACAATGAGAGGTGTGGAATATTCAAAATTTTTGTTCCATACACCCCTCTCTCTGCACTACACCGACAAACTTCACCTGCCTTTCCTCCCTTAATCTCTCCCTCCACGTATTACATGCTACTATCCTCTTAGCATCTCATCTGACATTTCTACTCCCACCATATCAATCACAATAAGTCTACCTCCGATTGCTTCCCTGCATCACTTCCCTTCCATGCATGAATACCATCTCATTCGGTGTCCACTTGTGGAAAAAAAAAATCCCTAATTCACTTACAACTACACTTTTAAAATTTCAGTCTAGCCTTGCACTCACTTAGACATTTCCACAACTGTAGATCCAAAACTATACCTTCATCTCTACCTTTGATGCCATAGTTTCTACTAAAAACATTTCTATTTAATGATCATTGTCAACTATCCCAATGCAGTTCTCATCTCAACTCCTTTAAAATTAAGGGATACAAACTTGAAAGGATGTGGTAGACAACCAGCTTAGCCATTTACTGCCCAATATGGATGGACCATACAGAGCTCTCATCTGCTAAAGCTGCTCATTATGTCAGGAACATCCAAAGATAAATCCCTGTTTCTTTCCTTTCCTTGTGTACATCAGCTTAAACTCCCTTCCACTGTAATAAAACAAAAACAGAAACTGCTGGAGAAACTCAGTAGCTTTGGCAGCACCTGTAGAGAGAACAGAGTTAGCATATAGTCTAGTGACTCTTCTTCAGGACTTCTTCACTTTCATTTTCATCCTTTCCCCTGCATCTTTCATCTTTGCTTCAAACAATAAATACGTGGAGTTCAGGGGCTACTTTATCACTAAGATATTAGCTTCAACCCTTCTGCAAGCACTTTAGGACAAGCTTTCTATAAAGCTGACTCCCGATCCTAGCTTTGTACTCAAAGTATCAAGTTACTTCCCTATCTCACCACAATGCATTCCCAATGCGAGCTTGTCTACACGAACTAACTCCTGCTCCCTTAACTCCATTCCCACTGCACTGTTGACAACACAAAACTCATTCCTGGTCTTCATGTTATTCAATAGTTCTCTTTCTTCAGGCACTGTCCTTTAAATGTGTCATCATCATCCCTTTCACAAAGAAAGCAACCCCTTGAGCCAACCATCCTTCCAAGTTACAACTCCACCTCTACCCTCACCAAAGTCCTTGAACGTATTGGCAATTCTGAAATCCATGCCCATCTTCCCCAGAACTCCATGGGTGAATTGCTCTAACCTGACCCACACCCACCATGCTCAAATGCCTTTTACCAAAGTCGCAAAAATATCCTATGTAACTGTGGTTAAGGTGAAGTATCCCCGTACTTTCGAATGTGTATGCAGCCTTTGGGATGCCTGAACACACTATCCTTCTCCAAAGCTCCTTACACTCCCCCAGTTTGATTCTCATCCATTTCATCGCAGCCAGACGACAACTTGCAATGACTTCTCATGTCCCTGCACCACGACCTCTATTATCCCTGAAGAATCTATCCTTGGCTCTCTTTCTTTTATTCATTCACTGTGGGTATGTGGGTATCACTGGCTGGACCAGCATTTATTTCCCACAGGGCTGTTAAGAATCAACCACATTGCTGTGGGTCTAAAGTTACATATAGACCAGACCAGGTAAGGGTGTCAGATTTCCTTTCCTAAAGGACATTAGTTATCTGCCTATTGAGATCATCATCTGAAAACACAGTATCTGTATTTTTTGTACGCCAACCACACCCTGTTCTCACCACCACCTTCATACCAATTCCATTTTATTTTCATTCTTTCATGGGACATGTGTGTCACTGGCACCCCAGCATTTATTACCCAGCTCAAATTTCCCAGGGGGCATGTAAGAGTCAAGCACTTTGCTGTGGGTCTGGAGTCACATGTAAGCCAGCCAAGGTAAGAAGGATGTCAGAGTACCTTCTCTAAAGGACATTAGTGAACCAGATTTACTTTTCCAGACAATCGACTATGGTTTCGTGGTCATATTACACCCTTAGTTCCAGATTATTATTGAATTCAAATTCTACCATCTGCCATGGCAGGATTCAAACCCAGGTGTCCAAAAAATTACCTTGGCCTCTGGATCAAAAGTCTAGCGCTAATTATCACTAGGCCATCACCTACCACCCAAAAGTCTGCTTACCTGACATTCAGTAATTGCTGAACAGAAAACACTGTCCAATTAGAAGACCGAACCATCATCTCGAATCATACCTGACCCAGAGTTCACCTTCTGATCACTTACCTGTGCCATTGCCAAGACACGTGTTTCCCACTCTCTAGCATCCATCAACTTCTCCTTTGCCTCAGTTCATCCACCTTCAACATGCAAGCCCGTGCCTTTACCATCTCTAAGCTTCACAGGTCCAAGGTATTCCTGGTTCATTTCCCACATTTTACCATTTGTAACCTTAAGATCATCCATGACTTGCATTGATTTTACTTTTCTCATATTTCTTCCTTAAATCTCTCCATTGTCGAGCCCTCCTCTAATCTTGTCCAGTCTCACAACCCTCAGATATATCCATGTTTCTGTAATTCTAGCCAATCGAGTATCCCTAACTTTAAGTGCTCTAGCATTAGCAGCCATGTCTTCAGATGCCAAGTAACTGCTTAAACTTTGGAATTTCCTGCATAAGCTTCTCAATCTCTTTGACCTTTAGGACATACATTAAAAGATCTAATCTAGTTCAGATAATTCAATATTATATTCTGCTTTCTAACACTTCTCTGGTATGCCCTGGGATATTTTATTACATGATAAAATTATAAGTTGCCGTATTGGAAATTTCACAGTAGAAATGAAATGTATCGAGTTAAGTACTAACTAATATATTTGTATTTATAACTTAACGTTCCATGTAAAGAGTTTAATCAAGTTTACTTATGTTACACTTGGAAAATGCCAACAATCTACATGATGCACTGCAGTAGCTCATCAAAAGTGCTCCAATGACACCTTCCACACCTGTGACTTCTATCACCTAGAAAGTCAAGGGCAGCAGGTGCGTAGGAACACAACTATCTGCAAGTTCCCTCCAAGACACATAACATCCTGATTTGGATTTATATCATCACTCATTCACTGTTGCTGCTTCAGAAGACTGGAATGTTGTTCCTAACATCCTTGAATATCCCTACACCCTGCATTGAGGATATATGTTTCATAATCACTAGACAGTACAGAACCTGACAATTGTTTACATGACATGCTGTTGAAGCTTTTCATAGAAAAAAAAATTGAAAATGGGAGTAAGCATAGGCCATTTGATTTATCAAGCCTGCTCTGCCATGCAGTGTGATCATGGCTAATCCTCTATCTCAGTAGCATTAGCTGGTACAGAGTTCTAAAGGATCACCACCATCTAAGCAAAGAAATGTATCATTTCAGTCCTACCATGTATTCTGAGACTGTGACCTGTTGCTGTAGACCCCTCCCACTGGGCATTCAGTCAGTCCAGCCTGAAAGTCCAATGAGTACAGGCCCAGTGAACTTTACGATTGCCACCGCTTCTCCTCCATTCTGCAGAACAGCTTTGGGATCAGTGAGGGATTGTCATCGGTCATGGTCTCGTCTAATACTTTGTCTCTTTAACTAATGAATCATATCTAAATTGCTGCTTCTTAAACTCAATCAACCAGCAGAAATTTGATCACAAATTATTCACTGTCTAGGTAAGAGTAATCAGGAACCCCCAAATTAACAAAATCCCCTTGCAAGGAAGCCAACATAGTGTTTGCCGTCCTTTTTGCTTGCTGCACCTAGATGCTGGCTTTCATCTTGCACTCATCAGTACAGAATGGCAAGAATACCAAATCTCCTAAAGAACAGTACATTATATTGTATGAGAAGCAATGCTGACAGGTTGACAGGTGGGAGCCCCATGGCAATGTCTTGATCAATCAACATGCCTGGTTTGGATTCAAACAAAAAAAACTTACCAGTTATCTGTTCCCTGGTACATTCACAATGACAACTACAAAGTACAAGTCCACTTGCCAATCAATCAACACATTCTTTTCATGTAGAATGAATATTGTTATTCCTTTTGAGATTTTGTATTCACGTGATTCTATTCTCAAGAGTGCAAGATGGAAAGACTCAGTAGCACTTTTTTTTCAGCAATGCGCATCTGTCTTAAAAATCAAATTTTTTAGTTAAGTCAGGAGACGAATATTAAGCAGGTATAAAGAATAGCCAATGCAAATCTCACAATTCCCATTTGCCAGAATAGGTTCAAATGACCACAAACTTTTTAATCAAAAAGTACCTTACAGGAATGTTATGAAATAATCTGACGCCAAGCCACTTGAGATATTAAAGTGGATAATGAAAAAGTTGGTCAGTAGTAATATTTTAAGGAGCATTTTAAAGGAGGAAAGAGAGGTAAGAAGGCAACTGCAAGGGTTATCAGTTCATCAATGTCTAGTTGGCATTTAAGAGTTTCTGAAACATTAGAACTGCAAGTTCCCTTTATCTAAATGCCTTCCCTCTCAGGTAGTCTGCTAATCCTGCTGTCTTCAAGCCACCAAAAACGACCAGATGTAGTGTTTCTTGTTCTACAATTGGCTGATAGCTGCTTTAACTACATAAGGCCAAAAAACATGCAATGAGAGCTAAGTTACCATCACAAACTAAACCAGAAACTTCATGGAGCAGACCAATGGAGTCCTTTTGCACCCCTACAGTTATCTCTGGAGTTAGTGGTAGTCTGAAATGTTATCTACAAAATCACTGTCATGAGCATGCAGCTAAACACACTTATTCTGACACTAATGCGATCACAAAACCATTCCTTTCCAGCCATTCCAAGATAACACAGTATGGAGCTGGAGGAACACAGCAGGCATTCAGATTTCTGGTCCCAACACGAAACATTAACTTTTCTGCTCCTCTGATGCTGCCTGGCCTGCTATGTTCCTCCAGCTCCACACTGTGTTATCTCCGACTCCAGCATCTGCAGTTCTTGCTATCTCTGCCTGATTTCATTCCAAACGTTCTTCTCCATCACAACATCCTCTTAGCCAAGATCCTACAGTAACAGACACCAAGAAACATCTTTCATAACATTATTTCTCCCACAAACACATTGAATGAATAACATATGAATGTACTACGGAAAGGATTTAGCAGCGTACTCTGACAGTGGCATGAAAGGTATGAAATGTTCTTTGAGGATGATTTCACCTTTCAGTGACCCACACAAGGCATGCGTGCAGCACTGTTGCTATGCTCTCAGGGCCTCTAATTTAGTTTCAACACGAAGGCCTCTATTGTGTCACTTGGGAAATATTCTATCCATTCAGTTTCTCTTCTGCAATTGGGTGCAAGCTTGCAGCCTGCAGCAGTTCCTTCCTCCTGGAACCTCATCCCACTTTAAGTAGTGGTACTAAGCGCTGCAGGTCAGCTAGAATGGGTGCTAGCATCACATGCCACCAGGAGCTGTTTAACAATTGACCAGTAGCAGCACTGGTTGTGCTGAAATGTAAGCTAAAAATCAAGAAAATAAGGTGGTAGCTTAAGTTTAAGTTTGCTTACAGTCTGCCACAATTGAACCAAATGCAGACATAGTACAAAAAGGGAAGAAAAAAATACTCCTGAACCCACCAACACCATACATCCATGGGTATGTGCTGCCCCACTAGCTAGACAGACCCACTGGAAATGATAGCACAGTGCTGTACAATCAGGATGTAATTACCCTGGGAGTCCTCAACATTCGACTACTGAATCCATGAAGTATCTGTCATCAGATGAAACACATTCGCCATCATCTATCGCCACCCCTTGGCTGAAGAATCAGTATTCCTCCATGTTGAACACTAATGGAAAGTAGTACTGGAGGTGGAAAGAGCACAGAATATATTCTGGTGAGGAACTTCAATGTCTATCATCAAGAGCACCTTAGTAATAGTGCCCGACCTAGCAAAGTCCTAAAGAATAGAGCTACTCGACTGAGCCTGTGGCAGATGGTGAGAAAACTAATAAGAAAACCTACTTGACCTCATCCTCATCAAACTATCACAGATGCGTTAGAATATTGGAAGGGATGACCACTGCTCAATCCTTGTGGAGACCAAGTCTTGCCTTCACATTAAGAATACCATCCATTGCATTGCGCTAGCATCACCACAATTGCCAGAACTGCAGAGTGGATGTTCCATCTCAGCCTCTACCAGCATCACAGATTCAACTCACTCCACACGACACCAAGAAATGGCTGCAGGCACTTGATACTTCAAAGGCCCCAGCCCTGACAAGATTCTAACAATAGTATGGTGTTCCAGAATTACCTGTGTCTTTAATCAAACTGTTCTACTCCTGTTATAACACTGACGTCGAACCGGCTAAATGGAAAATTAGCCCAAGTGTGGATTGTCCACAAAAGTCAGGACAAGTCAACCTGACCAGTTATCTCCCTATCAGTTTACTCTCAATCACCAGCAGTAGAACAGAACAGACCTGCTCTCTTGTGCTTAGCTTGGGTTCTGCCAGGGCCACTCAGCTCCTGACCTTATTACAAACTTGGCCCAAACACAGTCAAAAAGAGCTGAACTCTAGAGGTGGAACGAGAGTGATTGCTCTAGAAATCAAGGCACTGACCTTTGGGTCAAAATTCTGCACTCTGTATTTAAGGTTATTACAGATATATGTACACCCAGGGGCTTGAGCAGTTCAAAAAGGCAAGAAAGACCACATCCTGTAAACAAATAACAAACAAGATTTAGCACAAGATACTTTGCAATTTTTCATGGTGCACGTGGGGAGAAGAGGTGTCATCAAGGTTACATCACTGGACTAGTGATCTAGACCTGGCTAATATTCTAGGGATATGGGCTCAAACCTCAGCAGGGCAAATAATGAAATTTGAATTTGAATTCCACAAAAAAGTTTGCAATTTTAAAAAAAACTAACCGAATGGTGATCAAGAAATAACTGTTGATTATTTGCTATTGTAAAAACCCATCTGGTTCACCAACATCCTTTAGGAAAGAAAGTCTATCATCCTTAACCAGTTTGGCTTACATGTGACTCCAGGCCAATAACAATGTATTTGACTCTTAACTGCCCTTTAAGCAATCAGGGATTAGTAATAAATGCTGACCGAGCCAACAATGCCCATATCCTGTGGGAGAATACTAAAAAATGTAAACATTGTAATGAAAGATAACTTAGCTCAAAATTTTGCCATTAGGAGAAACTAATTTCCACTTTCTTTTCCAATTGAATTATTAATTTTTGATGGTGTGATTATTGTCTGAAAGCGTAAGAATGAAGTCTGTTAGAAATGTGAAATATGAACAAATCTCCTTTCAGATCCTGACAGGAAACCCCAATTTAGTTGCAATATCTCTAACATACACCCACAGTTCTAATCATGTCCAAATGTATGCAATCTAGTATACTATCTGCAGTTAGCATAGCTCAGAATGTAATGTGCTGCACAATACATTTTAATTGTCCTTTATTTACTTATGATATGTAGTTAGGTTTTACAGTTCAGATATAAATGTTGCTGTGGCTATGAGACTCATCCATCTATGCATACCCAGACACATGCCAATAAATTACTATCTATATTGCTTTTAATTTTGGAATATTGCACTATGTAACACTATGGTTATCTCCAACTCAATATCTCCTTTGATTCTTTGCATTGCACAATAACAATCTCCACACTGCATCACTGTAGACGTCTTGTTTTATGTAAATTTAATGTAATGTCATAGCCTGAGAAAAAAACTTGCATTTGTAATCCTTTTATTGTCCTGAAGATACCATCAAATGTTTCAAAACTATTGAAGTATTATGGAGGTGTAGCTGGTTTTCAAATGTGAGGAAATATTGGTCAATAAAATGTCCTACAAACAACAAGGAGATCATGAGCCAAATAAACTGTATAACTGGTGTTAGTTTAGGTATAAATGTTGTCTAGGACACAATGCGAACTTTCCTGCTCTTCTTCAAAATAATGCCATAAATATTTTATTTGCATCTAAGTAGTCTAGGCCTCATGTTCAATTCTCCAGAATTCAGCCTGAGCTCCAAACATTCAGTTACAGGCAAGAATGCTATTATTGTGTTAATACAACTTAATTACTCTACCCCAGTGCCCAATAGTATCTTATGCAAATACATGATAATACCGGCATTTATAAATAGCCGTGTGACATTTGGTTTGCATCTCACTAGATCAGAATGACTCTGTTACGGTACCTACCTCAGCCTACCACATGCCAAAATATTTTTCACACACTGATGGGCTCAAATGCTCTCCCACAAGTTCCTATATGTTGTAAATATACATTATTCCCCTTTTTCCATTCTGTTGTTGTTGTTTCAGAGTTGTTTACACTGCTATTTGTTCAAACCATAAGGAACAGATTATTACAGAAGAGGTGGCACTGGGAGGTATGTACAAAAGCAGCTTCAACCAGCAACAAGAAGTTGAATGGTCTGTGGAGTGATACTAGTTGTCGATGACAATAGCCTTCTTACTGTTTTCTGGCCCACTGATAATTCCATCCCTCTGCAGTAAAAAATACTTAAAGCCAGTTTACTTTCCCTCATCAGTCGCTGCAAGCTGTAGCTTTTAATCAATAAGTCAGGAACCTTCTAAATTTGTGAACTAGTCATTCTGTGCCTCCTGCAAGGAAGAAGAAAACACCTGGAGAACAGGGATATTGACGAATTGCAAAAACTGGCAAGCCTGAGGGCAGAGATCAACAAACTCTTCCCAGTTGTTTTCCTCCTCCACCCTTAATACACATTTTTTTGTCTCCGTCTATGTGTAGGTGGAGTTTTATAAGGAGCTTAGAATTTTAACGAGCAGATTTAAACACCAACAGTTCATAAATGCTCACCTGTATCTAGAAACTCTTATTTTTATTTGTGATAAAAACAGTAATCCTTGTTAAATCTGGCTGCATTGTTAACCTGGGTCTAAAAGACAAGTACACTTGCATACTTTGACAAAATCTTTAACTTCTGTGATGACTCCAGGAATAGCAGGGCTTGACTTCCAGTGCCCTAGACTAGTGACGCAAGACAAAGTTAATCATTCATTATCTTTGCCACATTCCGCTAGCTTCCTGTTTCCCAGAACATCAACTTCAAGGTCATTTTCCTTATTTTAAAAATGTCCCTCTTCCAACTCATGCATAGCCTGGTACCAAATTATCTGAGGCAGTTCTCTCGGTATATTCAAGCACACATCCTTCACTATTCCAACTCCAGCTCAGTATTCCCTCCTCTCCACAAAACATTGGCTTTCTTCATGACCAACTGAGCTTTGCCACAGCTTTGACTTCTAAAGCCTGTTAAACATCCATTTGATCAAGCATGTAATCAGCTCTCTTTGCCCCTTTTGTGTTCGTCACCTTTGTGCATCCTGCACTCACCTTGGGATCCTACAAATATTGCTTCACCTGAATAGTACAGTATCATTAAAAGTTAATATTTATTCTATATCTGCTATATTAAATAAACTGAAGTGTATCAATGTGATCCAGAATCTAGACTGCATGTGACTTTGCTTGGTTTTGCTTACACCAACTGCTAACTTCACTTTAATGATAACATTAATTGCATTAAAATGGAACACCTACCCATTGATAAAATTCCAAATGTCAGAAACATAGGAACAGGAGGAGGATATTTAGTCCATTGAGTCAATTTCACATTCAAATGAGATCATGGCTGATCCATGATCTAACTCTAAATACATTATTTTGCCCTGTAATTGATAATACTCTTGATTAGCAATAAAATTTCAATGTCAGCTCAAAAATTAAAAAGGAGAATGTCAAACTACTAACACTCAGAAAAGAGAGTTCCCTAATGTCACTCCTGAAAGTTCAGGATCTAAGTTTAAGAAATTGCCCCCTACTACTTTTTCTGTACAAATCCCTTTTCTTTTTGTTCCTCTTTATAACCTGGAAGCTTCCATCAAATCACTGTTAACCTTCTTAATCACAGGGTTTGTGCAATCTCTCTTCATAATTTAACCCTTGGGGTTCAAATATCATTTTGGTGATTAAACATTACAGTCTCTCCAAGCTTAATATATCCCTTGCTAAGATGTGGTATTACAGCTGCTCACAGAGCTCCAGAAGTGGTCTAACCAGCATTTTGCACAGTTGCGGCAGGATTTCTATACATTTCCATTACAATTCTGTAGACATAACAGGTAGGGTACCTTCACCTGTTCCGATTATTCCCTTTACCTCTTCAGGACATTTTAATTGATGTGCTAGGACGTTTGCTGCGGCAAGGAGTAAAATTGGAAGTAGCGATAGGATCAGATGCAATCAAATCTAAGTGAAGGGATGAAAGAATCCAGAGGTGTGTTGATACACGAGTTTTTGATAATGCCTAGATATTTCGCATTCATTTAATGACTGCCCTCATCCCTTCCTGAAAGCTACATTCACTCAACATCAAGTGTTGTCAGATAAGTGCCCTCAAGCTATCTCTTCAGCAATACTAACTGTAGTTAAAAATTATCCTGACTCACAGTTCGATATCATCATTCAACCTCTCCAGTGCTTTAACAAAAAAAAACTTATTTTCTTCCTTTCAAGTACGAAGGACCGCAATCTCAACAATTCATGCGTAGCATCTTAAATCATCCTTCCCGTCACTTCCCTCTGACACCATCCCTTCATCCAAGCTCAACCTTTGCTGTATCTTCACAATTCTCTATTCCTGGCCAGAAAGGGAAGTCAATCTATGCTGAGAAAGTCCTTAGCTTTACTTGTTACACCACATCTCGAAATATTTTGAGCTTGACATGACACTGATCTCTTCTTCCACCTCACTCATCTCACTTCCCACTTATTTGGCCAGAAATCCCCCTCACCTCCCTACTCAGGGGACCCACTTACATGCCTCCAATGTTCTCCCTCTGTTTGGGCACCTTCATCAGAACTTTTACCCTCTCTACATCTTTTTCCTGAGAACTGACAATATTTCATTCATCATCCCAACATCTTTTCTTCCCTGATTCATATACAAATATGCAGTGCAACCATTCTTTTAAATCCAACCCCAACACTGGAAAAGTCTCCAAAAATGGTTTTCTGTACAAAATTCAAAGGCTGTAACATCACCCCTCTGGGTGATTGAAAATGCCCTCAACCACGTCTGTTGCATTTCCCGCACTTCTGCCTTCACACCCCAACAAAAATAAAGACAGAATCTCCCTTGTCCTCACATATCACCCCACCAACCTCCACATCCTACGTATCATTCTCTGCCACTTCCACCACCTACAATCCGACCCCACAACGAAAGATATATTTCCCTCCCCATTCCTATCTGCCTTTCATCAGGACCGCTCCCTATGCGACTCCCTCGTCCGCTCCACACTCCCCACTAATCCCACCATGCCCGGCAGCTTTCCCTGCAACCACAGGCAGTGCTACACCTGCCCCTACTCCTCTCCCCTCACCTCCATTCAGGGCTAAAAACAAACCTTTCATATCAGACAGGAATTCACCTGCACATCTGTCTACTGTATCCACTGCTCCCAATGTGGCCTCCTCTACATCGGTGAGACCAAGTGTAGACTCAGACTATTTCACAGAGCATCTATACTCTGTACGTGACAAATGATAACACCTTCCGGTCACCAACCATTTCAACTCTTTCTCCCATCTCTGGGTGATATGTCCATCCTGGACCTCCTCTGGTGTCACAATGACACCATCTGCAAACTGGAGGAACAAGACCTCCGATTGTACCTCAGGAGCCGACAGCCCAATGGCCTAAACACGGAATTCACCAGTTTTAAAATTTCCCCACGTCCAACCCTCCCTCTCATCCCTGCCTCATTGACCTGACACAACCTGTCCATCTTTTCTTCCACGTATCTGCCCCTCCCACCCAACTGATCAATCCCCACCTGCATTCACCCATCACCATCCCACCTACCATCCCCAGCCCCACCCACCATCCCCAGCCCCACCCCTCCTCTCTATTTATTTCCCAGCTCCCTTCCCCCTCCCCATTTCTGAAGAAGGGTCCAGAACTTAAACGTCAACCTTCCTGCTCCTCTGATGCTGCCCGACCTGCTGTGTTTCTCCAGCTCCACACTGTGTTACATCTGACTCCAGCATTGGCAGTTCTTGCTATCTCTGATAAGATTGGTGCTGTTTTGTCTGGCACATTAATCTCTATTTAGCAGAGGCCAACTCTCTGTTGATAAAAGATTAACAGCATCTCATCTTTCAACTGGGCACTTCACAATTTTCTGGACTCCACGCTAATTTCAACAATTTTAAATCATAATCTTTGTTCCCAACCAACCCCCACTTCTCCCCCCAATTTTGTTTATTTTATCTTGTCAGTTTATCTATTTAACACTTTATTTTCTCCATTTCCTTTTCTTCACTTTCTTAAGACAAATATTCAAAATTTGCCATTCACAGTTCCCCAAGACATGTCTTTGTTAGGTTAGTACGCAACGACATTAATCAGGAAAGCTAGTAAAATGTTATGTTTTAATTCAAGGGGAATTAATTCAAAAGTAGGAAGGCTACGCTTCAGTTATATAGGGCACTGGTGAGGTTGTATCTAGCATACCATATTCAGTAATGGTCACCGTACTTACAGATGAATGTTAATGGACTGGAAGAAGTTCACTAGACTAGTACCTGGAATGAGCAGAATGCCTTATGAGGAAAGGCTAAACATGTTGGGCTTGTATCGTCCGGAATTTAGAAGAGCCAAATGTGACTTCATTGAAATACAGGATTGTGAGGGGCTTGACCAGCTGCATGTCAAAACGATGTCTCCTCTTATGGGAGAATCTAAATCTAGCTGTCATAGTATAAAAATAAGGGATCACCCATCTAAGACAGAGATAAGGAATTTTTTTTCTCTGAAAGGATTCCGAATCATTGGAATTCCCTTACTCAAAAGGCAGTGGATGCAGAATCTTTAATTTTTTTTAAGGCAGAGGTAGATAGATTCCTGATTACCATGGGGATAAGAGATAATCAGGGGTAAGCAGGAATGTAGAGTTGAGGTTAAAATCAGGTCAGCCATCATCTTCCTGAGTGTAGGCTGAAAGGCAAAGTGGCTTACACTTACTCCTTAGTCGTACATTTCTAGGTTTCTTTATTTGTCCCTTTACAATTATTTTGGATTTGTATCATTAAATCTTTTTGTTACTTAATACTCTTTTAAAAAAAAAATCACAGCCTTGGCTTTCAGGGAAAAATTGGAAAACACTATGTACGCAAACAGTGGTAGAAATGCCATTGACGGCATTTAACGCTACAACAAAATATATTTGGAACAAAGACAGGAATGTGCAGTTAGTATGCAAATCAGCCAAAAACACACTGAATGTCACTGGAACAAGCTTGAGAGGTTATAAGACCTTTTCCTCTTCCTATGTTTAAAAAACGTTTTTAAATACAAATTCGTAAGGGTATAGAGTGACAAAAATTTGCACCAGAATTATTCTAATAAATTGTGAACCATTAATTTCATACACACCTCTAAAAGGGAGCACTGAATAGAGGGAAATCCTTTCCTATGCAGGGAAAAAAAAAACTGCAGGAACAGCCACTCTAAGTATACTTAGTTTATAAGCAGCTAAGGGGCAGTTTATGCAGTCAGGTGCCTTCACTGTCAAGCACAATGCCGCACATTCACACAATGAGCAGGGCATTGGTGGTTCAAAATCTCAAACATCACAGGCAAAGTTTTCTAACAAAATACATCCTTTGCTGTTGTACAGAATTTGAATTTGTACTCAAGATACTTCACCCTTGAGACATTTGTTCAAGAAATATACTTCTTCAGATTTAGTATTATCAGCAATCAATGACACATTGGATTCAATGCACATACTTTTTCCAGTAGCAGTCACATATTTCATCATGAACTTCCAACCTCTGCATTTTGATTTTAAGCAACAAGCCTTAAGCATAACTGATGAAAGGACAAGAAACCCTTAAGAAACCTTTTGACATTTGCATTGCACTACCTGAGGCTAACAGAAGAATTGCAATCACTCGCACTGTATTAACTGGGTACCAAATAACCTGCAATTATTTCTATGGTATCTTTGCATTCTAGATGTTTTCAGAGTCTTAAAATATTTATAAGTTAACATGCACGTCATTGCCAATAACATAGTGGCCCTAATATTCCCTAGCCAACTCATGGCAGGTTATGATCTTTCAGTTGAAACAGAATCTAACTTAGCAGTAGTGTATTATTATGCTAGCATGGTTTCTTTTGACTTCAATATTATAAACTGCTATATTGACATTTGTATTTTCTACTGAGAAGAAATGACAAAACATGACTAGGTTTAAATTACACATCGACAATAGAATCAGCATTAAAAGCAGCAAATAAAATACTTTCACTACATGAATATATGCAGATTTAAAATGGAAAGGAGACATTAATGAGTGCGTACGTACAACACTGCTAGCTTTAAAGTGTCACCATTTTATCTTGTGCACAGCAAAACAGATAGAAACAGTATGGCTACACATACACAATTTTCATAATTCTTTCAAACCAGTTTGGGACAGACAAGTAAAACCACTGCTATAATTATAGTTTATGAAATAATAATTAAGATGTGAATTATTTCATTTTTATTAGTGCTACTTCAATCTTCCAACACAACCAAGTCATTCATCACGGTGCACCTTTTCTCAATTAGTGCAGAATCTCAACCATAAGAAAATGCAAAGATAGTTCCAAAAGTCCAAATTCCTTCTCCCAAAAACAGCACCTGCAATTTTCACAAGGTAGGTGAAGGGGGGTGGATTCCAAATTGCACATCACTAGTTCCTGGAAGCAACTGCCCATATATAGCAGCAGTTGTCATCAGTCTGCTCTGATTTTGGTCAGCTAGGATTGTAGAACATGACAAAAAAGTTAATTACACCTAGTAGGATAAGGTCCACACTTTGTGCAGTTGCATGGATAAGAAGGTACCCTTTTCAATATAGTCCCAGAACACTTTTGCAGGAAGTAATGTGCCCTTTCGAGTTGTTAAAGGTAAACATCAATGTTTATAAAAGTTTTAAAAACTTATTTGTACTATCCCATCAAAAAGCAACCACCAAAAGGAGCCACTAAGACATTTAAAACTCCTGGTCTTAAAATATTTTGGGGAAATCTCCAAAGTGTTCATAGAAAAATCAGAGCTTACTATTTCACACTGTCTTTTTTATACAGCCATTACTGGTCCTCATTACTGGTGCTGCACAAACTAGTTTCACAACCTTCTATTATCACAGTTGTGCGTCGCTCAGTTCACAATCTTATTGATAGCTCCAAGTGCTTGCATATTGTTTGAAACAGGACAATAAACTCCAATGCTTGTTTTTGAAAGGAGTTACAAGTAGTTGAATGTAATGAACTGTTTTATTTTAAATTAATTAGTTACTTTTTCCTTCATTGTGAATTCTTCAGCATACACCTAAGTATTTTAATCTCACCGTTGGTTCAGAGGTCTGTCCATGGTAGATCCTTGGTGGGTTGACATGGTGGATGTAAGAGCAAATGGGGATGAATGGTGAGGCAAGGGTTGACACGAATGGCACTAAGTTAGTACAGTGTCTAGGGTGAAGGCATGGACAGCACAAGGAGCCGCGGCGGGGCGGGGGGGGTTGGGCATTGTTGGTAGAGTGCATGATTGGCGTGGGATAACATGGATGGCATTATAGGGTGATGGCCAGAGGATAATTTGCACGTTATTCATCAAGGCCAGCCTTGTGCCTAGTCCAACTCTGCTCCGTGCAGCCTTTTCGTGTTTCTTGTGTCATCTGCCATGGGTCTCATGGGCCTAATGGGCCTAAACTGGTGTTATAGCTTAGTAAGAATACTTCTCGGAGTTAAAACTAAAGGGGAAAAGTAATCTCCCTTGTACTGATGCTGCAGAATGAACAAAAACAAATACCCAAAAAATATGAAATATTGAGAAAAGTAGCATGTTACAGCAGCTATGCATTCCAGCCCAAATGGTGAAACATTAGTTCACAGCTGTAATTATCATTCAAACTAATTCCAAATCTCTTCTGCACTGTTGCAAGAGTATTATCTCCAGTTACAGCAAAACAACTCCTCATGACCACTGGAAAGTACTTGGGAGCCCACGAGCTCGCAAGTTTTCCCCACATACTTTAAAAAGGTGACTTAGAATCTCCAACACTAAACTGCACTTTCCCCATCTTTATCACTCAAATTTATTTTTAGTACTATTCTTTTCACTAATAAAAGCTAATATCGCATCTCCGGTTATGAGCAATGTACTTAGCTCTTTTAGTAACTTCAAAGAGGTCAACAAAACCTCAGAACAACAAGCAAGCTTTCAGTAGCTGAACACAATACCACAGTCTACATAAAAATACACACTTCTTATAACATCATGTAAAACAATTTTTGAAACACAGGAAATATGTAGACTATTCGGCCAAACATACCTGCTTCAGCATCCAATTAGTTCATAACCAGTCTGTACTTAACACCACATAACCTTCTTAGTTCCATATCGTTTGACGGTATAAATTTACAAAAGTCTACTGATCTCAGTCTTGAAAGGTCAATTATCCCCACATCTAAAATCCTTTTGGAGAACAATATTACAGGTTTCCACAATCTGTGAGAACAATTTTTAGATGAAAAGATATACAGAAACTCCAGAATTAGCTGCACTGTGCTGCATGCTGGAATATTTTTTTTAAAATGACATTGCTGTTACAGGTTGGTCTTAAAATCTAAGGCAGACCTGAAAACAGTAAGTTTATTCTCACTCTTTTAAAACCAAGTCACAATCATCAGGATTGGCTTTCAGCTGCTCCAAACCGTATATTCAAATTGACTAGCAAAAACAGGCAGATTCATTGAACTTCAGAGTTGCAAATGTGACCAGCTTTAGTTGAATACCTTTGTGTGACAAAACGTCCTGAAAAAAATTTTACCAGGTGTCCTTTTAAAGCTTTATTAAATGGAATATTTAACTCAAATATATTTTCCTTTTGTTACAGTGTCTAGTTAACTAAATACCATTATAATTAGCAATACTGCAGTAAGTCAGGCATTAAATCTGTGAAGTACCACATTTGGTCTGTCTATGGCAGAAGTAGCATGCTTTTCTTATTCTAAACAAGCACCATAACCACACCGACTCACTGAAATTCACTTCCCCACAAAACAAAGCAATTCTGAATTTATTTTATTTTCCAAAGTGGTCCCAACCATTATAAATAAAAACAATTGTCATTTACTAGTTATAATAATTAAGAAGCAGGTATTAATTACTTCTGAAATTACTAAATATGTCCAGTTTATGCCTGGTATTTCACATTTCAAAACAGCTGTTCATTTTCAGAGGGTATCTGCCTGAAGCACATTTTTCTCCTTGCAAATACATTGAACTTGATTGCACCTTGATTGCCTGAGGCCCTATTTTCTGCAGATGCACACAGTCATTTGCATTGCATTTCTGCGCTCGCCTTTATTTGCCTTCTGTTGTCACTTGACTGTTTCATTCAGTATTAATTATACGTGTTTTTTTTTAAATCTTCAATTCAAATTAGACAGAATACACCTAACATTATTTTACATTCCCAGTGAAGAAGACAAGTCTTGCATGACTATTAGTAACATCACAGCTGATCTGGGTTTGTTTGAAAGATTGAACACTGAAGCCCGAATTGGATTCTTGACCTCAACTGGCACTAGCAAGTCCGACAAGTTAACTCTTGACTAAATGACTACATTCCTCAGAGAGAAATCTGGCCTCTAATACCTATTAAACATTCAATCAACATTCCAATTTTGACTCTGGTAAGAGTCATCTAGACTGAAAATGTTAGCTTATTCTCTCTCCATGGATGCTGACTGACCCACTGCAATCTCTAGCATTTGTTTTCAGTACAGATTCCAGCATTTGCAGTAATATGCTCCTTCCAATTACTGCCTTCCTAGTACATTTTTTAAAATAATGCAAAATTGTAACAGAACAAAAAGGATGATGGAATTCTGCGACGATATTTTTTGGAAAGTGTTTGAAACAGACTTCAACCCAGCTACTAACAAATACCTCCTTATCCTTTTCCAAACATTTTACACGCCGTTTTTAAATCAAACCAGATCAATTATAACCAGCACACTTAATCAACAATTAGCAACTTAACCAAATACGTAGCACATTTTCTTCTTGTTAACAGAACCTCACTCAAATCTAGACTCAGTTAATATTGCAGACACTCTCCCCTTTCTTTGCTAGCCATTTCAGATCCTACATGACAATACTTTGGGCAATTCTAATCTAATTCACATCAAGAATAGCCCAAACGGATAAAACAAAGTGATTCAGAATTTATCGTAACAAAGCAGTCAAAGCTAATGAGCCTGGTGTAAAGGTGAAGCTAGTTTAAAACTAGGATTCAGACATATTATGGGCAAATTGTGGGAGCATTACTGTTTACTTTCTGAATGCAAACCTGATTTAGGAGTACTTGATGGATGTTCCATGTGTAATACATTTTTTAATATGAAAATAAATATGATTCATAACCATTATTACTTACAGACCAAAAATAAGGGCAGTATTTTACTGTATATGAAAAAAAACTGTTACATCAGATAAATAAGGTAACATACAAGGTGTCATATATTTGGATTTCCAAAAGGCTTTTGATAAGGTACTACATAATTCATCCATGACCATAGTCAGAACATGTGAGGTCAGAAGACAAATAGTAGAAAACATAGCAAGCTCTCAATCAAACAGAAAACAAACTAGAGTTAAAGGCATTTACTCAGAGAGCAAAAGGCAGGAAGTAGTATTCTTCGGGGAAGGTGCAAGCGATGACCATTGTCCACTATTTATAATGAACAATTTGGATTTGGAAATCAGAAATAGAGTTCCAACATTTACAGAGGACACCAAATGGAGAAGTTTAGCTAATAAAGGAAGTCTGTGAAAAAATAGAAAATATTAACATATTTGCAAAATGAGCATGCAAATGTAAAATGAGCTTCATTACAAATACGTGTGTTGGTACATTTTAGCCGAAGGGAAAAAAAAGATATTCCATAGAATAGTAAGTGCCTAAATGGAGTGGATGAGTAGTAGGATCTTAGGATACAAATACACAGTTATTAAAAATAGCAACAGCAGATTACTATGGTCATTTTAAAAAGGCAAATGAAGCACTAATGTTCCTTTCTATAGGGATACAACTGAAAGCATAATGATTATGTTAAAAAGAACCCGAGTTAGACCAAACTGCATCAATTTGAACAGTTACGTTTTCCATATAATAAGGAAGACATACAGACACTGGAGAAAGAGCAAGGATATTTTACGAGAACTATATCAGAACTGAGAAGTCATACAGGCTGAGCTCTTCACTCCAGAAAATAGAAAATCACGCAATTATATTATGCCTTTCATGACTAATGGATATTCTAATATGCTTTACAATGAATTAAGCACTTTTGAAGTGTAGACTCTGGTACAAACTGTTGATTGAACTGATACAAGCCTTAAAATTCTTGAATCTTTCAAAAATTAAGGTTATGAATGGCTTAGCATGGCTGATGTGGGAACAATATTTCCTTTTGCTGAGAAGAGGGAAACTGTGGGCACAAATCTAAGATAGTCATCAATAAATTAGTAGAGAATTCAGGAGAAGCCTCTTTATGTAAGGAGTGAAAACAAAGTGCAATGTGTTATGGAAATTGTTGTTAAAGCAATTGGCAGAAACATATTTAGAAAATGTTTGAGAAACATGAGGGAGAAAGGAACAGAAGAATGGTGCAGTAAAATTAAACAGGATGGGAAGTGGCTCATCAGCACATAAATATCAGCATGGACTAGTTGAAGAAAATGGTCAGTTTGCATGATGTAAATACTGTGTATCTTCAAAGAATATTCCAATGTTGATGAAATACATTAATTTTTTATGGCTCAAAGCTTAAATGATAAATACTACAACTGAATTTGAAAAATTTCAACTGTAAAAGTCTCAATTTTACAATTGTTTTTAATTAATTTAAAAAAAACAAAAGAGAACACTGAAATATTTATAGAAATCTGGGCAGCTGCTATTTCTTTCTACCCAGTTATATTTCTCATCTCAAACTTAGTGAAAATAATGTCTTAGTCCATATGGTCCACACTTAAGAAGTTAGAATTGAGAAGTTTTAAAGTTATGACAAGCGATAATTTCAGCTGCACAACTTCTCTGGCTTTAAAAAATTGTTCCAACTCTGGAGTCTTATTTCTTCCAAAGAAAATTAATTTGAGTTTTTTTTTAAACAAAAAAATACTCTTTTGAATTTTATCTCTTTTCCTTAATTCTATTCGTATTTTCTATCATTCGTTCATATTCTGTATATCAGGTGAATAGTACCTTTATACCACCTGGTTTGACTCCAATTGTTTGAAGAATCACATTTTGTCCTGTTCCACATGCCACAGATTCCCTCTCAATGGTATCATGCTGAATAAGACAATAAGTAGAAGAAATTTCCACTGTAGGCAAACAAAAATTCTCTGGATGTTAGAGGTGAACGGAAAGCTTAGTTCTTTGCAGTCAAAGAACAGAAGCCAGACCACCAATTAAGCAATGATGAAAAAAAAGTACTGAATATCCAAAAGATGTTGTTCAAGTAGGATGAATTCAAAGGTGAAGGTATTTCCACAACATGGTGCCTCTTGCCTTTTTTGCTAGTAAAAAATTCTAGGGGATGATACCATTAAAAAGTCACCCCTCAGTGACTTTTTGCAGTGTGTCCTCTCGATCTTGCGTGCTGCCAGCACAGTGCATCAATGGTTGCAACAGGTGAACAGAGACCAGTGCTGGGACACTGACTGAACAAAGTGCTCTGAGATAGTGTTGCACATCTTACTTGTGAAGCTGACCTGCCTAAGCCGCGAGTCAGTATTCTAATATATGCCCAAGTTCAGACCTATTAAATTTTGGAGAGAACCAATGAGTGGTCAGCAAGTCATTCACTCAAAGTGTCCAATTTCCACCTACATTGGTGATAAAGATGGTCAAGTTCAATTTCTGGTTAATGGTGACCCCCTCTCCTCACAAGCAAGACGTTATTGGTGGGGTACTCAATATTGCTGATGCCATTAAAAATCAAAGAGAAATGGATAATCTCTTGTTTGCTCCAGATGGTTAATACTGACCAGTTAGCATTTCTCAACACAAGCCTGGATGTTTTCAAGATTCTACTGTATCTGTATTCTGGCGTAAGCTACTTCATTATAGATGATTTAAAAGCAGAGTTGCGCACTCAAGAAACATAGCAATCAGCCCCACAAACGATCTTAAGCAAAATGAAAAAGGCCATCAACAAAGCAGATGAAGATACAAAAAAAAACCCAGAAATTTCTGTGAAAACTCAGCATTCATTTGTGGAAAGAAAGCAGACTTCAGAACTGACACTGAAGGGTTATTGGACCCAAACCCAAAACATTAACTCTGCTTTCTCTCCACAGATGCTGCCGGAACTGCTGATTTTGCCAGCAATTTCTGTTTTTCTTTCTGATTTCCAGCATCCACAGTTCGTTTTATTTTTAAAGCAGCTGAAGATAACTGAGCCAAGAAGAATTCTGTGAAGAACTTCAGCAGTTTTTTCTTCCAACACTGTGCCAAAAGGCCTCAGACAACCAACAATCATCTTCCATTACATCAGGTACAACTCCAGTAACTGAAACAATCTTCCACTTGCAACTTTGTTGGGGTTCTTGGTGTCACATTTGATTTAATGATGATTTGATGTGGACAGAACCTACCTTCCCCTTTTCTGATATTTAGCACTTTATTGCCATTTCAACATCAAAACTGTGCTGCAATCTAAAGTTGCTTTGGTCTGGCAGAATCCAAACTGAGCAATAACAAGGCTAATTGTTAGTACATGTTTCAGCAAAGATCAAATAATGGCTCCTTCCATCGCCTTGCTGTCAATTGACAGGAAGCTTATAGGATAAATCTTATCCAGTCAATTACTGCATGCAGTTTTTGTGTGGAACATACCTGGGCACACTGTTCCACAATGCTAGGGTAATGTGTGTTTGGGAAGCAGCTAATTCCGGTGACAGGTCTTTACCACTACAGTCAAGTTACTTTGTGATCAGGAAAGGTAGTTGAGAGGAATTTACAAAGAGTTTGTCCCAATTTCTTCCTTTAAATGAAGACACCATGCTTACAAAAGGGAAAGTAAAAAGCTATGAAGCAGCAAAGCCTAAAATATTGAGGTAGTACACACTTTTTTTAAAACAGATAGCTCTGAAGGCATTATTTATGATTCAGTCATGCAGTAGCTTCCTATGATGACGCAATTTACAACTAAGTGATCGGTTTGTTCTTGTCAGCGTTCCCATGTAATAAGTTTCTGATCTCAGTCAAGTTCTCTTATAGAAGGGCTGAGTAGAAGAAAAAAGAAAATGCTCAATCTATGCAACCTTTAATAAAACTAAGATACTTCTACTTGATAGTTGCACTAAGAAAAAATTAGCACTATGCAATCTCCCAATTCAAACTTTGCTATCCTGTCAAACAGCATGTAGGATTCTCAAATCTATCATCAGCTCACAAGGACCACAAATAAATGCCCTTACTCCTGACAAACTAGTACATTTGAGATTTTATATATCTTCCTAGCCCAGGTAACAATGGACAAATGGTGTTGGTGCCGTGCGCTGTACTCCTATGACCAACTATTCCTATTGGATTGAAACAGAAGATGCTGGAAATACTCAGGAAGTCTGGCAGTAAAAACAGAGACAGACACCACGTTAACATTTCAAGTTGATAACCTTTTCCAGCTGAGAAACAGTCAAGAAATGAAACTGGATTTTAACAAGTACAGAAACAGGAAAAGGTGGAGCAGGCAAAACAACAAAAAAAAAATGAAGGCCTTTGATAATGTGGAAACCAAAAGTGGTCAAATGATGGGAACTACATTAATAATGATTTTTTTAAATAAATCTAAAAATGGGTCTGGAGTAGCTGGCTATTGGAAATTATTATTTACAGCTGCTGGACAAAAACACAAAATGGGAGCCTAAGTTATGAGTACAACTATTTTGAATCAATGTTAAGTTTGGAAGGTTGTAAATGCCAAATCAAACAATGTAAATGCTGCTCTAGGAGTATCTGTTGAGCATCAGTGCAGCTGTAGGAGGGGGAAAGACAAAAGTCATAATGGAAAAGGAGTGAAAAATTAAAATGACAAGCAACTCGAAGCTCAAGGGTCAGGTGGAATAGACAAAAAGGTTCTGGAAAGCAGTCATACAATCTGTATGCGATCTTCCAAATGTAGAGACACCTTTGACAGCAAAGAATAGACTGTGCTAAATTGAACCACAAATAAAATCACAGTTACTGCAAGGATTGTTTGATATGGTGGACACTGGGAAGGGGGAGGGGAAAAAGTCAAACATTTCCCTTGTATTTGCAGTGATAGGGACATGGTGTTGGGAGGTGATCAAGGGGTGGATTAAGGTGTGCCAGAGAGTACAGACCCTTCAGAATGCTGATAGGCAAGGGAAAGGAAAGATGTGCTTGTTAGTGGTATCATCCTCGAAGTGGCAGAAATGCAGGACGGTCACCTACTGAATGTGAAGATCGGTGGCTACAAAATGAGGACAAGGAGAAGGCTATCTTGTTTCTGGGAGGGAGGGCAAGGGCGAGAGCAGACTTTCAGGAAATAGTGCAGCCTTCTGAACTCAACAATCAGTTCAATAATTGCAGATCATAACATCTACCAAATGTAAACATCCATCATTCTTTCTCTGTATTTCTTTAAAATCAAATCAATTTAATTGCTATACATTTTCCAATTCAGATGAAGCTTAAACACCTTAAACTTTAGTTCTGTTTGCCTTTCCACAGATTTTGACTGACTTGTTAAATGCATTCAACACTTTTTGTCTTTATTTTAGATTTCAAGCATTGCCATATTTTGCTTTTGTTTCTATTGGATAGTTCACAATAGGTATTGGCAGAGACCTAGGCTCCTTGTTCAGAAAATCATTCCAGATATGGAAAAGAAATTGCGTTTGTATTGATCTGCAAGAATGCAGTCGATACAAAAAAAAAGGCTTCAATGTCTCTTTTTGCACATTGATACTGTGTATGAAAAGGCACCGCAACAAAAACAGTATCAAGTTACTATAATATTACAATTTACAGATCATAGCTATATATCTCAGATGAAAATAATGAAACTCGGAACGTTGAGCCATTTGCCATAGATAAACTTGACCATTTTATATTATGCTACGTATATGTAAAACATACCTTGAAGACAGAGAGAGAGAGAGAGAGAGAGAGAGAGAGAGAGAGAGAGAGAGCGCACACGAGGGAGCGAAATTCTTTTTGAAGCAGACATTGTTATTACAATAAAAATGATGCAATGATTTTAAACCGTCATATATAATTCCTATACACCATGTGAACAGCGCACTCACGAACGCATTTGAATCCATAATTCTTGGCTTTTGTCTTGTGAATTCAGTACACCTTGTTGTTTATTGCCTCTGTACCACGGATGACTCGAGAGACACCAATTACTTTAAGTCTTGGATTGATTATACCCCTTCACTTCACAGACTTGTGTAAGTGCTGTGTGAATTGGAGTCTTCCACCAAAAAAGGTGCAGATGGATAGTCAACTGTCATTATAACATCTTTCATACTGTCAGTTCTGGGAAAATAGTGTTCAATTATGGCTACCTGTGCAGAATTTTATTTTAAAAAGATATTCTAACCAAGCAGTGCTGCACTGTTAATTTAGCTAAAGCATTATTAAAATAAAACTAAACATATCTATACAAAAAAGTTGAATGTGCATAATTGTGAGAAATAATAGTTTCTCTCAATGTGCCAAAATACACTCCCAACTGACTCATTGTGGTGTCAGACTGTAAAGTAAAGTTTTGCAATCTGTTTATTTATTCACATTCAAATATAAAGTTTGGAGTAATCAGAGTTTCCCTTGACACAAAGCTTGGTGGTAATAAAGCAGTTATGTCTTGCTTACAGAAATAACAGTAAAGTTGCATTTTCTATAAGAAGCAAAACTACACTGCAGGCTCAGTTCAGTTTTTAGTATAAACATGCAGTGACCCCAGCTACAGAGTGGAGATGTTTTAAAGAATACATGAACATACACAAATTATTTTGGTCAACATAAATGCAACTTCATGCAGTTCTTTATTATATTTTTAGACTAAATCCCAAACATAGGGTCGTACCAGTGGCACAAATTTAACACATCAAGTTGCCAATCCATGCTGTTATCATGGCTAGGTGCCAAGCGCTTACTCACTTCCTAGAAATAATAAAGTAAGCAAGCTTGAGAAATGCTCAGTGCTTCAGACAGAGAGAGTTCATAAATTCACAAAATTACTTCCTGATAAATGCATTAACCAACATACCAATTTTTTTTGAGATTTGCAATATTAGGTTGAGGCATTTTCTCTTTTCAAGAGAAGTGACGTATTTTATACAACTGGTCAATCATAGGCTACAAACTATACTCAGAGTTTACAAATTAAAATAGGGCAACATGAGAGTGCAAGAAAAAATAAAGTGCATTCCAAGTCATATTAACACTATTAGATTTATTGTTATACTCCTAATTTAGAAAGCAATTCAAACTTTACATTTAGACATACCAGGCATTAATTCTTCACTATACTACTAAAATTGATCTTAAATAGTTAAGAACCATGTTACAGCTTCAATTTAAAACAGAAATCTCTAAATTAGTCCATTTTATCTATTAATCATCATTATTTTTCATACAAATCAAGTGAGTAGGAAGGTGATCAACATTAAGATGGTAACTTTGACCATTTTAATTAAAGTTAGCTTATCTACTCTCCACTTCAACACCTCTTCCACATTTTAAAAACTCATCTGTGCATAATATTAACGACAGCACAAAAATTTTGCAACGATTTACTATGGCTGTAATATTTTCTGATTTTTCTAACAAGTTGCCAACTACTGATAAATTTTCAAAATTTCAATTTTTTGGTGTGAAGTTGTGACCAAGCACCTTGAGAAGTGCTTAGTATTCATCACCTAAGCAAGAACGTCAATCTTAATCAGAAGCTATGCATTTGCTCACATCTATATGTCATTTCAATCACAATGCACTGATGAATCAGATTAAAATATCGTTGTATCATTCGAATCAAAGTATTTCAAACTTTAATTTTTTTAAAGTGTGATAATTATTGTTATCAGGACATTTGCATTAAAAGGTTTAATTTAACACTAGTAGTAAGGTTTGAATGAATGTAATACAACTCATGTTACTCATTTGATAGTCACCTACGATTATTGTTTGAGAAAGACTTAATGAAGAATTGCAGCTGTGTACACCAGACTAGAATTACTTCTAAAATAACCATTTATTGCCACTACACTAAAGTATGTGCATATGGTTATAAATGCTAACCAGCTATGGTTATAAATGTTGCTGAGACAAGTCATGCTTTATGGGGTGAAGAGGGTGCGAGGGTGGGGCCACGTAGTAAGTTATCAGTGACTTTTAACATAAATGATCAAACAATGTACGACTAGGCCAAAAAGCTGTTATTACTAAAGGAGTGATCTCAATGTTTTTTGACTATGATAGTTAAGTTATTTTAAAAAAACACGGTATCATTCCAGGCAATAACATTACCTTGGATTAGATCTTTAAACAAAAATGTCAGACGTCCTCAGCAAGCATCGCTGCCAATGTGTTTTAACGCATTCAATTTGCGTGTCATCTACTTGAACCTACTTGAACATCTTAACCTGTCATTTTGCTTTCTCCTTCCTTACCTGACGAAACCGATGAGCCAGACAAACTCGAGTTACTTGATGCCATTTTCGAGGTGTTTCTTCTTAATTTTAATAGAATTTAATGCTGACAGATCGATAGTCTTCTACATGTTGTGGCGGTATTACCCATTTCAAACCACTTCCTGAACTGTCAAATTCGAAGTGTGTTGCCTGAACGCGTTTTTCTTCAAACTCCCCCTCTTGGGGCAGACCTTCTGTGCAAGTCGTGGACAGACACTGCGATACAACGTCTCCAACAGAGACAGGGAGGTTGCAATACAACGTTTCCAACTCGATGATCGGTGTAGGAAAGTAGGGAGCGCTGTAATCACTGTGACAGGGCTGTTTGCCTATTTAACTGTTGATTAAAAACTGTGGCAGGGCGGTTCATACCCAACACAGGCATTAAGAACCACTTGGCAAAATAAAACCCCAGGACAGAGAAAACAACGCGCACACCAAATGAACCACAACCACTGCAGTCACAAAGACTCTTACAAATATAAGGAAGGTCTTTTTGAAATGCGAAGGTGGCAACCAATCGCCAACGCCATTTCCAACAGTTTCACAACACTGTGGCCACACGTTACCATGTGTAAAACCCAAAGCAGAGGAACATTGTCGCCAGCCCGACCGGAGGCTTCAAACAGTGGAATCTGCTGGACAGGCTACTCGCTCGCAGCGCCTTCTGGAACTTGTAGTTCTCATATTTCCGGTAGCTCTATGGAACGTGAAGCAGAAAGGGCACTGACGAACTACAACTTCCGTCATACACCGCGATCGCAACACAGCTACTGCAGCAGCTCGGAGCTGATTGGAGCTATTTTCTTTCCTAGAGTTTATTTGTCGTGCGTGCGATAAATCCCTGCAAAATAATTTATTAAATGTCTCATGCTTTTCCCTGATATTTTGCTCATGCGCTTCAGCCAACGCTTAGAATAACTTCTTAAAAGTCTTTTGTTAAATTAATAGAAGTCAATTTAATCCATCTCCGCTTCTGGGAAGGGACATGGACTGTCCCTCATTTCTCACATATATGGTATTTAAGGCAAATATGGCAAGAAAGTTCTAACATCATCTTTAAAAAATGTTAAACCAAAACAAAATCAACTTGCAGAATTTCTGCTTAGCAAGTGTAGTCTGCTCACAATTGTAAACCCAATGAAATTAAACAAAATTCGGCCACAGAGGATCATGCACAAAATTACTTCATAAGTTTTAACGAAGTAATGGTAGGGGTTTAAGATTTCTAAGTCTACCACCAAATGTTAACTTAGTTTCAAACTTTCATTGCCAGACGTATCATCCTGGATAAAAAGAGATATTGTTTTATACCTTCCATTCCTTAAACAATAGTGACAATAGCTGGTGATGGAAAACCACCACAACCTTGAACTTTGGTTTGAACTCCTTCTTGGTGGACAGCAATTACCAAAAGCTGTTCATGAGAGCGGTATGGCAACAAATCTGACCATCAAGTTCATAAATGAATTACATTGCTCTAACCAAAAAATGGACTGCACATATTTCAGCAAGTGTTGTTGTGTAAGCTACAGGGAGAGGCTGAATAGACTGGGGCTATTTTCCCTGGAGCATCAGATGCTGAGGGATGACCTTATAGAATGTGATAAAATCACAAGGGGCATAGATAGGGTGAATAGTCAATGTCTTTTCCCCTGGTAGGGGAGTCCAAAACTAAAGGGCATAGGTTTAAGCTGAGAGGGGCAAGATTTAAATAGGAACTAAGGGGCAATTTTTTCACGCAGAGGGTGGTGCATTTACAGAATGAGAGGAACTGGTGGAGGCAGGTACAATTACAACATTTAAAAGACATCTGGATGCGTAAATGAATAGGATGGATTTAGAGGGATATAGTCCAAATCCTGGCAAATGGGACTAGATTAATTTAGGATATCTGGTCGGTATGGATGAGTTGGACTGAAGGGTCTGTTTCTCTGCTGTGCAGCCCTATGACTCTAAGTGATGGAAGTCCTTTACAATCTAAGGGTGGATTCTGAAGACTGGATAAAGACCTGTTCATGCCTTTCAGGACCTGCAATGCCAAATCTAATGATTTCCTCTTATAAGTGTGGTGGAAATGTAGAGGAGCATCTTACATGACAGCCACCATGACTTTTTAGATATCCAAGTCCAGCAATATGCTCTTGACCTATTCATAATCAATAGGTCTACACCATAATGTTTACCTTTTATATTTAACCCACTCATCACAAACCATGAATAATTTCTTGGTGTCATCTGAATGACCAGAATGGATGGGTTGGCCAACAGTTTATTATGCCTATTAGTTCAACATTCAACACTCCTCCTCCTCCTAAGTTCTATAAGACTAATTTCTTTTTTTACTAAATTCGCCATCCTGAGAAGGAAACGCAAATACCAGTAGGAAATCAGATGATGGGAAGGCTGGGGCTGATTCTGCAAAGCAACAAGTTGAAGATGTTCAGAGACATGAAAGAGAAAAATTTGTTTGATAATGCTTCTGTAAAGAGCCTTTGGACTTTGTACTACATTAAGATGCAACATAAATTAAAATTATTGTTACTGGCCATTCTTCCACTTGACCAGATGCTACAATCCAGTTCGAGGGTGGCATGATGTTCAGTTGTTAACATTGCTGCTTCATAGAGCCAGAGACCCAGGGTCAATTGAAGCCTCGGGTGACTGTCTGTGTAGAGTTTGCACATTCTCCTGAGTCCAATTGGGTTTCCTCCAGGTGCTCCGGTTTCCTCTTATTGTCCAGGGTAGGTGGATTGGCAATGCTAAATTACCCATGGTGTCCAGAGATGTGCAGGCTAGGTAGATTAGCCATGGAAAATGCAGGATTACAGAGATAGGGCTGAGGGATGGTTCTGGGTGGGATGCTCTTCAGAGGGTCAATGTGGACTTAATAGGACAAATGGCCTCTTCCACATTGTGGGGATTCTATGACTTTGTGACAGTATCCACATTAGTGATCTACATTTAAAGGGGACATTTTTAATGCCTTCTCAGCCAGTGTTTCAACTGCTCTGGATCCTTCTCATGGCTTTAACAAAGAGACAGCTGACAATGAACATGCTAGTCATGAGTATGGCAGTCTCCTGTGGGTCTCTAGCATGATGGCACCAAATAATATACAAATGAACTGATCATGGCAATTGTCCACAGTTAGAAGTATGGATGCAGAAGATCATCACAACACTTGCAGCAAAATAATGCCCCATGGGGAAACTAAGCCCGAATAATTAGCAATACTAGAAAAAAGAAGTGTGTGAGCAACATTTGGGCACAATCTGGGGCATTGACAGCACTGGAGCTCAGTTTTTTGATAATACTGAGGAATGTTCAAGAGTTTTGGTAAATAATGATTAGGAGAATATTAAAGGCCAGCAATACAGAAATGGCTGACATCTGAACAGAAAGATTCCAAAAATCTGTTGGATAAAACATTGCACATTACATATGGATGGACTATAGGATCTGTTTGACTCTGAATCTCAGATATTGGCAAAATTTCAAGGAAAAAAAAGTGGAAGGAATTATTTTCCTTTGCCAGATGCATACTAATGGATTTGTGCCAAAGTGTGGATCTGCCACTATAACCGTCCTGTCTGCAGCCTAACCTCATTTTCTAAACAACACCTGGCTAATGTCAATAATGATTCAGTTAACATGTTGAAGACTGAAGCATATTTTGCATCAAATTAAAAATGATTTCATTTATTTAATCATTTATCCTACACTTTGGTAAAGTTACTAAATTGCTCTTTACAATATTTGGTTAAGTAAATGAAGAGGAACAATATCGTACTCGTAACTTATTGGCCGACAAATCATTACCGCATATACAATAAATTGTAAAGCATTTTTAGATAGTTTACTTGTGTTTGGAATAGATTAAATTTTGTCTCAAATTTATGGGTTGTGAAATGTTATACAGATCAAAACTGGATTATTTTATTTTGTTTTAAAATATTAGTCACAAATGCACAGAACTCCAATTTGTTATAAATAACTAGATACTTTGCACGACATAAGTAATTCCAACTTTTCAAGGCTTAACAATTGTATGAAATAAAAATCTTCCCTCTACACCAACTTCCCGCCCATGAGATATTTGAGACTCTGTCAGTTATTAGTTCGCACCATCCTGTAAGTAACCTGAATAAGATCGATTTAAGATTCCCACGATATGAGCTTTCTAAAGTTCAATTCTAAAGAGAGATTACATTCAACTTGGAAATTATGTTTTCTCTTGGCAAGACATATAAGCGGAAAAGTAGACTTCAGATGTACTACAGTATATAGCAGATGAATGAGTAGCTGATTATGCAGAAGATCAGATGTGATTCAAAGATATGACTGAATTATTTATCAATAAAAGATGTAAGATCACTTTAAAGGTTGTATTTGCAAAATTTTAGCACAAGACAATATTGCTTGTTCTGTTAAATACATTTCAACATCAAATATTCAAGGAAAGTTATTTTTGCTTTTGTCAAAACATAGTTTGCAATTTTTATGTCTCTTTTATGCAGTTAATACAGATGTTTGTAATGTATTTGTATTTCTAATTCTGCTAATGTAACGCACTCAACATATTTCTTCAGAAGTATTACTTTTAGAGTTTTAATTTATGTACAGGGATGGACATAAGGTATTTATTTCTTGTAAAGCAAGGACTGCCTTGTATTGTAACAAGAGACAATTTGATGGGAGAGATAGTAGGAACCGCAGATGCTGCAGAATCCGAGATAACAAGGTGTAGAGCTGGATGAACACAGCAGGCCAAGCAGCATCATAGGAGCAGGAAGGCTGATGTTTCGGGCCTAGACCCTTCATCAGA
>JAHRHZ010000013.1:14261944-14347716 GCA_024137785.1 Ginglymostoma cirratum | reverse complement strand
CCCTTTTTCTGATGAAGGGTCTAGGCCCGAAACATCAGCCTTCCTGCTCCTATGATGCTGCTTGGCCTGCTGTGTTCATCCAGCTCTACAATTTGATAGGAGATCATTTATAGAAAGACAACACAATCTGCCACAATGTTCATAGTATGTCTTCAAACATAAATGTGAGACTTTACAAGATGATTATGTTTTAAAATGTCTCCTTTAACTTAAGGTGAAACAAAATGTTCTGCACAGATAAATGGTGAGAGTACTAAAGTTCTTTGTGGAGACAGGCCTGTGGTGATGGGAGAAGAAAAATCCAAGAATCTAATTGTAAATCAAGTGTCAGTTTTTTAAAATTTGTCAGAGTAAAGGGGCAACTGATTTTTTGAATGCAGGGACTTTGGGAGAGAAAGTGCCGTTGCTGTGAAGGGTTATAAAAGACTGAGGGTGAAATGTATCCATTTTCAGGTAAAATATTTTGTCAAGTGAGATCCATGTCACCAGCCCATTATGGCTCAGAGTGACATTTCTCACAATCTTCTGCTTTTCACTTCAGTAATACAACTGGTCCTTTCTTGGGAAATTATGTAATGGAGCTACTTCTCTCTGTGGGGATCTTCTGAATTTTATGCCTCTGGCATCATACTTAAAACTTTATAAATACATGTCCACTGTTAAAATATCTGCTGCGATATAAGAGATAGTAGGAACTGCTAATGCTGGAGAATCTGAGGTAAGAAGGTGTAAAGCTGGATGAACACAGCAGGCCAAGCAGCATCAGAGGAGCAGGAAAGCTGACATTTCGGGTCTGGACCCTTCTTCTTGCTTTGACACCAGATTACATCACACCTAGGTCAAAGATCAGCTTCTGTTCAAACATCCCAAGGATGTAAGAAGTTGTAACAACTGATCTCTCACAATCAACCAACTCATTATCAGCAAAGATTGTCTCAGACACTGGGGATCCTTAAACTGTGATATTGAGGACTGCAGCCAAGGCATTGCCACTTTCATGAGGACAATGCTGAGGCTAAATGCAATGTGCAGGGAATGTACCAGTGAATGTGCTTGGACCTCACTCCACACTTACACCACCTTGTGAGAGACAGTATGGAATCAGTGATAATTCTATAGATCTCTGCAGGGAAAAAAATGTTTTTTATCAGCATTTGAAGGGAACTTATTGCCAATCAAGGCTGGAAATTGTACAATGGGGAGCTCACATGGTCATCCTGGCTATTGCACATTGTTCCATTGAGAAAAGGTATACAAAGTGTTGCCTCTCTCAGGTTCAACTCTGTTCTACAGGATGTTCAAGCATTTCAGGACAACCTAGCAGTCTATACACACTCTGAAACTTTGAAGGGTTACTTATTGAAGAGGCAAAAGGAGATTCCTCTGAATCTGTGAGAGACTTCACTACACAAAGTTCTGATATGATATCCTACCAGATGTCTTAAGAGCTGCTTAACACTAACACTATGTAATACTATTTACTGTCTCATTGACTGTTGCTTTAACCTTAACGGTCAGTAGAACATGAATTGTGTAGATACTTTAAAGTGGGATCCCCCAAAGATATCTAGTGTACAATCAGATGGATAATGAGGCAATTACTCAGCAGCACAAAGGGTCAAGGAATGAAAAAAAAAACAAGGTTCATGCATCTTTTTCACTAAGCAGTGCCAGTTTTCTGTATTACCAACATAATGTTAAACAATTATATGAAGTCCAAACCCAGTTTAGTAATCCTGGAATAAAAACTAAAAAAACTGAGGATGCTGTAAATCAGGAACAAAAGCAGAAGTTGCTGGAAAAGCTCAGCAGGTCTGGCAGCATCTGTGAAGACAAAAATCAGAGTTAATGTTTCAGGTCCGGTGACCCTTCCTCAGAACCTGAAACACTAACTCTGTTTCTTTTTTCACAGATGCTGCCAGACCTGCTGAGCTTTACCAGCAACTTTGTTTTTATTGTTATTGTTGTCATTAATCCAGGAAGCAGGTTTCTGTTAGTTTATCTTTAGTCTCTCGGACTCGATGATGCCTTGTTATACTCTCCTGGTCAACGTCAGTTGCCATGTTTGGATGAGGGACCCCTCACCTCCCAGCAGCCAGCTTTGCATGGCCTAAATACATAGGAAAGAGGTAGGAAGCTGTGAGTTCTCAAGTGTGTAAAAATCATGGCAGCTGCAGGATATCTGGCACGAACCTGAAGAATACGGCATTGTTGGTCAGAGTTAATTCGAATATTAATGTAATGTAAGCCTTTTCTATCGTCAAACTCTGCACGTTGATGATGGTTAAAGTAACATGGGTGTAGTATATAGCATTCTGCCCGTTGGAAGCTAGCAGTGGTTGAGAATCTCATTGTCTGGGTTGCTTGACACTCCTAATCTTGGGGTAAGGATATGGACAGCTATGATCTGGAGAATATTGCATCAGAGAGATCCTGGATGCATTTGTGGATCAAAGATTGGAAGATGCCACACAGCTTCCCAGTTACCCCATTAAACAATTCTATTATTGGGGAGGCAATGGCCTAGTGGTATTATCCCTGGACTGTAAATCCAGAAACTCAGCTAATGTTCTGTGCTTGATGATGAAGTATTAATCATGGTCTCCTTCTATTATATCTTCAGAGTAGCATCTTTGCCCTCAGAATATCATTGTTGCTTCTCCATTTCAGATGCATCAGGACATTCTACATTTTAAAAAAAAGTCTCTATAGAAAGCATAAAAATATTTTATATCACAGCTCGCTGCACTTTTAAAACTTCACAATTAAGTCCTGGAACAAAAATAGAAGTTGCTGGAAAAGCTCAGCAGATCTGGTAGCACCTGCGAAGACAAAATCAGAGTAAACGTTTCGAGTCCAGTGACCCTTCCTCAGTTTCGGGTCACCAAACCCGAAAAATTAACTCTGATTTTTTCTTTACAGATGCTGCCCGACCTACTGAGCTTTTCCAGCAACTTGTTTTTGGTTCTGATTTATAGCATCCACAGTTCTTTCGATTTTTACAACCAAATTCTGACCCATTTCAACTCTTCAAACTGGTGCACATAACAATAACAGTGTATTTATTTGTTATCAGCAGATTTCTGTCTGTTGTAGATGATGTTATTTAAGCTGGGTCAAAGCCAGCCATGCACAGAATTGGCTGAGATCTCCCTCCCACAGCACTGGCTGTCTTTAATCAACAATACATAAAACACCTTAAACTGATGAGAAAAAGTCAAGGGATAAGAACTCAATTTAACATGTACTACAGAATTGTAGATGTAATAGATTGTTGTACAGACTGTGTCCATGAATTGAGAAAGCACCAAGCAGTGACAGCCACATGACTTTTCCCAGCAGCCACTATTGTTACTGCAGCAGCATACAAATGATTTCAACCATCAACTGAAGACATATGATATCATCATTGCAAGTCAACTGCCTGGTTTCCAAAATGCCTCTTTGTGTTCGTGATTTGACCCTGGGAATGGTATGACAATTGTAGAAGTACAATTTTAGTTTTCACTTATCAGCTAATATGAGACAATCAGTATGTAGTGTTTTTAGTGTTTTTTTTAACAGCGCATTCAAAAAATATTATTGATATAAATATATGTATGATATAAATGCTGATTGTATATCAGAACCAATAAGCAAGATTTTGTAGATTAACTCAGCCCTGAAATTCATGACAATTCCCTTTTAAAAATTAGAACACAAGTCAAAAATGTTAAACATAATACTTTGTATCCCTTGAAAATACTGTAGTTCCCTTGAAAATACGGTAGTTCCTCTCAGTTACGATGCTATTTCATCCTCTTAAAATTCTCATTCTTCGAATTACATACATTAAAGAATAATCTGCAGCCTCATTGGTATGTCAGTCAATCAATGTCTGCCACAATTAAAGTACAGAATGAATTTCTGCTGAGACAGAATGTGTCAGGTTCTATCCAATTGCAAGGTATTGGCCCATGTGATGCCAATATTTATATCAAAATGATTGAAATGCAATTTCGTATCTCTGCTGCTCAGCACACCCGCTGTGAGCCTTTGCTCAGGTTTTCAGTCTCATGTGTGTCGCCACACATTGTTTCAACAAAGTAATTTCTATTCCTATTGTAACATTTTCAGAATGATATTTGCCCGTCTAATTAAATTCCCCAACTGACTTACGGAAACCAAATTCACTTATGTCAGCATAACACAGTTTGACAGGAAAGGAAAAGCTCAGAAGGTAAGTAAGGTTCCCACAACCACCACTCAAGTGACTGTGAAAGATCGGAAGTACCACAAAAGGTAAATAATTGGTGGTCTGACTTTGCATGAAGGTGTTGAAACCACAAATATTTTGCATCAGTACAAAACCCAGATGGTGTTAAAGTATCAAAATACAGAGGTTGTTCAAAACTCTATAATTGTCTTCATGCCATCTGCTGATGTAAAATCAAGAATTATATACTAATCAGAAATTGTGCTAGTTAGGTTACAATTTAAGATTTCACTGAATTTTATTAACAGAATTACTGTATAAACATAACAACAGGCAATATAATACTAAAACAACTATTTTGTATTCTGTTTACAAAGTACTCCTTGATATTTTTAAGAATGATGCAAATATGAAAACATGTGTCTGATTGTATGACTATCCAAAATAGCAGTAGGAGGAGGCCATTTGGCCCCTTGTGCCTGCTCTGCTATTCAATAAAATCATGATTGATCTCATTGAGGCTTCATCTCTACTTTTCTGCCTAGCCTGATGACGTTTGACTCCTTCTGCCTTAAATATTTTAAATGACACAGCCTCCACTGCTGTCTGGAGAAGAGAATTCCACAGAGTCTCAACCCTTGGAAAGAAAACTATTATCATCTCTATCTTAAATGGGAAACCCCTTATTTTTAAACCATGTCCTTAGTTCCAGTCTCTCCAATAAGGGTAACCATCCTTCCAACATTGTCAAGTCCCCTCAAGATCCTGTACATATCAATAAGAATGCTTCTGATTCAGTTTTATCAATATAGCTGAAACCAGGATTATTACCAAAAAAAAAGTTGTGTATCTTGAACTCCATCAGAGAGTACTCTGACTTAGATCACTTAAAATGACATTACAAAAACATTAATAAACACTATAGAAATTAATTGAGTTGCAAGGTACATTGTCATAAGCTGTACTGCAGGACAATGTTGCAAGTCACAATTTGGGGTTGGACACCTGAAATTGTTATGTTTCTCTCCCTTTCTACCCTCCTGATCTTCTGAATCCTTTTGCTGCTCTGCCTCAAGGTTGGAGGGAATGTACTTCTGTTGTTGTTGACATTTGCAGTCGCTTGCATCCATATCTGCTTATTTGGCAAGGTTGTCCTCTTCCTCCCATTCTTGGGAGAGCTCACCTCACTGCAGTTCTTCAGATTGTCCTGCAGTAGGACCAGCAGGTATGTGTATGAAAAATCCAGGAGGCAGCCTTCCTAATTCCCTTTTCCATTCGTGTGGTTGTTGCAACCTCACAACTTCATTCCCATTTCAGTTATTCTAACCCCACCTGAAATCCATTCAACTAGATTTCCTTTCTTTGATATCTCACTCCCTCTCTCTGATTGACCAGCAAACCCATAAGCAGAATGTTAATTCTACAACTCAGACCAAGCCGATGAAGGTTCTAGTTGATTACTGACCTGCAAATTGTTATTTTTGCAGGCACTAAGTTGGGAAAACTCTGTGCCATGAATATAGCTCTAGTGTCAACAACATCCTAACATTTTCTGCATCTTCACCTACCATAAGTTGTCTATAGCTCCTCCAGAAGAGTTGCCTCAATGTATAAATAGGTCAGGAAAAAATGGAGGCATTTAGAAGGGCACTAATATTGTCATGGATGATTTTAATCTGCACATTTACTGAATAAATCAGATGGGCAAGGGTAGAATGGAAGACACATTTATAAAATGCTTCAGGGATTGTTCCTTGGAACAATATGTTGCAGAGCCTAACTGGGAACAGGCTATTTTAAATTTTAAAATGTGCAATAACATAGCATTAATCAAAATTCCCATTGCTAAGCATTCCCAAAGAGTAGCAATTGCAACTTAGCAGAATTTCAAATGAAGATCGAGGGAGAACCACACAAACCAATGTCTTCAACTTAATCAATGGTAATTACAGAGGTATGAAGGATGTGTTGTTGAGAATGGGCTGAGAAAGTTGACTAAGGGGAAGGTCAATAGATGAGCAGCAGTAGACATTTAAGTAGGTTTGCATTAAGTCAGCAGGAGTTTATTCCAGGTCTGCAGATGGGGTGAAACCTGTTGGCCCTGGACATTTGGGCAGGCAACCACGGGAGCAAATGGGTCTGGATGAACCAGATATGCGAAGGATCCTCTTCCCAGAGGCATGTTGACCCTTCTTGGCTGGAACTTCCAACAGTCAGAAGGGGCAGGCAGGATGGAGATGAAGGGCCCAGTCACTGCTGTAGTCTCCTGACTGGAGACTGTTGAAGGATCTCTTGTGGCTGGGTGCTTCCTGGAACCATCTTGTGAGGAGGCGACACCTTGAGAAAGATTAAGGCTACCCACCCCACTCCTCCCCTTCCTTTAATCTGGAGGACCAATGCATGGGGTGATGGAATGCAGACCCTGAGGGTGCAGGGCCTGTTGTTCCCTGAGAGCTGCCAACCTATCCATGGAGTCAGACAGGCAGTTGCAGGACTGGTTGCACTGCTGCAGAGCCTGATCGATGACAAGCAGTGAGTTTCGGGACTGGTGGTAACCCTCTAGCCTCTCAACTATGAGGGAAAGTGCCTCCTATATGCCTGCCTACTCCTCCCTGTGCATCTGGATAAAGGCCCTCATCAGAGACACCACAAGTCCCTCTCCTCCCAGGGGCCAATCAGATACCTGGTCTCCGGCAAGCTTCCAACTCCCAGTGGGCATTTCTCCCTTACATATCTGCACAGCCTAGTCCTAAAGCTGCATTTCTTTTGAGTTCCTATGTCATTTCCCCGTATCCTCTCTTCAAGCATATTTTGTCTATAAGACTCTTCTCCTGATCCTGTCAACCTATTCCATCCAAACAGCTGACCACTGAACTTCCTTTGCTAAATCAATGCCTTCGATTCTGTAAATTGTTCTGTCTCCTCAGTTACTGTCTCCTTTCAAAACTGCTGTCAACGCCACCTTCAAACAACCAACCCACCTGTCTTTGGAAATTGCAATCCTATAATGCAATTTCCGTTCTTCTCCAAAGTCCTTGAACATGTTCTCACCTCCCAATCCATGACTTTCTTTCCTTTAACTCTTGAATCTCTGCAGCCTACCTTTCCTACGTACCAAATGTGGTAAACAGTGAACAGGGTAGCAGCAGACTTCACAGGAATACAAACAGGCTGATGATGCAAACAGACACAAAGCAAATTAAATTTAATACAGATAAATATGAAATTCTGCTCTTTGGGAATGAAAAACAACATTGGGAGACCGAAAGAACAGTAAATTAGGATCAAAAACAAAAATTGCTGGAAAAGCTCAGCAAGTCTGGCAGCATCTGTGAAGAAAAATCAGAGTCAATGTTGCTGGTCTGGTGGCCCTTCCTCAGGCCGTGAATTGAATTGAGACATGCCTTCCAACCCTAAAAGAAGACGAAAAAGTCCGGCCACTGAGCAGTCAATCAAATGGCCTTCAGCTATTGTGCTCAGTACTGACACTGGGAACAATGGTCATTGCTGGGACTGCAGGAAGTCCACTGAAGAAGAGAACCTAGAAGCTCAGATGAATTTAAGTCCGGGGTCTCACTGCACCCAGACAGTGGGATGGGGATGCCAGGATGAATAGGGCATAATACAAAGCATGAAGAGAAGAAACATAAATGGGAAAAGTTACTGAGGAGGATTGCACCTGGTGGGTTTCACACTTTGCCTCTCCCACCAGTATAATCCCAAGCCATGGTGAGTGGAATTAGCCCATGGGTGAGCAAGCTATCCCTTACCTCCTCTGCTGCTGGTAAAATTTCAACATGGGGTAGATAGGGAGCAGGAAAAGTGCCACTGCTATGGCCTTCCCCTACAGTCATCCCACCTCCTGGGGTCTGCAAAATGCCAGCTAACACTTGAGGAAGAATGTTAAGGCTTTGGAGAGGATCTGGATTTACCAGCATTGCAGAGACGAAGAAATGTGGTTATGTGGCAGGATTGGAGAAACAAGGATTGTTTTACTGAAAAGAGAGAAGATAGACAGGAGTAGAAACAGAAAATTCTAGAAATGCTTTGCAGATCAGATAGCATACTGCAAGACTTGCTGGGTATTTCCAATATGTTCAGGCTTTCTTTTCAAGAGATGGTGCAGGTGTTGGAAATAATCTACCAAGAATCTTCAGATACAAGAGAAGTCCCAGAGAAATAAAAAAAAACCAACCAATGTAACACGTACTAAGGGAAAAAGACAAAAAAAAAGTTAATTATAGGCCAGTAGTGTAACATCTATTATTGTGAAAAATATTGCAGTATACTATAAAAGATGTAACAGCTGAGCATTTAAAAATATATCGTGATCAAGCAGAGTCACTTAGCTTCATGAAGGGGAATAACATGCAGCATAGATAAAGAAGAAGCAGTGGGTGTACTATATTGGATTTTTCAAGATGTTTGATAAGGTACCATACATTAGGCTTTTTAACAAGAGAATAGCCCATGGTGTTGGAGGTGCAATATTAACATGGTTAAGGATTGGTTAACTAATAGAAAATGTGGAGTTGGGATAAGGTGGGCATTTTGTTGCAAAGTTGGGTAGAATACTTATGGAACCACAAGTAGTTGGGAGGCAGGAACTTAGAATTTGAGTTTGTAAAATATTAGGGAGGAAACCATTGCGCCGTCCCTTTAAAAGACAATGTGCCTAGAGATTTAAAATGAATGTCCGTGAGCAGCAGCTTGAAAGATTGCAAGTACACAGAGAGCACCTGAATTGAAACATTCGTATCGAAAGGCCATACAGTCAGCAGGCCAAGCAGCAGTTTTTACCAAAACAGCAAGTTTTTTAATTTAGCCAATCAATTTGAACCAGCCACTTAGATAGCAAAAACCCAATTATATTTAAATCTGATGGTTTGGACAACATAGGACCAATCCTATTGTAAGAAATATTTATATGTCATCAAGGGTATGAAAGAAGGGGGCAGTTGAACAAAAACCCAGAGCTAACTGCCATCCGCCAGAGCTAACAGCCCTCAGCTCTGAACTTCCTTGATGTTTTGGAGGAAGCACCACCTAAATTAAGAAGTACCAAGGACACAACTAGTTAATATTGCTGACAGAAGAATCAATGTAGAAGGCACAGAACATTCCTGAAGACATGTAAACAGGCTGTAATTTAGAGAAACTTTTTGTTCTTATATATGTGAGAGGGAATTGTTCTTATTGGAGCAGCATACCTTTAGAATCTTGCCGTATTCAGGAGTAGTTAGTAGTTGGAAGGGATTCGTTATGCCTATTGATTGTTTAGTTCATTTGCTCACTGTTAGATGAATAAATTGTTACTTGTTGATTTTAATGTAAGTGTCAGGGATTTGTTTTATTTAACCACTAGAAGTTGCTGAAAGGCAGTTTACATCACTTTTCACACTCCTTTTACAAATATGGAGCGAAGTGCTCCTGTTTGGTTGCTTTGGTGTTAGTTCTCATGGGGGGTGTCAACCTTTGCTTTGTAACTGATTGGGGCCTTATCGCTTGTTGTTAGTTGAATCAAAAATGGGGAAATGGCTCTTAACCTTGCTAAAGAGGTTCTGGCAGTCGAAGATGCTTCCCAAATTTGCCAAGAAAGTTTAAAAAGACAGAAAAAGGTGACACTTTCAGAATTAGCAGACAGGCTAAAATTGGGTTTAACTAGGGTTAATAAGAAAGATGAAATTGTAACGGAGTTAGCCAAGCAGTTAGGTATATCAGAGAAACAGTTAAGTGCAATGGAGTTAGAAAAAAACAAATCACAAATGAGACAATTGGAGTTAGAAGGTGAACTCAAAAGGCTGGAGTTAGAGGATGAAGAAAAAGAAAGGACAGCCAAAGGGAAAGAAAAGGAAAGAATTGCCTTAGCTGAAGGAAAAGAAAGGGAAAGAAGAGTTTTGCAAAACAAAAAGAAAGGGAGAAAGAGAGAGAGTTTGAACTTTAGAAATTGGCAATTGGACAGGAAAGTTGACACAACAGAATGAAGTTGAAAGTAGAGGGTGGGCTTAGTGAGGAAGATAGTGATGATGAGCCAACCCGTCATAACCAAAAGCCTGTTAGGGATATATACAAATTTGTCCAAACATTACCAAAAGGCATACAAGCCTTTTTCATTTCCTTTGAGAAATTGGCTAAACAGATGAACTGGTCAGAGACTGTGTGGGTAATGTTAATTCAGACCAAGTTGGCAGGCAGGGCTAGCGAGGTATTTGCAGTGCTGTCAGAGGAGGTATCAGGAGAATATGATGAAGTAAAACAGGCTACTTTTGCATACTTACAAATTGGTATTAGAAGCATATAGGCAACAGTTCAGCAATGTAAGAAAGGAACCTGGTCAGACTTATATCGAATCTGAAAGAATTAAACAGAGCCACTTCAATATACAAGGATCTTAGAGATATTATTTTGCCGGAGGAGTAAAGTCACTTCCAGAAGTGATAACAACTCATGTTGAGGAACAGAGAGATAAAACATCAAGAAGAACTGCAAGAAACAAGAAACAAAAAGAGCAAGAAGATGGTGGATTAATACGCATTACTGCATAAATCAAAATATAGCTCCCAACTGCAATTTCATTCCGTGAGGGATAGAAGTTGGGAAAGAGGGAGATCCTTCAATGAATAATAAAAAGTAGATCACACTGGGAATAAGTTACCACATGAGAAAAAAGAAACTCAAGAGAATGGAAAAGAGGTGAAAGACCTCAGGTGTTTTCACTGCAATAAGGTGGGACACACAAAGTCACAGTGCTGATGGTTTAAGAAAGGCACTGGCAAAAAGGATGCTGTAAAAGAGGTTAAACCAGTAGGATTAGTTGAGGTAGCGAAGGAGATCCCAAGAGAAGTCAAGGAGCTGCAGGAGAGTGCAGTGGAAGGAGAGTGGAAAGTAAGATAGCACCTGGTCTTTTCAAAGACTTCACCTGTGTGTGTAAGGTTTACTCAGATAGAACAGGGGGAGTAGGTAAAAAAGTTAAAATATTGAGAGATACAGGAGCTGGTCAGTCTCTAATAGTAAGAGATGAAAATATTTGCACTCCTTCTGAAATATTGGCTGGATACAGTGGTAATCTGTGGAATAAATGGAGAAAGGAGTAGTGTTATGCTGTGTAAGATAAGGCTAGAAAGTCCAAACAAGACAGGGGAAGTGATAGGGAGAATGATGGAAAATTTGGCTATTTCAGGAATACAGTTTATTCCTGGAAGCAATCTAGCTAGATCACAGGTGGGAGTGATGCCCACTATAGTGGAAAAGCCAAAAGAAAACCAGGGAACTGAGGAGTTAAAAGAAAAGTACTCTGGAAATTTTGTGGATGGTGTGGTAACAAGATCCCACAGCCATAAATTAAAACAACAAGGAGAAACAAAAGAGAAAGATGAAAGAGTTGAGGTCCAATTAGCTGACACTCTGTTTGACGTGATGTTTAAGGAAAACACCTAAGCAGGTAAAGGATCAGGCAGAGGTGTTTAGTTCTGAAAGATTAATGGAATTACGACAAAAAGATGAGACAATAAAGGATTTATATCATAAAGCCGACTCGGAAAAGGAATCAGAGTGTATTCCGGAATATTATTACCTTAAGGATAAAATCTGAAGGCAGAAATGGAGACCTTGGCAGGTTAGTGCAGATGAGAAATGGGTGGAAGTTCACCAGATTGTGTTACTGGTATAATACAGACAGGAAGTATTGCAGGTAGCACACAAGTTACCTGTAGGAGGTCATTTAGGAGTGAGGATGACTCAGGCTAAGATATAGAGCATTTGTATTGGACTGAAAATTTGGTTGAATTTTGCCATATCTGTCAGAAGGTAGGAAAGCCACAGGCAGTAATAAAACCAGTGCCTTTGATGCCAACTCCCACCTCTGAAGAACCTTTTATATGGGTTATGATTGATTATTTAGGTTCATTCCCCAAAACCAAAAGTGGGAACCAATGTTTGCTAACCATAATGGATATGCCTACCAGGTTTCCGGAAGCAATTCCATTATGGAATGTGAAGGCAAACAAGGTTGTGGAGGAGTTGCTTGCTTTCTTTACCCATTATGGACTACCCAGGGAGATCCAGTCAGACCAAAGATCCAATTTTACTGCCAAATGATTTAAGGAGGTCATGGATAGTTTAGGGATCAAACACTTTAAATTAAATGTGTACCATTCTGAATCCCATGGAGCATTGGAAAGGTGGCAACAGACCCGAAAGTCAATGCTAAGGTCTTATTATCAGGATTCCCCAAATGAATGGGATAAATATATCCATTTATATTATTTGCTCAATTTGAATTGATATTTAGACACAAAGTAAGAGGGCCCTTAAAATTAATTAAGAAAACATTGATAGGTCCAAAGTCAGAGATCTCACAGTTGGATTATATATCTGAGGTGAGCGTGAGATTAAACAGTGTAGGTAAATTAGCTAGACAACATTTGAAAGTGGCACAGCTCAAAATGAAGTAAGAAGCAGATAAGAAATCTAATATTTGTATGTTTGTCCGTGGGGTTAAAGTATTATCCCTTCATAGCTAACTTTTGTGGTCCCTATCAGATTGAGAAAAAGTCAGATGAATTATCTGGTAGAGGGGTCAGATAGAAAAGAATTTTATCCGGTATGTCTTGAAACATTACTATGACAGGGAAAGGGAACTGGAGAAACAGATATTAGTTACTGCCACTCAGAGTGAGGAATCAAACCGAGATGATGTGGATTTTGATGTGCCTCAGAATAAAGTGAATAATGAGGAAGTTATTAAAGAATGGGATAGGGTAGTGAGCTATCTGCCCTAGGAACAGAGAACTGAATTGAAAGACTTATTACAGTGCCACAAGGTCATATGTAGAAATAGAATGGGGAGGACTAATGCCATTGTACATGAGGTTGACATAGGGAGTGCTATTCCGATAAAACAATACTCGTACAGACTTACTCCTCTCAAAGCCGCACGGGCACAGAAGGAAGTGGAAGCGATGCTCCAAGAAGACATCATAGAGCCGAGTCAAAGCCAATGGAGTTCGCCACTCGTTTTGGTTCCTAAAACTGATGGTACTCAACGATTCTGTATGAATTATTAGAAATCTGACCAAATCTGACTTATACCCAATTCCAAGGCTGGAGGATTGTGTGGAAAACGTAGGACAGGCCACTTACATCACAAAGTTGGACTTACTTCATGGTTACTGGCAAGTACCTTTGTTGGAGAGAGCGAAAGAAGTTTCTGCTTTTGTATCCCCAAATGGGCTGTATCAATTTAAAGCAATGCCCTTTGGAATGAAAAACGCATCAACCAATTTTCAACGGCTTATGAACAGAGTTGTTGCCAGACTGACTAATTGCGCCGTCTATATAGGTGACTTTGTGATCTTTAGGAATTCATGGAAAGATCATATGGAGGATTTGGCAGAGCTCTTGGAGAGTCTATGGAAGGCAAAGTTGGTCATAAACGTGGCAAAAACAGAATTTGCGAAGGCAGAAGTGACATTCTTAGGGCACCACTTCGGAAATGGACGGATGACGCTGAAGAACATGAAGACAAAGGCCACCGAGGAATTTCCAAGAGCATCCTTGAAGAAGGAAGTGCTATGATTTTTAGGATTGAGCGGATTCTCCAGGAAATTTGCACCAAACTTTAACAGTGTAGTGGCACCATTGACGGATTTGTTAAAAAACAACATGACATTTCAGTGGACAGAACAATGCCAGGAGGCATTTGAGAACTTAAAAGCAGTGCTAACCACTGCACCAGTTTTAGCCACACCAAATTTCTTGAAACCTTTCAAAGTTGCCATTGATACAAGCAATGTAGGTATTGGAGCTATGTTGTTACAGGAGGATGATTGAGGAATTTGAAGACCAATCGATTATTTTTGAAAAATATTCAAAATCCACCAGAAAAAATATTCAACCATTGAAAAAGAGTTATTGAGTTTGGTAATGGCTTTACAACATATTAATGTTTATGTTGTGAAGAATGTGTCAGACAATTGCGTATACCAATCACAATCCTTTGACATTTCTGGAAAGATAAAAGGGCAAGAACACCAGATTATTTTATTGGTGTCTCATGTTATAAACATTTAATTTACAGATAGTACATGTTGCTGATTGTGAAAATATTATCGTGGATGTTTTATCGCAAGTTTAAGACAAAAATGTTTGTATAAGATAGAAATGGTAATGTCCAATGTTATATATAGAGAATTAGTATAACATGTGCAACTCTAGATTAATGAGCTATGGACCTAGTAATAAAATGCAGTTAAGATTTTAAAAGAAAAAAAAAAAGCCATCTTTTCATAATGATGCTTCATCATTTTCTTAAGGGGAAGGTGTTGCGAAGTTGGGTAGCGTACTTCTGGATTGGGAGGTGGGAAGTTAGAATTTGGTGTTTGTAAAATGCTTGGGGGAAAAACATTGCATCATCCCTTTAAAAGATAATGTGCTTTTTCTGAGCTTAGAGATTCAAATGGATGTCTGTAAGCAGCAGCTTGAAAGTTTGCAAGTACCCAGAGAGCCCTAAATTGAAACACATGTATTGAACCACCATACAGTTCGCAGGCCAAGCAGCAGATTTTACCAAAACAACAAGTTTTTGTATTTAGCTAATCAATTTGAACCGGACACTTAGATACCAAAAGCCCAATTAAATTTAAATCTGATGGTTTTGACAACATAGGACCGATCCTATTGTAAGAAATATTGATACGTCATCAAGGGTATAAAAGAAGAGGGCAGTTAGACAAAGACCCCAGAGCTAACAGCCCTCAGCTCTGAAGAGAGAATTGCAGGTTCTCACAGTTTCCGTTATGTCTTAGAGAAAGCACCATCTAAATAACAGCAGTACCAACGATACAACTAGTTAATGTTCTTGACAGAAGAATCGACAAAGAAGGCATGCCTGACAGAAGAATTGATGGAGAAGGCGTAGAACATTTCAGAAGACACTGAACCTAGCTGTGATTTTGAGAGACTAAATTCTATTTTATATGTAGGACTTGTTTTTATTGGAACTGCATGCCATTGCATGCCATTGTATGCCATTGCATACTCTTGCGGTATTTGGGAGTAGTTAGTAGTTAAAAGGGATTTATTATGTTTGTTAATAGTTTAGTTAATTTGTTCACTGTTAGAGTTAGATAAGTAAATTGTCACTTGTTGATTTTAATGTGAGTGTCAGGGAATTATTTTATTTAACCACTAGAAGTTGCTGAAAGGCAGGTTACACCACTTTTCATAGTCCTTTTACCCTCTTCAGGTGTTTTCAGTGTTAGTTCTCAGAGAAGGAGTCAACCTTTGGTTTATAACAATTTTCAGATGGCAATGTGTAACTAGTAAAGTGCCACAGAGATCTGCGCTGGCCCATAATTATTTACAATATATTAATGCTTTTGATGAAGGAAGTGAATGGACTATAGCCAAGTTTGCAGATGATATAAAACTGGACAGAAAGGCAAGTGGTGAAGATGAATCAAAGAACCTGCAGCGTGAAATAGACAGGTTAAGTCAGGGGGCAAAAACTTAGCTGATATAGTATATTGTCAGAAAATGAGAGATTATGCATTTTGGCCTGAAGAATGGAAAAGCTAAATATTATTTAAATGGACAAAGAATGCAGAATGTTGCAGCACAGAGGGAATACAGTGAATACTTTTGGTGTCTATATCCAACGAAAGGTATACTGGCATTGGAGACAGTCCAGAGAATGTTCACTAGGTCAATCCTGGCTATGGAGGGGCTCTCTTTTGAGCAGAGGTTGACTAGGTTGGGTTTATGTACAATGGTGTTTCAAAGAATGAGAACCTTACTGAAGCATATAAAATTCTTAAGGGGCTTGACAGGGTGGATGTTGAAAGGTTGTTTACTCTTGTGGTTGTTTCACTTTGATACAGCTGAGACAGTGCACTTATCTCAAACAGTCATTAATGATAGGACATCTCCCCACATATCTGACCATTCCTCCAATACCAGCCACCCAAAAGTCAAGCCCAAACTTACCAGATACTGCAGTCTCTTTCCCCAGACGGCATAATTTGGTCGTAAGGGGTTGCTTAGTTACGACACAATGAGGAGGATTTTTTTCCTCTTAGAAGGTGAGTCAATCTGTGGAATTCTTTAGATTCAAGGCTAAGATAGGTAGATTTCTATTCAGTCGAGGAATCAAAGATTATGGAAAAAGACAGGAAAGTGGAGTCAAGGATTATCAGATCAGCTATGATCTCATTGAATAGTGGAGCAGATTGATGAGCTGAATGGCCTACTTTTGTTTCTACATCTTATAGTCTTGTGTGTTACAGATTTCAATTACTGACGTGCAAACATTTAATTCAATCGTATGATGCTTCTCTGTTCTTTATTTTTCAAAAGCTGTTAAAGCAAATAAATGAATTAATGATTTTTTAAAAATACTAGATTGCTTCACTTGTGTTTCTATTAACTTTACATCGGTTCAAGTCTGACTACAGACTTTATTTGTTTAATCCAACTTAACACTATGGGAATGCTTCATTGTTGGAGAGGCTGGGACTATAGATATATGAGCAGAATTAGGCCATTCTGCCCTCAAGTCTGCTTCACCACCTGATCATGGCTGTTATGTTTCTCATCCCATTCTCCTGCCTTCTCCCTGTAACCCTTGATCCCTGCACTAATCAAAAACTTATCCAGATCTGTCTGCAATACACTCAATGACTTGCACCGCCTTCCGAGGAAATGAGTTCCACAATTCACCACTATCTAACTAAGGGAATCCCTCCTCATCTCAGTTCCCTTCACTCTGAGGCTTTGACTGCAGGTCCTAGTATCTCCTACCAGTGGAAATATCTTCTCCATATCCACTCAATTCAGGCTTCTCAATATTCTGGAAGTTTCAGTCAGAAGCCCCCTCATCCTTCTAAATTCCATCGAGTGCAGACCCAGAGCCCTCAACTACTCCTTATATGACAGGCGCTTCATCCCCAGGATCATTCTTGTAAACCTCCTTTAGACCTCTTCCAAGACCAATGCATCCTTCCTTAGATGCAGGGCCCAAAACTGCTCACAATTTTGGGGGTAAATTTTATATCCCAAAAAAATGCACTTTGTGATTGGGCAGGAAATTAAACATTTAAAAATTCGAATCCTGACTCCAGCCGCTACCACACTCACCTCCGGTTTTAAAGGGGGGGGGTGGATTGAAGAATTAAACGTTATAATTAGCACTTGTGTCCCACTTCTTTTGATTATTTTAAATTTCATTCTGGATGCTGAGCTGCGTATGCCTCTATAATCCAAGCAGTCGCAGAGAGGGAAGAACTGTTGTGTCTGGCACGTACACACATATCCACTTACTTGCTGGATCAGTGTACTTGCCTGACCAAGTGTCCCCATGGTAGGGCATTCCCCCAATTATCACTCTGTCCCCAACTTCACCACAACCTGACTACCCACAATTGTGAAGCCCAGATTTAGCTGGCCCCACAACCTCTTTCCTAGGGTTTCTCATGCAACTGTATGTCAATCCTGTCAATTTTTTATTGATTCATGGGATGTAGGCTTTGTTGGCTGGGCAAGCTGGCAAACTTTCAGATGGGTAACCTGCCAATTACATCAGACGCACAAAAGGTAAAACCCTGACTCACTGAATCCCAAATCATGGAGGCCCTACTCCGGCAAGTCAGCAAGCTAAAGCAGCTGCTGTCTTTCAGCTTACACATTAAATCCGCATCCTATCTGTTAATTGTTGTGGACATAACATTTTCATGATACTGAAAAGCAGCACTGTAAAGAAAAATTGCTCTTTGTGGATCTTTGCTGTGAACCGTTTTGCCTGCTGTATTTATCTGCATTTCAGAAGAACTTTAATGGCTATGAAATATTTTGAGTTGGCCTAACGGTTTCATTGGATACTTCATAACTGCGAGCCTTTCCTAAATTAATAAAACCTGGCTCTGCAATTGTTGAGGTTTCTCTCGACAAGATGTTTGCCAGTGAGCCTCATCAACATCTGTGTTACAGTTGTAAACTTGACCACATCAACGACTCAAGTGGCGCGTAATTTACATTGTTTATATTTTGAGGAAGATTGCATAGCACTGGAGCAACACATAAAGTAACAATGTACATCCAATCTTGTGCATGTACAGTTGTTTGAAAGCTACAATTAATTTTTAGCTGCCAAAGTGTCTCTGATGGATAAAGGAAATCCACACAACCCTATGGTTAGAAAACTGCACTGTCTCGTTTATCTTGAAACCTTGCGAAAGAGAAGAGGATGCCACTGGGAACAGTACTGTTAGGGGTTATAAAGCTACCTTTGCAATGAGTGTAGGTCTGCATAATTTGTTGGTTAAGCCATCCTATGCAACAGAACATAAGTGAGTTCTTTCTCATTTTGAAAGCTGCAAACTAGAAATTTTGTAAAGCCAGATGTGTGTCATGAATACAAGACCAGAATTGAAGTATCATTTTTTTTCTATTGGTGATGTGGAACATAAGTCACTCATGACTTTCTCGCTAATGATTTATCCAGTCAACCTGTCTTGTAGAAAATGACTAAATTGCTTCAATTTATCACTTTAATAACTTTATGTGGCATTGAATGTACCAATAGCTCTTGGTTATGACATCATGTTATAAATCTGATATGTGCATTTTTGTTAGATAATGAACAAAATAGCAATAGTGCACAAAATAAGCTGTTACTTGGAAAGGATTAAAAAGATAATTTTATATATAAGATAATCTTATACAAAAGTAACTCTGTTACTTTTACAGTAGTCATGGAAAAGGATAGGTACATACAGCAGGGTAAGGTCTATAATTGGGGGAAGGGTAATTATAATTCTGTTAGGCAGGAACTGGGTAACACAAAATGGGAGCAGATGCTGTCAGGGAAGAGCACTATAGAGATGTGGAGATTGTCTAAGGAATGCATACTGCATGCGCTCGATATGTTTGTCCCTAGCAGGCAGGGAAGATGCGGTCAAGTGAGGGAGCCTTGGTTCTCAAGAGAGGTCGAACGACTGGTTAAGAGGAAGAAGGATGCTTATGTAAGATTTAGGAAACAAGGATCGGAAAAGGCTCTAGAGGGATACAAGTTAGCCAGCAAAGAGCTGAAGAAAGGGCTTAAGAGAGCTGTACGGGGGCATGAGAAAACCTTGGCAGATAGGATCAATGAAAACTCCAAGGCTTTTACACGTATGTGAGGAATGAAAGAATGACCAGAGAAAGGGTAGGGCCGATCAAGGATTGTAAAGGGAATTTGTGCATGGAGCTTAGAGAGATAGGAGAGGTCCTTAATGAATACTTTTCTTTGGTATTCACAACTGAAAGGGACCTAGTTGTAGAGGAGGACAGTGTGAAGCAGGCTGATAGGCTAGAGGAAGTAGATATTAGTAAGGAAGATGAACTAGAAATTTTGAGGAACTTGAAGATAGATAAGTCCCCTGGGCCTGATGGGATTTATCCAAGGATTCTATGGGAAGCGAGGGAAGAGACCACAGGGCCTTTGGCAATGATCTTTTCGTCCTCACTGTCCACGGGTATAGTGCCAGAAGATTGGAGAGAGGCAAACATCATTCCCTTGTTCAAAAAAGGGAACAGGGATAACCCCAGAAATTACAGGCCAGTTAGTCTTTCTTCAGTGGTGGGCAAATTATTGGAAAGGGCTCTGAGAGATAGGATTTACAATCACTTGAATAGGCACAATTTGATTCGTGATAGTCAGCATGGATTTGCACGGATAGATCATGCCTCACAAATCTTATTGCATTCTTTGAAGAGGTGACCAAACACGTGGATGAAGGTAGAGCAGTGGATGTGGTATACATGGATTTAAGTAAGGCGTTTGATAAGGTTCCCCATGGTAGGCTCATGCAGAAAGTAAGGAGGGCATGGGATAGGGGAAATGTGGCAGATTAGATTCAGAATTGGCTGACCCTTAGAAGACAAAGGGTAGTAGTGGATGGAATATATTCAACATGGTGCTCAGTTACGAGTGGTGTACCATAAGGATCTGTTCTGGTTCCTCTTCTATTTGTGATTTTTGTAAATGATTTGGATGTAGGAGTGGAAGGGTGGATTAGTAAGTTCGCAGACGATACAAAGGTGGGTTGAGTTGTGAATAGTGCGGAGGGCTGCTCTAGGTTACAAAGGGACATTGATAGGATGCAGAGCTGGGCTGAGAGTGGCAGATGGAGTTTAACACTGAAAAGTGTGAGGTGATTCATTTTGGAAGGACAAACTTGAAAGCAGAATACAGGGTTAACAGAAAGATTCTTGGCAGTGTGGAGGAGCAGAGGGATCTTGGGGTTCATGTCCACAGTTCCTTGAAAGCTGCCACCCAGGTGGATAGAGTTGTTAAGAAGGCGTATGGTGTGTTAGCTTTCATTAGAGGGATTGAGCTCAAGAGCCGTGAAGTTATGCTCCAGCTATACAAAACCCTGGTTCGGCCACATATAGAGTATTGTGTCCACTTCTGGTCACCTCATTCCAGGAAAGATGTGGAAGCCATGGAAAAGGTGCAGAGGAGATTTACCAGGATGTTGCCTGGAATGGAGGAAAGGTGTTACGAGGAAAGGTTGAGAGAGCAAGGGCTTTTCTCTTTAGAATGACGAAGGATGAGAGGTGACTTGATAGAGGTGTACAAAATGATCAGAGGTAGAGATAGAGTGGACTGCCAGAGACTTTTTCCTAGGGTGGAGGTAGCTATTACAAGGGGGTCTAGTTTTAAAGTGAGTGGAGATAGATATAGGGGAGACGTCAGAGGTAGGTTCTTTACTCAGAGAGTGGTAGGGGTGTGGAATGCATTGCCGGAGAGGGTAGTGGAGTGGGCCTCATTAGGGGCATTTAAGCACCTATTAATTCAGCATATGGATGATAGCATAATGTAGGGGTGGAGGTTAGATAGACCTTAGATTTAGGTTAAAAGTTTGGCACAACATTGTGGGCCGAAGGGCCTGTACTGTGCTGCACTGCTCTATGTTCCATGTTCTATATCAGATACAGTTTTCCAGTATTTGACTGCTTAAGTCATTTTAAATGTACCAATTTTTTTTGGTGAGAAAAGCAAATTGTTCAGGACATTTCATTATGAGGACAGGTAAATTTTGTTTCTAATTATTAAATAGTGTAACAACAGATATAGTGAGCAACAAATGAAACTGGAGGTGATAGCTGCTAAACCCAATAGTCAATTTTCTTATGTGAAGGATGTGTTTACGTTGTAGCATCACTTATTTACTATTGAGGGTTTCTTCATTTGCAGCTTCAGGAATAGCAGGGCTTGCTGCATCAATGAGTCATAATAACACACTTGATAGAACAAAATACAGTGAATGCTAGAAATCCAAAACAAAAACAGAAAGTGATGGAGAAGCTCAGCAGATCTGGCAACACATGTGGAAAGAGAAATAGAGGGATTTTTTTTGTCAAGTATGACTCTTCTTCAGAAGGGAGAGAAAAGAGGCAAGATACATCCACTGTAGATGTTAATAGCAGAGTAAAGGCCAACTCCACTGATAAAAAAAAACAGGCAATAATAAGAGGTGGGTGAAGTGGGGTGTGTTAAATGCCTGGGGAAATCAAACTGAGTCTGAAGTTGTTGAACTCGATGTCACTCCACCTGGCTATACATTGCTAAACAGAAAATGAGATGTTATTCCTCAAGTTTGTCTTGGGCTTCTTTAGAACATTGTATCAGGCCTAGGACAGATATACAAACTCGAGGGCAAGATCAAGTGACCTGAAGGTCAGGGTCATGCTTGCAGACTGTGAGAAGGTGTTCTGCAAAGAGGGAATCCTGTCTACATTTGGTTTCTCCAGTGTGAAGGAGAACACATTTTGAGCAATGGATGCAGTTGACAAGTAAATTGCTGCTTCACCTGGAGGGGCTGCTTGGGGCCTTGGGCAGTGAGGAGGTAAAGGGCAAGTATAACAGCTCCTGTAATTGGATTGGAAGGCACTGTGGCAGGGGCTGAATTGTTGGAGGTGACAAAGGAATGGACCAGGGTGAAGAGAATTGCATCTTAGCTCATAGGAAGGAGAAGATATGTTTGGTGGCGGTATTGTGTTGGAGCCTTGAAAGAATACTGGAGACCAAGGGGAAGGTCCAGTTGTTGTTGTCTATCTTGGTACCAACAACATAGACAATAGATCCTAATGGGACAACATTAGGAATTAAGGAAAAAATTAAAAACAGGACCTCAAAGGTTGTAATCTCTGGATTGGTACCTGAGCCATGTACAAATTAGCAAAGAGATAAGAAGATTAGGGGATCTAACACGTAGCTAAAGGAATGGTGTGCGAAGGGGGAGGTGTTCCATTTGGGGGGACACTGGCATTAGTTTTGGGACAAGATGGAACTGTAGTATCAGGATGGGCACCCCTTGACCGACCTGAGACCAAGATCCTTGTAGAAAGGCTACATAGAGTGGTCACAAGGACTTTAAACTAATTAAAGCAGGGAAGGACTCAATTTAACAGTTGAGTTTGGATACTTGGCCCACAGCATTGTTCCCTTATCTCCACCTGAATCAGGTTGGAACCAGGCCCCTGGTGAATTGCATAACTGGGCCTGTAGATAGGACTTTAAATTAAACAGTGGGGGGCGTGGGTTCAGTTGTGTGGAAAATTATGGAAAAAGTTAAAGGAGAGGGGGACTCAGCAGAGATTATTAAAGTTTCCGGAAGAAATGAAAGGACAGGGAGTATGGACAGGCTCAGCAACACAACTTCATGCACAGCAGATAAGGGAACAACTATAAGTAGGGGAGGACCGAGAACGTTGTACTTAGATGAATGTTGCATGCGAAACAAGGTAAGTGAGCTTGTGGCGGAGATTGAAATTGGCAGATAAGATGTTGTGGGAATCACATGGATGTGGCTGCAAGGGAATCAGAGCTGGGAACTAAATATCCAAGGACACACATCCTACTGAAAGGACAGGGAGATGAGGAAGGGTTGCCTTTTTAGTAAGAAATGGAATTAATTCAAAAGCATGAAGTGATATAGATTCTGAAGGCATAGAATCTATGTGGGTAGAGTTAAAGAACTGCAAAGGGAAAAAAGACCCTGATGGGAGTTATGTACAGGTCTCATAGCAGTAGTCAGGATGTGGGCAGAAAATAATTCAGGAGATAGAAAAGACATGAAAGAAAGGCACTATTGCAGTAATCATGGGGTCTTTAATATGGAAGTGGACTGAGAAAATCAGGTTGGTATTGGATCCCAGGAAGAGGAATTCCTGGAATATCTATGAGAATTTTTTTGGAGCAGATTACAGTAGATCCCATGAGGGAACAATCATTTCTGAGCGTGGTGATGTGTAATGAGGCAGATTTGATTAGCAAGCTTAAGCTGAAGGAACCCCCGGGGGCAGGTGATCATAATATGATAGAATTCACCCTGCAGTTTGAGAGGGAGAAGCTTGACTCTGATATAATGGTATTACAATTGAGTAAAGGCAACTACAAAGACATGAGGGAGGAGGGGAGCCCAGCAGGGAACATGGTGAAGTAGCAATGGCAGGGATTTCTGGGGTAATTCAGGAGGCAAAGCAGAAATTCATAGCAAGGAAGAAGAAGGGGAGGATGAGCTAACCATGGCTGTCGATGGAAATCAGGGACAGCATAAGAGCAAAAGAGAATGCATACAAAATGGTGAAGATTAATGGAAAGCCAAAGGATCGGGAAGCCTTGAAAAATTAGCAGAGAAATAAAAATGCAATAGGGTGGGGGTGGGGGGATTAAATAAAAGGATAGGCTAGCTAGTAATATAAAAGAAGATTACATGAGTATTTCTAGAGGTATAAAAGGTAAAAGAGAGGTAAGAGTGGACATCGGACCACTGAAAAATTAGGCTGGAGAAGTAGTAATGGGTGACAAAGAAATGAAAGAGGAACTGAATCAGTACTTTGCATCAATCTTCACAGTGGAAGACACCAGTAGCATACCAGACTTCAAGACAGTCAGGGGGCACTGGTGAGTTCAGTGGCCATCATGAAGGAGAAGGTGCTGGGGGATGCTGAAAGGTTTGAAGGTGGATAAATCACACAGACCAGATAGCCCATACCCCAGGATTCCGGAAAGTGGCTAATGTAAAGCCCTCATTGTAGCAGGCAGGGAGGTAGATTGTAGGGAGGGAAATTGTAGGCTGGTTAGCCTGACCTTAGTTATTGGTAAGATATTAGAATCCATTATTAAGGATGAATTTGCAGATTACGTGGAAGTACCTGGTAAAATAGAGCTGAGCCTGCATGGTTTTGTCAAGGGGAGGTCATGCCTGACAAATGTGTTAGAATTCTTTGAGGAAGAAACAAGCAAGTTGTTAGTGGACGTGATCTATTTGGATTTCCAGAAGGCTTTTGACCAAGGTGCCACACAGGAGGCTGCTGAATAAAATAAGAGTGCATGGTGTTAGGTGTAAAGTACTGGCATGGAAAAAGGATTGACTGACTGTGAGAAGGCAGAGAGTAGGGATAAAAGGGTCGTTTTCAACATGGCAGCGAGTAGTTAGTGGAATTCCACAGGGATCAGTGTTGGGACCATAACTAACCATCTTATGCATTCACTATCTGGACGAAGAAACTGAGAGCACTGTTGCTAGGTTTGCTGATGACACAAAAGTAGGTGGAAGGACAGGTAGTCTTGAGGAGGTGGGGAGGCTGCAAAAGAGCTTGGACAGGCTAAAAGAGTGGGCAAAAATGAGGCAGGTGGAATGCAATGTGGGAAAGTGTGAGGAAATAACAACGCAACTTCGGAATGAAGTCAAGAAATTCAAGGAAAGTCTCCTTGTCCTGAGATTTTGCAGTCCTACTGGAAGTATTTCAGCAGAAGACTTGGCTGCCCCCATTTATTTTAGCATTGCAGCAAACCCTAGGCAGACACATTTAATGCAACTAATAGCTTGCTAGTATTTGAACATCCTAATGACAAAAGATATCATGTACCCACCCCAGAGCAGGCTCCAATCAGATCATAACCTCAGATGAATTGTATTCAGTTATTTTGTCTTGCCTTTAAGTACGCGACATTGGGTTTCTGATAGATTCTTTATCCTTTATTTTTTACACAGCTGCATGCTTGGTTTCCTGCTCTGCTGAATTTCTGCTGAAGTTTATCTTTTTGCCATTTGATTTCTTTCAAAATCTTTGGATTCAAAACCACATGGTCAATGAAGGTTGAAACAACAATTTCAACATTAATTCACCTCTCGGCTGCTTTTCTGCAGGGTGTATTACAAGCATGAGTTGAAAAGATGGTTTGGTATAAACATTGTCATATCACAGACAGTATTATTATATGTTTCACTCATTGTCAGCATAGGGAAGATGTTGGTACAGTGATATTGTCAAAGGATTTGTAATCCAGAGACCCAGGCTAACAATGTGGGGACATGGGGTCAAATGCCACCAGCTGATGAAATTTGAATCCATGAATATCTGAAATTGTAACCCTGTTGATTGTTGTTAAAAACACCTCTGGTTCACTAATATTCTTCAGGAAAGGAAATCTGCCACCCAGGTTAACAGCAATGTAGGCGATTCTTAACTGCCCTCTGAAACGGCCAAGCGAGGCATTCAGTTCATAGGCAATTAGGGATGAGCAATAAATGCTGGCCTAGCCCCAATCCCATGAACAAATGTTTTAAAATTAAGCCACAGATTACCCCATGAATTTTGTACGTAGTTATTAAAATATAAACATTTTTAAATTTAAATAATGGGATGTCGGTATTGCTGGCTGAGCCAGCATTTATTGTCAACTCCTAATAACCGATGAAGATGGTGGTGAGCTGCCTTCTTGAACCACTGAATGTCTATGTGCCTATATGCACCCACAATGCCATTAGGGAGGGGAGTTCCAGGATTTTGACCAATGACTGTGAAGGAACGGCAATATCAATCCAAGTCAGGATGGTTTGTGGCTTTGAGGGCTTTTGCAGGTTCTCATGTATGTGCTGCCTTTTCCTTCTAGACTGAAGATATCGTAGATTTAGAAGTAGCTGTCTAAGGGGCCTTGGTGAATTGCTGTAGTGTATTTTCAAGACTGGTGCAGACTGCTTCCAATATGCATCAGTGATGGAGGTAATGAAAGTTGAAGGTATTAGATGGTGTGCTAATCAAATGGGCTGCTTTACCAGGATGGTGTTGAGCTTCTTGACAGTTCTTGGAGCAGTATGCACTCAAAGGTTGTAATCTCTTGTTAAATCCCAGCACTATATACTCGTGAGCACAGAGCTAGGAGACTAGGGGAAGTGAATGCATAGCTCAGGAGTTGGCGCTTTTTAGACTCCTGGATCCCTTGGTCTGTTTCTGGAGGAGGTGGGACCTGTCCAAGCAGCACTGTGTGCACCTGAACCACAATATAAACAATGTCCTTTGGTTGGATTTTCTGGTGTTGTTTAGAGGAGTTTAAATTAGTTTGGCAGGGGGAGTGAACACAGAACACTAGTTTGATAGGGTCACAGCATACATTAGTAAAGGAGCCAAGTCAAATGATATTCAGCCACGTTGAGTTTCATGGGAGTAAGGTGAGGCTAAGATTTAATGCTAGGTGTATTGTAAGTAAGACAGATGAGTTAAGGCTGTGGATTGACATGTGGAATTGACACTGATGCCATCATGGAGGCATGATTGAGGAAGCGGCAGGACTGGCAACTCAACATTCCGGGATATGGGATCTTCAGGTAGGATGAGGGATGGTGTAAAAGAAGATGGTTTCACCTTATTAATTAAAAGAGTCAGTTACTGCAATGAGGAGGGATGATATTTTGCAGGGTTTTCAATTGAAGCTTTGTGGGTAGACCTTAGGAATAAAAAGGGGAAGTCACTCTGCTGGGAATGTATTATAGGCCCGCAGTCAACAGGCAATAGAGGGACAGATATGGAGACAATTCACTGATGTGTGTTAGAAAATAATAATAGAGTAATTTTTGGGGGTTTTCAACTTGCCCAAAATTAAGTGGAATAGTCATGGTATACAGAGTTTAGAGAGGGTGGGTTTCTTGAAATGTACTCAAGACAGTTTTTTACATCAACATGTAGGAGGTATGACAAGGGATAGTGCAGTATGAGCCTGAATTCTGTGGAAACAAAGCCAGATAGGTGTTTGAGGTGGCAGCGGGGAGCATTTTAGTGACAGTAACCACAGCACGGTACATCTTAAGTCTGTCATGGAAAGGAACAAAAAGGTCTGTAAAAAACGGTTTTGAGTGAAGTCAAATTTCGGTAAAATAAGGCAGCACCTGGCCAAAGTAGATTAGGAATTGCTATTTGTGGGTAAATATACAGCAGAACAGTAGTGGGGGTAGAGGGGCATTCAAAAGAATCTGGGGACAGTACAAGCCCAACATATTCTCTTTTGGTGAAACGTAACAGCCACAAAAGTGGACAAACTTCCAGGATCTGGAGGAGTTGTAACCCAGATAGCTGAGGAAGATGAGGGAGGAAATTACAGAGGCCCTGGCCAAATTTTTAATTCCTCTCTAGACACAGGGGAGGTGCCAGAGGATTGGAGGACAATCAATGTTGTTCCATCTTTCAACAAGGATGGCAGAGATAAACCAGGGAATTACAGGCTAATGAGTCGCACATCACGTGAGGAAATCTATTGGAAAAAATTCTGAAGGAGTAAATTAATGTCCACTTGGAGAGGAAACAGTTGATCAGGAATAGTCACAGATCCCTGAATGAGGCAGGCCAGGTTAATGGGGCAGTTAAGAAGCTATACGGGACACTAAGAACAGAGAGGTAATGTTGGAACTCTACAAAACTTTAGTTAGGTCACAGCAAGACTACTGTGTGCAGTTCTGGTTACTGTACCACTAGAAGGATGCAATTTCACTGGAGAGGGCACAGAGGAGATTCACCAGGATGTAACATGAGATGGACTATTTTAGCTATGAAGGAAAGTTGGATAGGATCCAGTTTTCTTTTTTTAAAGCAGAAAAAGCAAAGGAGGGACCTGACTGAGGTGCATAACATTTTGAGGGGCATAGGCACAGGGTGGATAGGAAGCAGCTGTTCCCCTTAGTTGAAGGGTCAATAACAAGGGGTCATCATTTTAAGGTGTGAGGCAGGAAATGTGAGGAAAAGATTTTTCACAAGTGGGTGGTAGGGATCTGAAATGCTTTCATGGGAGAGTAATTGAGGCAGGAAACATCAAAATGTTTAAAAAGTACTGTTATGAACATTTGGAATGTCATAACATTCAAGGCCATGGCCATGGGACTAGCATAGATTTGAAGTAGTTTTCTCTGTGCAGTCTCAATGTGTCAAAGGGCCTCTTCTGTACCCTGTGATTCTATTCTGTCAATGGGTAATGGTTAGATTCTGTCTTATTAGAGGTGGGCCATTGCCTAACACTTGCATGGTGTAAACATTACTTGCCACTTACCAACACAAGTCTGAATATTGTCCGAGTCTTGCTGCATTTGAACATGGATTGCTTCAGTATTGAGAAGGTCTTGAGTTGAGCCTGACCTCAGTTATTGGTAAGCTTTTACAGTCCATTATTAAGGATGAGATTGTGAAGTGTTTGGAAGTGCATGGTAAAATAGGGCGGAGTCAGCATGGCTTTGTCAAGGGGAAGTCATGTTTGACAAATCTGTTAGAATTCTTTGAGGAGGTAATAAGAAGGTTAGACAAAGAAGACCCAGCGGATGTGATCTATTTGGAATCCTCTGTCCAACTGCTCTTCTCTCTCTTTAGGCTGTACGCTATCGTTTACTCCCTACCCCATCCCCATCCCTATTTTCTGCATATAAACCAATATTTTCCCAGCTACTGTCAGTTGTGAGGAAGGGTCACTGGACCCAAAATATTAACTCTGAATTATTCTTCACAGATGCTGCCAGACCTGCTGAGCTTTTCCAGCAACTTCTGTTTCTGTAGCATGGATAGAGGATTGGCTGACTGGCAGAAAGAAGAGAGGGGAGAGAAAAGCTACTTTTTAGAATGGCACCTGGTGACTAGTGAAGTTCCACAGGGGTCTGTGTTGGGACCATAAGTGTTCATATTTTATATTAACGATCTGGACAAAGAAATTGAGGGCATTGTTGCTAGGTTTAAAGATGACACAAACATAGGTAGAGGGACAGGTAATGTTGAGGAAGCAGGAACACTACAAACGGATTTGGTCAGGCTAGGATAGTGGGGAAAGAAGTAGCAGCTGGAATACAGTGTAGGCAAGTATGAGGTTATGCACATTGGTAGGAAGAAAGAATGCATAGATTATCTCCTTAATGGGCAAAGGCTTCAGAAATATGAAGCACAGAGAGACTTAGAAGCCCTTTTTTCAGGACTCTCAAGGTTTAGATGTAGGTTCAGTTGACAGTTCACAAAGCAAATATAATGCTAGAATCCATTTCAGGAAGCCGAGAATACAAGAGCAGAATAGTACTTCTGAGGCTGTATAAATCTCTTGTTGGAATATTGTGAGCAGTCTTAGGCCCCATATCTAAGGAAGGATGTGTTGGCCTTAGAGGGGATCCAGAGGGGATTTACAAGAATGATCCCAGGGAATAAGGATTTGTCAGTGGTTGACCACTCTGGGTCTGTACAAGGTGGAGTTTAGAAGGATGAGGGAGATCAGCTGGAAACTTGCAGAATACCTAAAGGCCTGGTTAGAGTAAAGGTGGAGAAGATGTTTCCATGAGTGGGAGAGACGTGGACCCAAAGCACAGTCTCAGAGTGAAGAGACGGTGCTTTAGAACTGAAGATAGGAGGACTTTCTTCAGCCAGAGGGTGGTCAATTTGCAGAACTCATTGCCACAGAGGGTTGTGGAGGCCAAATCATTGAGTGTATTTAAGACAGAGATAGATAGGTTCTTGAATCATAGGGGGATCGAGGATTATGGGAAGAAGGCAGGAAAACAAGGCTGAGAAACATATCAGCCATGATTGAGTGGTAGAATAGGCTTCATGGGCCAAATAGTCTAATTCTGTACCTATATCTTGTAGCCTATGAAGTTGCAATGATGCTGAACATGATGCAATCATCTGCAAATATCCCATGTGTAATCTGATGATAGTTCAATCACAAAGCAGTTGAAGATTGTTGGCCCTATCCTTAGGAACCTCTGTGGTGATGTCCTGGGACTGAGATGGTAACCTTCCAACAACCATAATTATCTTCCTTTGTGCTAAGTATACTCCAGTCCACAGAGAGTATTCCTATTGACTCCAGCTTTGTTAGAGCTCCTTGACGTTACAATCAATCAAATGTTTCCTTGATGTCAAAAGCAATCATCCTCATACCTCCTCTTGAGTTCAGCTGTTTTGTCAATGTTTGGATCAAGGCCAAAATGAGATAGATTGTGTACGTGTGTTTCTGGGTTGTGTGTGTTGTATGGGTTTTGTGTGTGTGAGTAAATGTTGCTTGATAACACTGTCAACGACATCTTCCATCAGTTTGCTGCTGACTAAGAGAATAAACTGATGGGGTGGTAATTGGCCAGGTTGGATTTGTTCTGTTTTTTTCAAGAGCTTTCCACATTGTTGGACAGATGTTAGTTTTGTAACTGTCCTGGAAAAGCTTTGTTGCAGATGCTGTTGGTTCTGGATCACAATTCCCAAAATGTTTTCAGGGCCCATAGACTTTACAGCATCTTGTGTCTCCAGTTGCTTCTTGATACCGTATAGAGTAAACAAATTGGCTGAAGGCTGGTATCTGTGGGGCTGGGGTTCACTGGAAGAGACTGAGAGGGATTATCCATTTGGCACTCCTGGCTGAATGTGTTTACAAATGCTTCCACCTTGTGCTTTCCATGATAGAGACTTGTGTGAAACTACCTCCTCAACATTTAATGAAGAGTTTATGTAGCTTTCCCATGTATTCAGAAGAGACTGGTTAAATACAGTACTCAGTTAGCAACTTAGCAAGTATTTTGAATGTCTCAGCTCAATTGTATACATTGGAATTGTGGAGAAAAGGGGGAGTTTTTTTGGTATTATAGCAATTCTAGAAAAGAGACATACCTCAGACTGAAACAAGAACTCTATTTCTGTCCACAGATACTGCCAAACCTGCTGAGATTCCCCCAGCATTGTCTATGTTTGATCAGCCATTAGCTTGAATTGCTCCCATTCTTTCAGATTTTTCAGTGAAACAGAAAAAGATGTCCACACCTCCACAGAAGCCACTGTCAATATGCTTTTATCTATCCTTGGAAAACTTCAAGTGTCCCTTGAGATTCTCCTTGAAGGAAGTACATTCTGGTTCCAAAAACAGCTGAATCCACAAAGGTACTCCTATGGCTTCTGGGAGCCATTTTGTAAGACACATATTTTCCATTTTAAAGACAGATCAGCTTCTTTCAAAATTGTATAAAAATATGACCATACATTCATGTCAAAACTAATAGGGCTAAAAATTGAATTTCCCCAGTTTTGCACATGAGGGCCATGGCTTACAACTTGCTGGGACTGTGAAAATTGAGGTATGCACCTCATAATTACTGCGGTTTCAACTTACTATGAGGTTGAATGAGGACAAGATCATGCGATATTTTACATCACTTCCGGTGTTGATGGACATTGTCTCATTAGCATATCAAACATACAGATGTAAGCCATTATACTACACCATGTGGGTCATGTCAACAAGTCACACATGGAAATTGGCACAAAAACCTCCTTTCTGTTGCTACAGTTGGTACTACGTGAAACAATTTCATATCACAATAACCTCTGTCTTCAGTGTGGCTAACTCTTGGCATCAAGAACAAAACATCAGACCGAAACCTCTTTGTTAAAACATACTTAATTTTCTTACATCCAAAATGACCATTTGGCTCTTGGATTATGTTTGTGTTTTCCGATTAGTTTAGTGTTGACTCTTATCTGAAATTCAACTGGTTCAGTATTTTCATTGCAAAAAGCAATCAATCAATTAGTTTGTACTGTAGTGTGGAAAAAATTCTTCCTTTTAATTGTGAGGTGAATTTCACATTTCTATCCGCAGAACCAGCCATGTGAACGTGTGAAGAGACAAAAGCAAGCTCTGACTTACCTCCAAGATTATCAAGCACCAGCAGTACAAGCGTTGCTTCAGTCTATATGGTTCCTTGTTTTTGTTACTCTATTTTCTTTGGCTCTCCTGCACACTTGCCTCATGTTACTTAGCCTTTAGCTTCCTTTACTTTCTCTCACTTGCTTTCCAAGGCCTCCTGCTCTCTTACAGACCTTGACCATTAATTTGCTATTCTTTTCCCACTTTGTCTTACATCAGCCTCTCAACCTTGTATTGCAAGGAATACCACAGTAAATATGTTAATAGATTCAGAAGGAAAGAAAATACCTGCATTTATGTCAGGCCTTTCATGACCTCAATGTTGAATGCACTTTGCTACTGTTTAATACGTTTGAAATCTAGTCATTGCGGTACAGTATGGTAATGTGGCAGCTAATGAGTAATACACACAGCAACGCTCCACAAACATCAAGAAGATACACAATAAGTTAATTGACAAACCTCCCAGTTTCCTGATCATCAGAGACCAAATGGATGACAGAAGGTGCGTGGCAGCAAAATCACATCCAGTTGAAAAGGTTGATCTCATCTAAGAGACTGTACAGCTAACATTACAAGGTAACAAATACTCAAGTGTAGACAATTTAGTTGAAATAATTTCATGATGGAATTCAGAAAATATATACTGCTCCAACACTCTCCCGTGATTTATGCTATTATCTCTAATCTATGATCAGACTATTGAATTCAAAGCAATCTCAACAGTCCCTTTTTCTCTTTCTGCTTGTACACAGCAATAATAATTTTTACTGTTTGTGATGCTTAATTGGTCAATTCAACTAATAATGTTTAACAATATGTTCCATTGAGTCATCATAAACATGTTGCAGTTTCAACCCAGGATGTTTTGATAAGCATACAAAAGAAAAAAATTCCTGCAAGTCTCTAAGAACTCAGTTGTTTATGAATATACTTTCAAATATCATCACAATACGTACAAAGTTTGAATTTTTTTTATTGTCAGCTTTCATATCTCTGTAGTATTTAGTTATTGTTTTCTCGCACAGAAAAATCCCTTTGATACTAAACTTTTAAATAATTTAGAGATATATGATTATTAGCAATTCAGGCATGAAAATACATATATCGCTGATACCATCATACTTTGTTATAATGTGATATTATTTACAGTATGGCCATAAAAGAGAAAGGCAAGGAAAATACCATTTCTAGGGCTCATACATGAGTTACTGTTAATGAATAAACAGCAGTAGCATTTTGTGGCAGAGAAATGCTCTTCATATCCCTTAAAGTCTCACTATTTCAAAGTAAAATACTCAATTAAAGCTATCATACGTGCCTGTGTTCAATCGGGATTTTTTTCAGTTCCCTGCAAGTCAGTAACAGACTTGGGAGTAGAATTTTGTAGATGCTGTCACTGTCTGGTAATACGACACTGATCCTTTCTTATGTGAGAGTCTGAAGCTTGATCACCAACCTGTTTTCTTTGCTGTGGAGGTCATCCGATCCTCACATAAAACTCTCAATGAAGAACATTAGATGATTTTTGACTCCTTCATGTAGGAAGTTGGGAAGGTGAGCTAATGTTAGTTGTAATTCCCTCTCTGGCTGAGATCAGCTAAATAAGAAAGCTGGAGGTGGAATGTAAATCTACTCTGGTCAGTCCATTTGTTCATTTTGGAAGGGAGAAGGAAAGAGAAGAGTATTCTTTAAATGAAGAGTAATTGCAGAAAGGTACAACACAAAGGGACTTGGGGATGCTTGTGCATAAAACACAGGAAGCTAGTGCAAAAGTGCAGCAGGTGATCAGGAAGACTGTTTGTATTGCAATACATGGAAATACTTCAAAAGCATTTCGTTTGTCACAAAGTATTGGCTCATCTTTACATGGCTACAGAGGAACATGCAAGTCGTTCAAACAATCTTTATAAAAAGAGAGTGGATAACAGTGGTAGTGTTGTCAGGTCTGCAAGACCACTTGGTGATGGAGCAAAAGGCTACAGAGTGGGTAGGTTCCCTCCTCTGCTACGTTGGAAACTGACTCCTCCATATTCCTATGATCTGACAGCAAACCACAGAGTCAATGCGCCCAGTGTTGATGTGCACTCAGAAAACATCATTGCAACATAATTATTGGAACAATCTTCACATTTTGGAGTAAAGTTAAACTAACAAAGGTAGAGTAAGATATTTTTAAAAAGGACATAATTTCAAAAACCTGACCAGCAATAAGCTGCAATGATAGATGGGCTGAGTCAAACATTATCAGGCAAGAAGTTGCTTCGCAGTGTTCCACAAGGGCATGGGCTGGTGGCGGGGGGGAGCTTCTCATGTGTGGCTTGCACGTCATCATTTAAAAGTTATAAAAACTTGCATTTATTTAGTACTACAGGGAATCTCAGAGTACTTTGCCCTCATGTATATGCCCCTGAGTCGTCCAGTGAGCTGGCAGATAAACTATTCAGTATCTCTGACCTGTTGCAGATCATTCATGCTCGATGACTCATCAGTTTCTGATCTTTACTTGCTTACGCACGGCGCCAGGATCACAGCAATTGATAGGGCCTCTTTATTGCTCCCGAGGTTGATCTTTCCTCTCTTTCTGAGGCAGGGCAGGAAGCAGCTTTTAGTTTCTAAAAGTAGGAACTCCGAAATGGAAAGTTGATGGGTTGAAAGTGAAAACCACAATCTACAGCTTGTTCATCTTATCAGGACAAGGCTGTAGAAGAAGTTGAGAAGAAGTAGGAATAAATTTACCTCCTCAATGTTCTGAACAGCATCAGATACCAGGTGCCCCAATGCACACAGGTCCATGAAGTGGATAACCATCTCCACCATAGGGCTTAAGAGCTACATATATTCTTATTCATTCTTTTCTGGTGCAACCTGCTTCTTTCTATTGTATAACCATCTTGTACATAAAGAGGAGAGGAAAACATTAGCAATTGTGCAACACTGTGTTCTGAGTGAGGAGCTGGTCATGGATGAAGAACTGGAGGTATGTCACACAGTGAGGGGTAGGTGTAAGAATATCTCCTCATGCCTACCCCCACTACTAATGGCCTTTGTGACAGATTAATATCTACTGCCTGTCCTGCTGTTCATATTCAAATGATTTGCACTGCAGGAATATTTTAACACGACCTCCCTTTAGGGTGATAACACAGCAGGCCAGGCAACATCAGAAGAGCAGGAAAGCTGATGTTTCAGGTCGGGACTCTTCTTCAGAAAGGGAGAACACTCTTTTAAGAAAACAAACTGCTGTACCATGTGATTGACATGGTTGGGCCCCTGCTATACATTGAGGTCAAAGGCAGCTTGGAGGACAGAGAAGCAGAACACTGGAGCCCCTTGTGTCAATGCCACAATCGTGCAGCTGAGCTGGTCATATATCTTGATCTCTGCACTCAAGAACCATGTCATCCGATTTTTAATGCATTGTCTTTTTCTAATTCATTGCTTATGCAAGTTTTGTACCAAATGCAACTGGGCAATATTGCACTAAGAGCAGGCATCAAACTCAATGACCAGCTTCAAAAGAAGTCCAATTGAACACAGCCATTTTCTGCAAAGATCTCAGGACACTCTGTAAAGACAGGTCCAGGCACTGCTCTGAGCTGACCTTACCATGAACAACATGCAAGAGTTGGGCTTTTCTCTCTGCAAACCAAGACCTGCAGAGGAAGGTGCCTGTAAATCATTCTGGTTTTGTGGAAAAGGAATCCAGGCAGTTTACTCTAGGCATAACAAAAATTCAACTACAGAATCCATCACAGCTTCTGAATACAACTCTTCACTTGGGACAGCTAATGCTTCAACAAGTAAACTATGGGCTTGCTAACACATCATTGAAAAAACTGAACGAAATATCATCTTTACAAATATCTTTTATCCTTTTCTGCATTTCATCAGTGTAGGTTTTTAATTAGTAAGTTTATTACTTTTGCTTGGGCAACTTAAAGCAGTGATTTGTATTAAGCTAATTTTTATTTAATTTAGTTTAAACCAGAGGCTTTTTTTAAACAATTGAATCATTCATAAATTTAAAAGGGGCTAATTTCTTAGTTTATGAGCCACTTTGAAGAAATTCAATGTTATGTGATCATGACAGAGGTATTTATTAGAGGTTTAGGATAACATGCTTTTTGATTACTTTTGCTTCCTGTCATGGAACACTTTGGCAACATTAAATTACACTGAATGATCAAAACTGACCAGCCTGCTGTGTCAAGAATCAAAAATGTGAGCCACACTTATTGGAAAACACATTCAAATAAGAAAAAAATTCAGGAGACCTTTTCATTAAACAAAACAGGGAAATGTTAAAGCACGCAATTTCATGGTAGACGTTTGTGATAGCAGGAAATTTATGGGAGGAAATTCAAAACTAATGTGGAAAGTAATCAAATTGGCAGGTTAACTCCAGCCCAAATTGGCAGGTGTCCAAACTATTGTGTAATAAAATCTGTTAGCACTTCCTCTTCTGGTTGAGATGATGAAGTAGATAGCATCAAAATCTCTCAAGCTGTGTTTTCAATCATGACAATAAAAGCGACACCAAGTAAAAATCAGTTTCTTCTCAACAGAGAAGGGAAAATTGAAAGGTAAGGGTGCCCTAAGCCACTCAAATGGACTTGTCAACATCTGGTCATAGAGCAATAGAGGAAAACAGAAGTCAGAAAAATAGAAAAAACTTTCATGAAATAACATAACAAAGCATTGGAGTTTTAAGATCATTGAAAACAATTGGGGTTGGTGGTTTAGTTCCCTAAGATTTGTGCCTTGCTTGCAAATCTATCCTTTATAAGTATCATAATACTATGGACAAAAAAAATCAATATGCCTTGAAATTGTAAATAGTTCCCCAATAAGACCAGCTGAACAATAAAGTAGTACAAACTTCATAACGGTCTGTATTCACTTCCTTATTCTTTCGGCAAACTGGGAATTTCAAATACAATTAGGAGCGTATCAAGTAAGACTGCAAAGAAAAACAATAAACAGGAACTATAAGAATGATTTATTACTTACGGAACTGAAAGACAAGGTAACTATTTTGAGCGTTTTATGTCTTATGTGAATTAAAACATCTTCTTTTGGTGAACTGTCAATTGATTAAAAAACAAAGGTCCAGGTTTTCTTCATCCAAAAGATTATCTGCATCTGTAGCCATTCTCTTACCCAAAATTTGAAAATTTGAATATAAGATCTGGAATATAAATTTACTGTAGGTAACATTGTTGGTGCAACCTATTCCTGCTTTGTCTAGCCTTTCCTCAAATAGAAGTGAAAGATCAGTGATATCCCTCTGTGGTCCTCAGGATGCTGTTTCTCCAAAGAATTATTTAATTTCAGTTTCTGCTGCAGCTGGTGGATAAAGAAGGTCCAAAACCACAAAGGTATTTTTGTTTAATGTAACTGTTTTGGGCTTGACATTTGAGTATTTCTGATTTCTGTCCCATTGTCGTATCTGCTAGACTATGTTTGCATTCATGATCTTATTATGATATCTTCTGCACCTTGTAGTTTGATTAAAGATACCCAAAAAAACCATAACTTTAATTACTGAGTTGAATCTGAAAGAATGAATATGCCTGTCCTGTATCCATTTTAAAATTAGTTTTCTCACCAGTAACCAGGTTATCTGCATATCTGAAATTGCCCTGTGCAACCACAATTTCCATGAAAAAGTTTGTATCCTGTTCTTCAGTAGCACATCCCCCAAAGAATATGTGCCTTGTTTCACAGTAGCATCTACTTCTTGGACAGTTGCAGATAGAATTTGTATTTTGCTGCTTTGACGAACCACCTGTAGAATAGTCTTTCGTATAATGTGCACGGCACAGAGCATTGCTGGCTGTACCAAGCTGGCAACAATATGGAGCTTTTCCATTACACCTGGACAAGAACCAACGACAGGAATGGCACCCTCTTTCCATGTTGACTGTTACCTTACTGGTAGGTCACATTAACAATGTGATTAATGAACTAGACTGCGTCTGACCACAGGAAAGGTTTCTGTCTCTAACAACAAAAGGCTGGTATTGTTTATGAAGTTCAGCCTGTTTGTTGAACGCAGTGCTTTGGCTAATGTAAGGTCTTCTTTACACATAAAAATTCTGGTAGATGTTTGTTCAGCTTCCTGATTATGACACAGTCCCCATGAGCTGTTCTCGTGATGTTTCATAATTGCAATTATTAATGAGGCAAAAAAATTATTTGTGAAAGTATAATTAGGTCCCCATGGTTTTTGTCCATGATAGTGGTATGCCTTGAAGTTGAATAAGAATCGAAGTCCTTAACAAAATTATTTCTAGCAGATCTTTTTCTATTCCTTTCCTGATGAGAATGCTGTTGATACTGCCGCTGATAGTGCACAGCAATACAGACCCTGTCCTTGCTGGATTTTTGATTGAAGCCTGAAGCAGTGCTGCATCTGTTAAACAGTCAGCTTTACTTGGTCCAATTTACACTCTGCTCAGGTCCCTTACACATGGCCCAGAAGTTCTATTAAAGGCAAGACTTTTTCCATCATCGGTTACCAATGCTAATTGAAGTTTGGTAGCCAAAACCTTTCATTTTCTTTCCCCTTTTCAGAGTCACAGGGAGCTGGTTGCTTCTGTTCTATGGTTTTCCCTCATCCTTTACTGCACCATACCTCCACTGGGCTTCACTTCAGATACCCCCTTACTGCTTTCCTCCCATTCTTTGCATCAAGTCACGACTTGACACTGTGCCATAAGATTATGCCATGTAAAATGATTTGATACTTTTATTTGGAGCATTTTCATTCTTTAAATTCACATCTCCTTTGCAGTGCAAATGTTTGTACATCTACTTATTCACCCACTTTTAAATGCACGCTCACACAGTCATTTAATAATCATGACAAAATCTGCACCCGAATTTGGTATTATGAGAATGACAGACTATTGCAAATTATTTCAAAACCTAATACTTAAGACCTGTGTTACTGTCAGAATGATTTTTTTTCTCTTCTTGCATGGGATGTGGGTATCACTAGCAAGGCTGGTATTTGTTGTCTATCCCTGAGTGCTGTTGACCTGAGTGAGTTCGCTCGGCCATTTCAGAGGGCATTCCAAAGTCAGGATTGCTGTGGTTCTGGAGTCACATGCAAGCCAGACCAGGTAAGGATGGCAGTTTCCTTCCCTAAGGGACATTAATGGCCCAATGGGATTTAATGACAAATGATGATAATTGTCACCGTCAACATGACTGATACTAGGTTCATGTTCCAGATAGATTTAACTGAATTCAAATTCCACCACCTGTTGTGTTGGGACTTGAATCCACATCCAGAGAGAATTACTCTGTAGTTATTTGTCCAGTGACAGTATTGCTACATTACCCTGTACTACTTAAATGTTTTAATGTATTCAAATTTCGGAATAATTTATATCTTTTTTGAATGTTTTTATATGAGTTGTTTGACTTTCCAAGTCCCAGATACTGGAAGAGTCATCATGATACAGCAGGCTGACTGAACTGAAAGTCAGTATAGACAAATATATCATAATGCTGCCATGGTAACCAAAATAAATAAGTCAGACCTTGAAAGCAATGGCAAATAAAAATTGACAAGCAAATTCCATTATTTCAATGTCTCTACTTCCTGCTTTTCAAATCCAAATGCTAGAAATATACCATAGGGCTTGATTTATCCAACTTTCAGCAAAGTGTTTTATAAGTGAAATTCAGTGAAATTCAGTGGCTAATCTATCTAGACAACACATCCCTGGACACTATGGGCCATTTATCATGGCCAATCCACCCAACCTGCTCATCTTTGGACTGTGGAAGGAAACCAGAGCACCCAGAGGAAACCCATGCAGACACAGGGAGAATTACAAAATCCACACAGATAGTCGCCGGAGGGTGAAATAGAACCCAGGTTGCTGGTGCTGTGAGGCAGCACTGCTAACCACTGAGTCACTGTACTGCCCTCATGCACTTTTCTGCTCTTCACCTCATTAATTATGCAACCAGTCTCTTGGGTGCATATGTCATGGAATCACACAGTAAGAGAGACGGAGGTGCTCATTGCTGCTGGAACATAGAAACATTTATGCCATCAGTGCTATATATAAATCCCAGCTCCACAGCATTACAGAGGCTGCAAGCCAGGAACTACCCTACACAACATTGTCACCAAGGGTAAGGTATCTCTTCGGTTTGCCCTCAAGGACCTGGAGATCTTGGTGGATGGGGTGGTGGTAAGTAGCGCTGTGCCTCTTCCTGCTAATCAGGAAGGTAGGCTGCAGTACCCATCTCGGCCAGCCTGGACTGAGGCAGGGACCCAGGTCAGTGATGTGTTCCAGGTGAAACACAGTGCCCAGCAGTGCAGGAAGAAAGATAATGGTTTTCTACACTCCGCAGGGTTAAGTGCCACCATCTTCTCTCTCCTACCATACTGTCTCAGAGCCACAATTCATTCTAACTCATATTCATCAAACCAAAGTACATGGACCAAAACCCTCACTGTTACATGCATCATGTCCACTCAATGGCTTTTACCCGCCTTATTCTCCCAATCTAATAACTTTTCGTACCCTCTGAGCTTTCTACTCACTCACAGGGGAGACTTTACCTTTCTTACTCATGTATCACTAATAAATGCTCTTTCATGCACTGTTATCACACCCAATCCCTTCCTTTACTCATGATGTCTCCACAGCATCCCAATGATGCACCTGGAATCTGTGGGCTTCTTGCACTTAACCTGCAGGTCTGACCGTGGCTAGCCTCCAGACTTGAAATGGACAAAATTCTTGACTGACTGTGTCAATGCTCGCTAACAGAATGTATTCCCCTTTAATCCCACGAGTAACTGGTCCACTTTGACTTTCACATGTGGCCATTTAATTGTGGCACATGCAGTATGTTTGCTGTAGAGGTTTTTGGTATATGTTGTACCTGTGACATTGATGTAGCATGGGGATGTACATCAACAAATCCACTCCCTCAACTATTCAGTCCTCCAAACCCTCTGACAAGCTGTCACCTTTCCCTACACACAAAAAGGCAATGCTAGCCACAGAGCCTGACAGTGTACAAATAAGTGCAAGTGAGTGAGCACTCAGGAAGCAAACTAAGACCCTTAAGATCCATCATGTGTTAATGCAAGAGATGTATGTGTGACCCTGTGTGCAAAACAACCTGGCAGAAGCATGCAAGTCCGAGGTGTCTCTGCGCTCCACAGTAAACCCCCGAAGGGCTGAACTGGATTGTGACGATGTGGGAAAGTTTGTAGTTTTCAGATACCAATCTGCGTGGATGAAGGTTGACAAAGGAGGTCACCACAGAGTAAGAAGAGACATTGTGGTGAAAACAAAGTTGGAGGGCATAGAGAAGCAAGTCGTGAGCTGTTGCTGGCATTCACTCCAACTTTCATGTTGGGAATTTGCACCATTTAGTTTCTTGGCGAAGGAGGGGAGATAGGAATTGCATAGAAATGAGGAAAATTGAGCTCATAATGAAATGCAATGTTTAAAACAAAATTCATTCATGGAATGTGGGTGTCTCTGGCTCAGTCAACATTTATTGCCCATGCCTAATTCCTATGAGAATATGGTGAGTTGAGTCCTGGAACTGCAGCAGTACATTTAGTGTTGGAATACCAAAATGCCATGAGAAAGGGAGTTCCAAGATTTTGTCCTAGCAACATTGAAGGAATGGCAATGTATTTCCAAATCTGTACGGAGAATGGCTTGGAAGAGAACTTGCATGCGGTGGTGTTCCCATGTATCTGCTACCCTTGTCCATCCAGATGGTAGTAGTTGTGGTTTGGATGGTGCTGCCTAAGAAGATGTAATGAATTTCTGCAGCACACTTTGTAGATAGTAGACACTGCTGCTACTGAGCGTCAGTGCTGGAGGGAGTGGACGCTTGTAGATGCAGTGCCAATCAAGCGGGCAGCTTTGTCCTAGATGGTGTCAGGTTTCCTGAGTGTTGTTGGAGCTGCACTCATTCAGGAAAGTGGGGAGTATTTCATCACACTCCTGACTTGTGCTTTGTAGTTGGTGGATTGGCTCTGGGGAGTCAAAAGGTGAGTTAATCGCTGCAGTATTCATAAACTCTTACTTGCTCTTTTAACCACTGTGTTTATGAGGCAAATCCAGTCAGCTTGTTGTCAATGGTAACCACCAGGTAGTTGATAGTGGGGAATTCAGTGGTGCCATTGGGTGGTGGTCAGATTGTCTCTTATTGGAGATGGTTATTGTGTGGCAGTCTGTAAGAATGTCACTTGCCACTTGTTAGCCCAAGCCTGGATTTGTACTGCATTTTCTGTGTTTGAACATGAACTGTTTCAGTAACTGAGGAGTTGCAAAAGAGTGCAAACATTGGCCAAAAACCCCACTTCTGGCCTAATGCTGGAAGGAAGGTCATGGATGAAACAGTTGAAGACAGTTGGGCCCAAGATGCCAGTCTGAGGAACTTCTGCAGAGATGTCCTGGTGCTGAGTTGACTGATCACCAACAACCACACTACGCAAATGCATAGAAAGAAGACAGTCACTACTTATTAGCGAGATTCTGAACACGCTGTTTAAGCCTTGAACCAGAAATCAGAAGTTTTTGTCTCCATGTTAAGATTTTGATTTTCTTTCATTTTTGCTGTATTATCCCCACTTTTGTGCCATTGCCCACACTGCCCAAGGTAGTGGATAATTCCAACAATGTGTTCTTGTAATTAAAACCAAGCAATAACTAATGTTATTTACATCAGTTGGAGAGGAAATAATATATCAAGAACATTTACATCCCATACTGTTTTCAACGTGACTATTACCAGGCAACACATTAAGGAGAATTGAGGGAGCTATCCAAAAAAACAGCTCTAATGGAATCTACTCCATGTCAAACTATTAATTAAACAAAGAATAAATATCTAATTTCGGAATGGACATTCTGTCATCTAAGTCCACCATACTACTGTCAAATCTTGATATATATTAGCATTTAAGTTACTTGAAATGCTTTCGTTTCTGTTAAATGCAATGAGTCATTATTTGCTTAAGTTTGAATCTAACAATGTCTACCATCAGTTAGACTTACCCTTGACCATTTAATGATGATAATATTTTGCATAGTGGTTTGATAAATATGCAAGCTGCGGCAAGAATGAAATTATGTCTGGGATCTAGGTGAGCAGGATAATAGTCCTCCTTAACCAATCAGATTGAAAAATTGAGAAATTAGTGCAAGAATTGAGACGGAACAGTAAATTAGATTGGGTGAATTCAATGTTGAATCAGGCATAGAAATGTAAGTGAGGAGAGGGTAACAAAAATTGAAGTTTGAAAAAAGAGAACAATGAGACAGAAGAGGAAGTTTTTGAATTGTAATTTACATTTTCACATTGTAAAAATGTCTAATAACAATTAAAACCTAAAGGAATGTGGCTTCATTCTTGTAATAATGAATTTTTTGTTACCAGTATGGCTCATTGTAGGTAATTAACAATTAACATATCATTAAAGGAATCTCTGACAGCTAGTACAGGTTTAATTAAATAGGTGCAGACCTTAATTGACTCTGAAACAGCCTCCTTCTGCCAGCTCAGGCCAGCTCCAATTTTCTGTGATGAACTTTGTTCATAATGCCTGAGAAAATATTGTAATTTCATGTTGCTCACTGCAGTTTAATGGTGAACTAGACAGCAAAATGGTGTTTTCATGAAGGTGAAGCGTTGTAATGCAAACTACCTTTTGGATTGTTTGATTCTTACTTGTATACAAAAGGGTTAATAGCCTTGTCATTATTTTGACGGTAAACAATGGGCTATTTAGTGGTATTCCATTTTCAGGACAGATTAAATGGAACTTAATACGTTATAGATCAGAAAGAAACAGGCTTATTGCCACTAACTAAAATAACAGAAAAGAATAATAATTAGATCACCCTGTTGTTTTGGTTGTGAGGCCATGATTTACAACCTGCCTGCGGCCAGTCACATTGGAGTGAGGTAGTATTTGTCCTCCCTGATTATTTGCATGGTCAAGACATGCTGCCCAGGTCACTCTGAGCTACATGAGGGAGATGCTGGTGAAATGGTAAAGTTACTAGGCTTGTAATCCAGAGATACAGGCATGTGCATAATGGTAGCTAGTGGAATTTAAATTAAATTAATAACAATTTCTGGATTTGAAACCTGTGGCCAGAGCTTGTGGAGAGAGCAGGGGTATAGTCAGCCTGCTGTACCTCATTCAGCGAAAGAGGCCTGCTATATTATGCACAGAGTAGGCACAGGAGAGGCCAATGGCAGATCTTCACCTGGAATCAGATCCCTAGGGGCAATGCCCCACTGACAGCCATGGAGGAGGCCGTGGCTGCTGCTGGAAGAGCACCCCATTCCGTCCCCACCTGAGTCCCGGGATCCTGGAGAAAGCAGGACCCAGGCAAATGATTTGTGAGGGTGGGATCTCTTGTATTGAGAGTCCTGGAGAGAGGGAACTGGAGTGTCTGAATTGAGGGCAGGCACCAACTTTCCCTCCAATTATATTTTTGTGCTGTGCCAACTGCGATGTCCATATGCAGCAGCAACTTCCAAAAACAGAAGTAATGTGTCAGCACACTGATTGGCATGGGTAGAACATCTTAGTGGCTGTACAGCGTAGCAGGAACATTGGCAGGAGCACTTAGTGGGCACCCACCTGCAAAAAGACCAATCTCTTCGTCAAAGGCAATCAGTCTAAGAAATGTCTTCAGATCTTAGAAGCTTATTGGCTTCCCCCTCCTTTTCTGGTGCTCCTGTGATGATATGTAGCACTGCCATATTTTTGTCCCTCCAATGGCAGGCTGTCTCTTAGAAGTTACGATAATGCTCGGATGCCGTGTGCTTGGTTCACCGCCCTGCCCCATGAAAATTGGTTAGGATTATAGCAGAGTTGGAGAAGTGAATGTAGGTCCTATTCTAATGCACTTTGTGTGGACAACTTACCCCAGAGAAAATCCAGCATGTGGGATTAAGATACTTTCTAATCAACCTGTTTAGAAATGTTATTAGACATTTTTGGAGCAAGTTGAACCTGAACCTAGGCTTCCTGGTCTAAAGGTAGGGACGCTACTGCTACACCACATGAGCACTGGCCCATGGAATTATTTTCTTTTTGTTTTCGTTATATCCAAAAGTGTTTTCATGTACAACTGAATTATTTTCCCCACCAACAAATCACCCGTGATTCCAGTTAGTAACAAATTTACATTGCAGTGCCCATTAAGGGCAATGCAATGAGAGCAAAGGTAAGGAGGGAGGAGGGGATGAAGTCAAAATGGAGTTGGAATGGGAGATGAGGCATTCCACAACCTGCTTTTGAAGTCATTGAGAGTATTCATAGAATCATAGAACCCTATAGAGTGGAAACAGCAATTTGGCCCATTAAGTCCGCACCAGCCCTCTAAAGGGCATTCAACTCAGATCCAAACACTTGCCCTATCCCTATAACCTTGCATTTCCTGTGGCTAATTCACCTAGTCTGCTCAACTTCCGACACTATCAGGGAAGTTAAAATGGCCAATCCAACTAACCTGCACATCTTTGGACTGTGGGAGCACCTGGTGGAAACCCACACAGATACAGTGAGAATGTGCAAACTCCACATAAACAGTCACCCAAGGCTGGAATCAAACCCGGGTCCTTGGTATTGTGAGGCAGCAGTGCTAACTACTGAGCCATTGTGCCACCATATTGGAGGATACTGATTGCTCGGTCTTCAACACAGCTTGGTACAAACATAGCCACAGAAAAGGGCAAGGCTGACAGGAAACATGACCTCCTCCACAGGCCACTGCCTGCACTTGTTAATGGCCACTTTGGCCAGGCCCAGGAGCAGACTTGAGAAGCGGGCCCATGGAATTAATAGTAAATTAGCTAATTAGATCATAGTGATAGAAAGCAGAAGATGATAATCAATGAATAAAGCTCTTAGTGGGATGGGGAAATAATGATGGAGCACGCAGTATCTATTTTATGCAAATAAAAACAAAGAACTGCAGATACTGGAAATCTAAAACGCAAACAGGAAGTGCTGGAGGAACTCAGCATGTAGGGTAGTATCTGTAGAGAGCAAAGTAGAGCGAATGTTTCAAATCTGGCGATTCTTTGTCAGAACTGGTAATTAATTGGGAAAGGGTGGTTTTTATGTTGATGGTAGGTGGAGGGAAGGAGAGAATAGAATACATGGAGATGGTGCCCAGAGACACAGAGAGAGAGAGAGAGAGAGAGATAGAAAAGGAGTAAGTAAACAAAACTATTTGTCCTCTATTGTGTTCTATTCACAATATTATGAATTGGACATCATGGTGGTTATAGCAGTTAGCCCTGCTGCCTCACAGCACCAGGGACTTGGGTTTGATTCCAGCATTAGGTGACTGTCTATGTGGAATTTGTCTCTTTGTGTCTGTGTGGGTTTCTGCTGGATGTTCTGCTTTCCTCCCACATTCCAAAGATGTGCAGATTAGGAGGATTAGCCATGATAAATTGCCCTGTAGTGTCTAGGGGTGTGATGGCTCGGTGGACTAGCCATGGTAACTATGGGGATAAGGTGGGTTTGGGTGGGGTGCTCTTTAGAGGGTCAGGGCAGACTTGATGGGTTGAATGGCCTCTTTCTGCACTGAATGGATTCAACGAACGACTGAGGAAGATGCACCATGTTAATGCTATAAAGAAACAAGTTGCAAAAGTCATGATGTTAAATTACCAAGTGACATGTATAACTGCAGTTAAAAAAGTTAAAGAGACTGAATCAATAAATAGGTTAAGAAACAACAGATTAATACTGTTTAATTATAACATAACTATAATATAATTGCAGCAATGTTTGTGTACATAAAGAGATGTCAATTAGCAAAGCTGAAAGAGGAAAGGATGTGTTTAAATATTGACTATTCACTAGAAGGTTGCATTCAATACAAAGCTATTAACAAGACTAATTGAATGTTAGAAAGCATCTTACGGTTAGCTGATCTTTAGTTGAACCAAGCTATTCCAATATTTTCTGCGTAACTGCTGAGTCTACATTTGAAATAATGTGTGCTTTCATAAAATCTGCAAACTTCAATATCACTTCCTCTAGGCCTATGTCCAAATCATTGATATATATACAGCGAACAGAAGTGGCATCAGAATAAATGGAACATCAGTTTTATCTGCATCATCCCACAGTTACATAATTTTTGGACATGACAAGACATAATACAATTTGGCTCCATCACTCATATTATGCTGATGGTTTGACAAGTTGCATATGGTTAATGTAGCAGGAAAATAAGTATTTATTGTGATATTCCATCTAATTATTACAGAAACATCCCAAAGCACTTCACAGACAATTAATTATTGAAATGTTGCCACTGTTCATATTGTACACAGCAAGGTCCTTCAAGCAGTAGGTGGTAGGTGGCCAGTTAATTGCTTTGGTGGCATTGCTCAAAGAAGAAATGTTGCCCAGGACACCTACCAAGTCACCTGCTGTTTATAAAATAGAGTAATAGCATTAAATCTTTAACACTCACTGGATCTGTGGGACAGAAAGTCAGGAGTTCACTGTAATGTTCCTCCTGATGAGTATTGATAGGTCAGAATAAATTACACATTTGGGACATAAATAGAGGTTTAAACACATGACCTTCAGATTCAGATGTATGCAGTAAAATTTGCCTTTGGTAATGTATATCTGAAGATTGTACAGGATAAATGTTGTTGCATTAATGAGTCAGTTTATAAAACAGTCTCACTTCTTGGAATTGCTCCAAAAATTCAATTTCATAGATGCCACAAAGGCTGCTGGCAAAGGTCACAAGGAAAGCACGGTTATATTTCACATCTGCTGCATTATGAATCACTGAAAGGAATTTTATATGATGCTCTATTTTTTAAAAAATCATTTAGCTATTTATCTTATTGTTTATGAACTTTATAAAGAATACATATTTCACTTTACCAGGAATTTCCCTTCAAATTGCACTGATTTTAAGTATCGTTCACAATATGAATCACTGCAGTGTAAAAATCAATTTGTTAAAATAATAATAGGTGATTGAAATTTCTCGATGGTGATTAAGATGCTCGTGCCAAATGAATGTATGTCAAATTCCTGTGCAACAAAGTTGTTAATCAGTTTTAAATTAAAAAAAATTACTGATTTAGTTAAAGTTGAGCCTGCAGGAATTCGATTCAAATACTTTAAACCGGGATCTAAATATAGCATTCATTGGAATTTCCACCCTCAAGCTCCCTAGGTTACACATCAGCACTGTTCAGTCAAACACAAAGCCAGTTAGACTACAAGGTTTATATTCAATTTCCACTTCCTACAAAATTAGATGATAAAAGACTGGGAAGCAGACGAAGCATTACAATAACCTCCAGCCAGCCATTGGTTGGGGAAAGAGAAATAATTCAGACTTCTGAACTGAAATATGCATTTTCTATGGACATAAAATAAAAACCTAATTAGAAAATTGCTGGCTTCATGGAATTTGATCCTAAATCGTCAGCAACAATCCAATAATTAAGGCAATATAAGCAGAACTTTTCTTCATTGGTTACTATAATCCAGTTTGCCTAATTTTATAAAAGCAAATTACTGCAAGTGCTAGAAATAAGAGCTGACAATACTCAGCGGGTTTTCAACCTGTAATGTTGGGTATGAATTCTCACTTGGGATATATGGCTGCACCAATCCAAAAGTCTTTTGGTGCCATGGTGACCAGAAGGTTCAAGGCCCTGCACGAATAATACACTGGAGGCGGCTTCATTCTTTGATAGTGAACTTATGTTGCCAGGATGTCCTGCCTCCACGCACCAGAGGTGGATACTGGGAATGTAGGCTGTCTCCAGGAAGGAGGAAGATGTCTTCTGGATTTGATGGCAAGTTTGGACATTTGGTTGAACAGAGTTCAGAGACCACAATGAAGTTGGTGGGGCATTGGGTGGAGAGCAGTTTTGGTTAGAGAGGTCTTTAGCATCAGGGCAGGAGGCAAAAAGAAATGGGTACCATCTTGGAATTACCCCAAAGGATGCCAGCCACATTCTCTTCAATACAACACTGTAAAAGCTCCTGGGCTGTTCCCCTTCCCTTCATGTTCCCAAAGCTTATGTTTTATCACAGTGGAGGTCAGGTTTCTAATTATCTAATTTGGTGCCTGATGCCTTCCCACTCTAAGGCGCAGAATGTAAGGAAGGCAGGACTGCTTGTCACCAACTTTATTTTACATGATCCCAACTTCAAATACACCACTGATTGGCCATAAGCACAGCACATTTACTCTGTTCACCTCTCAAAAGAAGTGGTGGTGAGCTACCTTCTTGAACTGCTGCAGTCCACATGCTGTAGTTTGACCTTGTGGAGGGAATTCCAGGATTTTGACTCAGCGACAGTGAAGGAACGGCAATATATTTCCAAGTCAGAGATGGTGAGTGCCCTGGAGGGGAACATGCAGATGGTGGTGTTCCTCAGTCCTTCTATTTGGAAGTAGTAGTAGGTTTGGAAGGCTGTCTAAGGATTTTTGGTGAATTTCTGCAGTGCATCTTGTGGACAGTACACACTGCTACTACTAAGCGTTAATGGTGAAGGGAGTGGATGCTTGTGGATGTGGTAACAATCAAGCGGGCTGCTTTGTCCTGAATGGTGTCAAGGTTCTTGCATGTTGTTGAAACTGCACCCCTCCAGGCAAATGAGGCGTATTCCATCACACTCCTAACTTATGCCTTGTAGATGGCAGACATGCTTTAGGGAGTCAGAAGGTGAGTTACTCGCTGCAGTATTCCTAGCTTCTGACCTGCTCTTGTAGCCACTTGTAGCCAGTTGAGTTTCCGATCAATGGTAAGCCCCCAGGATGTTGATTGTAGGGGATTCAGTGATGGTAAAACCATTGAATGTCAAGGGGTGGTATTTAGAATGTCTCTAATTGGAGATGGTCATTGCTTGGTATTTGTGCGATGCAGATGTTAATTGCCACTTGTCAGCCCAAACTTGGATGTTATCCAGATCTTGTAGCATTTGATTATGGACTGCTCAGTATCTAAGGAGTCGTGAATGCTGCTCCTTAGCATTGTTGGATCATCAACAACATCCCCACTTCTGATCTTATGATGGAGGGAAGGTCATTGATGAAGCAGCTGAAGACGGTTGGGCTGAGGACACTACCCTGAGGAACTCCTGCAGAGATGTCCTGGAGCTGAGATGACTGACCTCCAACAATGACAGCCATCTGCCTGCGTCCCCGGTATGACTTCAACCAGCAGAGACTTTGCCTCTGATGCCCATTGCTTCCAATTTTGCTAGGACTCCTTGATGCCACACTTAATCAAATGCAGCCTTGACGTCAAGGACTGTCACTCTCACCTCACCTCTGGAATTCAGCTCTTTTGTCCATGTTTGAATCAAGCTGAGTGGCCCCTGCGGAAACCAAACAGGGTGTCAGTGATTACCTGAATATTAATTGACTGGATCCCCTTTCTGTCGATGAATTCCGTAGCGTTGTGATACAGGCCTCTCAGTACCACATGAGTGCAATCAATGGCACCCTGCACCTGGGGGAAACACAATCATGTTACCAAATCCTATTGTCCAGGCTGCAGCACTGACCCCATCATCAGGGATTGAAATGAACCAGCGTGGCCTTGCACTGATGGCAGCAGTCACTGCTTTGATGCATTTGTGGGAGCACGACTGAGAAATCACAGAGGTCATCTGAACTAATCTAGATTTTCTTGGGCCACATATGATTGGGATTGTAATGACAACAGCAGATGGAGCAGTAGTTGGTTTAATATGATACATAAATAGGGTTGGCCTAGGGTTTGATAAATTTACACATGGCTGCGAAGTCAAAATAAATCACTTCATCCATCTAATGGTTCTAGGCATTCACTTAAAACATCAGGCAGACCGTCCATTTGTTCCATTTGTGGCATTAATTTATTCCCAGTATTTGGGAACTATTCCCACTTCTTTACTCTTGTGATTCTGCCAACAGTGAATGATGCCAGTTACCAACTGGTGAGCAAAGAACTCCAGTCAGCCATTAATCAGTGAAGTGAAGAAAATTCCTCTTCACCCTTTAACACAGTTAATGACTTAATTATGTCAAAACTGCAACTGTTTCCATTGCCTTTCATGTTGTTTCATCCAGACAGAAAATAGTAGAATTACCAATCAGTGATGAGTTTACACACAGCAGTGATTTCTCCTTAATAGCCTCACTTTCAAATCTTGAATAAATTAAACGTGCTCTAAGCAACAATTTTGTGATTTAACTAAATTTACAAGATTAGTTTAACCTTTTGGGAGGAAGAGGCTCTTGGAAAAATGAACAGCTTACTTTTGCGCTTGCTTTGTGGTTCAATTGGATCAAAGTGTGGTGAATGATACAGATTCCATCTTGACAATAACCTATGGGTTCCACTGATTTAATCTGGTATATGATTGGAAGTTTGTTCAATTCCTCCAAGTTTTAGATCAGTCCCTTGGTTCCCAGCTGGATCAGGCCACTGAAAACAATGGACTGAGGGAGGTCTGCAGGCCCACAGCTCAGAATCTCAATGTCAGGAATTAAAATGTGGTGTCAGCACAGGGGAATGATCAGATTGGCTGCTTGTGAAGCATTCAACTTTTTAATCTGTGGGATGTGTGGGTATTGCTAGATGAGTCAGCATTTATTGCCCATTTCTAATTGACCTTGATCAAATGCCTGGAGCGTCATATCAAACAGCCCAGTCATATCAAACAGCAGGGTTATTCAAAGAATCAAAGACATGACATGATGGCAGCACCCTTACTCCAGACATTGATTTGTGTTTGACTACATCATCATTTGAATGAGGAAATGCGAGGATATCTATATCACCCACCACATGGCCAGTGCTGACAAGTGCTAGACCAACCATCACTTAACCTGGTCTATAAGTACCGCCAGCCTCATGATAAAGTGATGAACAGTGGGAACACTGCTGCAGGAAATTCGATATTAATAGACTCAAGGATGCTGGAAAGATAGACTTGTTCCCTCAGCACCTCACAATCCATCTGGTGATGTTCAATGAATGGAAACCACAGAGTTTCCACAGTACCTGTGCCATCTTTAAATCTGTCAGAAGCTGCTTTTGTGAGGCGATTCTAAATTTCTTTCTTGCACAGGAAGGTCATTGCGAGAATCCTTATCAATTATAAGGAATTATAAGGAATCCTTAGCTCCACCAACTCCTCCCGGAGTCAAAATCCAGATTCTGCCTATCAAGAGGCAGAGTGGACATGGTTTTCACAGCAAGGCAATTCCATGAGAAATACAAGACCATCAGTAACCTCTGCATATGGCCTCTTTTGAGAGGGATTTCGGAGCTTCTTCTTTAAATGTGGCTGCTGACAGAAACTGGTCTCCATTTTCTACCTGCTGAATGACAGCATGCAAGCCCTGATCCTCACCATGGGCGGAATGTGTGTGCAAATTAGCGTCAAACATGTCTGTGCCATCACAGCAATGCTCTACTTCATCTTCCTTACTGCAGCGTTTCACCCCAGAGGCATGAAACATCTGATGGAATGAAACAAGCTGATGAATTTTCAGTCAACATTGGACCTTGACCTCTGTCATTGAGTTGCAGTAAGCAGATGGCGCAGTGCCACGTAGAGCGGCAGGGTGGCTCAGTGGTTAGCACTGCTATCTCACAGCGCCAGGGACATGGCTCCATTGCAACCTCAGGCAACTGTCTGTGTAGAGTTTGCACATTCTCTCCCCTGTTTGTGTTGGTTTCCTTTGGATGCTCCGACTTCCTCCCATAGTCCAGAGATGTATAGGTTAAGTGGTTTGGCCATGGGAAATATAAGGTTATGGAGATAGGGTAGGGGGTTGGGTCTGGGTGGATGCCCAGGTGTGGACTTGATGGGCCAACGGCCTGCTTCCACACTGGGATTTCTATAATTCTATGCTTAAGTGTGTACACACTCAGAGGCCAATGCATTCATAGAGGCATATGAAACAAGTTGCTTTAGACTAAACACCCAGAAGACTAAGGTCCTTTACCAGCCTGCTTCTGCCACACAACACTGCCAGTGGACTGTCAGGAACCAAAATAACAAGTTCCTGGGCTACATTAGTTAATTCTCATTACTTGGCAGCTTTCTTTCAGGGAGGGCAGTCATTGACGATGAAAGTTTACATTGACCCTCTGTGTGTTGGTGCACACAGTGTTTGACAAAGATCTCAGATTCCACACTGGGCTCATGGCCAAAGTGCAGGAGTGTTAAAGTCGTCCTGTATGCCCCAAGGATTTAGAATAATGTGCAACCGAGAGTTCAGATCACTAGGGAAGATGAAAAATGATGTAAGCACAAATTCATGCAAATCCAACAGGATTTGTTGACCCCCCTCAGGTCAACAGCGACAGCATTCGGGCTCTGGTTAAAGTCAGTCAGCTGAGCTGGATGAGACGACTTCTTCACACGGCCAGGACAAAACTCCCAAAACAAACACTACCCTGAGCTTCGTCACTGCAAGCAGTTGCTAGAAGGGTGGAAAAAACACTTGTAGGATGTTCTCAAAGCCTCCCCAAAAAGAACAATGTTCACATTGACGCATGAGAATCTCTTGCTCAAAGCCACCAAAACTAGAGAAGACGTACCCGTGGAGTTTTGAATGTCTCCTACAAGCCAAGGCAGAACCAAGCACAAACAATGGGACAGCTTTGTAGAAGCCTGAACATCCCACCTACCCAGTCCCTCAAACACCACCTGCCCCTCCAGCACCAGGGATCGTGGATCCGGAATTGGACTACATAGCTACCCCAAGGCACACGACTCCAGTGTGGAAGATCATCACCTTTGTTCCTGAGGGACTGCCAAAAAGAATGATTCTGATCAATCCTTAAAAAGAAACGCGCCAATAGCTTTGCTTTACATTTATTCCATGTTCATATACTTTATCTATTGCAGCAATCCAGCAACAGAATGGAATAGTGTAGGTTAGATGGGCTTCAGATTGGTTTCACAGGTCGGCGCAACATCGAGGGCCGAAGGGCGTGTACTGCGCTGTAATGTTCTATGTTCTCTGTTCTATGTTCTAGATTATAATCCATCTTCATGTCAATTTGACATTTGATTATAATGGAATCATCACTGAACACTGAAAATCTTTTCAAATAAATAAAAGTACAGCTCTGTAGGTGGATATCTTCCTTTTGTTAACTGCTCTGTGATAAACACAATTGGAGGATTTCCTCAGGCCCTGATTTCTAGCAAGATCCATTCTTTTGGAATGCTTTGATAGTCGCATTGGAAAGGGTTACAGTTAATATTCCCACATACATAGCGACCCAAAGAAACATTTAAACAATGGAAGATTACACCACATGTATTGGTTTTATTGTGTCAATTAAGTAATCTTTAATATCAGTTCATAAGTGAGCCAATTTCATTTCAGACATGACTGAATTTGAACAACATTTCAAACTGATATGTATAATGCCTGCATGAGTGCAGTACAGTAATATGATACATTTTTAGCACTAATATTGTCTGCTAAAAGGCAGAATTACAGCAGGACATGCCATCTCTGATTAATCAAGATGTGCCAGGAATATTTATGGATGATCAAAAAATGCAAGACACACAGAAAGACTAGAAGAAAGTACCAGAATGTGTCTGCTCGTCTTTCATTTGGCCTTATGGAGAGACACTTCCATTGATAGTTCCCATCATTGATGGGAATTAAGCCAGGAATGATGTAGCTTTTGTGGAATATGTGTTTAAGAAAGGACTAATTACAATCTGATGACATTTTCATGCATTTATATGAAAGACTTTTGACAGATTTGACAATGCTGTCACAACAGAACAACTTGACTTGTCGGAAACATAATAGATACATTTGTATGACATCACCAAAATTTCACAAGTACATGTTATTTCTCATTTAACCTTTTGTATATTCAGAACTTCAATTTGGAAATTGTGTTTCTCCTTCAAAAAGACGAATCACTAAGATATTGAACTGGGATTTCTTTTTGGTGTCCAGCAGGTTGAAAGGAAATCAACAGGTCCTTTTTGCAGTATCCTAATGGGAACCAAATGCCTGTTTCAATAGACGTAGCATCATAATCGTCAATTCTAAATCAGTTACAAAGAATCATAGGTATAGCCAGGGTTGAGGGCACCATAAAGGTCACCAAGGTCATCACAAGATCTCTGTCTTCTTAACCTAGGCCTTTGCCTGAGGTATGGTGACCCTCCAGTCACCACCAGTTGTCTATCTTTCTCTAAATAGAGAGCAACCTATGGTTCTCTGGGATTAGAGTGCCTTTCAGATTAAAGGAAACATCAGCTGCTATTAGGAGAATCACTGGTGACTTTATTTGGATTGCCAGAGTGCTGCTTTTGAGTGTTTCTGGAACTTTGACAGCGATAACTGTTTGTAATGAATGTGGAAGTAATGTTAGTCAGAAATTGTCTTTGGGCCACTGACAAAAATGTGTTTCACTTTAATGGCCTCGATACTGGCACATCCATGGTCGGCTGCAAGAGGAGGTGAAGCAAACTGGACTCCATGAAGCTGGAACTTTAAAACGAGGACACAGTAGTTCAAAGATGGCCTTAATGCACAACAGAGTGCAGGCCTAGAATGGCCTATCCTTAGTTCACCGAGGGGTATAACGGGGGTCCACCTTATCATGGAGACTGTCACAGACCTCAGTCACTGGTTTAACACCAGTTCTACCCACAAAAAAAAATGTAAACCCCATCTTTCTGCAATAACACGGTGTAGAGCTGAATGAACACAACAGGCCAAGCAGCATCAGAGGGGCAGGAAAGCTGACGTTTCGGGTTGAGACCCTTCTTCAGAAATGGGGGAGGGGAAGGGGATTCTGAAATAAATAGGGAGAGAGGGGGAGGCGAATAGAAGATGGATAAAGGAGAAGATAGGTGGAGAGGAGACAGACAGGTCAAAGCGGCGGGGTTGGAGCCAGTAAAGGTGAATGTAGGTGGGGAGTTAGGGAGGGGATAGGTTGGTCCAGGGAGGACAGACATCTCAAGGAGGCGGGATGAGGTCAGTGGGTAGGAGATGGGGTGGGGCTTGAGGTGAGAGGAATGGTTAGGGAGTCGAGGACAAGCTGGGCTGGTTTTGGGATGCAGTTGGGGGAGGGGAGATTTTGAAGCTTGTGAAGTCCACATTGATACCTTTGGGCTGCAGCTTTCCCAAGCGAAATATGAGCTGCTGTTCCTGCAGCTTTCGGGTGGCATCGTTGTGACAATGCAGGAGGCCCAGGATGGACATGTCATCCAAGGAGTGGGAGGGGGAGTTGAAATGGTTCACGACTGGGAGGTGCAGTTGTTTGTTGCAACTCTCATCTACCATTAGAAAAATAGTGAGTATTTAAAGGGCCCTTGCAGCCGTTAGCACTGAAATCCAAACTCCATGGCAGCCATTGCCATGTCAGAGTTCATGACTCCACTTGGGGTCATGACCCCAGTTTCAGAAACTCTGTTCTAGGTGCAGAGCATCATTAATAGCACACATGTGAAGAGGAAGTCATTTTAACTATTGACTGTTGCGAGTTATGATTATCTTCTGCTTCCCAAATGTTTCCAGTAATCACACTCCAGGATTGAAAGATGAGAGTTTTTTTTACTTAATTCTAACTTGCTGTGTAGCTGGCTAGGACATTGTACCTCAGCCAGTGTCATTTACACTATATCAGGACTCTCCAGTACAGCTAGGATGTGGTCCCCCCCAATACTTAGATGTGAAATAGCTGTTAACCAACAATGTAGCAATTGTAGTGATTATTCCAAATATCAAACTGCTCCGTCAGAATGTGTAGATGTGGCCTGTGGCACTTGTTGGTCACGACAGGCTGCAGGAAATACCTGTGTGTGCCCTTCTAATGTGACCACTTTCCTCCCAGAGTGGCATCAGCACAGGTATGGGCACAGGCATACTCTGGGATGGTCAGTGTGTCTGTCCTGTCCAACTACCACAACCATGACTGCCCACCATCTCCAGTCACCACTATCTCACAGCCCGGGCCTCAACAGGCACAAGCAAGCCCTCTGCAGGCCCGATGTCCTCCAGTCCCAGCTCCAGCACCAGCCCAGCTCTCTCCAGCCACCATTCTCTTGCTGCCTGTCTGTGCGGCTAGACGAGGGTTAGGATTAGGGTTAGGGTTAGTTAGGGTTAGGGTTAGGGTTAGAGTTAGGGTTAGTTAGGGTTAGGGTTAGTTTGGGTTAGGGTTAAGGTTAGGGTTAGTTTAGGGTTAGTTTGGGTTAGGGTTAGTTTGGGTTAGGGTTAGGGTTCAGGTTAGTTAGCGTAAGTATTCGGGTTAGTTAGGGTTAGGGTTGGGGTTAGTTAGGGTAAGGATTGAGGTTAGTTTGGGTTAGGGTTAGGGTTAGGGTTAGGGTTAGTTTGGGTTAGGGTTAGGGTCAGGGTTAGTTTGGGTTAGGGTTAGGGTTAGTTATGGTTAGGGTTAGTTAGGGTAAGGATTAGGGTTAGTTTGTGTTAGGGTTAGGGTTAGGGTTAGGGTTAAGGTTACTTCGTGTTAGGGTTAGGGTTGGGGGTATTTAGGGTTAGGGTTAATTAGGGTTAAGGTTTGGGTTAGGGTTAGGGTTAGTTAGGGTTAGGTTTAGGGTTCGTTTGGGTTAGGGTTAGGGTTAGTTTGGGTTAGGGTTAGTTAGGGTTAAGGCTTGGGTTAGGGTTAGGGTTAGGGTTAGTTAGGGTAAGGATTAGGGTTAGTTTGGGTTAGGGTTAACCCTAAACCTAACCCTAACCCAGCAGATCATGCCTGTATTTGGGGATATTGCTGCGCCTGTTCCCTTACACCTCACTTTCACACTGTCACTCATCCTCAATGTAGGATCGGAATAATTAAGGCTCCAGTTCCTGAATTCCTGAATTCCATTCCAGCATTTCCATCTGTGACTATGGGTCATAACAGAACATGCCATTGAGTCACACAGCATGGAAACAGACCCCCGGTCTAACTCATCCAAGCCAACCAGGTTTCCAGAACCGTACTGGTCCCATTTGCCTATGTTTGGTCCATATTCCTCCACATCTTTCCTATTCATGTACCTGTCCAAATGTCTTTTAATTGTTGTAACTGTACCTGCAGCTACCACTTCCTCTGGCAGCTTATTACATGTACGAACTCCCCTCTGATCAAAGTGTTGTCCATTGTATCCCTTTTAAATCTTTCCCTTCTCACCTTAAACCTATACCCTCTGGTTTTGAACTCACCTACTCTGTGGAAAAGACCTTGGCTATTCGCCCTATCCATGCCTCTCATGATGCTATAAAACCCTACAAAGTTTATAAACCTCCTACACTCCAGTGAAAAAAATCCCAGCCTAACCATCCTCTGCTTACAACTCAAACCCTCCAGTCCTGATCGGAAACTGCCCACAACAATATATAACACTGACAGTCCAGTGTGTGAGCAACAGATAGCAGGCTGTGCCAGCTTTCCTGGCAGCTGCTACAATGGCTTCATCCCTTCTCTCTTGACAATGGCTGTTTCAGAAAAAAGGCTATCCTTTCCAAACCTCGAACCTCACAAAGGACACCCCTGAGGAAGTCAAACACAGATAAATTCTAATCAGTAGCTGAGAGACAGAAAGCAGGGGTTCGTAGCGAATTATTGTTTTTTTTTTAACAGGACTTTTTTTTATTCATTAATGGGATGAGGGCATTGCTGGCTAGGCAGCATTTATTGCCCAATTGCCCAGGGGACAGTTCAAAGTAAATCACATTGCTGTGGGTCTGGAGTCACATGTAGGCCAGGCCAAGAAAGGATGGTAGTTTCCTTCCCTAAAGGACATTAGTGAACCAGATGGGTTTTTTCAACAATTGACAATGGATTTGTGGTAATTATTAGATTCTTAATTCCCGATTTTTCATTGAATTCAAATTCCACCATGGCGGGATTCGAACCCCATTCCAGTAACATTATCTGGGTCTCTGGATTAACAGTGCAGCAATAATACCACTAGGCCATTGCTTCCTCTTCAAGGACTCAGAGTTGGGTATATTGAGAAAAGTTTCATAGCCTTGTGGATGACAAAACTTGGAAACGTGATCAACAGCAAACAGGATAGCACTAAAGTTCTGGAGCTCACAGACAGATTGGTTAAGTGGGAAGACATGAAGTTAAAATGTAATCGAGAGGTGTGAAATGATTCATTCTTTTTGAGGAGGAAAGAGAGAAAATATATCTAAATAGTGCTATTTTAAAGAGACTCAAATGTTCACATACTCAAGTATTTGACAGTGGCAGCGCAAGTTGATGAAGGTCTAAAAGAAACAACGCAGGCTCATTTATCTTCATGAATGCAAAAACAAGTTGCATTGACCATTTACAATCACCAATTAGCCTGGGGAAGAATATTACATGAAATTCAGGGGACCAAACTTTCAGAAAGATATCATAGATTTGGCGATGGTGAATGGGCACTTCCCAGATAAACTGAAAAGGACTCTTGAGTTTTGTGAGAAATGTAATGAAGCTGGGATTTTTCCCCTTTGACTAGAAAGGCTGGAGGGGAGATTTCACATAGATGGTCAAAAGTATCAAGCTCTGGATCAAGTGAATAAAATGACTTTTCCGTTGGTAATAATGCAGCATATCTTTAAAAGGATTGGCAAAAGCATCAGACGAGAGAGGAGCTACCGATGCTGGAGCTGAGATAACAAGGTGTAGAGCTGGATGAACACAGCAGGCCAGAAACGTCAGCTTTCCTGCTCTTCTGATGCTACCTGGTCTGCTGTGTTCACCCAGTTCCATACCTTGTTATCTATAGATGAGAGAGGAGATTTGTTTTATAATGAGTTGCTATGATTTGGAATGCATTGCCTGCCAGGGTAGTGACAACAAATTCTTACACTTCAAGTATTATTTCGAGATAATACCAAGTATAAGCAAATGTTTGTACATCTGAACAACAAGAAACAGTGATGAATGACAGAAAATGCTGAGGAAATATTTTAATTCATCCTAAATAAATTATGCATAGATAGACAATTGCTTCAGCATTGGCACAAGGGCTCCATCTAGTGGAAATGTGTGTGGAACGCTCACTGCTTGTGACATGTTCGTTGTGTACGCTGAGTCACTAGTTGTCATGAAATCAAGCGGTTCTTGTAGTGATTGGGATCAGGTTGACCTGGTTAATAATGAAGTGCTTGATTGGGGTTGTTAACCTGGGCCAATCAGGAAAGCCCTGGCTAACCAATAGAACCAGAAGACCTGCCCCTTTTCTGTGGCCATGTTTGTGCCTGGGTGTCCCTGGAGAAGGAGCATACAGTGTCCACCTATACTCTCGATGCCTTTTGAGAAAGATGAGCACCGCAGGGCGTGTAGTGCCTTATTTCCTCCTCCAATTCCATTTTGATTTGATCGCTACCCCACTCTTTTTCTTTCATGTAAGCTTCGTCCCTAAGGGGCTCTGCTTGATACTGACTCTTAGATCACATAGGTGTTTTTTTTTTCCTGGTGGTGGTATGTTAATAAAGTCATTTGCACACCTGGTGCTTTTTTTTTAACTGTGTCTCACACCTGCACACACAAAAATATATAACCAGGAGATGAGAATCTCCTCAATTCAAAATTGGTAACAAAACATATATAACCAGAAAACCTGCAGGGGGCTCTGCTTGCTCCTGGTTCTTCGGTCACCTGGGTGCTTTTTTCCTGGTAGTGGACTGTCAATTTAGAAAAATAATGAAAACAAATATAACCAGAAGACATGCCTTAAAATGGCAGTGCTCGGACCCGACATTATGCACCAGTTGATGGATGCTCAGGGGTGCAGTGGAATCCTGTCTGCGCGTACTCCTGCTTGGACGGAATTTCACATTGGCCCCAGGGTGCCATACCTCCTCCTGGGAGCCTGTAGCCCCCAGCATGAGCCACCTCCGGAATTTCACCACTGTATCTTTTAAAAATGTGAAAGGGCGGGGCCCTGTATGGACTGCTCCTGCATACCATCCACCTGTTCGCCTTCGTCCACCGCCCAGACACGCGAGGGATCCCCGGTGGAGGGCTCGCTATGCGGGAGTCTTTCCCTTTCTCTTGGGGTTCTGGGGTGGAGGGCGTTGCATGCAGTAGGACCTTGTAACTGCAAATTGCAGTGATTCACACACTCCTGGCCCAGCTGTTTATTTTGCGGTGCTGTGAACCATGTACATAATTGGGTGTGGGTGTTGCGCCCCCTTTACAGTTATCTTCAGAATCTTTGTTCATGTCTTTGGTTGCACTTCAGTCCCACTCTCCTGATCTTTGGGCACCCAGTACAGGGGGAAGAAGGCAGGTCGGAGGATCTACTCGTGAGTCTGCTCCTGGGCTTGGCCAAACTGGCCATTAATAGGTCCAGGCAGCGGACTGTGGAGGGGGTTACTATGGTTGACTGCCTGCCTGTCTTCCACGGCTATGTTCAGGCCCGGGTGTCCCTGGAGAAGGAGCGCACGGTGCCTACCAACACTCTCGATGCCTTTAGGGAGAGGTGGGCACCGCGGGGAGTGGAGTGTTTTATTTTCCCCTCTAACTCTATTGTGATTTAATCCCTGCTCTCCCCTTCACTTTTTAGTTCATGTGAGCATTGCCCCGGGGGTCTGCTTGCTACCAATTCTCTGGTCACATGGTTGTCTTTTCTGGTGGTGGCTTTTTAATAAAGTGATTTGTACTCTTGGTGTTTTCACTGTGTCTCGCACTTACATATGTACATGGGTGCTGGGAAAAATAAGCACTACTTCTGTACAGCAGTAGTGAGGAGGGTGGTTAAAAAATAATATAAAGAAAAAAGAAAATATAACCCGATGACTTAGAACCTCCTCACTTAAGAAAATAAAACAGACGATTAGAATCTCCTCAGTTGAGAATTGACTCTGAGCTGGCTGGCATTAGTAAATAAAGGGTGGCTTAGTAACAGGACCCGGCCTCTGTGTAGTTATTTCAGTTATCAATTGAATCATTCCCAAAATGGGTGCAGTTCTCATGATATGCGATTAACCAGTGCCTATTGTCTGAAATACAGGCAGCGTACCAAAGCTGCCTGATAAATTGGTATGATTTTGGCATGCAGCAGGACCCACTGTACAACTTCCTTGTATTTCTTAAAGCTAGTTTACACCTCTCAGAGGGGAATCGTACCATGATTAGAACATGTGCTGGGGGAAGTGATGCAAGAAGCTGACTCGAGAAGGAATGAAACAGATGCAACATTGGATCGAGTTGACTCCAAAGTTTTCCAAATCTGATCGAAGATCTTGGAGGGAGTAGAAAGGAGAAGAAATGGCCTGTGCCTGCAAGGAGCCTGGAGGGTCTTCAGACACTCAGTCAATGGGAGAAGGTAACCATGGAGGTCAGTGGCTGGAATCAAGTCTCAAGGACTTGGATATACTCCTGCAAGACCTTCAATGATCAACAAGAATGATGAAGACTAACTAATGTAACTTTAACTGTCATATCTTTCCAATTGTACAGTAGCCTCACTTAATCCTCAAAACACCACAACCCCTCTCGCCCTTCAACATTTTCTATCTTACTCATAATTAACATTCATATGCTCCACCTCTCTCTCACACACTTAGCACTGCTGCAAGCCTTACACCCACACCTCACAGTCTTCATACATTGTCAACTTTTCAACCATGACACTTGCATCACCCAAACAGATTGTGCGATATTCAGCTGCACACTTCCTTCTCTCTTGAGAACATAAGGTGACACATAAGTAGGGATGGCAAGAACTAAGCGGAGGGTGACAGGAATGGTGTCATGTTCTTGCTCAACAGGAGGAGACACTGCTGGCCACAACAGCATTGCCAAGGTTTTGCACAGCAGAGGGGCTGAATTTATTGAAAGTGTCAGTTTCCTTATACCTAATCCTCCTTTTCACAGCTCACTTCATCCTCAGCCCAAAATCTCTTCCACCTTACAAGATATATATTGTGGAAGTGTGGATCTCTCACCTTTTTCTCCTTCCCTCATCACAACGTACCCTTGTATCATTTAACTTTCGGACACTCCTGAGCTTCAACTTCACCAGACAGTGGAGCAATATCAAGATGAGTGTAATGGGGATGTCCCAGTGACACTTCATTTCATCCATGCAGCCTCCAGCTCAGCTCCTGACACCTCAGATACAATACAGCTGAGATTAAAGGTGGGGCCTGCATGTGGAGAGACATTTGGTGCAAATGGGCTGGAACCAGCAAAAGAGATCAGGAGAGCAGTTTGCTGAGGGTGAGGTCAGTTGCAAGTTTGGTTGCAATGGACTCAGATGAAGATTTTAATGGGGCAGTTTACCGAAGAATGCTGATGGGCACATTGGGAAACCTGTCAGGAATGTTGCATTCCATATCAAGGAACATGGACAGTTGGGCACTGGCTTGGTACATGGCTTTGTGAGTAATTCATCTCCTGATATTCCAAAGTCTGTCCACTAAACTACAAGGTGCAAATCAGGAGTGTGATGGAATACTCCCCATTTGCTTAGTTTGGTGCAGCTTCAACAAGATTCAAGAAGCCTGACTCTATCCAGGACAAAGCAGCCCACTTGATTGGCACGATATGCATAAACAATCAGTCACTCTACCACTGAAGCTCAGTAGCAGCAGTGTGTGTAACCAACAGGATGCACTGCAGAAATTCGCTAATGATTCTTAGACAGGATGTTCCAAACCCCACAACCACTTCCATTTGGAAGGACAAGGGCAGCAGATACATGGGAACACCAGCACCTACAAATTCCCCTTCAAACCACTCACCATCTTAGAAATATATCACTGTTTCTTCACTGTTGCTATGTGAAACGGTGGAATATCCTCCCTAAGGGCATTGTGGGTCTACCTACAACATACTGCAGCAGTTCAAGAATGCAGCTCAGTGCCACCTTCTCCAGGGGCAGGCAATAAATGCTGGCAACAGTCAGTGACGCCCACATTCCACAAGTGGTTCTAAAATAAGGGCCGGACAATATAAATTAAAAGCAGATCAGAATAACATCGTTTCATTGGAGTCTACACTGATGATGTCACCTCGCACGGTGACGAAACGTCTGAACAAAAACAAACCAGCTCGGCGAGCAAGTCAACAACCTCATCCACAACCCGAGCTACAGATCTTTGCCAAAACTTTAATGTTTAAAAAAAAGGACCAAAGGACAGCGGATGCAGAAAATCAGAAACAAAAACGGAAATTGCTGGAAAAACTCAGCAAGTTTGGCACTAACTGCAGAGATAAAGCAGAGTTGATATTTCAGATCCAGTGATCCTCATTCAGAACTTCAAAAGATAAGGTGAGGTGGAGTATAAGACCTTTGTACCCTCAGGCCGCATGCTATGATACTGTCATGAGATCAAGGGCTTGTCTTTTACAAGTATACTGACACACTGACCATGGGACATAACACAATGGGTATAGTGGAACAAATCTACAAGGAACTAACTGAGAAGGCTGATAAATAAGATAAGAGCCCATGGTGTTAGGGGCAAGGTACTGGCATGGACGGAGGATTGGCTGAGTGACAGCAGGCAGAGAGTAGGGATAAAGGAGTCTTTTTCAGGATGGCAGCTGGTGACCAGTAAGGTTCCACAAGCGTCAGTGTTGGGGCCACAACTATTCACATTATACATTAACTAACTGGATGAAGGAACTGAAGGTATTGTTGGTAAGTTTGCAGATGACATAAACATAGGTGGAGGGTCAGATAATGTTGAGGAAGTGGCGAGGCTGCAGAAGGATTTGGACAGGCTGGGAGAGTGGGCAAAGAAATGGCAGTTGGAATACAATGTGAGAAAGTGTGAGGTTATGCACATTGGTAGGAAGAATAGAGACATAGACTATTTTTAAATGGGGAAAGGCTTTGGAAATTGAAGCACAAGGGGACTTGGGAATCCTAGTTCAGGATTCTCTTAAGGTTAACATGCAGGTTCAGTTGATGGTTGGGAAGTCAACTGTAATGTTAGCATTCATTTCAAGAGGGCTAGAATACAAGATCAAAGATGTGCTGCTGAGGCTGTGTAAGGCTCTGGTCAGACTGCATTTACAATATTGTAAGCAGTTTTGGATTCCGTATTTAATATGTCATTGGAAGGGGCTCCAGAGGAGGTTTACAAGAATGATCCCAGGATGAAGGGCTTGTCATATGAGGAGCAGTTGAGGACTCTGGGTCTGTACTGAATGTTTAGATGGATGAGGGAGATCTCATTGAAACTTACAGAATACTGACAGTCCTGGATAGAGTGGACATGGAGAAGATGTTTCCAATAGTAGGAGAGACTAGGACCTGAGGCAAAGCCTCAGAGTGAAAGGATGACACTTTAGAACTGAGATGACGAGGAATTTCTTCAGCCAGAGGGTGGTGACTCTGTGGAAATCATTGCCATAGAGGTTGTAGAGGCCAAGTCATCGAGTGTATTTAAGACAGAGATAGGTTCTTGACTGGCAAGGGAATCAAACGTTATGAGGAGAAGGCAGGAGAATGGGATTGAGAACCATATCAGCCATGATCGAATTGTAGAGCGGGCTTGACGAGCCGAACGGCCTAATTGTGCTCCTATGTCTAATGGCTTAATGGTTTTGTTTACTCATTGCTCCATGGCAAGAAACACACCTCGATGCTTGTCAAAAGCATAAAAGATGCAGTGAGATTTTCCTGGTGTCAAGATAGGACTCATTGGACTCCTTGCATGATTCTGCCACATTTCTTCCCTTGATACACTTTGGTCAGGCCCCTATAAGATTCTGCTCCATGGAATTTCAGGATATTATGGCATAGAAGGAGGACATTCGGCCTGTCAAACTCGTACTGATCCTCTGAAAGAGCTGCCCAATTCAGTTCCGCAATCCAGCTTTTCTTTACAAGCCCTGAAAATTAATTACCTTTTAAATAAATCTGCTCTCAGGGAATGCATTTTGCATCTTGACAGGGTGGTGAAGAAGGCATTTGGCACACTTGCCTTCACTGGTCAGCGCACTGAGTATAAAAGTTGGGATGTCATGTCGTGGCTTTACAGGACATTGATGAGGCCACTTTTGGAATACTGCATTCTGTTCTGGTCTCCCTGCTATAGGAAGGATGTTGTGAAACTTGAATGGGTTCAGAAAAGATTTAAAGAATGTTTCTGGGATTGGAGAGTTTGAGCTATTGGGAGAGGCTGAGAGGACTGTTTCCCCCAGACTGTTGGAGGCTGAAGGGTAACCTTATACAGGTTTCTAAAATCATGAGGTGCATGGATAGGGTGACGAGCCAAGGTCTTTTCCCCAGGGTAGGAGAGTCCAAAACTGGAGGGCATAGGTTTAAGGTGAGAAGGGAAAAATATAAACAGGACCTAAAGGACAGGCATCTTTTTCATGTAGAGGGTGGTGTGAGTATGGAATGAGCTGCCAGAGGAAATGATGGACGCTGATACAATTACAACATTTAAAAGGCATTTGGATGAGTATACGAATAGGAAGGGTTTAGATGGATATGGGCCAAATGCTGGCAAATGGGACTAGATTTATATAGGATATTTGTTTGGTATGGACAAGTTAGACTGAAGGGCCTGTTTCCCTGCTGTTTATCTCTATGACTCTAAGGACCATTGGACAGACAAAGGAGTGGATAATGGTCAGCATAGGCGAATGAATAGCTACTAATGGAGACTATTAGTGGTAATAATAGGTTGTTGTAAGAGCAGACCATGAGATAACAAGGCCTGGTGTGTCGGGGTTGGGGTAAAGACAGGGAAGAAGGTGTCTCAAGCCCTAAAATTGTTGAACTCAATATTGAGTCCAGAAGGCTGTTTAGTTCCCAAGCAGAAAATGAGGTGCTGATCTTCCAGTTTGCACTGACCTTCACTGGAGCATTGCAGGAAATCTGACACAGAGATGTTGGCCAGGGAACAAGGTGATGTCTTGAAGTGGCAGACAACTGGAAGCTCAGGGATTTTTTTGCGGACAGAACGTAGATGTTCTGCAAAGCGGTTACCCAGTCTATGCTTCATTTCCCCAACATACAGTAGACCAGACTGCAAGTAGTGATTGCAGTAGATTAGATCGAGTGAAGTGCATGTAAAGTACTGCTTCACTTGGAAGGTGTGTTTGGGCCCTTGGGTACTGGGGACGGAGGAAGTAAACAGGCAGGTATTACACCTTCTATATTTGCAGGGGAGGGTGCCATCGGTCTATCAGTGGAGGGTGTTGGGAGTGAAGGAGGAGTATACAAGGGTGTCCCAGAGGGAATGGTCCATGTAGAAGGCTGACAAGGGATGGAAGGGGAATATGTGACTGGTGGTGACATCCTGCTGGAAGTGGCCGATATGGCAGCTAATGATCCTCTGGAAGTGAATGCTGCTGAGATGGCAGCTGAGGAGAAAGGTGACCCTATTGCTGTTGTCAGAGGCAAGAGAAGGGGTGAGGGCTGAAGTACAGGAGCAACCTTTTGGATGTTTGCATCTTACTGTATATGTGTTGCTTGCCTGTACTTGTTGTATCATTCAGGCAAAAATAGTAGTGAGCCTCACAGTTATTTTGGCAGCAAATTCCAGCCTAATAATTTAAGAAAAAGAATGATTTAAAGTTGCAACATCAGTTTTAATAACGTTAAGCATTTGAACTGAGGCATGTTCAGACCTGATCTACAACCCATGTGACAGACTCAGCTTGCTTCTTCATGTCATGTTGTGAAATCCAAATATACGATTGACTAGGTATTCCAGTGTTTATTCTGCTAATTACGTTTGTGCCTACTTTTAATGCTACAAGTTCTAGTTCAGCATGAATTTGTGAAGAAATCTAATGTAAAAATAAGGATCTAGAATTTATTATATAATGCTGTAGGTGAGAGTTCAAAATAGCACAACGTTCCCTATACATGGATCAGGTACCATTTGAACAGTGTAAGCAATTGTGAGATATTGTGAAATGAACAGTGCTTAGACTGAACCAGGAGTGGAAGGTTGGCATAGTGACTTTAATGTCAAATCAGTTACAGATAAAGAAATAAATGGAGAGAAAGAAAGGCTGGATTAAGAGAGGGAGAGAAAAGAAGACGCAAAATGAAGTGAAAAAAATGTACTGAATATATTTTAATCAGTAACAACAACTTAAAGATAAAGGAATGAGAGCCCATGGTAATAGATGTTTAACAACCAGGCAGGCTGTTAGGTGCTAATTAAAATTATAGAGCAAATACTGAGACTAGAATGGACAAATACTAACTTTCATTGTTGAGTTTCATTTGTATCTGCTGTGAAATACAGGAATATTAAGTCGTTTAACTTATTTATAATAAAAGTACACCATTAGAGGTGACTTTTTCAAATCTCCATCTTGGACAGTTACTTTTCAAATTTTCTGTTTAACGACACTTTTGTCCTTGCCTACTTTTGCCGTACAAATTGTTGCAAATAATGGCAAGGGACCGTTATTGTGCACGTTTAGGAACACCACAGATTTATTTCAGACATTATCAGGGAAGGAAGTTGTGTATGTGTCACAAGTGTAATTACTGGCTCCACCTAGTGGTTATTGTGCAGTTGTTCAATTTTCTTGAATTTTGATATTACATTGAATTGAACTTCGAAGATTATCAGAAATGTATGGGATTACGATTAATCCTAGATTACTCTCAGTTCCTATTTTTTGAGCAGTAAAAATATACTGTGCAATATTCTGTGTAACAAAGATTATAAACATGCCTACCTAAACTGCAGATAACAAGCATGGGGCTGGATGAACACAGCAGGTCAAGCAGCATCATAGGAGCAGGAAAACTTGACGTTTCGGGCCTAAACCCTTCAGAAGTCACACGACACCAGATTACAGTCCAACAGGTTTATTTGAAATCACAAGCTTTTGGAGTGCTGCTCCTTCATCAGGTGGAGTTGCTCTGAAACCTCGTGATTTCAAATAAACCTGTTGGACTATAACCTGGTGTCGTGTGACTTCTAACTTTGTCCACTGCAGTCCAACAACGGCACCTCCACATCATATCTAAATTGTAGGTATATTAACTAGCAATATATTGCTACTACAGAATTCACAGTTAAGTATGAATTGTTTGCTTGTTTAGAAACTATGGTTAACTCATCCACTTGCGTTACTTAAATTTTAAGTGCTCGGTTCTTTTAACTTTAAATGAGGCATTGTGTCAAATCCATGTAATTAAATTGTAAAATGTCCTCATAGTTTTGGTATATTTTTCAGCCAAAATAAATTTTGTGACAGGACAATCTGGCAGAAGCCACTTTGTTTTTTTAAAAAAATACTTTTATGCCCTTCCTGCTATGTCCCAGCATTTACATATTTTAGAATGAAAGCCAGTGACGGTACATCCCAGAGCTTTCATATTAATATAATGCACTCAGGGTAATTTTAATTAAGAATTAAATGGTGTAGCTGCTGCCAGCACTACATGGAATGGATACAATTCAATTATTTCTGAGCTGGAAGAGTCTGGAACATCTCATTAGTGATTTCTATAGCAAGAAAATGATTTTCACGAGCTACCTATCCAGTTCTGTCCATGCAGACCTGTACTTGCTTTTCACAATTTCTGACAACATGTAAGCACAGGTAGAATTTTGTCCTGTCAACTCATGCTAAGCACTTCGCAGGAATGGGTATGATACTCACGAATGATGAATGTCATTCTTGTGGAGAAGGACCATGGGATCAGGAAGAGGATATTTAGTCCCTCAATTCTATTCCACCATTCATTGACCAGCAACTGACCTCTAAATATCTGCTTCTTCCATATCCCTTAGTACCTTGGGACAGTAAAAATCTGTGTCTCAGATTTAGAACTTACAATTAATCAAGCATTAACTGTTGAAAAGAATTCCAGTCAGCACATTTATTGCATGTAGAAGTGTTCCCCACTTGTACTCTTGAAAAATCTGACTCTAATTTTTATTTTATGTGTCTGGACTCAACCCCCAACTCGCTAGTTGTATATAATGTTAATACATATGTTTCAAACATCAGACCATGTTATTGGCTTAAAATTTGGTCCCCTGAATCCATGTGGATAGCTCTTGCTAAGTATTGACCCTAGGCCTAAATGGCCTCAATGCAGATTCCATTTCCCTCTCTACTTTAATAACATACACACGGACAGCTCCCAAAGTATTTATTTCTATTTGGATTATCTTAAATATAGTTTATCTACAAATAGAGTACCTACTAATTTCTTGACTGTTTAAAATACTGTAATTTCAAACTCTTGGCCACATCGACCAGTCATATTTTAATCCTTTCAAGTAGCTGAGAATGTTAGGAACTTCAGAATGGTTTTCACATGCTAGCTGTTTAATGTAATAATGTGATACAGATTCTTAGACTTTCAGGTAACCATATCAAAGGACTGGTGTGTGTCTGCCTTGGGATCTTTGTCTATCTACTCCAAAGCTTAATGTGGTTGACAGATAATCAAATATCATTTTTGCAAAATGCTCATAGGCTAAGTTATAAACAACTCCAAGGGAAAATTCATAATTAATTCATCCCATCTACATTTTCAGGACCCTCACTAGAATATATATTGATGCCAGATTGATGTATTCCATTGAATTGCATTCAGGTGATTCTTCTATTTCGCATTTAGCGGTGTGATACACCTTCTAGCCTAAGTGTGATTTCCTGTTAATTCCCATTTTATATCATTAGCAGCTCTGGAAAAACTTAACTGTTCAATACAAGATCTCATAGCTTTTCTTAGAACAGAAATCAAACATTCCCATGAGATTCATTATTTTAGACTACATTTTATTTCCCTCAAAAAGTTATACAATTTTATTTCAATAAAATATTACTCAAACTTCTTATTCCTTCCCCATAGCCTTCTGCATTAAATAAACATTCTTACTGAATCCTCGGAACCTTCTAAACTGTTTCTCATCAGCTTCTTAAAATTAGTATGTGATTAGCCCATAAACTGGAGATAAACTTTCCTTTTGAAGTGCTTGAAAACATAATTCATATCAATTTATATTATCAATTCCAAACTCAGAAACAACGGCCTGATCAGTTGAACAACGTGATGTTGAAATTATACTCGGGTTGGTGGCACACACACAGATAGATGGCAGAGCTAAGAGCCAGCTGGCCAATGATGGGTGATGGGGTCTGTCAAAGTGCTGGAAGCTTGTGCTGCAGTACCATTCTTAAAGCTGTGTGTGACTCAGTCTTCATGCAGGCTTTATGTGCAGGCAAGAAAGGAAATTCTATATGAGAGAGCACAGGAGCAGCTTCAGCACCATCACGGGTCGCTCAATGACTCAGTGATGCCTCGCTGGAGAAGTACCCACAAGTATCAAGCCAAAGGAGGGATGCCCTGCTTCCAGAAGATGGGAAGAGCCACTGAGCCTAACCAAGAGGGCATGGCTGGAAATGGCAGATGTAATGAGCTGTCATGAGATAATTGCAAGAACCTGGATTGAATGCTCACAGAGATTCAATGATGCATGGTGGCTTGGAAAGGTAGATTTGCTATTGGAAGATCAGCACAAATATTAAAGCACTTATGAGATGTGACTGTAGACCAATGCACAGGGCAATACCAGATGCCAATGTCGTAGAATCCCTACAGTGTAGAAACAGGCCATTCAGCCCACTGAGTCTGCGCTGACCCTCTGAAGAGCATTCAACCCAGATCCAGGTCCCCACACCCATCCTCATAACACCACAGTTCCCATGATTAATCCACCTACCCTGCACATCCCTGGGCACTACAAGGCAGTTTGCCATGGCCAATCCACTTAACCTGCACCTCTTTAGTATGTGGGAGGAAACCGGAGAAACCAGAGGAAACCCACATAGACATGAGGACAACATGCAAATTCCATACAGTTACCCAAGGCTGGAATCGAAACCTGTGAGGCAGTAGTTCTAGCACTGAGCAACCATGACATCCTCAATGTCACCACTGAGATCCTCAGTTCATGAATGTCACCACATTACTATTCCTTCCAGTGGTATGGTGCTGCGCACTTACAGGGCATCAGAATGACCGGCATAGATAACACAGGAGTGGCGCAATATAGATCTGTGTATGCAGGAAAAATGTGCTCATTATTCTAGGGAGAGTCAGACAATGGGAAGGAGGACTGCCTTTCATTACTGGGTGATACCAATGGAGAAGGGGGAGACCATGGAGATGGGATGGGCCATGCCGAGGTGGCTGGGTAAGAATCCTTCCACATGGGAACACGTACTGGCCCATTAATATCTTGCAGTTTGGTCCCATCTCCACCATTATATTTATATGTTGCAAATACATCTGGCACAGACTTGGGAACTGCCTGCAATCAGGCCTGTCAGATGTGGTTGGTTAGTAATCCTCTCTAAAGCCTCACAGAATTTGGGCACACCCTCCCTAGGTTCAGGGCAGAGACTATGAATGACAGTGGCAGTGAAGCTGTACTTGACAGACATTAATTGTTGATGGTCTTTGTAACCTTCAGTGTGGACTACCATCAACAGCAGATTGAAAAGGGGTAATCACCTCTTATGGGAGGCTTGCTGGAATCACCAGGGATATCCAGCTAGTTGCCCACGTTTCTGAAGCATGCTAGCAATCAGACAAGTTCCATTACTGATTGGCATCACTTCTAATGCCATCTCCATTATCTTCTGCCTCTGCTCAACAGGATCCATCTCTACAAGAAAGGGAGCAAACATGGGGCTCATTGCTATTGTCAATTTTAACAAAGAAGCTATTGTAGCAGTCATGGGCATTGAGGCTCAGGTGGTTACAATTCAGACAGCATGCTGAGGTATCACTTCTTGGAATGAGGTTTTAGATGGTCCTGAATTCTGGCCAGGAAATGGCCACTATATTAACCTCAGCAGGGCTGAAGTGAATGTTGTCACCCTTCTGCTTAATATGGGAGTATGTGTGTAACCCTTCCCAGTGGATTGTTTTGGTGTTGTAAATGCTGAACCTGGTATGCACTAATAGCTGGAGGTTGTTTAAAAATAGATTTTTGAAACTGAATGAATTAAAATGATAAGCTTTACCATCTCTCAAATGTTGGAAAAAATCATGGAAAACACAGTGTGGAGCTGGAGGAACACAGCAGGCCAGGCAGCAACAGAGGAGCAGGAAAGTTGACGTTTCGGGTCTGGACCCTTCTTCAGAAATGGGGGAGGGGGAAAGGAGCTCATGGAGATTGTCTGTGAACACTTTTGGCCTTTTGAAAGGGTCCTGGTTGGTGTTAACTAGGACTTGGTCACTGTTGATATTCCCATCCCCAATAACTTTTTTAAAATATTTGTTTATGGGTATCAATGGCAACACCAGCATTTATTCCCCAGCCCTAACTGGCCAAAGGGCAGTTCAGAGTCAATCCCTTGATATGGGTCTGGAGTCACAGGTCAGTCAGACCAGGTAACGATGGCAGATTTCCTTCCCTAAAGGACATTAGCAAACCAGATGGTTTTGTTTTTAAAACAATAATTGCCAATGGTTATATAGTCACCATTAGAATTTTTTTTTTAATTGAAATCAAATTTCAGCAAATGCCACAGTGGGGTTTGAACCTTTGCCCACAGAACATTTGCCTGGGATTCTGGATTACTAGTCTAGTGACATTACCAATATGCCACCGCCCCCCCAGTAAACCAGCCTGCATCTTTCCCAGCATGCATTTGTTCAGAGTGTCCTGATCTACTACTTGTTTTAGATCCGGGGAGCACATGGCCACAACAATCTGCTTAAGATCGTCCTTGGCCAGTTCTAGGTCGGTGACTGTAAACATCTAACACTTTGGAGCTAGGAGAAGCTGATCAGTCCTCATATCCACTGTCATTCTCTGGAGGCTTGATCTTACTAGGGCTGAGGAACCTGTGTGTGGTTGTGATAAACTGTCCCCATCTCTTTATACGTTTGGTCTTGTGCTTAAGCTGTCCTCCTGCCTGGATCCAGTGAATTCACACAGCAATATTTCCTGTCTGTCTTGTGCAGAAAAAAGTAGTGTAGGGAGTGTGAGGTCCTCAACTACACTGGCCCACTTTGATGACTGTATTGGCACTGTCTTGTGCTCCCACGAGGAGTTTGAACAGTTCATCAACTTTACTAGCACCTTTCACCCCAACCTGAAATTCACCTGGACCATCTCCGATACCTCCCTCTCCTTCCTGGGCCTCTCTGTTTCCATCTCTGATGACCGCCTTGTAACCGACATTTATTTCAAAACTACTGACTCCTACAGCTACCTAGATTATACCTCTTCTCAACCACCTTCCTGCAAGAATACAATCCCCTATTCCCAATTCCTCCAACTCCGCTGCATCTGCTCCCAAGATGGGGCATTCCACTCCCGAACATCCCAGATATCCACCTATTTCAAGGACCGTAACTTGCCCCCTCTGCTGATCGAAAATGCCCTCAAACGCATCTCTTGCGTCTCCCACACCTCTGCCCTCAGATCGCCTCCCCCCAACAAAAACAAAAATAAAGACAGAATCCCCCTTGTTCTCAAGTATCACCCCACCAACCTCCACATCCAGCGTATCATTCTCCGCCACTTCTGCCACCTACAATCTGACCCAACAACCAAACAGACGTTTCCCTCCCCAACCCTATCTGCCTCTTGTCAGGACCGGTCTCTCTGCGACTCCCTTGTCTGCTCCACACTCCCCACTAACCTTACCACCCCCAGCACCTTTCCCTGCAACCGCAGGAAGTGCTACACCTGCCCCTACACCACCCCCTCACCTCCATTCAAGGCAGAAATCAAACCTTCCACATCAGACAGGGGTTCACCTGCACATCCGTCAACTTGGTTTACTGCATCCACTGTTCCCGATGTGGCCTCCTCTACATCGGTGAGAGCAAGCAGAGACTCAGAGACCATTTCGTAGAAAATCTGCATTCTCTACGCGACAAACAACAACACCTTGTGGTCGTGAAACATTTTAAATACCCCTCCCACTCCCTGGGTGACATGTCCATCCTGGGCCTCCTTTAGTGTCACAATGACACCACCTGCAAACTGGAGGAGCAGCACCTCATATTCCGTCTCGGGAGCCTACCGCCCAATGGTCTAAATATGAATTTTAGCAGTTTCAAAATCTCCTCACCCCTCCCTCTCACCCCCACCTCCTTGACCTGACACAACCTGTCCATCTTCTCTCCCACCTATCTGCCACTCTTACCTCACTGACCAATCCCCTGCACTCACCTATCACCATCCCACCTACCTTCCCCAGCCCCAGCCCCACCCCTCCTCTCTATTTATTTCTGAGCTCCCCTCCCTGAGTCTGAAGAAGGGTTTTGACCTGAAATGTCAGCTTTCCTGCTTGGCCTGCTATGTTCATCCAGCTCTATACTGTGTTATCTTGACATGAAATGTTTGCTTTCTTGAACCTCTGGTGCTGCCTGGCCTGCTGTGTTCCTCCAGCTCCACACTTTCTTATATCTGGCGTTGACTATCTGCTTTGGGGTACAGCAGCCATTACTGTCCTCTTGTCAGATTCCTCTTTGATCTATTTAACCTAAAGGTGACTTCTGGCTCAATTGGTACCCTTTTGCCTCCATGATATTACATCTACATCCAACTGGACAGCAGTACCTGCTTCTATTTAACTGCTATTGCTAATTTTCCATCAGAGGTGCAGTGCACTTTCATATTATACTCGATGACATTCCTACACCTGTTACAAAGACCAGAACTAGAACTAAAACCGAAACTAGAACTAATGATGGAAGACTTGGAACTGAAAATGAGACTTTGCTGCAAAACACCATCTCATAAATTTTCAAAGGTATCACCACATTCTGTTGGCCAATTTTGATGTAACTTGTTAGAAAAGTTCAACTCATGAGCATGAATTATCCCACAAAACTCTGTTGGCAATGATGATTACCTCCAAATCAATGAAACACCAGAACCCAACATACTGTTTAGTCCCTAGTTTTCTTTTATGCCTTTGCTAAGGAGGAAGTGGTGATCTTGCAACCAGACTGAAACTGTTGATTGAATCATAGACTGAAACAACACAGGCCATTCAGCCCCTCGTCTCTGTTAGAATAATCTGGTGATTTGTTTCATTCCTGTCGTTGGAAACTTGCCAGGCGCAAAGTGATGGCTGTGACTGGGCCTCAAACATTCTTCATTGCATATGGAACCTTAGATTATAGCTGAAAGGTGCTATATAAATGCAAATGTACCTGCTTTCTGGTTCTTAGCTTTCCTCTCTCCCCAAATTTGTCCACTTGGTTTACAATATTCACTCACTTTTAAATGAAAACGTTCTCAAAACCTATGTCCGTGGTCGAGCCTTCAGTGAACCGCCCTAAATTTCTGCTTTTGCAGCTCCTCAACAAGGTTACCGCAATTTACATCAGTGCGACGTGCTTTGGGGAGGTTGGTGGCGTTATATCAACGCAAATAGTTTTTGCCCTTGTCTGTACCCGAGGTAGCATTAGCAAGCTGGGTTCCTGCTCTGCAGCATCGTGTGAATGAAGAGCTGAGCCCCGCTCTTTAGGTCTCTATTTCCCTCCCGCAACGTAGGTTTCACTTCCCTGCCTTGTCCCCACGTTATCCCTGGCCCGGGACACAGGAAGCAGGGACAGACTGAAGAGGAAGCTCTGAGTAAAAGGCTGTCCGGGTGAGTTTGGTGTCATTCCTGAGAAAGTCTCTCTCTCTCTCTGCTGGGAGGTGGTCGTTTTCATCCGATTCTGATTTAAAGGGACGGGAACCGGTTATACCGTGAGCTGCCAAGCCTATTCTCCTTGTGAATATTGTTGGTGCTTCTGTTTCTCTGTTCAGCTGCGCTGCTGCTCAGGCGATTACTTGTCCTTGCCTTTTAAACCCAGACCCAGAATATTTGGCAGGTCAATGGGACTTTGTGAATGCAAAGACTGCTCTTGCACGGACAAATTTCTGTGCTTCCCCCCCCCCGAGAATTTGGCCTGGAGTCAGCCAAAGGTGCATGTTTTGAGGAAACATCTCCCTGGAAAGTGAGATAGGGTGGGGGTATATGTGGATTAGCACTAATTGGGACACCGTGTGGGAAAGGGGGTTTTGGGGGCTTCAATAGTCCATGCTGCATTCAACTAGCACCGCCGGACGCCCAAAGCACTTCACGGGTAACAAGGTGCAGAGCTGGATGAACACAGCAGCCCAAGCAGCACCAGAGGAGCAGGAAGGCTGATGTTTCGGGCCTAGACCCTTCTTCAGAAAATGCAGCTTCTTCAGCTGATTTTCTGAAGGGTCTAGGCCCGAAACGTCAGCCTTCCTGCTCGGGCTGCTGTGTTCATCCAGCTCTGCACCTTGTTACCGCAGATTCTCCAGCATCTGCAGTTCCTGCTATCTCCAAAGCACTTCACGGGCGGCCAAACGTTTAGTTTGAAACGTAGTGAATGTCGTGAAGGGAAAGGAGCAGCAAGCTAGGGTTAAATTTTTGAAGGTGCAGCTCCCATGCCCATAATGTGATATGGTAGCCAAAATCCAGCATTCCTATTACTGCTTGGTAATCAGAGAGGGTACAACCCCGTTTTATTGTCTAATACTTTCTGTTGAGGCTGGGATTCTTGTGAAGAGGGTCTATGAGCAGCTCCAAACCAAAGCATTTCCTTTCATTCTCATAAGGATAGCACGGCTGGATGGAATTGGAAAGTTTCCCAGAGTGCTGCCGCTAGATCATGTGATATGGTGTACATCATTTAATCATGTGACATTTAGCCACAGTTAGCAAGTATTGTTATGTGTACAAGTTTGGGATTTTGTGGTAAAGTTGTAGTGTCTCTATCTCTGAGCTAGGAGGTTAGGGTTCAAGCCCCACCGGCTCCAGAGGTGTGTAGTTACCTCGGAACAGGTTGATCAGAAAATATCTGCAAACACTTGAAAATATTGCAATCTACCAACACCAATGTCTCAGTATCGCCAAGTGCAAAATAATGTGTTTTTCGTTTTGTAGAATTAAAAGCTTTCGGTGATATCAAATGGCAATGTCACTGATAAACCCACAGGAAGGATGCAAAATAATAGAAATTTAAAAATAAGTAGTATTGAAATAAAAATGTGATGTTTCTCCCATTCTTTTATATTGCACCCGCTGTAGATGTGTTCTTCTTCAAAACTCTGTTGCCTAGCCCACAAGTCCCATTCACCAAACTCCCAAACTACATTGCCCCAATCAGGCAACATCTCAGTGTTAAGGCTCTCATTCTTGTTTTCAAATGAACTCCCTTTCTATCTCTGTACCTGCTTGAGCTGCAGAAACCCATAATGCATGGATGGCTGGATGTTATTCAGCTCCTAAACCCTCAGCTGGATTTCCAAGTAAAAGTTTCCACATTGCTCCCTGTCTTTCTTTAAGTTGCTTCTTTAAATTTACCTGCTTGGCTAAGTTTTGGTCACTTGTGGCAACAAATAACTACTTTCATAGCTTGTTTTGTTTCAAAATGCACCCGTGGAACAAGTAGGATATTTTAATACTTTAAAGTACTATAATGTTAATGAGTGTAAGTTACATCACCAACATGATGTCTACATACTTTAAAACAATAATTATTCTATTTACATTTAATCCCTATTTATGTCAAATATTCCGGTTTTGAATTTATGTCCTGTGATAGCACTGGTGCAGTCAGCAGCACCCTCACTTTGAGTCACAGGCTTTCAGTGTGAAAATCCATTCCATGTCTTGAACAAATCAAGACTGCTGTTCCTGTGCAGTACTGAAGATGTGTTGCACTGTTGGAGGTGTTGTCTTTCAGATGAGGTATGAAATCAAGGCCTCACTTCGCTTCTCAAGAGGATGAAAATGATTCCTTGGTGCTTTTTTGAAAAAGAGTAGGGGAACGATCCCTAGAGTCCTGGCTAATGTTTATCCCTCAACCGGCATCACTTGACCAGAATGTCTAGTCATTAATACATTGCTGTTTGTGGCTATTTGCTGGCTGCAAAGTGGCTGCAGCCTTTCCTGTGTTATATCAGTGTCTACATAAGGGGAGCTGGTGGTGTCGTGGTCATATTACTGGAATAGTAATCCAGATACTTAGGCTAATGCTCTTGGCACATTGATTTGCATTCACCGTGGTAGATGATGAACTTTTCAGGGGGCTAGTGGGGCAGTGGTAGTGACCTTACCTTACAGTTTCTTTAAATATATAAAAAGGAAGAGAGAAGTCCAAGTGAAATTTGGCCCTTAGAGGTTGAGGCAGGGGAAATAATAATGAGGAACCAGAAAATTGCAGAGGAGTTGAAAAAAAAAACTTGCTTTAGTCTTCGCATTGGAAAATACTAATAACATTCCAAAATTGTTAAATATTCAAGGGGCAAGAGGAGGAGAGGAAATAACACATCAACTATCACCTAGAGGGAAAAAGTGCTAGGGAAACTAATGGAGCTAAAAACTGATGCTTCTGTTGGACCCGATATGATGCATCCCAGGATATTAAAGGAAGCAGCTACAGAGATAGTGCATGCACTGGTAGTAATCTTCCAGGAATCCTCAGGTTCTAGAAAAATCCCAGAGGACTGGAAAACTGTCAATAGAACACCTTATTTAAGAAGGGAAAGAGACAAGAAAGCAAAAGGCAGGGAAGTGGAGTTGAGGATTATCAGATCAGCCATGATCTCATTGAACAGCAGAGCAGATTCAGTGGACTGTATGGCCTACTTCTGCTCCATCGTGTTGTGGTCTCTGGCTTAGGAAGCTCTGGTTCAAGTACCACCTGTCCTGCCCTGTCATAACACATTAGAACAGGTTGATTAAAATGCTTATCAGCGACTGTAGAAGTACTTAATTGGAAGTAAAGCACTTTGGGACATCTGGTGGTCATGAAAGTCATTGTATCAAATGCAAATCTTTCTTGCTTTTCCATAATCCCACACACCTCAAAAGCAAAATACAAACTAAATTACATTTCCCTTGAAGTTTATTTTTCTTGAAATGTATTTCTCAAGAATGTTAAGATTTATTGGGTCTCTTAATAAAGATTAGGCCTTCAATTTTCAGTTCTTAACAGTTAATTCTAACTTAAATGCGTTAAATTAGTTTCAAGATTACTTTTAGCTTTCTCTTGTACATTTTGAAATCTGCAGCAACACCTTCCATCATTATCATAGTTTCATTAGGAATGAAAAAAGCTGCATCCTTGGTGCCAGACAATTAGTAGGGTCCATGGAATGCTGCTTGGTCACTGGCCGAGACTGTTTGGCATGAGCTAAAAGCAAAAGGAGCATTTCTCCATTGGTTTGTCAGCAGCTGTGTGAAGGAGACCAATCCCACATTCAGGGATTTCCTGAACATTCTGGGGGGCTGGCAATTTTATGTCTCTTGCTGGACAAATTCAATCCTTTTAAAAACTACGTTTTGATCGACTGATTATGAAAGAAACATTTGAGGGAGCCTGCTCTGAATTCAAGATATGCAGTAACAGAGGAATAACCGTGTTGTTAGCTATAAAAATCTGAGACCACTTTATTAGTAAAACAGCAGTTTTAAATCTTGTTGAAATACTTGATAGTATTTTCTTAGAATTGTAAATGCCACCGAATCTTGTCTCCACGTCACATTAAATGTACTATGAATAGTGCTTGGTAGTACAGTTAAAACCTGGCTATACAAAGGCCCCATAGACTAGGCAGACCTGTCTGTCTCCTCTTCACCTGTCCTCTCCTCTATCCGCCTCCCCCTCTCTCCCTATTTATTTCAGAACCCTCTCCCCCTCCCCCATTTCTGATGAAGGGTCTAGGCCCGAAACGTCAAGCTTTCCTGCTCCTATGATGCTGCTTGGCCTGCTGTGTTCATCCAGCCCCACACCTTGTTATCATGAATTGAAAGAGAAGTTGTTGAGGGTGAGGATGAGCTTGGCCAAGCAGAGGAGGGTGCTGGTGGTTCAGATCTTTGCTCCAGAAAGAAGCAAAGAGCCCCAAGACACTCCTGGTGGGGAATGGATGTATAAAGGGATTGCATATCCATGGTAAAGAGGAGGCAACTGGAGCCTGCAAACTGGAAGTTTTGAAACCGGTACAAAGCATTAGAGGAATCACAGATGTACATGGGCAGGGATTGGACCGGGGAGAGAAAACTGAGTCAATATGGGAAGAGATGAGTTCTGTTGGGCAGGAGCAGGCTGAAACAGTGAGTCTGCGCGGACAGTACTGTTTATGGATTTTTGGAAGGAGGTAGAAGCGAGAAGAGCGGGGCTGAGGGACTATCAGCTTGGAAGCAGTTGAGGGGAGATAACCAGATGAAATGAGGTCAGTTCCTGTGGTTGGTACAATGGCCTGATGTGTCATGATGGGGTCATGGTCCAGGGGAAGACAGGAGGAGGTATCTGAGAGCTGGCACTCAGCCTCTGCGATGTAGAGGCCAGTATGCCAGACTACAACAACACCACCCTTATCGGCAGGCTTAATAACCAAGTCAGGGTTAGATCTAGGCGCACGGAGTGCAGTCAGTTCCGAGGGAGATGTGTTGGATTTGGTGGCGGGGGGCAGGCGCAGAGAAATTGAAGCAGCCAATATCATGTCGACTGTTCTCAGTGAACAGATTGAGTGCAGGTAAGAGGCCAGAAGGAGAGGTCCAGGTGGAGGGAGAGTGTTGGAACTGAGTGAAGGGGTTTGAGGGATGGGGAGAGGACTCCTGTCAGTGTTCAAGGGCCTTAGTAGTTTTGTACAAGAGGGTTGGCTTTTTGAGATTGTCACTTATTCCAAACATGGCTTGTATTGGAGTTATTAGAACAATGCACATTTGTTATGTTGTTTGTTTAGCTGTGCAGTGCTGATGGTGCCAATAGTCCAGTCCAACCTTTTTGAAGATTGTGCACATTCTAGTCTGACATTACAACTTTAACTGCTGAACGAAATCCATGAAACTTCTGTGGTTTTAGTTGGCTAACTCCAGTACGATTGATGTTACAATTGAAGTCGTTCTCCTGCGCTAAGGTCTCATGTATTCTTTTTATTTAGTTACCACTAAAATACATTGGAAAACCGACAGTGCAAAATCTGTTTTTATTGTATTTGTATCAATGCAAGTAACAGTCATTCCTTAAGATGAATAAACAAATTGCTGTAGTTTGGGACCGCTGATCTTGTTTCAAATTCCTTGTGGAAATGTTTAGATTTTTTTATTCATCCATAGAATGTAGGCAGTGCTGGCTTGTCCTGTATTTATTGCCTATCTTGACTGGAGCAGGTGCAGGTGGTAGTGAGTTGCCTTCTTAAACTGCTACACTCCCATCTAGTGTACCTATAATCACAGTATTATTAGGAAGGAAGTTCCAGGATTTTGACCTAATGACTGTGAAGGAATGGCAATACAGTGGCAAGTCAGGATGGTGCAGAAATTGAAGTTAGTGATGTTCCCATGTATTTGCTGCCCTTTTCTGTCTAGGTTGTAGAGACTGTTCAGAAGTTGTTGTCATAGAAGACTCCGTATGTTGTTGTAGTGCATTTTGTAGATGGTACATACTGCCAGTACTGTGTCAGTGAAGTGAGTGAATGTTGAAGGCATTAGGTAGGATGCCAGTCAAGCGGGCTGCTTTGTTCTGAATGGTGTTTAGCTTCTTAAATGTTGTTGGAAATGGACTCATTCAGACAATTGGAGAGTATTTCATGACACCTCTGACTTGTAACTTGTGGACAGACTTTGAAAAATCAGGAATCAAGTTATGTACATAGAATTTCCAGCCCCTGACCTACTCTTATAGCACTTAAATAGCTAGTCAATTTCAGTTTCTGGTCGATGTTGATAATGGAAAAATTCATTGATATTGAAGCCATCGAATGTCAAGGGGCAATGGTTAGATTGACACTTCTTGGAAATGGTCATTGTCTGGCACTTCAGTGGTGTGACTGTCATTGCCACCTATCAGTCCAAGCCAAAATATTGTCCAGGTCTTGCCACATGTAGACAAGAATTGCTTCAGTGTCTGTGGAGTTTCAAGTGATGCTGAACATTGTGCAATCATCAGTGAATATCCTTATTTCTGAATTTATGAGGAAATCCTGCAGAGATGTCTGAAGTTGAAATAATTGACCTCCATAACTACAACCATCTTCCTTTGTGACAGCTATTACTCCAACCAGAGGGATTTGACTCCAATTCTGCTCTGTCTCCTTGGTGGAGCACTTGGTCAAATGCTCCTTGAACAGGAAGGGCAGTCACCCTCACTTCCCCTGTTTTGTTTATGTTTGAACCAAGGCTGTAATAAAGTCAGACAGTGAATCACCCTGGCTGAACCCAAATTGAGTGTCAGTGAGCAGTTAAGTGTCACTTGATATTACTGTTAATGACACCTTCCATCACTTTGATTGAGAATAGACTGATGGGGTGACAATCAGTTATGTTGGATTTGACCTGCTTTTGTTGACTAGACATACCTGAGTAATTTTCCACGTTGTTGGATAATGACAGTGCTGTATCTGTGCTGCAACAACTTGGCTAGGGATGAGCTAGCTCTGGAGCACAAGTCTTCAATTCTGTTGCTGGAATGTTGTCAGGGCCCTGAGCCTTTAGCAGTGTCCTTTACCTTAAGCCATTACTTGCTACCACATGGAGGAATCAAATAGGCTGAAGTCTGATGTGCGTTGATGGAACCTTGGGAGGAGTCTGAGGTGAATCGTCATTTGGCATTTCTGGTTGAAGATGCTTGCAAATGCTTCAGCCATGTCTCCTGCAGAGATGCTGGGCTCCCCCATCACTGGCTATCTTTGTGAAGACTTCTCCTCCAGTTGTTTGGTTGTAAATTTGAGGCACAAAGTTCCGTCTAAGCCATGTGGCCGTGCAGTTGCTTGGAGGTTCCACTGGCAAGACAACACATTGACTTCCAGTTCTGAAGCCGTCATAATACACAGACCTTGGATGTTTGTACATTGGGAAAGATTATTACAGGGAACATAGCTCATGACTGGATGCGACAAGACTGCAGACCTTGGATCTGATCCATTAGTTGTGGGATCACTTAGCTCTATCCATCACCTGCTGCTTGAGCTGTTTGGCATACACTGTGTTCCAGCTGTTGCTTCTGGCATTGCCCTCCTGAACGTTACATTGAATCAAGTCAAGGGCAGCAGATCTCTACATAAGTCACATTATGGAACTTAACTTTGGCATGTTAAAATAATGCATGTGCATCCTTTCCACAGCTGTGGAGAGTCTTGCTTTACATTCCTTCGTTGGTCAGAAGTTTAGGTGAGTAAATTCATATCTTGGTAGGAATTGCCATGTAATTTGCAATTAGTTAAACAGATTGAAAGTCCTGAATTTAAAAGTTGATTACTGTGTTTGTTTCTTTTTCTTGACTTACTCCTTCAAAACAAAAATGAAGTATATTTCATTATCATTTCCACCCTTGTTTTTACTTTCTATCTCTGTTTTGCTTACTTTACTATTCTTTGATATCACACTTGGGCACCAAGTTGGGGAGAACAGTTACTGAGCAGACCTGTTTGTAGCTGGGGCTGCAGCGGAGGTCTCTCGACAATTAGTATGGTACCTATTTCCTCAGCAGTGGGTTTCTTGTGACTGTTTAATTTTAAACCAGATTATTAGCATTCCCTTCAGAGATAAAAGGTGCTGCAGATGCTGGAGAATCCGAGATAACAAGCATGGGGCTGGATGAACACAGCAGGTCAAGCAGCATCATAGGAGCAGGAAAACTTGACGTTTCGGGCCTAAACCCTTCATCAGAAATGGGGGAGGGGAAGAGGGTTCTGAAATAAATAGGGAGAGGGGGGAGGCGGATAGAAGATGGATAGAGGAGAGGATAGGTGGAGAGGAGGCAGACAAGTCGAAGAGGCGGGGATGGAGCCAGTAAAGGTGAGTGTAGGTAGGGGGTTAGGGAGGAGATAGGTCAGTCCAGGGAGGACGGACAGGTCAAGGGGGCGGGATGATGTTCGTAGATAGGAGATGGGGGTGTGGCTTGGGGTGAGAGGAAAAACCAGTTAGGGAGGTGGAGATGAGCTGGGCTGGTTTTGGGATGCGGTTGGGGGAGGGGAGATTTTGAAGCTTGTGAAATCCACATTGATGCCATTGGGCTGCAGGGTTCCCAGGCTGAATATGATTTGCTGTTCCTGCAGCCTTCGGGTGGCATCACTGTGGCATTGTAGGAGGCCAAGGATGGACATGTCATCTGAGGAATGGGAGGGGGAGTTGAAATGGTTCGCGACTGGGAGGTGCAGTTGTTTGTTGCGAACTGAGCGCAGGTGTTCTGCAAAGCGGTCCCCAAGCCTCCGCTTGGTTTCCCTGATGTAGAGGAAGCCGCAATGGGTACAGCGGATGCAGTATACCACATTGGCAGGTGTGCAGGTGAACCTCTGCCTGATGTGGAAAGTCTTCTTGGGGCCTGGGATTGGGGTGAGGGAGGAGGTGTGGGGGCAGGTGTAGCACTTCCTGCGGTTACAAGGAAAAGTGCCGGGTGTGGTGGGGCTGGAGGGGAGTGTGGAGCGGACAAGGGAGTCGCGGAGGGAGTGGTCCCTCCGGAAGGCATCCTTGGCCTCCTACAATGCCACAGTGATGCCACCCGAAGGCTGCAGGAACAGCAAATCATATTCAGCCTAGGAACCCTGCAGCCCAATGGCATCAATGTGGATTTCACAAGCTTCAAAATCTCCCCTCCCCCAACCGCATCCCAAAACCAGCCCAGCTCATCTCCACCTCCCT
>JAHRHZ010000013.1:14230917-14259271 GCA_024137785.1 Ginglymostoma cirratum | reverse complement strand
GAGATGGAGACAGAGAGGTCCAGGAAGGAGAGAGAAGTGTTGGAGATGGTCCAGGTGAACTTCAGGTTGGGGTGGAAGGTGTTGGTGAATTGGATGAACTGTTCGAGCTCCTCGTGGGAGCACGAGGCGGCGCCGATGCAGTCATCAATGTACCGGAGGAAGAGGTGGGGTTTAGGGCCAGTGTAGGTACGGAAGAGGGATTGTTCCACATAACCTACGAAGAGGCAGGCATAGCTTGGGCCCATGCGGGTACCCATGGCCACCCCCTTTGTCTGTCGGAAGTGGGAGGAATTGAAAGAAAAGTTGTTGAAGTTGTGCCTGACACTGTTGTGCTCAATAATGTTGAATGTGGCGTTCCTTCTCCTCATCGTCCTCAATCATCATCCTTAATCTTCCTCCTCTGAAGACTGCTGCCACTTCCCCATCACTTTGCCTGCTTCAGTTGTGCAGACCACAGAATGCTAGGATTGTGTGGCATTGAATGGGTTGCAATATATCTATGCATGGCCTCATTCAGGGGGTTGCTTATCTGCCAGTAACCATCATTGTAAAATATCCCGACCAAGAAATGAAGCAGGCACGTGGGAGTTCGGAAGAATTTGCGTACCGTGGCAGGTTCTGGGATACTTTGTACTGACTTCCAAGATGTGATCATGGTGACCTGTACATTGATGGAATTTAAGCCTTTTCTGTTGTTGGAGTCAATGCATTACGATATGGTGCTGTCAGTGTGACGTTATAGCCTGTCACACCAAGCCGTTGAGGAAGCCAGTGATGTTGGTAAAGCTACTTTCCAAACTGTAGCACTGACCTTGTCTCTGGGAAAAGAAATGGCACAAATTGTATTGGTCACAATCTTGATGCATTTGTGGGTTGAGGTTTGAGAGATCCTGCACAGGCTCCCAGTTGATCCTTGGAAGCAGACAATTGCATGAAACATGAAAATAAAGCAAAGAACTGCGGAAGTTTGGGATCTGAAACAAACAAAAACAGAAATTGCTGGAGAAACTCAGCAAGTCTGGCAGCATCTGTGAAGAGAAAACAGAGTTAATGTTTGAGTCCAGTGACCTTTCTTCAGAACTTTTCAGACTTTGTCCCACTTCTATCACAACCTGAGGGGTCTTTCAGCTGCAGCTCCTTCATTTGGAGTCTGTTTGGCATCTGATGGAGACTGCTACTGCTCCTGTGCTTAGACCATAAGGAATAGGAACCGGAGTAGGCCATTTGGCCCCTTGAGTCTGCTGCACCATTCAATAGGATCATGGCTAATCTGACTTTCCTCATGTCCGTTTTACTGCCTTTTCCCTGTACCCCTTGATTCCCATGCAGATCAAGAGTCTATCTCAGTCTTAAATATACACAAGGATTGTGCCACCACAGCTCTCTATGGCAAGGAGTTCCAAAGACACTCAACTCTTAGAGATGAAATTCCTTTCCATCTCAGTTTTAAATTGGTGCCTATTTATTCTGAGACTATGCCCTCTGGTCCTAGGTTCTCCCATGAGGGGAAACATCCTCTCAGCATTTACCCTGTCAAGCCCCTTAAGAATCCTATATGTTTCAAAGGGATCACCTCCCATTCTTCTAAATTTTAGTGAGCAGAGTCCCAGCCTGTTTAGCCTTTGCTTGTAAGACGATCCCTCCAGACCAGGGATTATCCTAGTGAACCTACTCTGAACTGTCTCCAATGAAATGATATCTTTTCAATAATAGGACCCAAACTGCTCTCAGTACTCCAGAGGATACGCACTCACCTCCCAGTGATGTGGTAGGATCACAGACAGCTTCAAGACTAATTAGAGCCAGGTAGAAAGTGACTGGTTGGAGGAGGGAGTGTGTAAGAGGCAAGCAGGGCTTGGGGAGAGTGGTGGGGGTGAACTAATATAGAGAACAGCCAGCTAAAGAGGGAGGTGCATAGAGCAAGTTGGATCTTCAGAAGGGGTGGCACAGTGGCTCAGCAATTAGCACTGCTGCCTCACAGTGCCGGGAACCCGGGTTTGATGCCACCCTTGGGCGACTGTCTGTGTGAAGTTTGCACATTCTCCCCGTGTCTGCGTGGGTTTCCTCCGGGTGCTCCGGTTTCCTCCCACAGTCCAAAGGTGTGCAGGCTAAGTGGATTGGCCATGCTAAATTGCCCATAGTGTTCAGGGATGTGTAGATTAGGTGGGTTATAGGGGGATGGGTCTGGGTGGGATGTCTGAGGATCGGTGTGGACTTGTTGGGCTGAGGGGCCTGTTTCCACACTGTAGGGATTCTATGATCTATGTGGTTTCACCAGTGCCTTGTACAGTTGCAGTAAGACTTTCCAACTCTTATACTCAAACCTCTTTGAAATAAAGGCCAATGTTCTACTAGCTTTCCTGTTTACTGCTGCATCTGTCTGCTAGTTTTCTGTGTTTCATGCACAAGTGCCTGCCGAGTCCCTTTTGTGTTGCAGCTTTCTGTAGTTTTTCTCCATTTAAATGACACTCTGTCTTCTTTTGTTCTCAACTCCAAAGTAAACAACTTCACATTTTGACACAATATCTCCGTTTGCCATCTTTCTTCCCACTTACTTAACCTATCAATAACTCGGTAATGATGACTTCAATAAACCTGTGTGGGGAACATCAGAAACAGAACAATATCCAAGAAATACGAGCAGTCAGCATTCACGTTACATATAAATGACAGTTTACCACAGTCCTCCTACAGTGGGACTTGAAGGGCTCTGACAGGAAGGGCAATGGAATGTCTAAACATGGACCTTTATTCTGATTTCCTTACTACTCAAATATATTAGGAGAATATTAATGTGGTAGAATTATTCAAACCTTATCCCTACCACCCGTAACCCAATAACATCCAAGAGTGGCAGTATTACTTACAGTTTGAGGTGTGAGGAAATCTGCTCCAAGCCCTTGTGCAGTCTGAGATCTTTGGATCATATTTGAGAATTGTGATCTGCAGGTACCATTTTTAACGTAGCCCCTGATTATGTCTACTTCTCAAAGATGACTATCTTCAATCTGCAATGACCAATGACTTAGTTAAGATTGTGACCAGGATTTCTAACTCAAATGCTAGATACTACCTGTGTGTCACATGCCAAAATTCTGATCTTCTCTAATTCTTGTATACTTGCACTTAATCCAGTGCTAATTTTCCTTTCTAGTTCACTTTCAGTATCTGATTTGATGTTGAATTTACTACTTGCATTTCCAGATTCAGACTTTGTGTTCTTCATTTAAGGTACTTCAGTCTCATTCCGGAGATGCAATTAGTTGTTCTGTTCGCACAGATCCCAGATGCCCTGTAGAGAGCGCAGTGCCATTTCCATCTCCCACGGCAGTAACTTGCAGAGTAAAATCATGGAAATCCTGTGAATCATTAAATCTAATGATCAATGAATGCTGAACAGCTATAGTAGGTTCTGGCTCAATACGTTAAGAAAAATGAGCTGAAACCTGGAACATACAAGCCAAGAGTTAGTCTTAAGCAGCTGCCACATATGTCTCTGTCCATATTAATTCCTGATTTGTTAGCAAACAATAAATACATTGTTTTAGTGGTTAGAAAAGAAGACTACTTACTCAGTCCAAAAAGTGATTTCTAGCTACATGTTATTATTTCCTCTGGCTCTTCGAACGTTGATGGTTTTTAATATTACTGCTTAATTCTCACATTTTACTGCTTCCCTCTGTCCAGTGTTGTAATGGAAGCTGAGCTGCTCTGTTGGCTACATAGCCTGACAAGGGGTTCGGAATAATGTCATCAGTGCAGGTTCAATTCTTGCTGTGGCTGAGGTAAACTTGGTATGTGCCTCCTAACCCTGCCCTGAGAATAGAAGACAATGGCGAGCCATCACTGCTCATTGATGCAAATAAAATGGCTCGAAATGAAACATCAGTGGACAAATAGCTGAGGATCTGCCTTTGGCAGAGTACACGCTGCATGACAGATCGTTGAATAAAAGAGTTGGGACGTCATGTTGAGGTTGTACAGATGTTGATGAAACCTTTCCTGGAGTACTGTAAGCTGTTCTGGTCACTCTGTTATAGGAAGCATAATATTAAACTGGAAAGGGTTCAGGAAAGGTTTACCAAGATGTTGCTGGGAATGGAGAGTTTGAGTTATGAGCAGGGGCTGGATAGGCTGGGACTTTCTTCATTGGAGCGTTGGAGGTTGAAGGGTGACCTCAGAGGTTTATAAAATCATGAGAGGTATATATGAGGTGAATAGCGGGTTTCTTTTCCTTAGGGTGGTAGAGTTCAAAACTAGGGGGCATACTTTTAAGGCGAGAGGAGAAAGATTTAAAAAGGACATGCGAGGCAACATTTTTACATAGCGTGGTTAGTATGTGGAATGAATTGCCAGAGGAAGTGGTGGATGCAGCTACAGTTACAATGTTTAAAACATATTTGGATAAGTTCACGAATAGGAAAAGTTTGGAGGGATACAGCCAAGCATAGGCAGGTTGGACTAGTTTAGTTTGGGAACATGGTCAGTGTGGAGTGGTCGGACCGAAGGGTCTGTTTCCATGCTGTGTGACTCTGTGATAACACTGTAGCATGGAAATTGATTTTCCATGGATTCATTTCATATCAGCAATATTTTAGAAGTCATGCATTTAATAATAATGATGAATTCTGAGTACAGCGATTGATTCATGTACAGTAGGATTGCTTTGGACAGGATGGAAAGATGATTATTAATTCAAATACATAATTGCTGGTAGATGTATGTCATCTTTTTTAATGTTGATTTACAAAGCACCAATTTTTTACTTTACAATCAATTTTATTAATTGTTTTGTATCAGGCTGTTTAACTACAGTTGATTTTACCACAACATAGCTCTATGACACAAATGCGAAGCATTTTTTTTCCCTAAGACTAAACAACCTCTCTGTCCATTTCATTTAGGATGTGGCAAACACGACTGTTCCTCATTGCACTCGTTTCTATTCAGCCATGCTGTATGTCTGGAAGGTTCACTTTTCTCCGTCAAATGTTTAAGGATGTCAAAGTTTCTACACCCTCACTGGTAGACCCTGGGAAACCCCTCTTTCTCACTCCGTATCTGGAATCTGGAGAAATTGAGAAAGGTGGGATAAACTTTGATCAACAGTCGATTATAATTGCAAACATGAAACTGTTTAACTCCAATTTAGAAGAGTACAATTGCAACTTTCTGATTCTTTTTATCATCTTCTAGTCAGTTTCCTCTGTACTTAATTATGAAAACATTCTGAATATGAATGAGAGGCTAATAGGTTTCAGCTAGACCCCATTATAATTACAATATTAATTTACCTGAACATTTCTGTTGCCAAGCTAAAATGAGTCAAATTGCATTATTTTCAGAATGTTGACCAAGGTTTGAATCATTTTCATGTACTTTGTCAAGCATTAGAAATATGAAAAAAATTAGAAATGGAAGACGAAGAAATTGTCGAGTAGTTCAGTTCTTTTAAACAACAACTACACTTAGTAAACATCCTTAATGTAGTAAAGTTTTCCAAAGAACTTCACAGCAGACTCAATGGGCCAAATGGCCTAATTTCTGCTCCTATTGTCTTATGGTCTTATAAGGGTTGCAGGGAGAAAGCAGGAGAATTGGGTTGAGGAACTTACCAGCCATGATTGGATGGTGGGGCAGACTCGATGGGCCAAATGGCCTAATTTCTGCTCCTATGAGGAGATATGAGGACAGATGAGTAAAAGGCTTGGTTAGCAAAGTATGTTTTAGGGTGCAACTTTAGGGAGGGAAAAAGCAGTAGTGTACCAGAGACGTTTAGGGCAGGAATTCTGGAGCTTTGAGCCTATCACTGGAAGGCACAACTGATGGTGAAGCAATTAAAATTGGGGATGCAGAAACGAAGAAGTGTTGGAGATATTTCGAGGGGGTTGTAGGGCTGGAGAAGGTAATAGAGATCAATGAGGAGTGGCTTTCAAGAACAGGATGAGCGTTTTAAAATCATCCAGGAACCAATGTAAGTCAGTGGGAAGGTGATGGGTAAATGAGACTAGGTGAGAGTTAGAAAATTTGCAGAAGAGTTTTCTAGATGAGTTAAGTTTAAGAAGGATACTGGCCAAAAGTGTATTGGAATAGTCAAGTACGCAGTTAACAAATAACAAAGGCATAGATGAGGCTTTCAACTGCTGTTGAGCAGATGAATCCCTCCTCCTGTAACCTTAAACTTCAGACCACATTTTGCAGTTTGATACTAAGGCACTAATTTGAAACTGCTAAAATTCAGTGTAATAAAGTGGACTTTATTTAGCAATGTCTCAGTAATGGCTTTGGAATCATAGGATCATACAGTGTAGAAGAGGTCCTTCAGCCCATCAAGTCTGTACTGCCAAAAGTATACTTGTACCTACACTAGTCCCTCTTGCCCACACTGGGCTCATAGCCTTGAATGTTATGTGCTTATCTTCAAGTGCTCGTCCAAGTACTTTATATAGGTTGTGAGATTTTCCAGCCTCATCTACCCTCTCAGGCAGCACATTTCAGACACCTATCACCCTCTGGGTGAAAACGTTTTCCTTAAACTGCCTCTAAACCTCCTGCCTTTTACTTAATAATTATTGACCATTCAACTAAGGGGAACAGCTATTTTCTATTCACCTTTTCCGTCCCACTCTTGTATACCTCAGTCAGGTCCCCCCTCAACCTTCTTTGCTCCAAAGAAGAAAACCCGAACTTATCCAACCTGGCTTCGTAGCTGAAATCTGTCCAACATCCTGGTGAATCTCCTTTGCACCCGATCCTTCCTGTAGTGCTGTAACCAAAACTCCCAGATCTGTGTACAGTACTCCAACTGTGGCCTCACTAAAGATCTGTACCGCTCCAACATGACTTATAATCTATGTGACAACTGATAAAGGCAAGTGTCCCATATGCTGCCTTCACCACCCTATTGTTATGAACCAGACTAAACTCTCTCAAAGTATATTAACAAGGTAGCTTAGACCCAAACATTTTCTTAATTTAAAGGTAAATGTGAGGTGCTGTGTTCCAGACGCCATTCAATTGGTCAAACTACTTGATATTAATCAAAGCACTATTTAAACACAAAAGTTAAAATATAACAAAAGAAAGAGGAACATGGAATAATTTAACTCTACTGGAGAACTTAACAGAATAAGACATTATTTTACTACCAAATGGTGACTGTTCCAATATAATAACATTGCATAATCACACCCTTGGCAAAAGGCAAATTCAGAAAACAGATTGTCTCATATGCACTTCCATAGCAGGCAGAGAGCCCCTGCTTTTGGCTGTAACCAAGAGAGCGACAAATAATAACTTTACTTCTTCCAGAGCCCAACAGCAACTGCTGAAAGCTGAACTAAAAATTCTGGTTCTGAGAGTGGGAGCTTGACCACACCCACTGAGCCTGTTTCTTGTCCTTAGAATCCCTACATTGTGGAAACAGGCTACTCGGCCCAACAAGTCCACACCAGCTCCGAAGAGCATCACTGCTCCCCCCACCCCCCCACCCAGCAAAACCAACATAACCCTTGCATTTCCCATGGCTAATCCACCTAACCTACACATCCCTGGACACTGTGGGCAATTTAGCATGGCCTATCCACCTAACCTGCACAAACCCCCCAAGATTCCTCCGTCTGTCTCAGCTTCTTAATGTCATACCATTCATTGAGTACTCCCTTTTCTTGTTCCCTCTTCCAAAGTACATCACCTTACGTTTATCGGGGTTAAATTCTGCCCATCTGACGAATCCATTTATATCTTACGGTAACCTGATACCTTTATCCTCACTGTCAACCACCCCGCCGATCATCTGCAAACTTAATTATCATTGCCCCCACATTGTCATTACATCATTTATGATAATCACAACGAATAAAGGACCCAGCACTGATTCCCTGTGGTAGACTACTGCAAACTGGGCCCAAGTCACACAAAAAGCCCTCAACTACCACCCTCCGTCTCCTGTCACTAAGTCAATTTTGGATGAAACTTACCAAGTTTCCCTGAATCCTATGTGTTTTGACCTTTATCGGTCTCCCATGTGGGACCTTGTCAAAGGCCATGCTAGAATTCATATAAACTACATAACTGCCTTACCCTCATCACTTCCTCAAAATTCCACCAGATTTATTAGGCATGCTGACTATCCCAGTTCAAATCTTGCCTGTCTAAATGGAGATTAATTTGTTTCTTCAGTAATTTCTGAAAAAGTTTCTCTACCGATGAGGTTAGACTCACATATCTGTAGTTTCCTAGTCTATCTCTACCACACTCCTTGTAAAGTGGAACCACATTAGCTGTTCTCCAGTCCTCTGCCACCTGTCCTATGGCCAAAGATGACTTGAAAATTTGGGTCAGGACCCTTGTAATTTCCTGACTCATCTCCCAGAACAGCCTGGGATACAACGCAAACGGACATGGGGATTTGTCCACTTTTAAATCATGCCAAAGCCTCTAATACCGCTTTACTTCTTATATGAATCTGTTCAAGAATTTCACAGTCCACCTTCTCCAATTCTGTACTTGCATTCTCCTTCTCCTGAGTAAGATGTGAAGTGAAAACTCTATCGTTGTCTTCTAGGTTCAAACACACATAGCCCCCTTGGTCCCTAATAGACTCCATTCTTTCCCTGGTTATTCTTTTCTCCTTGACATACTTACGGAATGTCTTGTGATACTCCTTTATCTTGTTTTGGATACAGTTTTAATCAAGGTTGTTTTTTAAGTTACGTGTTTGAATGAATTTGAGGGAAGTTTGTTTATGTTTTCTAAGTTGAAAGCCATGAAGAAATGTTGACCTTTGAACAAACAGAGTTACTTCAGACTTTTGTGTAGAAGTATTAACTCTGTTCACTTTTTTTTTCAGCTAGAGAATTGAGTTTGGTGGGCCCACTTGGAGGCCCAGTTGTGAAGAGCTACTCTGGTTTTTTGACAGTGAATAAGACCCACAACAGCAACCTTTTCTTCTGGTTTTTCCCCGCACAGGTAAATATCCATAATGGCATGTATGAACCAAAAATCCTGCACAAAATAAAACTCCAGAAAAGGTGTAACATTCATTCACTGTGGATTTTTTGGACTTAGTTTTGATTTAGAATTTTGACAAAAGTCAGATTTATATATTTCAAAGGGTGGAAAAGGAAGCCTGACGTGCTAATATTTAATTGTTTGGAATTTTGTATGGGTGAATCCTCTTACAGAATGCATGGTGCAGCTATAGTGGCATGTTTAATTGGGAGGTTTAGAGTTTCAGGAAATAATGCCTTTGACCATTTACTGTGTTGTAGGATTCATAACTTGTAGATTGTTTTCAGCAGATGTAAGAAAAAAATGTCAACCTTGAACTATGGTAAAGTTTAGAACAAAATTATTTCTTTCTCATAATGTGTATTTGCTTGGTGAATAGATAAAACTTTGCCCATTATAGTTATTTTAGTTGCTGTCCTGTCTCTGCTATTGCAATGTTTCACTGAGCCTGAAGCCCTCAAAATGGGCAAGGCTTCAGTGTATCCATGAGTTTAGAATTGATCAGAGATGGGAACCGTTTCCAATATCATTTCTCTTATAGCTCAGGGTGACTGGCGGTATTTGTAGCATTCCAAGAGATTAACTAGCTCAAAAATCAAGGTCCAGATTTTCCAGTCAGCATCAATATTGTGCATGATATCACTGCCTGTGAAGATTTCTGCACCTGACAATGTAGCATTATTCCAGTCAGGATTCCAATCCTGATTTATTTAATTGGATTTATTATTGTCACACGTACCTGGGTACAGTGAAAAGTTTTGTTTTGCCTGCCGTACAGGCAGATCATACCATACAAAGTTCATAGGGTAATAGAACAGTGTAAAGAATACAATGTTCCAGCTGCAGAGAAGGTGCACAGAGAGCAAGATCAACATTAAATTAAAAATTTGAGAGGTTAATTCAGAATTCGATTAACAGCAGGGAAGAAGCTGTTTTTGAAACTATTTGTACGTGTATACAAACTGTGTACTTTCTGCCTGATGAAAGTGGGTGGAATACAGTATAACCAGGGTGGAGCAATATTTGATGTTATTAGTTGCTTTCCAAAGGCAACGAGAAGTATAGATGGAGCCAATGGATGGAAGGCTGGTTTGTGTGATGGACTGGGTTATGTTCACGACTCTCTGTAGTTTCTTGTGGTCTTGGGAACAGCAGTTGCCAAACCATGCTGCGATGCATCGTGATAGAATGCTTTCTATGGTGTATCTGTAAAATTGGTAAGAGTCCTTATGGTCATGCCAAATTTCCTCAGGCCCCTGAGGAAGTAGAGGCATTGCGCATTCTTGACCATAGCGTTGGTGTGGGTGCTCCAGAACAGATTGTTGGTGATCATCACTCCCAGGAACATGACGCTCTCAACCATCTCCACCTCAGCACCATTGATGCAGATGGGGGGGGTGCCCTCCACCCCTCTTCCTGAAGTTATTGACCAGCTCTTTTATTTTGTTGAAGTTGATAGAGAGATTGTTGTCTTTACGCCATGCAGCTAAGCACTCAATCTTTTCCCTTTATTCGGTCTCGTCATTGTTTGAGATCCACCCTATAACTGTGTGGACCAGTGCAGTCATTCGTGCAGAAGGTTGAACAGATGTCCTTTTATGTCATTAATCGGCTGTGATAATCAGGTAAGTTTTTAAAGGCTTTGTGTCATGGAATGGGTAGGGTGGGTGAGTGAGTTGATGAATAAGTGAGTGGATGAGCACTCTGATCAGCTTGTGATGGTAGTGAGACAGAGACGGAGTCATGGGTGTACTTGGATTGGAGTGGGTGAGTATTCATGGGAGAAAGGGAATCAGGATGCTGACATTGGGGGGGCGTGGTTAATTGGAGAATGATGGTGGCAAGAGACTCTGATCAAATCAAGGACATGTTGGCTCTGATCAGGTCGGGGGTAGTTGAGCTAGGTTGGGGAGTGGTGAGATGGGGTTGGTTCGAAGGGGAGGTGGTGGAAGAGAGGGTCATATTGGTTGGGGAGGGTGTGATATGATTGGGTGGGTGGGTGGGTTGTGGTACCGAGTTCAATTCTATTGGCTAACCTCTGTTAGACCAGATATCATGTGGTGTAATCCTGGCTACTTATCCAGCTAAGTCCTGCATATCTGGCTTAAGCCTCTGACACTGAGCTCAGGAGAATTTTGCTCAGTGTCCAAAGTAGTGGACATCAATTCATTAGAAATTTAACCTTCCTGGATAATTAGAGCATATGTTTGTGTCAGGTCATCGGGAGGTGAGGGTCAGATGCAAACCTCCAACTTAATTTCCAATTTTGACAACATGGATACCAAAGGATTTGGGTCCATTTTGCTTTTGAAACACATAAATAATTTACATTTATAAAGTGCTTCACACAGTAGCCAAGGCAAGACGTCGGAAGTAATGAATTAAGGAGTTGTGTTATTTTATGTAATATAAAGCTATGTTTCAGGAAAATGAGTTTTGTTGTTCTGAGTTGGAGACGTACAGCGTGATGGGAGAGAGATGAAATACAAGGTGAATTATAAGCCCCCCCCAAAACAGATGTGGTCAGGTTAGATACTAAAATGGAAATACCTCAATCTTGAATCTTATGGATGCAAGTCAATGTTGAGTGTGTTGTCGACAAAGGTAGCTATTAAATTTTAATAAGACCAGCAATCTTTGATTTAATGCACTTTGCAGATGTAATTGTGGATGGGAGGTTTTCCAGATCTTGGGAAACCTGGCAACTCAAGGGAGGGTGGACAGTTTCATGTCAGAAGATCGTTGTCTTTATAGCACTACTTGTGGACGAAGAGAAACGGGTGCAATAAGCATGAAAGTGCTAAGAAACTCAGCAGGCCTGGCAACATCTCATGAGAGAAAGAGAAACAGAGTTAATGTATCGAGTCTACTATGACTCCTCTTCATATTGGACTTGTTTCTCCAACCCTTTGTTTTTACTTCTGATCTGCGGATTTCAGATTTACTTCTGTTGTAGTAACATGAGTGCTTCCCTCACAAGCTCTGCCTGTACCAGATATTCTCAATCAAATACTCATGGGATTGGGTAACAGAACCCTCTAACCCACCTCTGGGATTTTAGGAGCAGCTATAGGCTTCATACTTGCTGCTATGGTCAGGCCTGGAGTTATCCCTGTCTGCTTGACAGTTCTGCTCTCTTTCAGGCGGGAAACTTGTCAAAGAGAGATTGAAACTGCGCAATGTGTTGAGACACCAGCAAATTTCCTATTAATATCAGGAATACAGATGCAGGCTTGTATTTAATATTCTTTGTATCACTACTGATAAACTTTAAAGCTCCGCTGGTCATCTGAGTTGATACCTCTAAAATTGAATCTGTTTCCCTTGTGTATTACGTAACAATCATAGTGCTTTAGTCTTCATCTTTAAAGATCATGTGAGCACATGTTTCCTAAAACCCTGGAATGTCACGACTGGAAGACCAAAATGAGCTTCCGCAGTTTTGTTAAATTTTCCACCAGAGGGCAGTAGTGGTTAATGACATGTTTTTCCCATCACTGTTCAGAGCCCTGTTCTCTTCAGCTTGTGAACAGTGATTTACTTGCCAGTCATTTCAAATTTAACTTTTCTGCTCGGGCGTTATCTGTCTTTCTTTTTGTATTTAACTGCATAATCAACATACCCTTTTAATTAACCTGATACATGTTCCCCAGGTCATAGATTGGGAGAAACTGTTTGAAGGTAAATCCACATGTGATAGGTGGGAGGCTTTTAAAGAGAGGTTGATTAGCATGCAGGACAGACATGTTCCTGTGAAAATGAGGGATAGAAATAGCAAGATTAGGGAACCATGGATGACAGGTGAAATTGTGAGACTAGCTAAGAGGAAAATGGAAGCATACATAAGGTCTAGGCGACTGAAGACAGGCGAAGCTTTGGAAGAATATCAGGAATGTAGGGTGAATCTGAAACGAGAAATTAAGAGGGCTAAAAGGGGACATGAGATATCTTTAGCCAACAGGCTTAAGGAAAATCCCAAAGCCTTTTATTCATATATAAAGAGCAAGGGGGTAACGAGAGAAAGGATTGGCCCACTTAAGGACAAAGAAGGAAAGTTATGCGTTGAGTCGGAGAAAATGGGTGACATTCTTAACGACTACTTTGCATCGGTATTCACCAAGGAGAGGGACGTGACGGATGTTGAGTTTAGGGATAGATGTTTGATTACTCTAGGTCAAGTCGGCATAAGGAGGGAGGAAGTGTTGGGTATCCTAAAAGGCATTAAGGTGGACAAGTCCCTAGGTCCTGATGGGATCTATCCCAGGTTATTGAGGGAAGCGAGAGAGGAAATAGCTGGGGCCTTAACAGATATCTTTGCAGCATCCTTAAACACGGGTGAGGTCCCGTAGGACTGGAGAATTGCTAATGTTGTCCCCTTATTTAAGAAGGGTAGCAGGGATAATCCAAGTAATTATCGACCGGTGAGCCTGACGTCAGTGGTAGGGAAGCTGCTGGAGAAGATACTGAGGGATAGGATCTATTCCCATTTGGAAGAAAATGGGCTTATCAGTGATAGACAACATGGTTTTGTGCAGGGAAGGTCATGTCTTACCAACTTAATAGGATTCTTTGAGGACGTGACAAAGTTGATTGATGAGGGAAAGGCTGTAGATGTCATATACATGGAGTTCAGTAAGGCGTTTGATAAGGTTCCCAATGGCAGGCTGATGGAGAAAGTGAAGTCGCATGGGGTCCAGGGTGTGCTAGCTAGATGGATAAAAAACTGGCTAGGCAACAGGAGACAGAGAGTAGTAGTGGAAGGGGGTTTCTCAAATTGAAGACCTGTGACCAGTGGTGTTCCACAGGGATCTGTGCTGGGACCACTGTTGTTTGTGATATACGTAAATGATTTGGAGGAAGGTATAGGTGGTCTGATTAGCAAGTTTGCAGATGACACGAAAATTGGTGGAGTAGCAGATAGTGAAGGGGACTGTCAGAGATTACAGCAGAATATAGATAGATTGAAGAGTTGGGCAGATAAATGGCAGATGGAGTTCAATCCGGGCAAATGCGAGGTGATGCATTTTGGAAGATCTAATTCAAGAGCAAACTATACAGTAAATGGGAAAAGTCCTGGGGAAAATTGATGTACAGAGAGATCTGGGTGTTCAGGTCCATTGTTCCCTGAAGGTGTCAACGCAGGTCAATAGAGTGGTCAAGAAGGCATACGGCATGCTTTCCTTCATCGGACGGGGTATTGAGTACAAGAGTTGGCAGGTCATGTTACAGTTGTATAAGACTTTGGTTCGGCCACATTTAGAGTACTGCGTACAGTTCTGGTCGCCACATTACCAAAAGGATGTGGATGCTTTGGAGAGGGTGCAGAGGAGGTTCACCAAGATGTTGCCTGGTATGGAGGGTGCTAGCTATGAAGAAAGGTCTTGTAGGCTAGGATTATTTTCATTAGAAAAACAGAGATTGAGGGGGGACCTGATTCAGGTCTACAAAATCATGAGGGATATAGACAAGGTGGATAGCAAGAAGCTTTTTCGCAGAGTGGAGGACTCAATTACTTGGGGTCACGAGTTCAAAGTGAGAGGAGGAAATTTTAAGGGAGATATGCGTGGAAAGTTCTTTACGCAGAGGGTGGTGGGTGCCTGGAACACGTTGCCAGTGGAGGTGGTAGACGCAGACACGTTAGTGTCTTTTAAGATGTATGTGGACAGGTACATGGATGGACAAGGAGCAAAGGCATACAGACTCTTAGAAAATAGATGACAGGTTTAGACAGAGGATCTCGATCGGCGCAGGCTTGGAGGGCCGAAGGGCCTGTTCCTGTGCTGTAATTTTCTTTGTTCTTTGTTTTTTGTTCTTTGTACTAAGCACATTATTAATGGATGTAATTTGCACATCTAAGGCTGAAAGTCCATTGGAAGCAGTTCAGAGGAAGTTTTTTTTTTTACTAGGTTGATACCTAGGATGAGCGGGTTGTTTTATGAAGAAAGACTGGACTCATTCCACTAGGTTTGGAAGAGTGAGAGGTGACTTGAATGAAGTGTATAAGACCTTGAACCCACCTTGACAAGGTAGATGTGGAAAGGATGTTTCCTTTGGTAGGTGGGTCCAGAGCCAGGGGCACAATTTTAACATTAGAGGTCATCTATTTAGGTCAGAGATGAGATTTTATCTTCTCTTATTTGGAACTCTCTGCCTCAGGAGGTGCTGGAAGTGGCATTATGAATATTTTAAAGTTGGAAATAGATTCTTTTGCCTAATAAGAATTTGCGATTATTGGATGTGGATGAGAAATGGCGTGATATTCAACACAAACAAATCAGCTATGATCCTACTGAACGGTCTACTAGCTTTGAGGGGTCAAATGGTCTACTTCCTCTAATTCGTGGGTTTGTGTATTTATATGCTGATTTGGCCCAATTATATCATCACCACTATCTTCACTGATCTGTGTTGTCTCACATTCTACCAGCGCTTTAACATGAAATTCACATCCTCATGTACTAGCCAACTCCCTATTTTACGATCACCTCCAATATTCAAATATTTCCCCTTCTCCAACTGTGGAGCTTAGGAGAGTAAGATATGATCGATTAAAACATATAAGATCTGGAGGTGTCTTGACAAGTTGGATACGGTAAGGAGATCGCCTGTTGTGGGAGAATCTAGAACTAGGGATCACTGTTTAAAATGAAGAAATTGTTCATTTAAGGCAGGTGAAGAGAAATTTGTTTGCAGTGTCTTCTTTTGGAACAGTCTTCCTCAAAAGGCAGTGGAGGCACAGTCTGGAAATTTTTAAAGGAGAGGTGGATGGATTTTTGATAAGAAAAAGGGTGGAAGATTTCCAAGGGTGGGTGGGAATGTGGAGTATCAGATCAATCACAACACTGACATCTACCCAACAATGTGGGAAATTTCCTGGTAACGTCCTGTGCACATAAAACAGGACAAATCCGACAGTCTACTCTTGATCATCAATAAAGTGATGGAAGGTGCCATCAACAGTGCTACTGAACCACACCTGGCAACATCGCGAGAGAGAGAGAAACAGTGTTAAGGTTTCCAGTCTACTATGACTCTTCTTCACATTGGACTGGTTTCTCCAACCCTTTGTTTTTTCTTCTGATCTGCGGATTTCAGATTTACTTCTGTTGTAGTAACATGAGTGCTTCCTCACAAGCTCTGCCTGTACCAGATATTCTCAATCAAATACTCATGGGATTGGATAACAGAACCCTCTAACCCACCTCTGGGATTTTAGGAGCAGCTACAGGCTTACTACCTGCTGCTATGATCTGGCCTGGAGTTATCCCTGTCTGCCTGACAGTTCTGCTCTCTTCCAGGCGGGAAACTTGTCAAAGAGAGATTGAAACTGCGCAACGTGTTGAGACACCAGCAAATTTCCCATTGATATCAGGAATACAGATGCAGGCTTGTATTTAATATTCGTTGTATACAGTTTAAACTTGGACAAAAGAACTGAATTCCATAAGTAAGTATAGAGTGACTGCCCTTAACATCAAAGCCACATTTGACTGAATGTAGCATCAAGGAGTCCTAGAGCATACAGCAGGGGAAACAGACCCTTCGGTCTAACCTGTCCATGCCAACTATAACCCCAAAGTAAACTAGTCCCACCTGCCTGCACTTGGCCCACATCCATCCAAACATTTCTTATTCATGTACCTACCTAAATGTTTTTTTAAGTGTTGTAACTGTACTTGCATCCACCATTTCCTCTGGAAGTTCAGTCCACACATGTTGATGATGATGATGATTGATGAACCACTCTCTATTATTTAAAAAAAAAGCCCCTCATGTCTTTTCACAATCTTTCCCCTCTCACCTTAAAGGCATGGCCCCTAATCTAGAAATCTCCCATCCGAAGGAAAAGACACCTGCCATTCACCTTATCTATACCCCTCATGATATCATAAACCTCAATAAGGTCACCCCTCAACTTCCTATTTTCCAGTGAAAAAAGTACCAGCCTAACCAGCCTCTCCTTTTAACTCAAACTCTCCATTCCTGGCAAGATCATGGTAAATCTCCTCTGAACCCTCTCCAGCTTAATAATATCCTTCCTGTAACTGGGTGACCAGAACTGGACACGGTAATCCAAATGAAGCCTCGCCAATGTCTATTACAACCTCAATATAACATCTGAACTCGTATACTCAAAGGTTTGAACTATGAAAGCAAGTGTGCTGAATGCTGCCTTAACCACCCTATCTATATGTTACGTGAGTTTAACCACAACACGACTCAAGGCCCTACTTTTAATTGTATAAGTCCTGTTCTTGTTTGTTTTACCAAAATGCAATAGCTTGCATTTATCCAGATTAAACTCCATTTGCCACTCTTCAGCCCATCGACCCAATTGATCGTGAGCTCTATGTAATCTTAGATAACCTTCTTCACTGTCCACGATACCACCAATCTTGGTATCATCTGCAAACTTCCTAACCATGCCTTCTATGTCCTCATCAAAATCATTTATATAAATAACAAAAAAAAGAGGACCCAGTACCAATCCCTGTGGAACACTGCTGGTCACAGGCCTCCAGTTCGAAAAACTGCCTTCCATCACTACTGTCTATCTCCTGCCTTTAAGCCAATTTTGTATCCAGTTGGCAAGTTCACCCTGAATCCCATGTGATCTAACTTTACTACTTAGTCTACCATGCGGAACCTTGTCAAAGGCTTTAATAAAGTCCAAGTAAACAATGTTTAATGCTCTGCCCTCACTTATCTTCTTGGTTACTTCCTTAAAAAACTTAATCAAGTTTGTGAGACATGGTTTCCCTCACACAAAGCTATGCTGACTGTCCCCAATCATTCCTTGCCTCTCCAAATGCATGTAAATCCTATCTTTCAGATTCACTTGCAACAACTTACCCACCACTGAAGTAGGACTCACAGGTCTATAGTTCCCAGGTTTCTCCTTACATCCCTTCTTAAACAAAGGCACAACATTAGCCATTCTTCAGTCATCCAGGCCCTCACCTGTAGTTATAGATGATAGAGATATTTCTGCAAGGGGCCTCACAACTTCCTCCCTAACTTCCCACTATGTCCAGTGGGACACTGGATCAGGTTCTGGAGATTTATCCACCTTTATATTTTCTAAGACATCCAGCACTTCTGTAATGTGAACTGTTTACAGAACATCAGTATTTACTTCGCTGAGTTCTCCAGCCTCCATTTCTTTCTCCACAATAAAAACTGATGTGAAATATTAATTTAATATCTTTCCTGTCTCCTGGGGTTCAACACAAAGGCAACCCTTTGATCTTAAAGGGGCACTACTCTCTCTCTAGTTGCTCTCGTGCTCTTCATGTATTTGTAGAATCTCCAGATTATGCTTAACCTTATTTGCCATGGCTGTCTCATATCCCCTCTGTACCTTCCTGATCTCCCTCTTAAAAATGCTCCTACAATCTTTCTGCTGCTCAAGAGATTCATGTGAACCCAGTTGTCTATACGTAATATGATTTTTTTAAATTCTCGACTAAAGCCACAATATCTTTATTCATCCATTGTTCTCTAATCCTACCAGCCTTACCTTTCACTCTAACAGAAACGCAATGATTCTAATGAGTCCTAGCAATGCTACAAGATACTGATCTGGACGAGCCATTTGATATGGTGGCTAGAAGAGCAGGTAAGAGACTAGGAATCCTGCAGTAACTGATCTCCTGACTCTCCAAAGCCTGTCCACTATCTGCAATACTTGTGTCAGGAGTGTGATGCAGTACTCCACACTTGCCTGGATGAGTGCAGCTCCAACAATACTCCATAAGCTTGACACCATCTAGGACAGAGCAGCCTGCCCAGTTGGTACCACATTGACAAACATTTGCTCCCTCCACCACCATTGTTCAGGAGCAGTGGTGTGCACCATCTACAAGATGCATTGCAAAAATTGACCAAGGCTCCTTAGATGGCATCTTCTAAATCTATGACCACTACCACCTAGAAGGACAAGGGCAGCAGATATGTAAGAACACCACCATCTCCAACTTCCCTCCCAGCTACTGCTCATCCAGATGGGGAGCTACATCACTGTTCCTTCACTGTTGCTGGGTCAAAATCCTGGAACATCCTCTGGAAGAGCATTATGGACATACCTATGCTAAATAGATGCAGAGGTCCAAGAAGGCAACTCACCACTGCCTTCTACGCAACCAGGGGTGGGCCACAAATACTGGCCCAGGCGGCAAGCCCCTTACACTTTGAATGAACAAAAACAAATTGAATGGTTGACTAGACTCATGCCATCCTTCTGCTCCTAATTCATATTTTCATGTGCTGTTATGTGCTCCACCAAAGAAGTTATAATTGCTGATTCTCTATTCAATTCCTTTGAATTAATGTATCCTTGAATACTATATCTGGTTGCTAAGTAACAAAGAATGTTTTCAAATGCTGGAGGAAATATAGAGATATGGAAATTATTCACAGGAGAAAGACAGGCAAAACTTGGGCTTTTCAGTCAAGAAATAAAGGAACCAGAGCTTTTTAAATAAGTTTTGCTACTGTTTCATTGAGGAATAGAGCAAAGATGTAGAAGCTGATTAAGAATCTGTCACAAATATTCATTGTCTAGTTTGTGAAGTTTCCCCCTGTCAAAACTTTAGGTTGCACAGAACCATGGGGAAGCCCAGAGAGGGGAGATGCTCGCAGTGGCAAAGTGAATGAAGCTGACAAAGAAAACTGAGAAGGACATAGGAAGCAACAAAAGACTGTACAGAGCACAGACTTAAACTCTGAAGGTGGCAGCTATGGAGCAATAGCAGGAAAGTGAGGAATTAAATGACAGTCGGGAAATGGATAGAAATGATGCATAAATAACAGAGAAGTGATTAGACACGAGTTGCAGAAGTCAACAGAAGGAGCAATATAGTAGAGAGACAGTGAGAGACATGTAGACAACAGGGGAAATCAAGATTGTAAATAAGATTTGTTGAATTACTTAATATCAACTAATAAAGTCATCTGTAAAAACATTAAAAGAAGACTGGGGGTAACAGTAATTGTTCAGTAGCTATAGGTTAAAATCATGATGTTGAACTTAAGTTGTCAGAAAATTCTGCAGGAGGTTGGAGCAATTCAAATCTTGCTTCATGATGGGGAGGTGCTGGTGTTGGACTGGGGTGGACAAGGTCAGGAATCGCATGACACCAGACCATAATCCAACTGGTTTATTTGAAAACACAACCTTTCCGAGTGGAGCCCCTTCGTCACATGAAGGAGCTGTGCTCTGAAAACTTGTAGTTTTCAAATAAACCTGTTGGACTATAACCTGGTGTCATGTGATTTCTGATCTTGTTTCAGACAGATGGCAGTGTGGACCATAGCTTCACAGCACACCAGTATATCAGAAAGTTAAACCTCACCAGGTTAAACTTGGTGTGGCAGTGAGTTGTACTCGCAGCAACCATGGGGAAGCCCAGCGAGGTTGGCGGGGGGAGGGAAAGCTGGTGGTGGCGTGATCTTCCTGCAGATACGAGATTTGAATGCTGTACATAAAAATTTAAATAGATTACTACAGAATTTCCTGTTGAATTTCTGAAGCGGAATCAGAGCGTATGGTCTCTGATTTAACAAGGTGTAGAGCAGGATGAACACAGCATCAGAGAGCAGGAAGGCTGACGTTTTGGGCCTAGGCCCTTCTTCAGAACTCTTCGTCAGACCCTTCATCCAGCTGTACACCATGTTCCTCTGATGCTGCTTGGCCTGCTGTGTTCATCCAGCTCTATACCTTGTTATCTCAGATTCTCCAGCATCTGCAGTTCCTACTATCTCTGGTCTCTGATTTAACAGCTTTTGTTTTACCTCTCACCTCTGCGTTTGTTACGTTTTGCTTCTATCTTTGCTCCCTCGCTTCCTTTTTGTATTATGCTGTCCTTTTGCATGTAAATTGGGTAATGTAACATGGTAGGGAGTTGCTAAGGCTGCACTTCCCCTATCTGTATCCATTGTCCATTATTTTGGATGAAACACTAAAACAAGATCACATTTGAACTTTTTAAGTGTGGGTAAAAAATTCCAAGATGCAATTAGGGGAAAAGCGGAAACGTTTTCCTGAGTGCTGTGCCACTCATCATCAATAAAAACCAGAGAATCTGATAATTATCACGTTTACTGTTTGTAGAACCTGACTATGTGCAAAATAGTTGTTGCATTTCACAATGCCTACACGCTAAAGTTACTTGATTGGCTATAAAACACTTAGTGCCATCTGACGCTTGTGAAGTTTAGTATAAATGCAAGTTTTTTTTTGTTGCTATCCACTACAACCACATGACAATTGTTACAATCCTGTAAACCAAGTTGAAATGCTTCTTGTCCTAATGGGTGCGAAAGCAGTTGTATGGTTCCAATGTGGTTTGAGTTCAGGGCCATCTTAAAATCTTAACAGATGTGTAAGTGAAACACAAAAATAATCTAATTCTTCATTAAATGTTGGTCATGCTGAATAGTACTTGTGGAAAACTGCCCAGGGTGAATAGCATATTTTTTTTTTGAAAAAATACACTTTATTCGTGAAATATAAAGTAAACGAATTTACAGACCTACCCGGTCATAGTATCCGCTCCGGATTACCCAGGGGGTACGTACACCAACTAAAGGAAAAAAAAAACAACAACAAAGGAAAAAAACTCGCGGTTGGCCCCCGACCAGTTGGAGGGGGCCCCGGCTGGACCCAGTTATTGAAAGGGCCCCTGTTGTATTCCGGCCGAGGGGTCTTACACGGTGGCCTTTCCCCATCGCGCCTTGGCGGTGGCCGCCCCAAGCTTTAGCGCGTCCCTCAGCACGTAGTCCTGGACCTTGGAGTGCGCCAGTCCACAACACTCGGTCGGGGTCAGTTCTTTCCGCTGGAAGACCAGCAAGTTGCGGACAGACCAAAGAGCGTCTTTCACCGCATTGATGGTCTTCCAGGCGCAGTTGATATTTTTCTCGGTGTGCGTCCCGGGAAACAGCCCGTAGAGCACGGAGTGCCGTGTCACGGAGCTGCTCGGGACGAACCTCGACACGTACCACCGCATTCCCCTCCAGACCTCCTGCGCGTAGGCGCACTCCAGAAGGAGGTGGTTGATAGTCTCGTCCCCCCGCAGCCGCCTCAAGGGCAGCATGCGGTGGCGCAGAGAGTCCGGGCATGCATAAATAATCTCACTGGTAGGGCCCCCCTCACCACCAGCCAAGCTTTTTCTCTGTGCTTGTTAGAAAGCTCTGGTGACGAGACAGTCTGCGTGGGGAACCACCTGACAGGATCCACCCTCTCCTTTTCCTTAAGGGTCTCAAGGATACTACGTGCTGACCACTGCCTGACGGCCTTGTGCCAGGGTGAATAGCATATACTCTTGGAGTTCTAATAAAGGTTAAACTGAAGCAGACGATCCTTGATTCACCTGGCCACCCCTGAAACTGCTCAAGGAGGGCTTGATTGGAGAATGCATACAGCTGATAAAGAGAGATGTTTCATTCCACAGAACTAGCACTCGTCAATCTAATCCACTAAAGTACAGCTGAAATCACTTAGAAACAATTCCTTTATCAGAGTGTGATTTTCGTCTTGCAGTGCAAGATTTCTTTTGAGACCAGCTGCTGGTTGATTTTACAATTCTACTGGATCCAATAAAAATCTAATTATTGATCATGTGCTATGATGTACCCCTTCCTCACTGACTTTGAAAGGCATTGAAGCTGACGGTCTTATAAAGACTCCCTTATTCTTTGCACTTTCCCCATCCTACCAGGTCACATGTTAAACTTGTTATTTGTTCCTGTTCGTTGACTTTTGAGTTTATTTTGAAGTAAAGCTGATATTTCTTCCCCCTCATAGATGCAGTTTTGAATAAGTTTTGATGCATACACAATCGTTTTATCTTTCCCAGCCCCTATCTTGCAGCATTCGTCCAGAATCCATGCCGTTCATCATTTTAGTTCTTATATTTGTAATTTAATGCTAACTCTGTGTGCTTTTACAGACACTTCCACAGAGTGCCCCTGTATTGCTGTGGCTTCAAGGTGGCCCTGGAGGCTCATCGTTGTTTGGGCTATTTGTTGAACATGGGCCATATGTTGTCACTAAAAATCTTACATGTAAGTATAGCTTTGATGTTATAAGGTAGATATTTTGACTCTGTCTCCCTAAATCTGACTGTTATTCTTCCTGTGAAGTGTGTCTCTTCTTTCCATAGGTGCTTTGAGGTGGCCATTCAATTATTTTTTTTTAAAAATCATTTGTTTGGAGTTGTCAATTTACTTTGAATTATTGTTTTCTGTTGAAATGTGATAAGCTAAGCTGAAATGCATTTGGGTTGCTAATTGATGAGAATTATGTATTTTTAATTGTGGTTCAGGAAGTGAGCAGCATTTTTTTGAGAGAGCACTTGTTTTTCTGTTTGTACTTGATCCATGCACGAAAGTACACAGTAACATGATAGAATTTTATTTATGTTGAGGTTTAGGTGGCTGCGGAATCGATTCTCACTTCCCTTCTCCAAATCTATTGTTGAGAAAATATCAATTATAACTGAGCTTGAAAGCAGTGTTGCTGGTGTTGTGAGACAGTGTTTCTCTATTAATGGGTGTAATGCTATTTCAAATTCTTCCTTGTTCGTTAACTTACTCATGCAAGAGTGTAAAACTTATTTGTAACTGTAAATAGCTTAATGCTGACTGTAATACATATCTAGCAATGCTCTACATTGTTCCGATTTGGGGAATTTTTGTTGCAGAAATGAACCTAATCGTGTATGCTCCAGCTAAGTTTGTGATTCTTCATGAAAATCTTTCTTTTACAGTTGGAGATTATCGCACGTGAAACATTTCTTTATTTCCAGATGGCTTTAAGCGTATTGGTATTGAAATTCATCAGGTGATCTGGCCTTTGCTGCTCTTTGCTGCAAACCACTTTCTTCATGGGATTAGACAGACTTGACTTAACCATGGGCCTAGAATATGGTTCGACCAAAAGTGATAGGATCAAAAGTAGGCCATTTCGCTTATCAAATCTTTTCCACTGTTCTGTGAGATGAACAACTCCTGGCTACAAACGAAAAGCTCCTGGCTTGTAAAAATCAGCCAACATTGTGCATTTATGCTCTCGAAAACTTATATTTTTCCTTGTCAAGAAAGTAAAAATTAAATTCAGGTCGAATGTCCTCAAGTGTATTTTGGAGAGATGTTTAAAGAGAAGAAACTACCTTCAATAATTCAACGGCCGGCAAGCCAGCCAGCCATTCTCATAAATAAATTTCAGATTGCTAATGCCAACTTGTACTTGTGCACAAGGACATATTGTGAAATTAAGACCATAAGACACAGGAGTAGAAGGAAGCTATTCAGCCCATCAAGTCTGTTCTGCCAGTCAATTGATCATATAATCCTCAGCTCCACTTTCCTACCTTTTCCCCATTACCCTTGATTCCCTTACTGATTAAACATACGTCCACCTTGGCCTTGAATATACTTAATGGCTTTACCTCGATGGCACTCTGGTAAAGAATTCCACAGGTTCAATACTTTGAGATTCTTCCTCATCTCTGCTTAAGTGGGTTATACCCTTAGATTATACCCTATGGTTTAAGACCCTCCCACAAACAGAAACTTATCCACATTTAGCATATCAAGCCTCCTAAGAATGTTACAGGTTTCAATTAGGTCATCTACCATTCTTATAAACTTGAATCAGCACAGGCCCAATCTATTCAACCTCTCCACATCTGGAATCACGCGAGTGAAACTTCTCTGGACTGCCTCCAATGCCAGTATATCATTTCTTAGATAAAGAAATCACATTTGTCACAGTATTTGAATCTTTAGAGGGATATAAACAGGTTAAATGAACATGCAAAAAGTTGGCAGATACAATGTAATGTGGAAAGATGAGGTTATCTATTTTGGCAGGAAAAATAGACGAGATGAAGAAGGGTCTAGGCCCGAAACATCAGTCTTCCAGCTCCTCTGATGTTGCTTGGCCTGCTGTGTTCATCCAGCTCTACACCTTGTTACCCCTTATCATAGAAGAGATGAATGTTATTTAAATGGATAGAGACTGCAGAAAGCTACAGCACAGAGGGATTTGGGAGTCCTCATTTGTGAATCATAAAAGGATAGCATACAAATTCAGCGGGTAATAGTGAAGACAAATGGACTATTGGCATTTATTTCAAAGGGAAGTATTGCTACAAGTATATAACCCACTAGTCAAACTGCCAAAATACGTAACCTCGTATGTTTTACACATTACATTGTATCTGCCAACTTTCTGCATGTTCATTTAACCTGTTTATATCCCTCTGCAGATTCTCCTCACCACTTGCCTTCCCATCTATTTTCGTGTTATCAGAAACCTTGGCTATAGTACATTCATTTTTCTCATCCAAGCCATTAATATATGTTGTAATTAATTGTGGCCCAAGCACTGATCCCTGTAGCACACCACTAGTTACAGGTTGGTACCTGAAAATGCACCCTTTGTCCCAACTCTCTCTTCTATGAACTAGCCAATCTGCTATCCATGTTGATATATTACCTCAATACTATGGGCTCTCAACTTATAAACTGCCTAATGTATGGCACCTTCTTAAACATCTTTTGGAAATCCAACTGTTTACATCTACAGATTCCCTTTTTATCTTTCCAGTTTATTACCACCTCGAATAAATCTAAACTCTTCAGACAGAATTTCCTCTTCATGAAGCCGTGCTTGATTATGCCACATACGTCTAAATGTCTAAATTACACCCTTTATAACATTTTTCCAGTGACCAAGATGTTAAACGAATTGATGTGTAGTTATCTGTATTTTGTCTCTCTTTTTGAATCAGAGTGTTTGATTGGCAGTTTTCCAATCCTCTGGAACTTTATCAGAATGTAAGGATTCTTGGAAGTTTAGAATAAGTGCATCCACTATCTCCTGTAGTTACTTCCTTTAAAATCTTGGGATGCAACCTATTCAGTCCAGGGGACTTATTAGCCTTTTGTCCAATTAGGTTTCCTAATACTTTTTCTCTAGAGATAGTTATCATATTTATTCCTTCCCCACCCTCTACTTTCACCCATGGATTATTTAGTATTTTTGAAATGCTGACATTGTAATGCTGGCATAACAGCCCATCACTGAATGCACAAATGGGTTCCCGCCTTTAGTTCGTGTCATAAATCCTCAACCGGATTCAATCAAACCTTCATCTTAAAATGTAAGGAACTGATAATTTCATTAGCATTGACCAGCAATCATTGAAGAAGAGATTTTGTCAAGTTTAAATTTTGAGTTTTGCTTTCTAATTTTAATATTTTCTTTTTACATATATGCTCAAATCTAGTGGAAGCACGAAAGGTACCATGGTCTTCGAAATATTCAATGCTGTATATCGACAATCCGGTAAGTTTACTTAGTTTTGTAGTGTTATTTGCATTAAATATTTCTGGCAGATTCCAGAACTACTAGGAGTTGTATGCCCAAGAAGTGGTCATGTGAGAATGAAATTGTATTAAGATCTCTTTAAAACAGAGCAGTTGAAAGAAAATCGGGTTTTGATTCTACTGGGGAGTTTTCTTGATTGATGAAGAGCTTAGGTTCTGTGTGCATCTGCACTCCACTTATTATCCACATTCTTCTTAATTCAAACTATGAAAACATTATCGGTGAATCTTTGGTTTACACCTCAAACTTGATGCCTTGACTTGCAGGCAGTAAAGGTTGCACATAGAACCATAGAATCCCTACAGTTTGAAAGCAGACCATTCAGTCCATGGAGTTTACACTGACACTACGAAGAATATCCCACCCAGATCTATCCCCTATCCTGTCCCTGTAATCCTGCATTTCCCATGGCTAATCCATCCAGCAAGCACATGCCTGGACACTATGGGCAATTTAGCAAGGCCAGTCTACCTAACCTGCATATCTTTGAACTGCAGGAGGAAACTGGAACAAACTCTGTATTTGAGGGTGGAATTGAACCCAGGTCCCTGACACTGTGAGGCAGCAGTGCTAACCACTGAGCCACCATGTGAGTTACCTCCAGCCTTGGGCTCTCAGACTTGTGCTGTGACAACAAAATTAAACCCTTAGGTTTGGTGCCTCACAAGTAAAACATAGATCAGTCAAAATTGCATCTTGCTTTTAATTTATGATCAGTCTTACTAATGTATTTTCGAAATTTGTGAACCATTTGTTTTTACTGGGCTTCCTTCGCATTGCCATGGTTGATATCAGCAACTCTGAGAAGCAAGGGATTGTTCTTAACAGAATAAAAGAGCAAGGTGAAATCACTACTTCGACATGGGAGATACTAAAGCATTGGCTGTAACTACCACTGTCGCAAATAACCTCACTACCTCAAAGCCTGTCCACCATCCTCGAGGCACAAGTCAGGAATGTGCTGAAACACTCCCCACTTGCCTGGATGAGTGCAGCTCTTAAAAACACTCAAGAAACTTGTCACTGTTGAGGTTAAAGCTCACTTGATTGGCACCACATCCACCAGCATAGTCGCTCCACCAGTAATGCTTTCAAGTAGCAGTGTGTAGCTTTTGCAAGATCCACTGCAGAACTAACCTAGGCTCCTTAGCATCTTCCAGACCCATGAGCATCACCATCTAGAGGACAAGTGCAGCAGCTACATGGAAATGCCACCACCTACAAGTTCCCCTCCAAGTAACTCACCATCCTGACATGGAAATTTCTCACTGTTCCTTCAAAGTCATTGGGTCAGAAACCGACCTCACTAGGTCAGAACTATCTCACTAATGGTATTGTTGGCGTAGCTATTCCAAATTGACTGCTGCATTTCAGGAAGCAGCTCACCACCATCTTGTCAAGGGCAATTAGGGATAGGCAACAAATGCTGGCCCAGCCAGTGGTACCCATATCCCTCAATGAATTTAAAAGGAAATTTGCCATGCATAACGGTCATGATCAATCAGGTTAAAATAAAAGAATTGAAAGTTTGTCTCGCACTTGTACGTACAAAATAGTTTTTAGCAGGCATTTGAGCAGACCGTCTCATACTGGTGATTGGGTACAATGCATTCTTAGGAGCATGTGAATTGTGTAGTTAATGTTTTCGTGTGAATATTATTAGTGGCTCTCTAACAAGTATTTCATTTTTAAATGATAATGAAGTCACATTTTTAAAAGGTTCCATTTATTATTGAAGCCGTATTACATGATTTTTAAGTATATTAATAGAACAGTAAATCAGAAATGCTGGAGGCAATTAAACCAGAAATGGAAATATACATAAATGTTGATCTAATCTCTTTCCAATAACATTGGCTTAACACATCTGTACTGCTGACTCGGTTTTCATTTTCTTTCGGCTGCTTAATGACTTGTGTCAAAAAGCAGCCCCGAGTATATTCCAAG
>JAHRHZ010000013.1:14211576-14230817 GCA_024137785.1 Ginglymostoma cirratum | reverse complement strand
CTAGACCTCCCTGCTCCGCTGATGCTGCTTGGCCTGCTGTGTTCATCCAGCTCTACACCTTGTTATCTCAGATTCTCCAGCATCTGCAGTTCCTACTATCTCCAGGTATATTCCTTTTTTTTTGTTAATTTGGAATACTTTTCTATTTTTCTGAAAAGTTGCATGCATTTCTGTTTGTTGAGTTGTTTTGTTGCGCACACACAATTCCAAACAAAATGAGAGAAAAAGGCTGCAATTTCCAGCCATTTCTTTTTCTGACCTTTTGAAGAGATTGAAATGAAAATAGAAATTGAAGTAAATCATTTGCTCCATTGTCCTTGTTGCACATCCAGCTGTTTATTTGCAGCCATTTGCCATATTCTCATTTCCATACAAAGGAATTTCTCTTAACCTCTAATGGAATGACAAGTAATAACCACTCATTGCTAAATTCTAACCAGAAGAAATTCCCTGTTTTATGCTATCTCACTTTTTCACAATTTTCAAGACACCTATTGAAGTATTTTCTAAGCCTTTCTGTTCCGGTAGAATCAGTCTACCTATCTCCTGTCTTTTCTCATTACTGTAGTTTCTGTTCTTTGCATGGCCTCGGTGAATCTATACTGAATGCCCTTGCGGTTCCATCACCTTGCAGTTCTAAATGGTATCTTAAGTCTTCAACTTAGTGGCACGAAACATGATTTGTGCTCTCTATAGGTAAATGCCAAAAAATTGGCCTGAACCGGATGCTAATCCCTTTGGATTCGCAAAAAGGGGACCAACCAATTGTTTGAGGCTCCCATTACCTGACCAGTTCTGCAAGCCAGGGCTATATGTGCCCTAATATATGACCCTTTATAAGGGGCTACCTGTTAATCTGTAGCCAAAAAGAAATGCTATTAAAATGTGCTTATCTCAATGTGGACCTAAGATGAGTGGTCATCCTTTCCGAGCACATTTTTTAAATTTGTGCATTGGATGAGGGTGTTGCTAGCCAGGCCAGCATTTATTGTCCATCCCTAATTGCCCAGAGATGCAGTTTAATAGTCAACCACAATGCTGTAGTCACATGTAGGCTAGACCAGGTAAGGATGGCAGTTTCCTTCCGTAAAGAACATTAGTGAACCAGATGGGTTTTTGCAACAATGGATTAATGTCGTCATTAGATTCTCAATTCCAGATTTTTTTTTTGTATTGAGCTCAAATTAAGTCTGCCACTGTGGGATTCAAACCCAGATCCCCAGGACAATCACCTGGGTCTCTGGACAAATAGTCTAGTGACAACACCACTAGGCTATCACTCCTGATCCAAGGTATTCAACACACCTAAGTTCTGTCCACTATCATTCCCCACCAATCCTATTCTCCCCACCCTCAATGCTATTTTGTCCCACTCCTGATACACTGCTGCTATCCCCTGTATGCCTCCTTCTCAGTGATTCCTCTTCATCACTTACCCAGGACACCAGCAACAGAATGATCTTCAATCAGCAGCAAGTCACAATTATTGTCTGCCACTCAACAAGCTAATAGTACAGGGAATCGAGTCCTATTGCCAGACAAGCCTCAGGCATTTCCATTTGTTTGCAGAAATTGTCCCCCATATCCAAATTTTTATAGCTCTTCGATCTGCAATCAGGCACTTTGAGATATTAGGATTGAATTGAAGAAGAAAGCAGGAAAGAAAGACTTGCATGCATAATTGTGGTTTTCTTGGCCCTGGATGTATGTAAACACTTCACAGCAAATTGAAAATATTTAGTATGGCTGCTGTTAATGTATGAAATGCAACAGTCAATTTTGCACAAAGCAAATTCCCATAAACTGAAATGAGATAAGAAACAAATGATCACTTTTAAAATGATAAGGCAGATGGTACCTCCAATTTAACTCTCGGCCAAATAAAAAAATGACACCTTCAAAACTTCAAAGCCAGGAAACTTTAGACTGGTGAGCCTGACATTGGTGGTGGGCAAGTTATTGGAGGGAATCCTGAGGGACATGATTTACATGTATTTGGAAAGGCAAGGACTGATTAAGGATAGTCAACATGGCTTTGTACGTGGGAAATTGTGTCTCACAAACTTGATTGGGTTTTTTGAAGAAATAATGAAGAGAATTATCGTAGATCATAGAATCCCTACAGTGTGGAAGCGGGTCCTTCGGCCCAACAAGTCCACACCGAACCTCAGAGCATCCCACCCAGACCCATTCCCCTATAACCCACCTAATCTACACATCCCTGAACACTACAGGCAATTTTAGCATGGCCAATCCACCTAACCTGCGCATCTTTGGACTGTGGGAGGAAACCGGAGCACCCGGAGGAAACCCACATAGACACGGGGAGAATGTGCAAACTTCACACAGACAGTCGCCCAAGGCTGGAATCGAACCCGGGTCCCTGGCGCTGAGAGGCAGCAGTGCAGCAGTAGACGTGATCTATATAGAATTCAGTAAGGCATTCGACCAGGTTCCTCATTGTAGACTAGTTAGCAAGGTTAGATCTCATGGACTACAGGGAGAACTAGCCATTTGCGTGCAGAACTGGCTAGAAGGTAGAAGACAGAGGACAGTGGTGGAGGGTTGCTTTTCTGACTGGAGGCCTGTGACAAGCAATGTTCCACAGGCATCTGTGCTGGGCCCACTGCTTTTTGTCATTTATATAAATGATTTGGATGTGAACCTAGGAGTGTGGTTAGTAAATTTGCAGATGAAGCCAAAATTGGTGGTGTAGTGGACAGCGAAGAAGGTTACTTCAGAGTAAACGGGACCTTGATCAGCTGGGCCAATGGGCCAAGGATTGGCAGATGGATTTTAATTTGGTTGAATATGAGGTGTTGCATTTTGGAAAGGCATATCAGAGCTGGGACTTACATACTTAATAAAAATGTCCTGGGGAGTGTTGCTGAAAAAAGAGACCTTGGAGTGGAGGTTCATAGTTCCTTGAAACTGGAGTTGCAGGTAGATAGGATAGTGAAGAACACATTTGGTATGTTTGCCTTTATTGGTCAGTGCATTGAGTATAGGAGTTGAGATATCATGTTGTGACTGTACAGTACATTGATTCAGCCTCTTTTGGAATACTGCATGCAGTTCTGGTTTCTCTGCTATAGGAAGGATATCCTGAAACTTGAAAGGGTTCAGAAAAGATTTACAAGGATGTTGCCAGGGTTGGAGGGTTTGAGCTATAGAGAGAGGCAGAATAGACTGGGACTATTTTCCCTGGAGCATCGGAGGCTGAGGGGTGACCTTATAGAGGTTTATAAAAACGTGAGGGACATAGATGAAGTAAATAGGCAAGGTCTTTTGCCCACAGTAGGGGAGTCCAAAACTAGAGGGCGTGGGTTTCTGGTGAGAGGGCAAGGATTTAAAAGGGACCAAAGGGGAAACTTTTTCACTCAGGATGATGCATGTATGGAATGAGCTGCCAGATGAAGTGGTGGAGGCTGATACAATTACAACACTTAAAAGGCATCTGGATGGGAACATGAATAGAAAGAGTTGAGGGATATATGCCAAATGCTGGCAAATGAATATCTGGTCAGCATGGACGAGTTGGACCGAAGACTCTGTTTCCGTGCAGTACAGTTCTACTCCTCTCTGACTCTAAAATTCCTCTAAGTCTGCACTGGAGTGTCTTGATTTTTGCCCTGGGACATCAGCCCTTCAAAGCCGAAGAGAGGCAAGTCAAAACCGACTGGACTGTGATCTCTTGTGATTAAAAGATAACAAGGGGCTGCTGAACCCTGCAGATCATGTCCCGAAGTGTAGGCATAGTTGTGTTTTTCTCTTTAAAGAATACACAAAGACAGGTGAAAAAGCCAGTTTCATCTCTACTGGCAGACACCAGTGAGACTGAACTCAGGTTTCAGCTTGGGTTTGAGCATTAACATGCTGTGAAGGTTATATTTGAGGAACTGTACCCTGGTTGCTCTCTTTCAATCTGAGCACTGGGAATCAGTTAACTAGCAGCCTGTCTAAAAGAAAATCCTTTCTTATACCAAGTGCTGCAAACCAATTTTTAAAAACGAATCAGTCAGCCTGTAAAACGAAGAAGTTGGAAAATGAACTGTTCAACTCACGATATCAGTGCTTCCAGTAATCTCCACTGCAGAGGCCAGTGCATTCAACTATCTGCTTTCCACAAACAATTCAGATACTGGTCCATATATTTGTTTTTTTTTTTTAAATAAACCTTTAATCCCTTTGGACTTGCCTCTTTTTCTAATCTGTGTGAATGTGTGCTGTGTTAGTATTTCTTGTGGTGTGTAGTAAGTAACAATCTCTCCTTTGTAATTCTAGAAAGCCTGCTTAAATTGCCTCTTTATAAAACATGAGCTTGTTTGGGTCTGGGAGAAGGGTATCCCCATCAACAACAGGTGAATAAAGAGGAGGAGTCAATTTATCCCTCCTCACCTCACCTGGGAGCTTAACTGTTTGGGTGTCTCGTCTGGAGCTGTAACAAATTGGGGAACCTCGCCCAGGACCTGGGTGTAATGTGACACAAACCAATTTCACAGCATGCACCCCGTTTCTTAATCCTAACCTTCCTAACTCAACACCCCTACATTTTTTAAACATCTGTTTATTTCTAAATATGTCTATTCCATGCCTTTGTTAAGTTCTTGCAATTAAGATAACAGAAGTTAGAGGCAATTTGCTGCTAACCTCAAATTCTCCAAATATCATTAATCATTAATCATCATTACAGTCTAATTTACTTAAGTATATATTTAAATGGTTTTGCTCCACAGGAATTGTCAGAATTCTCCCCTAAAAGGGACTGTCCATTATAATCAGAATTGCACCAGATCTTCACACTGTCAGCGTGCATTGCTAGTGAAGCTATTTTTAATTTAGCTAATACTTAGCTTCATTAATGGCTTAATGTTCACTTATTAAAAAGATATATCTATAAAGTAAAGATTCTTTGATCTTGATCTCAGAACAGAATAGCTGTTTGCCCTTTGTTGGTTAAATCTGGCACTATTCTACTTACTCAAATGCATTGTATTTCATTCCCCATGCACTGCAAATTATTTCCCTGAGCTGTCTTACCCAGTATATAGGTGTAGTTTCATTTTCCTATATGCCACATTACCCTATAGTGTGGCCTAATGTGCAGGCCAGGTGTATTTAACCACGGTAAACAAGGGGTTATGGGATTGTGGGTCTATGTATCTGGGTGGGATGCTCTTTGAAGGTTTCATTGCAAACTCGATGGGCTGAATGGCCTCTTTCTGCATTATAGAGATTCTACGAGGCAGAGGTAACTTACTGACTTTCAACATTGATGTATTGAAATGCAGACTGTAGTCAAATGATATACAAGCACCTGACTGCTTAATCTCCACTCATCCACCACCCGACCCGAACAACCATTCCCAGTGGCATTAGAGGTTTGTTATTACGTACTTTGTGTGAACAGTAAAATACTGTGCATTTCTATCAAAATTATTGAAGAGGGACATTACCCCATGTTATAAAATATAATGTTATTTCAACTTGTTAGAATGTTAACACAATCCCAGGCTAGCTCAGCTGGAGTAGGAGGTGGAAATATGGTTTAATAAGTTGGTGATCATCTTGTTAGTAGAATATACTAAACAGCTATTAGAATTACAACAGGACTACTTAAGCAGAATCTGTGACCATTTATGGGCTTTGGCATGTGTCAGTGGTCCATAGTAGCGGTGATGCAACTGAGAAACTTCAGTTCCAACATCTTTCCTGTAAAGAACCTAGCTTTAAGCTTGTTGTAAAGTAATTCTAATTCCCCAGCTGCATGAATTCTAAATCTCTCAACAAATTTTTGTGCCAATGCATGTGGTGTGATATTACTTATCATTCATCACTTTGGACTGCTTTAAGAAAGGTTGTCTGGATTTATTTAAATTTTGCAGCAACACTCCTCGGGCACAATTGGAATGAGGACAAAATTTGTGTTTAATGGAAGAAGCCAATGCTCCAGATGTACGTGCATTATCTATACTCACCGAATATGTCGTGGCGTTTATTGGCGTTGAGGTGAGGCAATGGAGAAGATGATAAATTTCGCCTGTGAGAGCCCCATATCATCTCGAATAGGGAAAGTTCTCGAGGTTAAGTGCCACGCTTGACAATGGAGGGCCTTCCTTGGCTTCAAAGTGGCTCTATTGAATGGCAGGACCATTGGGAGTCTGTGCTGCTGCTGTTGGTGGGATAACCATTTGTGGTCTAGTTATGTTGCTGGATCCCAGGCCCCTGGCTGAGGTAGGGCAGAGGGCGAGTCCTGGAGGACTGAGATGAGGTGCATTGGCTGCAAGGACTGGGATTGCTGTGAGCAGACACCTTCCTGATCAGGGATGGACCTCTTAAAGCCGTAGTAACATCATGGTCTCTACCTGCTAATACCTTGCCATCACTAAATTCAACAGGGGGAAGGGCATTAAATGCCACCTTGTGTTTACTGATGCCATCTACAGGCAAAGGATGATAACACAAATCCCTGGGTTTCAGCCCCTTTGTTCGAAGGCTTGTTCACAAGTTATGTTAGAAATGAAATCTGCAAATTGTTTTCAGGCTGTGGGCAGTTTGATACCAAACCCCAATACCATGGTTAAAGCTGGCAGCTCTCATTAATAACACCTCTGTTGATGAATTAAACAGGATCCTGTGCATCATTAACCAACTGATTTCAATGCCACAAATCTTTTAGCATTAAGGCAGCATCCTCTTTCCGTGTTCCCGTTCCTTCACAAAGCCAGTGACGTTAGTTAGAAGAACGCAAGTGTTCAGACAGGACCCATCTGTCCATCAGAGAAACACATAGTCATGAAGATTGAATCGAACTGAATTGGCTTTATTGTCACACATACTCACATGAGTATAGTGAAAACTTTGCAAATAGCCACTTACGTGCCGTCTTAGGTATAAAGGTACCGAGGTACAGATTCTTGAGTACAAATTCTTAGGAGAAAAAAATATAAAAATGAAGAAATAACAAGTCCAGCACTTCAAAAGTGCAAAATCATAGTAATAAATTAGAAAAATAAGGAAATAAAAAGTTCAGAATAACAGTCCTTCAACAATAGTATAATTTAAAAAGTTAGAAAAAAAGAGAAATTAGTCATTTCACAGCTCTGGGCTCAAGGACCCAAACCTCCCATGATGCTAAAGGAAAGCCGCACGGAGTCACAGACCGACAGCAAATCTGCCACAAGGAGACCCAAATATTACTTCAAGACTGAGATTGAGAAGGGTCACGAATACACGTCCTGCTATTCTATAAACTCAGTCTAAAGTTATTGATGTAGAAAGCCCCACTGGATTCAATTTATTTCAGCTTTGCAGCTGGCCCAGAGATTGGCAAGCCTCTCTCTTACTAGCCCCTTTACCCTGCCTATCCCCAAACCACAGATACTTGCACTATATTCTTTGGAAGGTCTATCTACTGTTTGAGTTAATGCGATTCTGAGGCCATTTCCTGGTCTAATCTACACCCTTTGCCTAGTTACCAGAATTGAACTAATATGGTAATAGCAATGCTGCAATTGATTTTAAAGTCCTGTTTTTACTTACTTCAAAATAAACATGGGAGACATTTAAATAAATAATTCAAAATGTTTAATAAATGTGCATTCCATTAAAACAACAAAACTTCTGCAAGAAAAACATGTCCCTAGCTCATTTGGGTAGTTAAGGTTTGTATGAGACCAAAAGAGCAGGCTTATAGTATAAAAGAAAATAATAACAAGTCTGAGGATTGATTGGACTACTTTAGAAACCAGCAAAGCACTGTCAAAACATTTGATGATAAAGGAAAAACAGAATATGACCGTAAACTGGGCAGGTATGCAGATACAAATTGTAAGAGCTTTTACAAATACATTTTAAAAAAAGAGCTAAAGTAAGCAGTGGCCTATAAAACACAGAAAAAAAATTATGGGCAATGAGGAAATGGCAGAAACATTGAACAATTTTATTTTCTTGTCTTTAGAAGACAAGATGTGCTTGTTCTGAAATAGATGGTAACCTAGAGACTATAAAAAGTAAGGAGATTAATATCAAGAAAGAAACGGTATAGGAGAAACTGAAGGGCCAAAAATTTGACACGTTCCCTCAATCTGATGCCTTCATCCTTGAGCTCAAAAAGAGATGCCTGAGGAAATAGTGGTTGCACTAGTCATTACTTTCCAAAATTGCTTAGATTCATGAAAAATCCAGTCTGATTGGAAGGCAGCAAATGTAATGCCACTTTTGAAGAAAGAAGCGAGAGAAAAAGCTGGCAACGCCAACACCAGTTACCTAGCATCAATTGTTAGAAAATGCTGGAGTCTGTTTTTGCAGATGTCTTAACAATGCATAATATGACTACAGCAAGTCAATATAGTTTTACTAGGGGAAATCTTGTTTTTCAAACTTGTGGATTTTTTTTTTTTGAGGATGGATCTACTAAGGTAGGTAAAGGGAAATTAGCAGACAGTGTATCTGTTTCCAAAAGCCATTTTGATAAGGTGCCACGCAAAAGGTTGATGAGTAAGAGAAGAGCTCAGGGACTTGAGGATAGTGTAGTTGTATGGATAGAGGACTGTTTAATGGACAAGAGCAGAGAATGGGCAGAAATGGCACTTTCAAGTTAGTTGGCAGTGACTGACATCTCAGCTGCTTACAGCCTACATTGGTGACTTAGCTGAAGAGATGGAAAGTATTGCACGTAGGTTTGCAGATGATGCAAAGCTAGATGGAAAGGTAAGCTGTGAGGAGGACACAAAAATGGCTTTAAAGATTGTTTCTGTTTCTGTTTTTGTAAGAAGATAGGAATAGGTTGAGTGAGTGTGCAACAAGACGCAAGATGGTAAATAATGTAGGTAAGTGTGAAATTATTTACTTTGGTCAGAAGTATAGAAATACAGAGTGTTTTTCAAAACTTTTAAGTGTCGATGTTCAAGGACATTCATTTTGCTCAGGCAAGGTATGCTGAGAGTTAGCATGCAGTGTACATCCTGCAGTTAGGAACACATACCATGTTGGCCTTTATTTAAAACACAAAATATCCTAAGGGGTCTTGCAGGGTAGAAACACAGAGAATGTTTCCTCTTCTAGGAGAATCTGAACAAGGGGTCACTTAAAAATCTGGCGTCAGTCATTTAAATTACTAGGGGAAATCTTGTTTTTCAAACTTGTGGATTTTTTTTTTTGAGGATGGATCTACTAAGGTAGGTAAAGGGAAATTAGCAGACAGTGTATCTGTTTCCAAAAGCCATTTTGATAAGGTGCCACGCAAAAGGTTGATGAGTAAGAGAAGAGCTCAGGGACATTTAAAACAGATGAACTGAATTTTTTACACAGAGGTTTGATAGTCTTTGGAGTTCTGTTCCTAAAAAGATAGTGGAAGCAGAGTCCGTTATTATCTTTAAGCAGAGGTAGATCCATGCTTGTTAAGCAAGGGATGAAAGTTATCAGCGATAGGTGGGAATGTGGATTTGAGGTTACAATCAAATCCAATCATGTTTGAGGGGCAGAATGGCCTACTCCTGTTCCTAATGCACAGTATTTTGTATCTATGTCTTAGTGTTTGGAGTACAGGAATAAAGAAGTTTAGCTCTAATTGTACAGGGTATTGGTGAGACCATATCTGGACGATCTGCGCTGCTTCTTGCGTCATCCAGACAAAATCGGCAGCTTTGCTTCTGATTTCATTCTTCTCTCGCCTTCACCTGGTCTATCACTGACTTTTTCCTTCCCTTCCTTAACTCCGCTATTTCCATTTCTGCTGTTCACCAATATTCATTATAAATCTAACGACTCCCACCATTAACTTGACTTCACCATCCCACACCCTGCTTCCTGCAAGGATTTCATTGCATTCTTTCAATTTCTGTGTCAGTCACGTCTGGTGAGGTGATGCCAGCTTCCAAAAGGCTGGCTTAGACAGCACCGCATTTTTCCTCAACCAAGGAGACCCATCCCCATTTCTAAGCCTAAGCCTAAGCCTAAACCTAAACCTAAACCTAAACCTAATCCTAACTCCCACACCGCTCCACCCCCCCACCCCAATCAGCCTGGTCTGATCGATCTTTGGCAGTTCTGTCATGTGGAGTATATGTTAGTATTTTCTTCAGTATATTTTGTATAGAGATAACTTTTCATTACTCTTGGACATTAGGTTGGCACTGGCTTCAGCTTTACTGACCGTGATGAAGGCTACGCACAAAATGAAGACGATGTAGGAAGGGACCTGTACAGGTCAGTACAATTATACTTTTTGTTTATGTATTTATACTTTTACACAAACAGAAATGTATTTTTCTATTCCTTCAATAAATGCCCTCAATGTGACCAGTTCAGTTTATATTGCTGCCTCAATCTGTGGTTGGCTCAGTTGGCAGGATGGCATTGTTGTGATGCCAATAGTGTGGGTTCACTTCCCAGCTAAGGTTACCATGTGGGTCCCATCTTCTTAACCTCACCCTTTCACCTAAAGTGTAGTGACCCTCCGGTTGAACTCAGCACCAGTTATCTCTGAGAGAGCAGTCCTATGGTCTTCTGGGACTGCTGCAACGTTTTTGAGACTCTGTAGAATGAGGCCTTTGTGAAACTCATACTTCATATTATTAACTGTACTTTTAAAACAATCTCTCGTGGAATGAGATGGGCCCTTCAGGTAGCAAAATTTACTTCATACTGGTACTATCTCTCCATCTCCTCCCCAGCCAATGTTAGGTTCAGTCTTGTGCATAGCTTGTCTCCAAGCCATGTGCTGAAACATGGTCCTTTAAACATTAAGTAAGTAAAATGCAAATGTTCTTGTCTTAGCCTGCACTGGTGACTTAAGGTTAGTTATTTTGATTTTGGATCAGTAACAAATCGCATTGAAGCTGCACTGTTACTCGTGCTGGTTAAATGTTAGTTAACTAAGGAAAATTAATTAGTCATTGCTGAATACTGTGAATGAATGACTCTCTCCTGTTAACTGGAAACTATTTTCAGACCTGTAGTGAAATGACATTGTTTTTCTATCAGTATAGATGGAATTGTTCCTGTTCATAGCTGAAATATTCTGAAAGAATAAAATGCTGTTCTCAAGTTGTTGGATATAAAGTATAGTCACAGGTTTAGTAAAAAAAAGAACTGAAGGAGGATCTCGACCCGAAACGTCAGCTCTGATGCTGCTTGGCCTGCAGTGTTCATCCCGCTCCACACCGTGTTATCTCATTTTAAAACGCTTTTCTTTTGCAGTGCCCTTATCCAGTTCTTTCAGATTTTCTATGAATATCAGCAGAATGATTTCTATGCTACAGGAGAGGTGGGTATTCTAATCTTCCTATTTGTGTATTTAACAAACCTTTGCCTCTGTTTTGACTCTGTTTTTGGGGGAAAAAACTAATATTTATTGGTTACGTGATGTGAAAAAGGTACAACTATATAGTTTGTTTTTTTGACCATTTTTCCCTTCCCTTCCAGGATATATTGGTATATATGATATGACTTTTTGATGGTTTCTGTGTTTGAAATTTCAATATATAAGCTGGAACATTGTGAGGAAGGTATATGCCTGTTCAGGGTGTTAGTCGAGAACAGTTTGGAGGTTGACCTTCTATGTTAATGCACAATTCATAAAATGCTTTGGAGATTCATTAAGTGTAATCGTGTGAACGGTGAAAAGATTCTTGATCAATGTCTGTATGAAGTAATTTTGGAGCAACATCAATGATCATTAAATACAATTGTTTAGGAAATCTGTTGTGACTTGATTGTACTACTACTGCCAGCTTCCATTATGTTTTGTCTGTTTTCTGACACACTTATGGATTGGTTAGTACCACTCATGCACTCAACTCAGAAAATTGTGATATTAAGCCCTTCTCTGATTTGAATGAATGAAAGTCAGAAGGCACTGTTACAGGCATGCATTCTTCAAATTAGTTCTGTCTGTCCATTCCCGTTAGTTAGCAATTATTGACACCAAAACACAAAAGAAAGAAATTTGCCTTTGACCTTGTATTCTAAGCTGAAACTTTTGTCCAGTGTTGCACAAAGTGTACTCTTTTACATAAAATATCAAGCCATTTGGATGTAGCGAGTCCCAAATTTAGAGTAGAGAGTTTGTCTCAGTGTACCAGCCAACATTCGATCCCTCAGTCAATGCCACATAAGGTTTCAATTAAAGAAGCGCAGATATCTGTGAGGATTGTAAATGTGGACATTAGCGATATGGGGAGGGAGTGGGGAGGCCTTGTGGTATTATCACTGGACTATTAACAATAAAGATCCAGGTAATGATATGGGACTCTGGTTCGAATCTTATCGTGGCAGAAGGTGGAATTTGGATTCAGAATCCAGTGATCATGAAAATCTTGTCAATTGTCACAAAAACTTACCTGGTTTACTAATGTCCTTTATGGAAGGAAACTGCTGCCTTTGTCTGGCCCATATGTGACTCCAAATCCACAGTAATGTGGCTGACTCTTAACTGTTCTCTGGTCAGTTAGCGATTGGCAATAAATGCTGGCCTGGCCAGCGAAGTCCAATTACTGTGAGTGAATTTTTTTAAGAAATTACATTTGGAAATGAAGATAGAGCTAATGTAGGTCAATGAGCACAGAAGTATTGGAGAATGGGATTTGCTGCAAGCTACGCCGTGGGCAGTAAAGATTTTAATACTCTCAAGTTTATTCTTTATTCATTAATGGGCATCGCTGCTCAGGCAGCATTTATTGCCCATCCCTAATTGCCCAGAAGGCAGTTCAGAGTCAACCACATTGCTGTGGGTCTGGAGTCACATATAGGCCAGACCAGGTAAGGATGGCAGTTTCCTTCCCTTCAGGACATTAGTGAACCAGATGGGTTTTTCCTGACAATCAACAACGGTCATCATTAGATTCTTAATTCCAGATATTTTTTAATTGAATTCAAATTCCGCCATCTGCCGTGGTGGGATTTGAACCCACGCCCCCAGAACATTATCTGGGTCACTGGATTAACAGTCCAGCGATAATACCACTAGGTCACTACCTCCCCATTGTTTATGGTGGCTAGAATGTACGGGACCAGTCAGGAGTGCATTGGAATAGTCCAGTCTAGAGGCAGTGAGGAATAGATGAAGATTTCAGGGGCAGTTTCTCTCTGTTTGGAAAAACATTCCAAAGCTTTGCAGAGCCATATTCTTCAGCTGGTGAAAGCAGACTTTCATTCATTGGTGACCACCCTGAAGAGCACCTACAAACTGTGGTAGAAACTTGCTCTGTAATCTAACTGCAGTTTGGTTTGGGACCGGAGAAACCAAATGCTTTGTTTTAACCGATAGAGCTTTACCTTGAGATTTTTCATTTTTAAATAAGAACATAAACATTATTGCGTGCAAATACGTAAACAAAACGAGCATTATCAACTTATCTCCTTATCAACTTAACAATATGGTTTGTGACTATGTAAGTTATCCACTCAATTGCATCTTGCTTTCTCCGGTACTGTTCTTATAAGACATGGCCATCTTTAAGGTATTTACTTCTGTAGGGGCCATTCCTCAGTATGCCCTCGTGCTCTGGACATAACGTTAACTCTCCTCCCTTCTAGCTAGTCTGAGGTAAGACTTCCATTTACCATCTCATGATTGCACTGTTGACAAGCAAATGGATCCCACAGAATGTGACAAATGCAAAGACTAACATTGGGCAATATCATGAAAATGAAATTAGGCTGTCCTGGTGACAACATATACGTGACATTGGAAGTTCATTTCAAGAACAACTGTGACAGCAAACCTGTGAAGAGATTGGGTGAATCCCAGACTGCCCCAGAGAAGGGGAAGGAGTTGGCAGGGAGGGAGCAGTGTTTGGAATGGGGACTGAAAACAAAGGCTTTTGCCTCATCAAGATTTAGCATTTTTGAATGTTTTTGCCCTGGATATCGCACAATCTCTCTGATAATTTAGTATCGGGGAGGAGTCAAGAGAGGTGTCTTTGAGGTAGAACTGGGTGTCATCAGTATAAGTGGGAACATTAATGCAGCACCTTTGGATGATGTTGGTCAAATGTATTGGGCCAAGGAGAGATCCTTGGGGATAATGGTGCAGCAGCAGGAAGAGAAGCCATTGCAAATGATATTCTGGCTACAATTAGAGAGGTAAGAATGGAACCATGTGAGTGCAGTTGGACACAGTTGGCTAACGGTGGAGTGGCATTGGAAGAGGATGGTGTGCTTAACCATGTCAACAACTCAGATAGGTGGAGGAGGACTAGAAGGAAGTTTAGATTTTCTGCAGTCATTTGTGATTTCAAAAAGAGCTATTTTGCTACGAGGGCAGAGTCAGAAATTGAATAGTAGGGATTCAAACAAGGATTCCCATGACAGGATGGGAATGGATAAACTGGGATCGGTTTCTTTGGAACAGATGAGACTGAAGGGAAGCTTAAACTGATATATGTAAAATAATGATGGACCAAGATGGAATGGATAGGAAGGATTGTTTCCTTTAGGAGAGAGATCAAAAACAAGGGAATCATAGACATAATTTTATGCATGTAGTGTGCATGTGTATTTGTATTGGAAGGTGGCTGAAACCTGGACTGGAAATGGGCATGGATAATTCAAATGTTTTAGAGATTCTTCCAATATCAGAAGACTAGTTTCAAAGCTACATCAGAGTTAGGAGTGATTTCTATGCCACAGAAGAGCTAGATGTTTGTATTTTTGCATTCAATAATTTTTTGCAATCAATGCAACTCTTAACAATAAACTGTTAATAAAAAAGAATGACATGCACTTTTTTTGGTGGCACAAATTATGCGGAAAAGGAAAATTTCAAAATGATAGGTGCATATGTGTTGTAAATTTGGTGAATAGTCCCCATAATCATTTGAAGAATTTTGCTTTTTGATAAAGTTATAATGAGTGCAGAGTATGAAACCTGCTCCTCACTCAATCACCCAAATCTGCCCAATGTTATTGTGAAAGGCCTGAATAATTTTCATGGTATCAAGGAGCTTTCCACTGCTCTTTTGTGGTAGAGTGTTACAAAGATTAATAACCTTCTCAGGTCAGGAAGTGCATTTGAGCTACCTGGACACCAAAAGAATTACTGCAGGAACTTGCTTGCAGTGGTTTTCGGCGCACTGAATAAGAGCAGAGTCTGATGTATACCAGAGGTTCCCACTTTTTCAAATGTTAGATAGGTGCCTGCATGTTTTAGGAAGGAGCACTGTTCACCTATAACCCAGTCCACTTCAAAATCATGATAAGAATTGCAGGAATGGAAGCTCACTAATAAGTCTGTACCGTGATTTTGATCATGAAATTGCACAATCCCACTCCATGGTGGGGATGAAAATCAACCACTTTGATTCTCATTTTCCTTATTTTCCTCACATAATCATAGAAGCAGAATAGTGACCTTAAAAATAATACTCTCTCATCAGATTTTCTGATGAAGGGTTTAGGCCCGAAACGTCAAGTTTTCCTGCTCCTATGATGCTGCTTGACCTGCTGTGTTCATCCAGCCCCATGCTTGTTATCTCGGATTCTCCAGCATCTGCAGTACCTTTTTATCTCTCTCATGCTCTGTGGTCTTTCTCAGTCATCTCAGTGCCTGGATTGGTAATCTTGTAAATGCATAATTGGTTAATAAGTAGGTAATTGAGCCCAGATCATTTGGTCTTTGTTCAGTCAGAGATCAGATATAACCAAGAAGATGTGTGTCAGGACTTGTTAAAAGTCCCGATGCACTGACTATATGGTAATTGGCTGGGAAGTTTAAACATCCAATGGGAAATAATCCAACACCTGGAACACCCTGTGGAAGTCCCCTGTTCTGAATAAGAGTCCAGAGACTTTGGAGGGCCCGACTTAGTTAGCTTCATTGTTAACCTGGACAAGTTAGAGGAATAAAAATCTGCTCTAACATCTGGCACTGTGAAACTAACCATCCCACCCTCACGTTCCCAGCAGATCATCCCAATAAATTGCAGTGACCTCAAATACTCAGCCCAATCCAACACTCTCCACTCCACCTGCCATCCGACTTCCCCACCAACAACTGACCGACTCAACTCTCCCATCTGCCATCCTACCTCCTGATCCACCTGCCAGTCTGTTTCCCAAATACAAGCCTGCCACTCTACATCCTCACCCCATTGCCTTCCATGTATACTTTACTCTGTAGCTGTCAAAAAGGCTTTGGGGTCTTTAAAATGGGTTTGCTTGCTGGAGTACGGCAGCTAATGCTGTACAAAGGGAGCGTGGTTTCTACAAAGATCCACTCTAATACGGTTTGTGGAGGGTAAGATTATTAGAATGTTCCTGTTGGGATGAATCCCGCATTGAAACTTGAGTCCAGACGATCCTGGGTAAGGAGGCATCGATTTGGCTGACCTGGGTGGGAGGTGGGATCAGAAGATCCAGAGCAATATAATCTGGTGCTGAGCTGTGCGGGCCAAAAAAGTCTTAAGGTTGATACCTGTTTATGGCTAATTAATAAACAGCTCAAAATTATGGGATTGCAATATTTGAGCTTTGTGGTCTTTGATGAGACGGGATTTCTTTGATCAGAGCTGTAGTTCTGGTTATCTATCAATGATGCCGTCTTCACTGCAATGAATATTAACTAAGAGCAACATTGGACTCAACTGAGGTGTGCACTCTTGAATTCAAGCCTGCTGTTTAGACCTAAGTGAGGAAAGAGCACTTGAATGAGACCTCACTGGGCTCCTGATACCTACAAAGCTGTGGCCTACCACAAGTATCAGTACACAAAGAAAAAAGGAGTGATGGTGGGCAATTACACATTTTTATTGAAATCATGTACATAACTTGTGATCCCGTTTATCTGCCACCATTTGCTGTTGTAATCTGATATGTCACTATTTCCCATAAAATTCTGATGTACCAAATGTCACAAGAATTTTGGGCACTGTAAGGTGAGGTTCTGAAGTATGTATTTGATTCTGACATCAGCTTGTGATGAGATCAGTTATATCTATCAATGTATAGGCAGATTATTTATATATAATTATGACCCAGTTATTGAATACAGTTTTTCCTTCAATTACCTAATCAAAGTTTGGAGTGTTTTGTGTTGCTAATGATAATTTGCATAAAATCTATTTTGTCTTCTTTTAAAAGCATTGGTTTTATTGGAGGAAGATGGGAAGTTAATAAAATCATGCCAAGCGGTGGGGTCGTGAATGGAACGAAGATGTTTTACTGACGTTTTTTACGTGTGTCTTTTAATATGTGAATATCTTTAGTCCTATGCAGGAAAGTATGTGCCTGCAATTGGTTACTATATTCACACCCACAATCCTACTGCTAAAGTAAAGATCAACTTCCAGGGAATGGCTATTGGCGATGGCCTGAGTGATCCCGAAGTAGTAAGTGGTTTTGTTATAAATTAAACAGAATGCTTGAGTTGTAATTTAGTTTTATCATGATAAAAGGAAGTCAGTTCTCCGACTACTTCCTCATAACTTCAAGACGCTAATTCTTACCATATGTTCATCTTGCCAGTAACTACTAGATTGCTTTAAATTATACCTTGCTGACCATGTTGATTGCAGCCTTTGACTTTGAAAAATCACTCTTGAAATTTTGAAATTGGATTTTTGTAAGGCAACAAAGTTACTCCTTTGTTGTGTGTCTGTTGCACAGATGTTAGGTGGTTATGCAGAGTTCATGTACCAGATTGGGATCATCGATGAGAAACAAAAGCAGTACATCCAGCAGCAGACAGACATAGCAGTGCATTACATCCAACAGAAGAAATGGAGGGAAGCCTTTGAAGTATGTACCCGAATCTTGGTCTTGGCCTTAAAATTGGAAACATCTGACTAAAATGAGGGTCAGTGGAGAGCATGATGGGAGGTCAGAAGTTTGTTGCTCAATGGCATGTTGTTGGCTTAAAAGCAATCTGTTTCATAAACGCTCCCCCTTTCCAAACCTTTTCAAAATGCAATATGATCTATGTTTCTCTATAGAGCAATTCTGAATTGTATATTTAGTGCTCAGAGTAGAACGCTTTTGTACTTGTCACGAGATCAATGAGTTAATGACAACTGAAAAGCATTACGAGAAGGATTCAATACTGTAATCTAATGCTATGAAATAAAAGTCCGTGCCTGATTAAATGCTGCCCTCATTTCTACAAAAGTAAGAGTAATTTAAATCAAATCTCATTCTATTGATTGGCAGGCTTTCCTTTTCTAGTTCACTGTGCTATTTATTGTTCCAAATATGACGATAATTTAATCAGCCCTGCAAAATCAGAATGAGCTGGCTGTTGATCTATCCCTGTAGTTCACATTCCTCATTTTTCTTATTGTAATCTATCAAAAATGATATGGTTTCATATTGCAATAAGTTCTGGTGAAAAATATATTGTGCCAGAATGTTTATTATATTTTTAATACTCTTGCAGTTCACCAGTCTCACAATAACCCTGTTATCTACAACCTATTTTGCAGGTATTATGAACAACTTCATTCACAATTGCATTTGGTGACAACCTTTTCTCTTCCACAATAAAATATGAGCACTTTCCCTTCCCTTTCATTCCCCGTTTTCTGTTGTCTCTCCTAAAGTCTGCGCCACATTCTGCAATCAAAGTTTCACTGGTATCTGCAATTCTTCACTATCTCATCATACTGCCACCCTTCACTTGTGCTCCTGGGTTCCAAGAGACATAGGGCTGCAGGAGACATTGTAGCTATATATGATTTTATCTTCACCTTTTGTGTGCTTTACACTTTTCAGAAAGTGTAACTGGAGAGTAACTTGGAATGGGGCAATTGCTAAAGTTTTGTGCTCGCTCTAACTCAGCAAACTTGGTGCCAATCGTTGTACCCCTAGCTCCAGATTCTCTGGAAGTATCTTAGGGCAGGCAGGTTGAGGATATTACTGAGAATTTCCAGCAGTTCAGGGCTCAAAACATGTACATTTAATCATAACTGGTGTATTTACGCACATGTAGCAATTAACAGATTACATAAATGAAACGTTTGCAATTTATAGGTATCTGAGTATTGAAATACACCCTAGTTATTGGATCCAGCAGTAAAGTAGTTTGTTTAAAAGGAAGAGATAAAAGGTACTACAGATGCTGGAGAATCCGAGATAACATTCGATATTCTATATTGTATTCTATATTAGCTGTTTCCTTCCTTGAAAGATGTCCTGTCCAATACAACAAGCATGGGGCTGGATGAACACAGCAGGTCAAGCAGCATCATAGGAGCAGGAAAACTTGACGTTTCAGGCCTAAACCCTTCATCAGAAAAATTTTTCTG
>JAHRHZ010000013.1:14192438-14211176 GCA_024137785.1 Ginglymostoma cirratum | reverse complement strand
TTCATCAGAAAAATCAGAAAAATTTTTCTGATGAAGGGTTTAGGCCCGAAACGTCAAGTTTTCCTGCTCCTATGATGCTGCTTGACCTGCTGTGTTCATCCAGCCCCATGCTTGTTTAAAAGGAATGTTGATTATACACAAATGAATTTTTCAAACCTGTGAAGGGAAAAACTGCTTTCTAAGCACTGTTTTTAACCAATATTGCAACTTTATAATAAATCTTCTCAGAAGATCATTTCTGACCTATTCAAGCTTTGTTTTCAATCATTAGCCATAATTAACACAATAGTTAATCTTCTATGATTGCTACAATATGTACATTCTTTTAAAGGCTCATGGGAGAGATTTATGCCATCTGATTTAATGAAAATCTCCTGTCTCAAAGTGGACCAGTGTTGGAATACAAAAATTTGTTTTATTTACTTGACTTTACTCCACCATTTATATTATAAGTTTGGCTTATACTAACAAGTATTAAAAAGTATTTGCTATAGATGTGTATTTACAGGACGGTATTTCATGAGGAAATACATGTTTTGTTGTTTAAGAAAGCCTTGTTAAACTTGTCATTCACAGAATCAGAGAATCATGCAACACAAAAGGGGGCCCATTGAGCCTTTGTTAGCATCTGCCAAGGGCAGTCCAGTTAGTTTCATTTGCCCTCCTCTTCCCCATATTCCTGTCACTTATCTCCCTCAGGCATTTATATAATTTCCTTCTGAAAGCTGTTATTGAATCTCTGTGCACTGTTGTATCAGCTGGTACGTTCCAAATCTTAACTGTTCAATGAATAAAAAAGCTTTGTTGCATGTCACTTCTGTTTCTTTTGCCAATCACCTTAGCTCTGTGCTTCTGATCTTTGACCTTTCAGCCTTTGGCAAGTTTATTTTTATTTCTTCTATCTAAATTATTTCAGGTAAACTGATCATTACATTTTTAATCAAAGTGGTTAAATTGGACTTTGCAATTTTAAACGAAAAACCACATGCAAAATAATAGTTTCCTATAACAAATTAAAGTAATTGACTTGAGGATGACTATGGCTGAATTTATCTCCACGTGATAATTTTAGTTTCAAGTATAGCAAATGCAGTGCCTCTTAAAATACTACAGAATAGACTTGTGTTACAGCTGCTTGTAGTTAAAAGGGATATGTCACAGACCCATGGTGCAAATTAATTCTGTGGAAGAAAGGAAGAGGAGGAAATTATATAAATACCAATAATGACCTATCTATATATGGGAGTCTCTACGAAATAGATGTATGCATGTTCAAACACTAATCAGCCAGTATTCTGATATAAACTGATTAGATGGGTACATAGATTCACTTACTGCTCTGTTGCTTCTTGGCTGGTTAATTGACTAGCAATTGGAATATGTTAACTTAGATCATTTACACTGAAGGTGGAAAAACTCCCCCCACTACAACCTTATTGTTGATTTAATTTGTTCATCGTGGCTGTGTTACAGCTCTATCAAAATCCATCACTTGTTGATGTTTTGTCACGTGCTTCCATTGGATTAGGTGGGTTTATCCTTCCTAAACTAACAGTATTGAGACAGAGTGGCGCTTATACTGGCCAGCGCGCATCAGTTACAAGGTAGTGAGGTTGTTTTTGCATTTCAAGAGGAATTAGCATGCTTTTCATTCAAGAAGGTTACTATCAGGGCTAATTTGTTCCCTAATGTAACAGTATATGTAGGTGGCGTTGTTTATTTCAAATAACGCTGTAGGTCAGGTGATCTTATAGAGAGAAAATGTTTTTGTTCAAAAAGTAGCATTGACTTAATAGCCTAATTCTGTATCATAACCTTCTAAAATATTCAAGTACAGTGCTCCTTTCAGGAGTAGTGCAATGTCTCTTGCAGAACAAAACTGTGAGGGGACATAAGCAACTCACTAAAGGCAAGAATGTCCTATGTAACTGGAACCTACAAGTTGTCGTCATTACAGTTTTTGGAAAGGACTGTTGGGTAAATTTACAGAATGAGAACCTGTGTTAATTTTTTTTCCCCCATTAATCTGATGCTTTGGTGCCACTTTTAACTCCCTATATCTTCCATTACTATCCTGAGACCAGCTAACTCACTGCGGTCCACTGATCAATTTTGGAACTTTGTGTTTTCCTATGATCGAATTGTTCACAACAGGAGCTATCTGAGATCCCTATGACTTATTTTTACATCTGAATAATTCTATTGTCATGTTTTTAAAAGTGAAGTCTGCATGTATTTATTAATATTTCAGATCCAATTTAAAAATAATTAATTAATTGATAAACAGGTTATAATATTTCCTGTTTCATGCTTTGTGTCTTTGTTATTTCTTCCCTTCAGGTGTTTGATACTTTGTTGAATGGTGATACAACTGAAAATCCATCCTTCTACAAGAATGTCACAGGATGTACCAACTATTACAATTTTCTGCAGTGCACAGTGAGTAACTGAAATTTAAAAACATTCTTGTGATCTTAGTGTATTTTAGGATATCCTCTGCCTTTTGATTGAGAAAGATAACAGAATTGAAAACTTTTACATGATGGCATCTTGCACCAAGGTAGTATCGTGACATAAGGTGGATTACTTCAGTGAAGCAAATCTAAAGTATAACCATCATACTTCAGAAAAATTCTTAGTGTGATAATCACCTGACCCAGCAAGTACTGTAAAACCAAAGACTATAGTCCATGAAAACTGCTGCGGTACTTAAAACCTATTATCCACTCCACATTTACTGTAATATTCTGTTATATCCTTTTTATAAAATGAGCAAGCTGCTGTAGGAGTTTTTTTTAAATCTTTGGCATTTGGAGATTAAGCAAGTGTGGAGTATCATTTCCTCTGGTATTAATTGTTGTTGGATTTACAAGTGTCCTTTTCCCTTCAGTTTCTCTTACTTCTTTCTCTTTAATCTCCTCCTTATTCTGCTATCTGTCTGTGATTTTACATTTAACTAGCTATTCTAGCTTACACTTGATGCTTCAAACTTGGAAAGCTTCAGGAAATATTTATCAATCGGATTGGTTAATGAATTCAGATTGTTTGCTGAATCTTCTGTAGGGGCAGCTATGCCAAAATCAGTTCCTAATGGCAGCATGTTCCATTGGAAGAACCTAAAGGAAATCTATTGACTATTATAAGTGTAATGGAAGCCTGATGTCATTTATTTACAGGTGACTGCAATATCCAGACCGATATCTTTTTGATTATCCCACGCAGTACTCTATATGCCTACCACTGAATGCCTTGTGCAACAGCAATACAATGTTTTTCATGTTGCATTTAAAATTGCACAATTCCAACGTGGTGTACAAAATACTTGTCTTTCACGGGCCATGTGCAGAGATTACCAGCCACTGACTGACACACAGCTCTATTCTTAATGTTTATTCATTGCAATAGAAATTCGGAAAGTGGTATGGAAATAATTAGCAGAGAAAGATTCTACACCTTCTCTTAAGTCCCACTCCTAGGCTAAAAGGATTGTCAGGCAAACTCTTTGCTCCCTACCAATGTGCCTGTGAAACTCCATGCTGACTGCACTGAAGAAAAAAGCCCTTGGAATAACCTCAGTGGTTTGTACTGTTGCCTCAGCCCCAGGGCCCTGGGTTCGATTCCAGTCTTGGCTGATTGTCCGCATGGTGTTTCCATGTTCTCTCTGTGTCTATGTGGGTTTCCTCCGGGTGCTCCAGTTTCCTCCCACAGTCCAAAGCTATGCAGGTTAGGTGGATTGGCCATGTTCAATTGCCTTTAGTGCCCAGGGATATGTGGGTTAGGTGGATTAGCCTTGGCGAATGCAGAGTTATGGGGATAAGGTTGGGGAATGGGTGTTCTCTTCAGAGAGTCTGTACAGTTGATGGGCCAAATGGCCTACTTCCAGACTGCAAGTTTCTATGATTCTATGATAATATCCATCCTACAATTAAGTGATGAAAGTTGTCAAAATATCATTTGACCTTTCCCTTCAAATCTTTTTTGTTACCAACTCTTGAAGACCAGAATCTGAAAACTCTTTGAAAGTGAAGCATGGACCATTGGGCAGACATTGATATACGTGACACATTACATTAAATAAACTGTCAGCATCACATTTATAATTTAAAAACCCTTGGGTAAGATTATTGCTCTGGAACCCTATTGATTCATTACCAGGGAACTGAAAGCTGAAACTTGTGTTTTATGCCAGCCCTGTTTCTGAAGTTTTGAGTCACGTTCTGAAAAGTACAATTAATAGTAGTGTGAAAGCTGTGACTGTTCAAACTTTTAATTCAACTAACTTTGTTTTCTGTCACATTTGGTAAATCATGTTTTGTTATTTTGGTTACTCCCAAAAAAAATTTTAATATGTTAAATATAAAATAACTTATTAATAGGTATCACTCAAAAGTGGTCAGGTTGGAATGATTGGGTACTAAAAGCTAATCATGTGCAGCAGTTTATAATTTTTCAATATAAGTTTACAGTATGAAATGCCAGTTCTACGAATTGCTGTGCAGCATAAATAAAGAACATATGTATCCTTTAAATGATATTGTTCTTTACAAAACATGCTGCCTGTTTTTTTTCTTTCCCAATCTCCAGCAAAAATCAAACATTCGGTATCTAGGTATTCCTACTTAAGGAATTTCAGACAATTGATCAGTCTCTTACCTCACTTTCACCCTCAACCTTGAATACTCCAAGCACTCTTACATGTAGATCCTTCCTGGTCCTGGCTGTAGCCTTCAAGTTCTATTTTGATGTGAAACTAAATTACAGGGACAAGGCATAACTCCCCTTGCTGGATTTTAATTTTTTTTTTTGCGTTTTGAAAGGTTTTACTAGATGGCTAACAGATATAAAGCAAACATTCAAAGAAGCAGCTCTAATCTCGCCCAAGGTTGCAATTTCAACAATTGTTTAAAAACTGTTCAGTGTAGAAGTGAAGAATTGGAAGGAATGCACCTGTTAACAGAAAGTTGTGTATCTCTGCAATGTAGAAAATTAAGTCTAGTCTAGTATCAGACTCTATGACATGTATCATTTGCCGAGTAGCAGAGAACAAATTTGTACGTCTGCCTAATAAGATTTGCATGCAGTTTACAATGCATTTCCTGTGTCATTGACAATAGAAAGCACTGGGAATATGAAGGGGATGTTTCACCAAATGAAATCATGTTTGGGTGATCATGCACATGTAATTTGCTACTGTGACTCAGCTGTTAAGTCAAATTCCTCTCACCTTGAATTTTATGTGATTACCAGATGTTTTTGTGTGAGATTGTACATGGCAATGAAAAGCCAAGTGCAATCTTCAAACCAAGTGAAGTTAGAGAATGGGGTAAATGGGCCCAGACAAAGAGAAAATTGCAAAGCCAGAAGAAGTCAAACAGGAAGAGTTGGTGGGGACAAAGTGAAGTGGGAAGGTACACCAAATTTAAAGGTCTCTGGGTGGGATTGGATGGTGGTGAGTGGGATGAATACACTCCCTGCTACGGTGGTGATTTTCTCTTGTACTTAGCAAACTGGGCATTTCTAACAAAAGCCTGTGACGTTGAAGGTACTCGAAGTGAAAAATTTGAACTGCTTAGTCAATGTCTTTTAACTAATCGTATGTAATGTAGTCCTATTCATATTGTAACTGCAGGATTTCAAAATCTTGTATGAGCATGAAGGTATGTAATGTTTCCATGGATTTATTTTTAACAGGAGCCCTTGGATCAAAGTTACTTTGGTAACTATTTATCACGGCCTGAAGTGAGAAACTCGATTCATGTGGGAAATTTGACCTTCCATGATGGATCAGAAGTGGAGAAATATCTTTTAAATGATTTTATGCAATCAGTGAAGCCATGGGTGGCCATATTAATGAATAATTATAGGGTAAGTGGCACTTCAGTAGAGGTTAGGCCACTGAAACAAATTCTCAAAAGATGAATTTTCATTTATTGTTATAGATTTATAGAAGCTGCACTTTGTGAGCACAATACCAGCATTTTGGTCAGATTGGAGAGCACCGTATAATGGTGGAACATAAAACAAGAATGTCGAGCACTTGCACTTACAGTGCATGTATAAAATCATTCCAAAACATTGCGGACAGATGTAATAAATAAATTGTCACTGAGTTAAGAAAGGATATATTGAGGGATTGTCAACAAGAGGGATTTTTTTTAACTGAGCTTTAGAAAATGTGTGGGAGAAGGAAGTAGGGTAGTTTAGGTGTGAAATGAAATTCCACAGCTTAAGGTCACCAGCGGAAGCCATTGTGGCCTAATGGTCAGATAAAGGGCAGAGGCAATGCAGTAGAGAATAGAGACCTAGAAACATGAGTGCGGTGCTTCTAGTGGGCAGGACATTACAATGATGGAATTGGATGAGGCAGTGGAAAAATTTAAACAGCAAAGATAGGAATTTTAATCTGAGATGAAGTTGAATAGAGATTTCATCTCAAAAGCAAATGAACAGCAACTGAACGGAGAAACTGTTTGCAACATTAACTAGCTTATGGACCAGGAATGAAGAGGCTGGACACCAATAAGTGGATTAGGAAAGTATAAACAGATGCAAATCACTGCTCGTTGTTTTCGTTAAAAGCAAGGAATTTGTTTGTGTTAGGGCCTTTTAAAGTTTATTGTGCGACTGTGCATGTGTGGTAACTTAAAGGAGCCAACTGGTGAGAAGTTTCAGGCAGCTGTGCAGCATAGAGGGAGCATCAGATGCAAACAGTGAGGAATACAAGGAGACGGCCAAAGATGGCATTGTCATTAATCCAAACTAGGGCCCAAGAGAGAAATTATTTGCCCTGTTGATTCTCCTGTATCAGGTCCCTTACTGCCTCAACCCACCTCTTCATATTTTATACTAGCCTTCACATCTCTGGATACCCAGAATCGGGAGCCATCATCACAATGGGGTTGAATTGTTTTATATTAGCTTGGCAAAACCTCTTGGCTTTTACATTCTACTGTGTAAGGCACATCAGAAGTTCAGTTTTGTATGATACGCTTTACAGTCACAGTTTTGACGAGCAATCACATACAACCTGGTCATTCATACTATGTAATCAGCTCCACTCCTTTGAACCTGGCCATTTGCAATATCTGGGTAACAACAACAAGCAGTGCAAATAATATCCCCTTGTACAAATGAAAATACCTTGAACGAACAACGGTGTATTCTATTCTTGTGTGACTCCTGGCTTCACTTCCAAGTTTAATTATGGTAAGATCTTCCAATAAGTGAGCACCAACACATTCTCTGCAATAATGTGCAACTCCTATCCACACAAGTGGTCTCTTGTTATAGTAAAAATACACTTTGCTACTGATGGTTTTCATTTTAAACTGAAACTAGGCATAGTTATTAATACTCAGCACGGAACAAATAACAGGAGCAAAAGACTACAGATTCTGGACATGGGCCACTTTTGTTTGGGGGTTACGTTTTGGTTTTCAGATCCTTTTTTATTCTCAAACTCATTTAATTGTCCACTCAATCAAATATTAACAGTATCTTCTACATTTGTTTTGACATATTAGATACTTACTCTCTCAAGCAGAATTGGAAGAATTCAACAGTATCTTTAATATCATCACCCATCCATTACATTCATTTGCAAATAATTTATTACCCCAGTGATTTCCTGGGTCTCTGTTAGCTGAAGGTTCTTTTTGTGGAGAGTGTTAATATTGTTTTCTCTGCAACTTTCCTCTTTCTCCCAGACTTCTCCCACTAGCACCTTTGCAGTCTCCCTGTCATTCTTTCCCCCGCAACTCACTTCCACCTCTACTTCCCCCTTAAAGCCTCCCTATGTGTACACCACTAACCATTGGGCCTATACCATCATGGGGGCCCAGCCCAGGATGGCACTGACTCTTAAGGGCCTCAATGAGCTCACAAACAAACACACAATGGGCACTCCACTCCAGGACAAAGTAGCAGTTTTCCAAGATCTGACTGTCCTGAAGTAAGAGCCCAAGTCCCTGTGCCTGTCAGTTCTGAGGGTAAAGGATGCATCCTGGGTGAAGACCATCCTTGGCCAAGCACTCTCCTGGTCAGGTATAGCCCCACCGAAGGATGACAGGAATTGTCAAAGCTCAGTATCCACATAAGGCCTCGAGCCATGGCCTGGGAAAAGTCACTCATGGTGGGTAACTGGTGAAAAGTCTCCCCTGTGTGAGGTTTGATTCCTCCAATCACAGGCTGTTTGCTGCTATTATGTTCTGCAGTAACCACAGGATAGAAGCAGCCTCTAAATTGGAAAACCAACAGGCAGTTATGAAAGGAAACGCTGGTAGTGAGAACGTTCCTATAGGGGAGGAGCCCCTTTAAATGGGGGCCAGGCTGAGATAGGGCTTTTGGGTGGGGTGGGTGATGTAGGTTTGAGAGGGGCCTGCCTTTTACTAGGTCTGGATGAACAGGAGGCAGCTGTGGAAGGTTCCAGGAGTTTGAGGGCATGTGCATGGCTGCAAAAAGATAGAGCGGGGGGTGGGATGTGGGATAAGGAATGGGGTGGGTCGTGGGGGTAGGACAGGATGGCCTTTGTTGTCATGTCCACTCAAAAGAGTGCAGTGACAGGTTTGGAATGTTGCCTCTCGGTGCCATCTTAGGTACTGGGTACCTAGGTACAGATACTTTAAGTAATGTTACAGAATTGAAATAGTTTTTAAAAAATCAGCATAGGAATACAGAGTTTAAACATCCAGAATACGTATAAATAGTGCCTTCTAAGTACTCAAGTTACAGTCCTTTTTCTCCTGAATCCATGCGTGCTGGGCTTCAGAACACGAGGCCTCGAGGCCTCGATGCCTCCACACTTGCATCCAGGACTTGCCCCGGCTGGCCCACACTCACTCTGCTCCCGTGCTCGCTCTGCTTCTGCCCCGGCCGCAACTCACTTCTGGGACTCAGCCCGCGCTCGTTCAGCTCCCACTCCGGCTGCAACTTGCTTCCAGGTCATGGGAGGAAACGCGGGAGAGAACAGCCTGTGATTGGAGGAATCAAACCTCACACAGGGGAGAGTTTTCACCAGTCACCCCCATGAGTCACTTTTCCAAGGCCTTATGTGGATTCTGAACTTTGACAATTCCTGTCATGGTGGGGCTATACCTGCCCAGGAGAGAGCTTGGCCATGGATGGTTTTCATCACCTAGGATGCATCCGTTACCCTCAGAACTGACGGGCACAGGGACTTGGGCTCTTACTTCAGGACAGCCAGATCTTGGAAAACTGCTACTTTGTCCTGGAGTGGAGTGCCCATTGTGTGTTTGTTTGTGAGCTCATTGAGGGCTTTAAGAGTCAGTGCCATCCTGGGCTGGGCTCTCATAATGGTATAGGCCCAATTATCAGCAGTGTACACGTTCATCTTTCCCTGGTTCTGATCAAGAGATCATGGGACATTATATGTTCCAGTGGGAAGTTATGGAAAAAAAGTGAAGAGATCCTGTGGATGGGAGGTTTACTGAGGACAAAAGGCAAGTGAATTCAGGGAAGGATGAGCAAGATAGACTGAGATGAAGATGGAGATCACTGAGAATGAAAGATCACTCCATTTAAATGGCTGAGAGAGGAAAGGAAGGAGGATACCTTGGGCTAAAAGTTGGAGTGAGTGTTGGGGATCTGGTAGGCAATTTGGGTTTTAAAGGACAGTCAAGGGATAGGTGAGATGCTTGAAGGACGTGGAGTTGTAGGAACCAGTGAGATCTGATGTGGTAACAGGGTTACACAAAAGCTGCAGAGGTTTAATGGAGCCAAATGATGGAAAGTGTAGAGAGGCGGGAGGCTCCAATAAAGGAAAGATGTTGCCAAATGAAGTACATAAGGCAAAATGTGTAATAATAAACACAAAAGCATAGATAATATTGGGTTATGTTTGATTTGGTTTGGGGTTTTTCTTTCTTTAAATGTGTAATTACTAATCACTGAAAGGTGCATATTTAACTAGCTAACAAGAGTAGCACAGTCTATAATTAAATAAGCTTCGTGACAGCTAAACAAATTTAAAATAGGCATCACTTTACAGGTTTGGCTTCCATCCTGTTAATGTGATTGCATGTAATACAAGTTTGGTTTAGTTATTGTGTGGAAAAAAAATTAAGATCAGGAAATTGCATTTTTCCTGATTACTTTTTTTTTATCAGAGGTATGGTAGTACGGTGGTTCTGTAACTGGACTTGTATTTCAGAGAGTTGAAGTAATGACTGGAGATATGAGTTCAAATGTCACCATGGTGGTTGGAGAATTCAATTAATCAAATAAGATTATAATTTCAAAAATAAACTAACACCAATAACAATACTGACAAAAGTACCAGAAAAAAAAACTCGTTCAATAATGTCCTTCAAGGAAAGAAACCTGGTCTGATCTATACGTGACTCCAGATGTACAGAATTGTGGTTGACTCTTAACTGCGCTCTTGAAATGGTCTAAGAATATTTTTAGTCTTATTTAAGAACGTGCCTTTCTGCCTTTAGCTTCTCAAGGGCCATTAGGGATGGACAATAAACATTGAACTTGCTTATGTTGCCTGCATCCAATGGGTATGAAGGAAACAACCAATTTTAAATAAAGGAAGAAAGTCTTGCATTTATGTAAAACCTTTCATGACCTCAGGACATGCAAAAACCAATTTACTGCCAATGGGATATTTTGTAAATTTAGCCTCTCTCCAAATGTAGGGAAGACATCCAGAAATAGCATACAGATAATCTGTCTTTGTGGTGTCAGTTAAAGGAAAAATATTTGCCAAAACTCCAGGAATAGCTACCCTGTTCCCTGATGCAGTGTCATAGGATCTTTCACATGGAGAAGGCAGGGCTTTTCTAACATCTCATCCAACTTGGATTATGTGCTTGAGTTTCTTTGCTGAAACTTGAACCTGGAACCTTTTGACTCAAAGGCAATTTTTTTAATATTCATTTAGATATGGGTATTGCTGGCAAGGCTAGCATTTATTGCCCAGAGTCAACCACATTGCTGTGGGTTCGCAGTCACAGGTAGGCTGGCTCATGTAACAATGGCAAATTTCCTTCCCTAAAAGATATTGATGAACCAGATGGATTTTTACATCAAATGGCAGTAGTTAAGTGGTTGCCACTAGGCTAATTTTCCACTCCAGATTCATTTTGTATTGAATTCAGATTTCACAATCTGCCATGGTGGGATTTGAATCAATATACCCAGAACGTTAGCCTTCCATTCTGATTTACAAGTTCAATACCATTACCACTACACCACCATCTCCCCCAAGTGTTACGAATGGAGCCATGATAAAGCATTGATAGTACTGCTGTGTGCACGTTATTTTATTGTTTGGTAGCTAGGTCTGGAAATTGTTCTTGACAGGCTGGAGCAGGTGGCCATGGAGATACTTAACAGTTATATCTATATCATTCTACACAGGAAGATACCATTTGAATTAAATACTGCAATGGCTGATTCTTCAAAATAAAAAACTATTAGCATAGGAAATATGCAGCAATAATTTAATTTAAAATCCAATGCTTTTGACTAATGTTATTCTTTTTGGTTGGGCATTGCTTTCTTCTCCTTAAAATTGCCTTCGCAAAAAATGTCGTTCTTCAACCTTTCCAACTCCCATCTTATATTGAACTTTCCTTTCTTGCAATTGAGGATGCCCTCTACCATCGTTGTCTGAGTTCTTGCAGATATCGATTCCATTTTCTGTACAGTCGCTCCCAGCCCTTCTCCTCCCTCACAGAACATTTGTCTTCACCTTCCATTTCACCAACCTCCACATTCAGCAGATGCTTCAAAAAAATGATATTTCTGCAATCTCCAACGGTGCCACTATCACACACATTTCTCCCTTTCCCTTTCAGCATTCTGAAGGAACTGTAATCTCCGTGACTCTAGTCCACTCCTCTATCATCTTTAGTGTCTGCTCCCATTCCCATAGCAACTTCCCATGTGAGTACAGCAGTTGCATGCAGCCCTTCTACCTCCTCCTGTCGTGCTGCCAAAGCTGCAAACACACCTTCTGGGTGAAATAGAGATTTAACTATTTTTTTTCCAATTTAGCATACTCTATTTGCTTTTCCTGAAGCTGTTTCTTCTACTTTCGGAAGACAAAATACAGATTGGGTTATCCTTTTGTGGAATATCTCCATTCAGTTTGCAAGCAGGACCCCATGCTTCCTGTCATTTTAATTTTCCACTCCACTCTCGCCTGTTCTTGGCCTGCTACTATTACAGCGAAGCTCAAAGAACAGCATCTCCTTGTTCAATTAGGTCCCTTACTCCCTTTTGTTTTCAACATTGACTTCAACAATTTCAGATCCTACCTTTTGCCACCATTGTTTCAGAAAGCAATTATTGACGATTCTGCAGTTTCCGTTTGTGCCTGTTCTAGAGCATTGGTTTGTTCATTCGCTTGTCCCATTACCATTGCCTTTTGCCCATTTTTGTTACTCTCTTTGTCATCTGACCTTTCCTATCTTTCACCATTTTACAGGCCTTTCCCTGTGTTCCTTCTCAAGTCTATACTTTTTTCCTCACTATTTCATTTTAACTTTTCTGGTTTCTGCTGAAAAAGTGCATCAATCTGAGGTGTTCCTTCTCTCACAACACAGATGCTGCCTGAACTGCTTAGTGTTCCAGCATGTTACATTTTTAAATACAAGTCCTGGTGTTGTCCACCGTCAATAATTTTTATCATTTTAAAATTGAATGAGATTTGTGATAAATTTCCTTTTACTTTTCTCTCTCCTGTTTTAGAGGAAGGCAGCTTGCTTCTGTCACACAAGTAGAGTTTTAGAGAAACAAATTGAAAGTCTAAACTTACTCAAGATAATGTGGGGTGGAAACTTGTCAGTTCCTGAAAGTAATTCATGGTTTGTTATCTAGACTAATTAGGCCTCTCAGGCCTGCAGTGTGTGATATACTCTCGTCTCTGCCATGTGTTTAGGGATCACTTGATTATTTCCACATTGCAACATGCATACACCAGCTGTGAGGATTTTGTATAGAACACTTGACAATTGTTCTATCCTTCAGTTTCAATTCTTAAGTCCAGCAAAGGTTTTTGAAAGTATAAGAAATGACATTTCATCCAATTTGTTGGCTTATTTTACGTGAATTATGCTGAATATTTGAATATTTCATATGGCAGCGAATGGGCCAACAAATGATCTGACAGCATGGATGTTGAACTGTCATGATCCAGAACATTTAAAATAAAATCTTTTCTACCATGGGGAAAGGTTGGTTACACCAAAAGTTTTGAACATACAGACTGAATGTTCAAGTTCCTCCAATACATAAAGTGGATATTAGATAATATTTACTTTTTTCGATTTACTTCCTTTAGGTATTGATGTATAGCGGACAACTTGATATAATTGTGGCAGCTCCTTTAACTGAACGTTTTCTGCTTACTGTGCCGTGGTCTAAAGCTGAAGAATTCAAAAATGCAAAGAGAAACTTTTGGTTCATCAATCCCAATGACACTGAAGTGGCTGGCTATGTTCGAAACGTTGGTGACTTTTATCAGGTACTACGATCGTAATAGTTTGCTGAATTTTTTGAGACACACAAGGGTGTTTGGCAGCTGTGAGTTATTTGGCAAGCTTTCCTTGTGGGTTTCAGGAGCCTAACATGAGGGTCATGCCAGGATCTGAAACCAGCACGGTGTGGAACAATCACCAGATGTGATTTTCCCCAAAACTGACTAGTGGTTGGGTAGAGAGCTGGCTCGCCAACCAATTAAGGACAACAGAAGTGTTCTTGAAGCTGGAGAGTCAAAAGAAAGGCCTTTGGGATTGCCTGGAGCAGCAGACTGCCTTTTTCAATAATCTGGGAGTGGACGCTGTGCAACATTGTAATGCCCTCTCTCCACAATTTTTGACAATAATTCAAATATGTGCTTCAACACTGGGCCACCATTATGGACGGGGTTGTTCCAGTCGGCATCTTGCAGTAGGGACCAGATTTTCACGGATCTGGGTAGATTCCAGAGGCTGATTGTTTTTAAAAATGGTGGATGAAACCTGGATATGGAAGTCCCAGGATTTCTAGCAGATCCCATTTATGCTGGTGGGGGATGGGAGCAAGATGTGAATGACAGGTGGGAAACCTGAACTCAGCAGGGTCATTTCAAATGACTGCTGAGTTCAAACAGACCCTACTTTTACTGTTCCAAGCACCTTACCCTACAGTATGGGAACCACCAATTTATGGAGGAGGCACATTTTGAAGACTGGCTAAGATCTCTTTAAGTGTCATGGCCAGAAGTTATTTAAAACCCCGGACAATTAAGCATGATAAAGATAATACAATGTCAGTTACAAGAAGAAAGTGTCAGCTACTGCTTTAGTATATTGATAGGCTGTCTTGTATGGCTTTAGAAAACCATTAATCATCTATTCCTACAGGTTCAATAGATTGTTCCCCCCGCCCCCAACTGCAAGAAGGCTGTTGTTCTAGCTGAGCCCATTATGAATGCTTGGCTTAGTTTCAAAACACTCCAAAAAGAAACACTTATTCCAGCAGGAGGACTGAGTTCATATTTTGACTGGCAATTGTAAGGCCATTAAAATATTATTTGTCTTAGATGTAATGAATGAATTAGTGTGAATTAGTTTTTTTTTACTATGGATTGACAGCTAGAAAGGGTTTAAATTTTTTTTATAATGGATTCATGAATTAGATTCTTCAGTATTAAATGTGTGTGTGTATAAGAGAGAGAATCCTCTTAGATTGTGGGAAGTTTAATATACTAAAATTTGTCCCTGGTGGATACTGAGTGGGTGGGTATGAGGGAACTTGACGATATGATGGGGCATGGAGGCGACAAGGGGAAACATGGGAAAGGGAGGGATAGTTGTGGCAGTGTTAAGTTACGTGGACTGAACATCACACTTACTTATATACAAATGGTTAGACAGCCGCTGTCAATGTAGCTGTCAGGATCTTTAAATAGAAGTTGACTGCTGTGAAAAGAGGGCATGGTATGACTTTCTCTGACAGTTCTGAGCTACGAAAGAACTGTCAGAATGGAAGTGTGGCTCCACATTTCAGAGGTAGCATTGAGCAGAATTTCCTCTCAGCAATTTGAAGTATTTAAGTAAAGAACACTAGCATATGAAAGTGGGCACCCAGTATGGGAAGGAGACAGAGCAGAGAGTCTAGGGTGAAGAACCAAAGGCTTGATCAAAGAGGAGAGTTTGAGGAGGTTTTGAAAGAGTGGTGGGAAGTGACATGGTAAGGGAAACTGGAAAGAGAATTCCAAAGGCAGAAAATAGTTTCTGAACGAACATATGTTCAGAAAGACAAGGCAGAAGGAGGTCACTAAAACAAAGTGAAGCAAATTCTTATGTAGTTTCAAACCAAGAATGGGATTTTTGAAACAAACAAAAACAGAGATTGCTGGAGATACTCAACAGGTCTGGCTGTGTCAGTGGAGAGAGAAACAGAAGTAACATTTCGAGTCCAGTGAGGTACTCTCACAACATTTGAGAAGCATCTGGACAAGCAGTTAAATGCCCAGGGCATGGTTGGCTATGAACCAGTTGCAGGTAAATAGGATTTGTGTAGTCTTGTGTTTGTTGGTCAGCAGGGACATGGTGGGCCGAAGTGCTATATGACTCTACGATCCTATTCAATTACAGAGCTTCCATCTTTTGTTAAAGTGAAGGGCCGGAGTGGCAATCTGCCTGAGACTGCCCCTCCTCCAAAAATCCAGCCTCCAATTATCACTAAATTGTGGTACAAGCACAAAAATTAAGCAAATGCCAAACTCACTCCTGGGACTGGGCATTTAGCCCATTCCTCATTGTCCTTAGCTGAGCCTGACTCTTTGTTGCATTACTGAGGAAATATTAATGCTGGAGGTCGTGTCATTTGATGAGACTGTAAATAATGCCTGATCTACTTTTCAGGTGGATTTAAATCAACCAACTTCATCAGAATAATTTAGATGTTAATTTTTTTGTGCAATGTTACTGCACACAAGTTGGTTCCTGTATTCTTTTAATTATTTTTATTGTTTTAACTAATGGTTGAAAAGTGCTTTGAGAAGTGTTTTAGGGCGACAGGGTGGCTCAGTGGTTAGCACTGCTGCCTCACTGCGCCAGGGACCTGGGATTGATTCCAGCTCAGGTGACTGTCCATGTGGAGTTTACACATTCTCCCCGTGCCTGTATGCGTTTCTTCAAGTGCTTCTGTTTCCTCCCACAGTCCGAAGATGTGCAGATTAGGTGGATTGGCCATGCTAAATTGCCCATAGTGCCCAGGCTAGATGGATTAGCCGTGGGAAATGCAGAGTTACAGGGATAGGGCAGGGGGTGCATCTGGGTAGTATGCTCTTTGGAGGTTCGGTGTGAAGTCAATGGGTCAAATGGCTTGCTTCCACACTGTAAGGATTCTATGATTCTGTTTAGTGTCAAGAACGAGGATATATAAATGCAACAAAAACAGAAGTTGCTGGAAATGCTCAGCAGGTCTGGTAGCATCTGTGAAGAGAAATCAGTTCTGAGGAAGGGTCACCTGACCCAAAATGTTAACTGATTTCTGTTCACAGATGCTGCCAGACCTGCTGAGCTTTTTCAGCAATTTCTGTTTTTGTTTCTCATTTACAGCATCTGCAGTTCTTCAGGTAATACTATATACAAATGCAAGTTTTTTTGTTATGAATGGTATCAATTTGCTAAATAATTTTTAGGTGAAATTCACACACTTTTTGCATTCAGGCAGTCCTGTGGACCTCTTTGTATGAGGTCTTTGTTTAAAATGCTTTGATAATTGGAACACTTACAGACCAACCATTTCATGAAAATTAAAGCAGTTATAGCCCAATTTATGAAGCCGTCTGAAATCATGTTTCATTAATTTTTGTGCAAATTCAGAAGCCCTCAGATGCCTTAAAACTCATCCAGATGGCAACTGTAATGAAATTGGAAGAAGAAAGTTTGAGATTTTTGTTTAAACCACAAGCAGAATGATGCCATTATGTTTTCACTTTGATGGCAAATTTGCACATGTGCAGAGCATGGAACTGAGTGCTGTGGGAAAGAAACCACAACTTGGAAGTTGAATTAAACTTTAAAACATCTAAAGGGAGTATCCCCTATGTTCTGCATAATACAAGTGCAGGCATCTCCGTATAAACTGAAGTGCAGTTTATTAATGATAAGTATCTGCTTTATCACTTCAAAACATTACTTTTAGGATCAGAATTTGAAGCAAAAAATGAATGTTTGTCTTTTGATTGACAATGCGTACTGATGTTAACAATGCTCAACATACAAAGTGTCAGCAGCTGAAATTGAAAGACAAGTTTGAGTTTGAATGAAGCATTGTATCAAGTATTTCTTTGTTTAAATAGTGTCAAGTGTTAAATTTGATAGAGAGTTGTTATGTGCCATCAGTGCAATATTTGAAAGGAAGAAAGACTTGATCATAGTTATTTCTTGGATGTATTCATTAATTACCCGATCTGCAGATTTTATGCCTATTGTGCATTATTTGTTTCTGTAGTTTCTGGGAAAACGAAAGGTTGGACATTCATCACCAGTTGCAATTAGAACACACAGACCTGATCCATCTGCCGTGAATCATGGAGACAATCATGTGCTGGAAATCCAGTCCCAGAATTCCTAAAGCCATCAAAAATATGCTAATTTGATCAAACCACTGAATTGCACAATGTTACTTCACTAATTCAGGTTAAAAAGAAAATGCGCACTGGGTTTTTTTTAACTTCATGAAAATTGTTACTTATAATAGTCAAACTGTTTGATTAACTGTTTAACCTATGAGAAGAAAGAAGCGTGAATTGTTAATTTGTAACTCTATAACTTAGCTATACCCTTTTTAAAATTCCCATATACCAGACACACAGAGACAGCACACAATAATGTGACAAATATGTGGGGTGGGGGAAAGCCAGAGAAGCACAGTTCTGGCATCGTCTGGATCGTAGTTGTCGATGAGTTGTTTTCTCATCTCCTTCCAATTTAGCGATGCAAGGCTGTGGATACACCATTTCTCAGTCTTCCTTTCACTAGTTGAGGAGTCACCATTTCTGTGCTTTTGAAAGTGCATTTTCTCTTTTTCCCTTTGAGGATTTGCAAAAAGAACAGCTTTAGAAAGCCAGGCAAGGGACCGCAGCTAGCTGCTAGGCATTTTCTTCCCCTTCTCCACACGAGAGAGAGAGTGATGAATGCTTTCTCTTTGCAACCTGGATGATTCTGCACTATTGTCCACACCCAAGGCTGTGGCCATCTGCCCAGGAACCAATCAAGTAGGTATTAGTTTGCTAAGCCCTTCTGAGCGCATAGCAATCACGAGACTGTCACTGGGAACACACACCAGCATTGCCATTCTGTCTGGAATATTCCCTCACTGCTTGAATAAGGCAACATTATAGATACAACTCAGTGTGTTCCAATAATTTGTTTTTAAAGCTGCAAACCTCATCATCTTACTCCTTTTTTTCAATGAGACTGTATCTTTCCCCATTCTTAATCCACAGTCCGTAAAAAGACTTCCCACGTAGAAGCTTAGCCTACTATCAATACTGGCCAGATACACTAAAAATATAATTCAGTATCCATGAAGAATCACCATCTAGTTGCTATTCTCTGCACTGGCTCAAAAGGAAGAGATATTGTTTAGGGCTTCTTCAAGGCCATTATCCTTTCTTCATCTCCATTCATGAATTTTCTTATTCCCTTATACACATCAGCAGTTTCCAGCGGTCCCGTCTTTCCAGCGGTCCCGTCTTTCCAGCGGTCC
>JAHRHZ010000013.1:14176971-14192428 GCA_024137785.1 Ginglymostoma cirratum | reverse complement strand
CGGTCCCGTCTTTCCAGCGGTCCCGTCTTTCCAGCGGTCCCGTCTTTGAGTGTGGTTGCAGGAATGTTTAAATAAATCGGGGCTTTCTTTGGGAATCTAAGTTGCTGATTGCAAAAGGCCCAAATGTAGACTGACATCCAGGCTGAAATTTCACCCTTGTGTTTAATACCTCACCTGATTTTTGTTCTCTAAAAGTTGTAGATGTGCCCATGGTAATACCGCAATTGGAAGGTAAGGAGATCTAACTAACTCTGTAAAAATAGCTGGTGACGAAATATAGAGTACAGTTTTAAAGAAACATTGGGAAGACAAGCTTCAGAAAATTGTTTTGTTCCACAAGTTGAAAAAAAACAAATTATCAATTACTAGGAAATACAACGGTAATCTCAATGTCTATTTAACATTAAGGAACTGATTGAGAAGATCAGAGCTCCATCCTCAAAGAAATAACCTAGCAGCCATTGATCTCCTTACAGGGATGATGATTTAAATAAATTTGGGTGCATAAGCCTTGTGCACTATATTTTGGACAGAGCTTCACCTCCAATAATAAAAGGATGCAACACTTGCTGTACTGTAGACAGCTATTTCTTTATTGGCCCAATGTTAAATTTTGTAGTTTTCCTTTCAGTTTTTGACTCAAACTACATTTTGGGACGAAATGTAGTTTTCAAAAATTGAAACAATAGAGTGGTAATGGAGATCTTGGAGGTAGGAGAGTGGTGTATTTAGACACTAGTACCTTCTCGTCTCCTCCAGAATTAGGTGTTGGGTGAGAAGGCTCATCCTCCTGCTTTCTGTACAACTGAGGTCCTTAAGTAGCCAGTTAAGGGCCACTTGAGAGCTTCTGCCCAGTACCATTGGCTGAACGCAGCTGCAAGCAGGCCTGTTTATTCAGCACACACTATGGGTGGAACTGTGTAGGCCACTTGTCACCTTGGGGTCACTGTGTCAGAGCAATCCATGCTTGATCAAGCATGGGAAGGGCTAGTTGAATGGGAACCATTCCTTACCCTTGCTTCTGACCCTCATTACTTTAACCTTGCTCTTCCTTAATGCTGGTGCTCTGGTACACCATTTCCTCAGCTGCCACAGGCTTCTTCATGGCACTGCTGAGCACAAGCTGCCAGCCTCTGACTGGCCAGCAGAACTTGCTACACTGGACATCTTCCTCCTAGGGTCTTGATTCCAGGGGAAGGCCTGTTGGAGGTCTCGCCACTGCCTGAACGACTCGTGGTTTGACACACATTCCACACAAGATGTAATGCGGGTGTCTTGTCAACTCTCAAACTGTTTGGTGTGACCCTGCCTTCCACCCCCACCCCCCCTGCCCCCTGTCCCCCGCTCCCCCCCCCCGTTTCCACAGAAAGATTCTGCTCCAGTTCCTACTTTAACCAGATCACGCTACAACTTTTAACAATGCATAACTAACAAGTTTGATCAAGCATTGCTGCTGCAACATTGAAGGGGAGAACATGTCAAGTCCGTGATTTCACAGAGCATAACTTCTAAATCATAACCATAACACCGAGAATATGCCAAGCAGAAGTGATTCAGACGGGTGAGGATTAGAGTTAATTTGCATGTATAATGAGGAAAGAATATTGTTTATCCCTAGTTGCCTCAAAAAAGGTGGTGGAGGAGTTACTCCCATGATAATGTTACTTTCAGAGTTCCATGATTTTGACCCTGCTATGATAAAGAAGCTGATACATATCCAACTCAGGATTGTGTTCAATTTGCAGGGAGCTGAGTTCAAAGTGATGGTTTTCCTACGTGCCTCTTTCTTTTATCCATCTAAATATCAGTGACCCAGATTTGGGAGCTGCTATCGAAGAAGGTCTGGTTGATGTTTTGTAGCAACCTACATAGCAACCAGCATACATTCGAGGGAATGAATGTTTACGCTGGTGAGTGTAATGCAAATCGAACAGGCTGCTTTATTCATGTGGTCAAATTCCACAAGTGTTCTTGGAACTGTATGCATCTAGGCAAATGGAGAGTATTCCAACACACCACTGATATCTGCGTTGTAGGTGGGATAGGCATTGAGTTTCAGGAAATAAGTCGCTTGTCCTAGATTTATGAACCTGCCACACTAGCTATGGCATTTATTTGACTGGCCTGGTGAGTTTTTGGTCAACAAACAAAGTGCCAAGCAAAGAGATTTTGCTTTTTATTTCAAGACTTCTTATTCTCTTTTACATTCTGCATTAGACTCAGGCCAGAACTGAGTATATACTGAATTTCAGCAGTTGCCCACATATTAATAAAGTAGTCTTTGCCAATTCCTGATGAACCAAATAACTTCAGGTCTTTTGGATAGGTAAACGTATTGGCTGAATTAAATTTTGAAAGGGACTTTAAATCAGTTGCATTTAATTACTTATTTACAACTGAACTAATACTTAAATTCTTTTTTTCTCTGGTGCCTAAAGAAAATGTAGATGAGATGGCTAATTAACAGAACATCAAAAGGCTATAGGACATGAGTTTGCAATGAGAGTTCTCTGTGAGCATACAGGTAAATGAAAGCGTCCTCAAGGAGATATCAAGTATTTCCCTTTCCCAGTAATGAGACATGAACCTGAGTATGTTTAATTGTAGTATACCGCTACATAAACATATTTGACTAAAATTGATAGAGGTCTCGGAACAGCTTGCTGATCCCATCTTCACAGTTTTTCTATTAAAAACAAGAATATGAACCAACATTAACGAAAACCAACAATGGGCAGTAACAATGAGAATACAAAATTTGGTGAACACGAGGAAACCGTAGTACTTAATGGATGAAAAACAAAATACCAGGGATGCTGCATATCTGAAACACTGAATACTGGAGAAAGTAAGCAGGTCTAGCAGTGTCTGTGGAGTTCTGAACAAGAGTCATACTGGACTTGAAACGTCAACTGTTTGTCTCTCCACAGATGCTGCCAGACCCACTGAGTTTCTGTGTCTCTCTCCCTTTCTTTCAGATTTCCAGCATTTGCAGTATTTTGTGTTTATTTCTTAATGGGTATATCTAGTGGATGTTTTTGAGCAGGAAGAAAGTTTTTTGCAGTAAAGTTACCAATTAGCCATGTTGAAACTCCTCCTTTTCCTCATGTTTCTCCACTTGGAATTTTATTTACCACTTGCCCACCCTAATCCAGTACCATTATGTGTCCTTTCAAAGTCCTACACTATCCTTCTCAAAGTTCAAAGTCCTTCTAAGTTTTGTATCAACTGGAAATTTTGAAACTGCACCTTGTACAGCAAGGTCTTTTTTTTTTCTTTCAGTTGGAGTATTGCATCTGGCTTTTGGCACCCCACTTTAGGAAAAATGTGAAGGCACTAGAGTGTGTAGAAAGATTGTGTGAGAGTGGTACAAAATGTCCATTATGTAGACATATTTAACATGTTTGGAGAACCTTTATAGAGTCATAGAGATGTACAGCATGGAAACAGACTCTTAGGTCCAACTCAGCCAGGCTGACCATATATCCTTAATTAATCTAGTCCCATTTGCCAGCATTTGGTGTATATCCTTCTAAACTCTTCCTATTCATGTACCCATCCAGCTGCTTTTTAAATGTTGTAATTGTACTCGCCTCTACCACCTCCTCTGGCAGCGCATTCCATACGTGCACCACCCTCCACATGAAAAGGTTGCCTGTTAGGTCCCTTTTAAATCTCTGCACCCCCCCCCCTCACCTTAAACCTATGCCCTCTCTCGTTTTGGACTCCCCTACCCTGGGAAACAGACTTAGGCTATTCACTGTATCCATGCCCCTTATGATTTTATAAACCTCGAAGGTCACCCCTCAGCCTCTGATGCTCCAGGGAAAATAGCCCCAGCTTGTTCAGCTTCTCCCTATAGCTCAAATCCTCCAACCCTGACAACATCCTTTTATAAATCTTTTCTGAACCCTTTCAAGTTTCACAACATCCTTCCTACAGCGGGAGAACAAGAATTGCACGCAGAATTCCAAAAGAGGCCGAACCAATGTTCTGTACAGCCACAACATGACCTCCCAACTCCTATACTCGATGCACTGACCAATAAACCTTGGAAATGAGAATGTTGAGAGGAGATTTAAAATCATTTAAAATTTATGAAGGGTCTTGACAGAGAAGACAGGGAAATCCACTCCCACAAATGGAAGGATCAAGAATAAAACGACAGAGTTCACGTAGTGGGCAAAAGAAGCAACAGAGACATGACACGTGCAATCTTTGTACACAGCGATTGGTTAAGATCTGGAATGTGTGGCCAGAGATTGTGGTGGAGGCAGGGTTGATCAAGGCATGGAAGAGGGAGTTGGATTTATGTCTGGAAAGGAAGAATGTGAAAATACTTTGGTTTATGGGGAGAAGCATTCAGTGAATTGTTCATTTGGAGAACTGGTGTGTGCACAATGGCTCAGATAGCCTCCTCCTGTACTGTAACAATGATTTATTCTGGGTTTGTTTAAAAATTACAGTTCCAGATGTTTCCAAGATTTAGGGCAGAGTTAAAACTTTTAAAGGACATTATTCTAAATTTTCAGCATGTGCTTCAGTGTAATTTGTTTGTTTACATACTATACATATGCCCAATATATTTTTCTTAAGAAATGGTTTTGAATGAAAACTTACCAGGTGCTAGAATGTAGTTTCAATTCTGTGAATATTTGGAAACTTTGTATTTCATGTTGAAAGTGTCTTTCTAACATGTCTGCATGCACCTTTCAGCTATTTCGCCGATTCAATTTGTCTACTTCCATATCAAACCTATTGGGGGTGTGGTTAGCTCAGATGGCTAGTATGTGCCTCTGATTTACACCAACAGCACTAGGTTCCATCCCATTCTTGCTGAGGCAGACTCAAGACCTGCCTCCACACCCTACCTATCATAGAAAATCTGGGGTTCCGTACATAGTCACCAAGGACCTACTTTTCAGGCAGAGAAGATACGAACACAAGTTAGGAATCCAAAAAGGCCACTTGGCCCTAAAACCTCCTGTGCCATCAAACAACATAGCAGCTGGTCTGAGCAAAGACACATTGCTTCAGTTCAATAGAACATTGGTGAGACTGCACCTGCAGTGTTGTGTATAGTTGTAGTCCCCTTGCCTGAGGAAGTATACGTTTGCCATAGAGTGAGTACAGCCAGAGTTTGCCAGATTGATTCCTGGGATGGTGGGAGTGACCTTTGACAAAACTGTGTGCCTGTACACTCTGGCATTTAAAAGAATAAGGGGTGATCTCGTAGAAACTTAGAAAGTCTCAAATGGATAGACAGAGTGAGTGAAGAAAGGATGGTTTCGCCCCCCCCCCAAGTTGTGAAATTTGTAAATGAGGAAGGGGCTGGAATCAGTCTTAAGATAAAGGCAGGCAAAACTCTCCTGAGCGCACAAATATATGAAGACAATATGACTGGCATTCCCCCCAAGTGCTTAAATAAGCCAGTATTGTAGATAAAACTGAATTTCTGGAACTCATTGCAAAACTACAAATCTTCGCCAACTGTTTCTTTGGTTTCAAGCAATTTTTTCCCCAGTTTAGTCCATAGTTCAAAAGGTTAAACTTTGTTTATTAGTGTGAGATGTAGAGGCAGAATTTCATGACTGAGGCATGAATTGTGAGTCAGGACCTACTCAGGAGTGCCAGTTTGCAGGATTTTCATCTGGTGAATATAGGGGTGGCCTAGAGTCAGGAAGTGACAGGTGTCAAGGCAGAGATAGAAGTGGCTAGGTTAAAATACACACCTCTGTTCACTAATACATTGGAATTTTGGATACTGCTGTGAGGCCCCTGACCCTCCTGCCTACCCCCCCTCCCCCCACCCACCAAATCCAAAGACCAGTATTTACTTTAAATTGAGATAACAAGCATGGGGCTGGATGAACACAGCAGGTCAAGCAGCATCATAGGAGCAGGAAAACTTGACGTTTCAGGCCTAAACCCTTCTTCAGAAATGGGGGAGGGGAAGAGGGTTCTGAAATAAATAGGGAGAGAGGGGGAGGCGGATAGAGGATGGATAGAGGAGAGGATAGGTGGAGAGGAGGCAGACAAGTTGAAGATGCGGGGATGGAGCCAGTAAAGGTGAGTGTAGGTGGGGGGGGGGGTAGGGAGGAGATAGGTCAGTCCAGGGAGGATGGACAGGTCAAGGGGGCGGGATGATGTTAGTAGATAGGAGATGGGGGTGGGGCTTGAGGTGGGAGGAGGGGATAGGTGAGAGGAAAAACAGGTTCGGGAGGTGGAGATGAGCTGGGCTGGTTTTGGGATGCGGTTGGGGGAGGGGAGATTTTGAAGCTTGTGAAATCCACATTGATGCCATTGGGCTGCAGGGTTCCCAGGCTGAATATGATTTGCTGTTCCTGCAGCCTTCGGGTGGCATCACTGTGGCATTGCAGGAGGCCCAGGATGGACATGTCATCTGAGGAATGGGAGGGGGAATTGAAATGGTTCGCGACTGGGAGGTGCAGTTGTTTGTTGCGAACAGAGCGCAGGTGTTCTGCAAAGCGGTCCCCAAGAACTTGTCATTCCTATGATAACATTTTGAAGCTTTGAAGAACTCTAAAGGAACATTATTTGAATTGCTGTTTTTAAAAGCACTATACTCTTCAAACAATCATAAAGCTGTCAAAATAAGCACATTCACAATCCCTAGAGAGCTTTGTAAACAACCCCTGTTGAGTAGAACCAGAGAGTGGTTTGAAAGGTAGCCAAGCTTTCAAATTGACCTTCCCGAAAGAAACTAAATAAATAAGCCTTCTGGGTTCAAGTCCCACCTGATCCAAAGGTGTGTGGTAACATCTCTGTACAGGTTGATTGGAAAATACTTATAAATTAGCCCCCTTAAGCAGAATGCATTTGAGTTTTGAAGAATGACAGAGGCTGAGCTATCTGTTAAAACACTGAATCACCCAAACAGATAGTTAGGTTGAACTTCAAGGAAAAATATAAAGCAATGGGCTTAGTTTACAAAACTAGATCTCCCTTTAAAACTGACTTGCCTTACAAAATTATGCAATGCAAAGTTGCACTTTATGCAGTGGAAAGCCTCAAGCATCTGAAAAATTTTACCTCTTCCATAGTGTTGTTCTTTTCACTTGAGAGCTTGACAATTGCCTGGCAACACAATATTTGATGCTTGCTTACCTTTTCAAATCCATTCTCTTATCAGTCACTGTAGTAAAATACTATATTCTATGCATTTCATAATGGTATCTAGGGTAGGCTACACCTTTTGTACTCAACCTTTCCACAGTTCCCAACTCAAATCCATGGTTGCATCATGGTTCATGATAGCTCTGTGTTGGTATGATTCACATTGCTTTCCAAAACCCCCACATCTCCAAAGTTCTAAAATACCCATTTCTGCAATGGTTCCAGCTATGTTGAGGCAGCTAGTCCCAGTATATCCCCCAATGAAAATTGCTGTGCGGTGAATCCGGGCCCTGTGTCCAGGGGTCACCTACTATATTTAGAGCCTGAGCAACATACTTCATTCTCTGCATCAGGATGGATAATCTGGTTCTTGAGGTCTGATTAATAGAGAGTCAAGTGGTGGGAATGCAGTAATTTGACCAGTGTATGGGGCCACAGTGCAGTTGTTAAATATTTAGCATTTGAAGGTGCCTCTAATCACGTTGACAACTTTTGTGAGGTCAGCGTACTACTTTTAACACTGCATTCAGCTTCTTTATGTTTTACTTTGGACGCTGACCTCCAAGACTCTGTGAGTCTTGACCATGCGAATTGAGAGAGTCAAGTCACATTGCAGATACATGACATCTCTTTCTTCCTTTCTATCTCTGACAGCAGGACATCCAGGATGACATCTGAAAGCTGTGGAGCCTGCTATCTCATTTATTCTGTCATTCTTCCCTGATTTCCCGCACAGATTCATAGTATGAAAGGCTCCCAGCATGTGGCCCAGCCACAATGCACTTGCCTTTTTAAGCGATGCAGGCTATTTGTTGTGGTGCTGGGATATAAGTATGGTGGACCCCATGCTCACACAGCACTGGCTGCAAACAGGAATCATTATCATGAATAGGTAGCACAAAGTTGGTATATTTCCTGCTTTTCAATAAAGCAGGAACCGAATAACTACACGTTGCAATCTTTGTGTCCATTTTCCGTAGTCCCCGTTCTGTCTTGTTTTACAATTTCCTTCATGAAGGGTAGCCACTGAAAGTTTGTTTCCTGTGACTGGAGACTCTAGAATTGTCTAAAATGAGGAGATATTCCTTCACCCAGAGGATTATTAATCTTTGGAATTTTCTACCCTAAGATGTGGATGTTTATTGATTTATTTTCCCTGGAGCGTCGTAGGCTGAGGGGTGACCTTATAGAGGTTTATAAACTCATGAGGGGCATGGATAGGGTAAATGGACAGGCTCTCTGTCCCTGGGATGGGTGAGTCCAAAACTAGAGGGCATAGGTTTTAGGTGAGAGGGGAAAGATTTAAAAGAGACCTAATGGCCAATTTTTTCACGCAGAGGGTGGTGCGTGTATGGAATGAGCTGCCAGAGGAGGTGGTGGAGGCTGGTACAATTACAACATTTAAAAGGCGTCTGGATGTGTAAATGAATAGGGAGGGTTTAAAGAGATTTTGGCCAAATGCTGGCAAATGGGATTAGATTAATTGAGGATATCTAGTCAATATGGACAAGTTGGACCGAAGGGTCTCTTTCAGTGCTGTATATCTCTATGATGCTATGACTAAGTATATTTTCGGCATAAGTCGATAGCTTCCTAACTGAATTAAGGGAGATGGAAAAAGGGGAAGAGAATGTAGTTGCAGTAGAAAGTGAACCATGATCATGTTGAATGGTGGAGCTCACATGAAGGTCGTGTGTTCTATTCCTGCTCCTATCCCTAATGTTCTTCTGACAGTCTTATGACTTTTTAAATTCACTTGATGCTGATGGACTCTTTCAATGTATACAACGCATTCCTTACTGGGCTCGAACTACGACATTTGTTCCTTTTGAGTATTTCTGAATGGTACCTAGATATCTAAAGAGTGCTTCCTTTCCAAAGAAAAATGTCACAAGTTAATAGCCACGCTGAAATAACAAGGTGTGGGGCTGGATGAGCACAGCAGGCCAAGCAGCATCATAGGAGCAGGAAAACTTGACGTTGCGGGCCTCGACCCTTCATCAGAAATGGGGGAGGGGAAGAGGGTTCTGAAATAAATAGGGAGAGAGGGGGAGGCGGATAGAGGAGAGGATAGGTGGAGAGGAGGCAGACAAGTCGAAGAGGCGGGGATGGAGCCAGTAAAGGTGAGTGTAGGTGGGGGGGTAGGGAGGAGATAAGTCAGTCCAGGGAGGATGGACAAGTCAAGGGGGCGGGATGATGTTAGTAGATAGGAGATGGGGGTGGGGCTTGAGGTGGGAGGAGGGGATAGGTGAGAGGAAAAACAGGTTAGGGAGGTGGAGATGAGCTGGGCTGAATGTTGCATTTCGCATGCACTGCAGAAATTTCAGCTCATCTGGTTGTTGAATTTTAATTTTATCAAATCTCCATACCATACCTTTGACAACACCATGAAGCCTCAAATTTATACTGTGCAATACCATTTTTTTCAAAAAAGAAAACATTTCCGAGCATTTTAAAAAGGATTGGGGAAAATGAAGTTAAGATGTTGTGGGAGATTTAAGAAACACGTTGGAGAAATTGGGAAAAGCTCATGTGCCCTCCCTCCTTGTTTGGTCCATCTTCAAATAAATTATTTTGGAATCCTGCAAGCGAAACAAATACATGAACCAGAGCACAAGCTCCAGTTGTTGTTGCTTTCCTTGGTTACACGTGGACATGGTTGTAATATTGAGAGCTCAACGCGTGTATTGGGGCCACTGGCTCCATAGAGCCAGTGAGATTATTTGTGGTAGATGAAGATGAAGGTTTTTAACCTCCTTGTATTTTCTTATCTTTGTTCTTGATTGTCGGCAGAGGGAATTCTGTTTGCTTATCTCTTAACAAAATCACCCGAAAGTCACTGTTTGGAGGTGTGTACTGTAATCACCAAGGTGTGGTGCTGTTTGATTACTTTCCCTTACTTCCATTCATGAGAAACTGTTCGGTTATAGACCAGAAATGCAGTGGAACAGAGGGAATCAGTCTGCATTGCAACACTTTGCAGTTATAAATACTAGTTTTTTCAGCTTGTGGACACTGCTTTTCCATACCCCACTGTAATGATTTCAATCTGCTTAAAACTAAACGCTTTGGGTCAAGATTGTGAAATTGTTGGTTATTAAAGTACTAACAAATGCACTCCAAATAGAACACACTCAAGTTGAGTCAAGTTTTTATGTTTAAAGTATGCATTTTTTAGTATTTGGGTTGAAGTTCGAAGAAGTTTTGTTCATGATGTGCAATGTGAATGCACACTTTTGTTGCCCTATAGCTGGAGAAATGCTACAATAGTTCGTGAAAGTTTTGCTCTTTTTCATCTTACTATTAAACGCAGTTATCTTGCGAATTAATTTAACCTAGATCTGTTTATGTGGTAAGAGATGGGAATGTGATATAACCCTTGAAAGAAAGAAAGTACAAGCAGCAAAATATCAAGTTCGTGCAGAGATCAATGAAACATACATATTTTCAGGGCACTTTGACCAGATAATATATGCAAGAATTTGTGAAGAAGTTTGGGGGTGGAGAAGGACCGAGAGAAAGGACGGCTTTGATGTAACATTAGTACAATGCTTCCAATGTATGCAATCTCAAGGTGAAAATTTGCATCATTCACAAGCGACAGGAAGCAACTTTCTCTCGAACACTGACGATGTTTGCCCGTTTACTTCTTCCCTTCCTCAGTCTCCAGGTGACCTGGGATCTACCTGAACTTCATTCAATCTAGCCTACAAGATTATTTCTGATTTCCAGCATCTGCTGTACTTTAGGTTTTTTCAAAATAAAAATGAGTTTATTTTACTTATTCCTAGCAGAAACTTCCTCCTTCTTACTTGCCCAACAGCTTTAAAATCATCCCCCAACCTTCCCATCACCGTCTTGGGCAAAAAGGAGCGTGGCTTCAGACCCTTACTACTTGCACCTCCCAAAGTAGGCCTCGCCTCCCGCTGCTCCTGGAGCAGGCCTCGCCTCCCACCTGTCCCAGTGCAAATGGTCCTCCTGCCTGTTTCTGTGAGTACATGTGGCAATAAAGCTAATTCTAATTCTAAAATCCCCAATTCCCTGCCTGCTCACTCAGCCTTCTGAGGGGCTGCCAGGTCACTGAGGTCATTTCTCTCTCTCTGACCCTAAAGCTCAGCAATGGCCACTGCCATTTTGGTCCTCTGTTGGGCCTGGCAGCTCTCAGGCGCACCTTAACTGGCTGTTGCTTGCAATACGCGCCCCCATCCCCTGCTGGCTGGCTCCTGCTGCCAATTGGAGTAGATTGGCCTCTCGCTTTCAGACGTGGTACTAGGACTTCTGCCACCTCCACAAAGATTGACCCCAGTGGTCTCTGACGCTTGCAGCAAATGGTGAGGTAGGGGAGTGGGAAGCTTCAGGTAGGTGTCATTTAGATTCTTATGAAAGATCGTTGGCCTGAATCATTAACTTTGTTCCTGTCTCCACTGGTGCTGCCAGAAGAGTTGAGGATTGGCAGCTGCAAAGATTTCTTTCACATCATGTTTTGCTCCATTTGTAAATCGCTCCAAATCCATGCTCAGTAGTCCTCGTGTCCCAAAATTTTTAAAGACGCTATTGAGTTGTTCAAAATCACCTCCCCTAAATCATGATGTTGTAATTTACATTTTGGAAGTTTGTGTCCTGGTCTATGCCAGCAATTTATTATGTTAAAAGATCAAGCTTGGAATAATGACGGGAAAACACAGAATAGTAGCTGAGGGCTTAGAGCTACATTTTCCTCACCTGCTTTTTTTGCTTTTGCTATTGGGAGGTAATTTTTCCATAGTCCTACTGAACCAAGACTGGAGAGACAGGCACAACTGGTGGAGGTTTAACCTGAGGGTTGTAATGCCTCCGGCGAGGGGAGAGGTTGAGAAGAAGAGCCCTTCATGCTAACCTCAGCTGGTAAGGGAATTGAATCCACATCTGGGCATCACTGGGTGGCATGGTGGCTCAGTGGTTAGCACTGCTGCCTTACAGCGCCAGGGACCCGGGTTCAATTCCACCCTCGGGCAACGGTGTGAAGTTTGCACATTCTTTGTGTCTGCGTGGGTTTCCTCCCACAGTCCAAAGATGTGCAGATTAGGTAGACTGGCCATGCTAAATTGCCCATAGTGTTCAGGGATGTTTAGGTTAGGGGGATGGGTCTGGGTGGGATGTTCTAAGGGTCGGTGTGGACTTGATGGGCCGAAGGGCCTGTTGCCACACTGCAGGGATTCTATGATCACTCTGCATTGCAAACAAGCTATCCAATCAACTGAGCAATCTGACCTCTGTACAGGAGCTAGCTGCCTTTTCACTCCACAGATAATTAGATATATTACATGTGTCATGGAGAATATCCCTTGCACATCTTCATAGTCACCTTGTGCCATAAGAGGAGGCCTAAACTGCATCAATTCAGAGGTGCTAGTTAATACAGTTTTGAGTCCCACTGTAGGAGTTGGTGGCCAAGGAAGGTGTGTTCATAGTGTAGCCAAACAAGTTGAATATCTCTGTACAATTCCTTCCAGGACTTGCCACAGCAATTGGTTAAAATGACGGAGATTCCTGATCAGCTCTATGATAGAAAGAGAGTTGGAGTTTCTCCCAGTACTATCCATACTTCCAGACCACCCCCTATATGGACACTTGCTTGTTGACATAGCAACTCCAACTTCCTGCATAAACCAACAAATCACCACCACGCGGCAGACGGCATTAAAAACTGGAAAAGAAACAAATGGGGTCGATTGAGTGATGAATTAGTACTTTAAAATTTCTGTGTGATCTGTACTTTAGAAAACCTTGCCAACAAAGGTACTTTTACTCTTTGGCTTCAATGTATAGAACATTGCATAATGGGCGAAGTTTTTATTTCATGGTTGACGACCAGGCAATCTTCAGATGACATTGATTTATAATATGTGCTGAGTGCACTCGTAACTTAAATTTAGGAGAGATTCAATATGAATGTTAAGTTGTGACTTTTATTTTGTTGCTTTTAACTTTATTAAAGTATATTTTATATCTTCTGTTCAAGGTAATTATACGAGGTGGAGGACACATCTTGCCTTATGACCAACCTGAAAGAGCATTTGACATGATTGACCGTTTCATATCCAGAAAAGGACAATTCCTTTGAATTGAATTGTATTGTGGAATCAAATGTCTCTCATTTTTAGATTATGATATCACATGCTTTAAATGAGAGATCAAAGTATAAGAGCTTGCAGAACTTTACTTTCATCTCTCGATAGTAATTTTATGCGAGGAGCAGAGACCAGAACTGAAGTCATTGACCTGGAACATTAACTTTGCTTCTCTCACCACAGACAATACATGTGTTGCTGAGTATTTTCAGCACTTTTTTTTTGCTTTTGTTTTAGGTTTTCAGTTTTAATTTCAGATTTTCAGTTTCTGTGGTATTTTGCTTTTGTAAAAGTATTAAAAAGTGATGATTTGATATAATTCTTAATACAAGTTCTTCCAAGACACAAAACAAATTGACAAATAAATTATTTGATACTGTTGATTCATAATGTGTGATAATTTGATATCTGCATATGAAATGTTACCCAAGGGTAACTTCTGTTAAAATGTCAATGACCACTTTCTCAATGGGAGACAAAAAAAGCAGAATTTGAGTAAACCGATTTCGGATTTACAAAGAAGCCTTTTTTTGTGGTTGAATATAAGAATTTATTTTCTTTGGAGGAAAGCTATATTTGTGAGAATTAGTCAATTTAATCCTTGGTGATCTGAAACATCTACCCTCTGTATTTATGTGAAAAAAACTAATAGAATGAAAGGAAATATTAAGTAGATGAGAAGAAAACAGTTGAAAGGTGGGATCTTTTAGCGATGAGCGGGGCTGTATTTTACTTGCATAAGGAGATATTAAATAAGCTTAATAAATGTTTGTCTTGTTTTTCTTAATATAAAAGCCTTTTAAAAAATTGTTGGACTATCTGAATTAACCTTTTCCAGAAATATCCACTTTAAATTAATAGGACCAAAAGAAGTACTGTCATCAGGCCCAGATAAAATGACCCGCCCAGAATACTGAAAATCACTAAAAGATTGCACAAAACGTAATTTTCCAAGAATGTTTGGAAACATGAATTGTGCCAAAGGACCAGATGTAACTTCCCTACTGAAGAAAAGAGAACGCAATCACATACAAGTTAGAACATAGAACAGTGCAGCACAGTACAGGCCCTTTGGCCCACGATGTTGTGTCGAACTTTTACCCTAAACCTAAGGTCTATCTAACCTCCACCCCTACCTGAAACTATCCTATCTAACAGGTGCTTAAATTCCCCTAATGAGGCTGACTCCACTACCCTCTCCGGCAATGCATTCCACGCCCCTACCACTTCTCAGTAAAGAACCTACCTCTCATGTCTCCCCTATATCTACCTCCACTCACTTTAAAACTATGCTCCCTTGTAATAGCTACCTCCACCCTAGGAAAAAGTCTCTGGCAGTCCACTCTATCTATACCTCTGATCATTTTGTACAACTCTATCAAGTCACCTCTCATCCTTCGTCGTTCTAAGGAGAAAAGCCCTAGCTGTCTCAACCTTTCCTCGTAAGGCCATCCCTCCATTCCAGGCAACACCCTGATAAATCTCCTCTGCACCTTTTCCAACGATCTTTCCTGTAATGAGGTGATCCGAACTGGATACAATATTCCAGATGTGGCCGAACCAGGGTTTTGTATAGCTGGAGCATAACTTCACGGCTCTTGAACTCAATCCCTCTATTAATGAAAGCTAACAAACCGTATGCCTTCTTAACAACTCTACCCACCTGGGTGGCAGCTTTCAGGGAACTGTGGACATGGACCCCAAGATCCCTTTGTTCCTACACGTTGCCAATAATCTTTCCGTTAACCCAGTATTCTGCTTTCAAGTTTGACCTTCCAAAATGAATCACCTCATACTTTTCAGGGTTAAACTCCATTTGCCACTTCTCAGCCCGGATCTGCATCCTATCAACGTCCCTTTGTAAACTAGAACAGCCCTCCGCACAATCCACAACTTGACCCACCTTCATGTCGTCCGCAAACTTACTAATCCACCCTTCCACTCCTACATCCAAATCATTTACAAAAATCACAAATAGAAGAGGACCCAGAACAGATCCTTGTGTTAGAGTTGGATATTTAGCACTCACTATGTCTGGGAATGGACTTTGCACCTCTGGTCTACATGCCAGCCCCGAACTCAATCCCCTTTTCCCAATAGCACTTTTAGTGGAATGTGGGGTGAGTGCAAGCAGGAGGGCCACCCATCTGCAATCAGTGGATAGCCAATTGGTCTAGTTATAGATAACAAGCGTGGGGCTGGATGAACAC
>JAHRHZ010000013.1:14054534-14176571 GCA_024137785.1 Ginglymostoma cirratum | reverse complement strand
GAAATAAAGGAAAAGCTAAATTTTGAACTTACAGTTTGAAACTGTTCTACAGCTGCCATGGCATCCTGATTGACCCTGCGGCTTAGAGAGCCCATCCTTAACTGGGTGGCAAGCCTCCTCTCTGGCCATTAATAGACTGTTCCAGTGAAAACATATTGAGTAACTGTTCCCCACACAACGTAGATTTCGGACGCCCATTTTAGCCTGATCGTAGAGCTCAGCAGCTTGCATCTGTGTTGTGAATAAACATCTCTAATTTAAAACATGGGATGAAAGCAGTGAATGGGAACTAACCAGTGACTTGTAACACCAGAGTGGTAATGAGCAGCTCATGCTTGCCTGGTTTTCAAGAAAATTGATGGGGCAAATTTTACCTTGGTGAAGAAAAGTGGACAACAGCTACTTGATTGTCAGATTTTTGTCCTGCCCAAATTTAACTGACATGAAGTCAAGAAAATTGGGTGGCGTATAAAAAGAATGGATGATTTGGGTTTGCCTGGCATTAAAGCTTTGCTGTAATCTATGTAGCCTTCAAATGTACCCTCATTACTACTCTCTTCTTCTGACTTTTCCCATGTTACATGGGGTCACCACAATGTTGGTTGATCAGCCTTGATGACTTTTTTTGGATATGATGATGATATTACATCTCAATACCTTACCTCATTCATCCAGACTGGGCACTAGTGCCAAAACACACTCGTCTGCCTGCACCATTGGCTTGAGTGCAGGGCCTGTTTTGAAAGATTGGTGAGATGCATGTTAAAGAGAAGGGTATGACTGTATGAGGGGATTTCCTCTTGCTTACACTACCCTCTTGCTTGACACCAGTTTTCTGAGAAAAAGCTGCCCACCTGGGATGGACTTGCCACCCAACACCTCCACCACCTCCCTGTAAAATGGCAGACAGGTCAAAACAGGGTGGGCATGCGCTGTATTTAGAAACACCATTGTCTTTGAAGGTCCCAACAGAAAATGGTAACATTTTGCTTAGAATGCCCTGTTGTCAGTCAGTGATATTCTTGACTCCCTGTATCCAAAGATTGGGAACCAACCTGGAAGTATTTCTCTGATTTCTGAACCTCTTGTAATAGGATTATTACCTGATATCAGTGCTATATCTGATCCTAATTCTCCGAATGCTAACAGTCTGCAACATATTCAATGTTAAAGCTTACTTCATATATTCCCCTTCATAACAAAAATTCCTAATGGAGTTTCCAGTATCTGTGAGTCACAAATTCTTACCTGGGTGATACAGTTAAACTTTTGATTTGAACAAATGTCTAAATGCACTGAATTAATATCATATACATCAATTATGTTATCATTTTATATTACTAAAAGTATTTATATTTGTTTTGACATGTAAGTATCTTTTAACTCAACAGGCCTATATGTCTGAGCTGGAGTACAGAGCACTAAGCTGTAGTCAAGCATTTGGTTTAACTCTATTTGCGATGAGTACAAATGCCTATTGTTATGAACATTCCTTTACCCAATTTAAACACCAACATCATGCTTTAAAGCATCTGGGTTGGTGCTGTTCCAGGTTGTTAATTTTATTGTCCTTATTTTCCTTTTGTTTATTTCTCTGTTTCATTCCATTAACTTTGAATAATCCTAATCAATTAGGTTATAGTGAAATCTTGCCAAATCACCTGCTCGGATAAATTTAGTTTGTGTTGAAGTTATCAACCAGTTTCACTGGAGAATATCAAAAGCCGTAGAACAATGCCCATGATCAGTTGAAAACCTGCAAAGCTTGATCTGGTTCAGCCAAAATTTTGTTGGTGCCGGCAAGAAAAATAACGCTGAAATACTTCGGAAAAAGAGGAGCATCCACATTGCAAGCAGGTCAGTGTCTTTAACCAGTGGATGATGTGACTGAAATAACTCCACAGGGGCCAGTATCCCATCACCAGGTCACCCTTAATTTAGCACATGACAGTCCTCGACTTTAGTACTGCCTCCGTTTAGAGTCAGGTACCACAGCGTCAGTATTTCTGATCAGTATCTCTGTCAATATCAATGTACTCACATTTGAAACACTGGACAGGCCATCATTTCACAGTGAAATCTCTCTGGAATGCGATGCACAAAGCACATTGGAATGACAAATCCTGTGAGAAAATTACAAGTGCTGTTGGCTGGGGAGAAGGTGAAGTTGGCAGATCAAAGGGAAAATGTGTTGTGAAGTGGAAAGCAGCCATCAACAAGAGAGTGAGGGAGGTTTCACAATCAAATTATCTCCGTTCTGAAAACCAAGGAGAACATCTTGGAACTGTTCAACAAGGAAGATGGTGAGAAGGGCTACTCATCGCAATGTCGAAGAAGCTCTGTTAACATATTTCAAGGCAACCCAAACTAAGAACATTCCCATCTCCTCCCCTATCCTGCAGGATAGGAGAGTTGTCCTGAATAAGGAACTGGATCTCCTGGAAATCACCTGCAGGTATGGATGGCTAGACTGATTCAAGATGAGGCATTGAATCGAATCGTCTTCTGCTTAGCAGGGGTGGGAGCACAGCAGTTACCACAGAAATGCCAAATGCTTAGACACCTGTTGGAAAACAGAGCAATAGAATTGCCACTTCTATGGTGTCTTCCAACATGGGTGGCACTGAAAAGCTGCCACTTCTTGTGGTAAGGATATTCAAGAAGGAGATAACAAAGTGTAGAGCTGGATGAACACAGCAGGCCAAGCAGCATCAGAGGAGCAGGAAAGCTGACATTTCGGGTCTGGACCCGGAACAGTTTTTTGCACAAGTCAAGACACTATCCACATGGATCAAAGCAAACAAATACACAAAAATGACCTCTAACATTTCTGAGCCATGGATCATAAAAATTGAGAAATGATAACAGCAAAATATAGGAAAGATGCCATCAAGGTAGATGCCTGAATTGTGCACCCTGACACTACTTGCCTAAACAGGAAGAAAACTCCCAAGACCGTGGCCAAGCTCCAGCCATCAGGGAACAATTAGGGATAACAAGCATGGGGCTGGATGAACACAGCAGGTCAAGCAGCATCATAGGAGCAGGAAAACTTGACGTTTCGGGCCTAAACCCTTCATCAGAAATCAGGCATTAGAAAACCCATTACCAATGGCAGCATATTTCTCAGCTCATTAAGGCCATTGATAAGAAACAGGGCTATGATCCCACCATGCTAGAGACCAGGCTGATGGTGAAGAGGGCATGGAAAATGGTGAAGGAAGCTAAAGTCTCAAATCACTTCCACTGCGTTGGGTTGAGACAGGTTTGTCACCTTCATACATTGCACAAGATGATGAGTAAAAGGCATAGAATAGTAAGCACAACCAATCTGTTAACAAGGCACTTTTCATTTGCCAGCAGGAGGCCGGCATGGAGATTAGCACAGGGACCACCAGGGAAGCTTATTCAGTGGCGGCAGATACTGTACAATGCAAGACAAATGTGACAGACGATGCCATCATAGATGCAGTATGTTCTTCAAACGATATGAGGAGAAAGCAGGAACAGGGTACTGAGTTGGATGATCAGCTATGATCAGATTGAATGGTGTTGCAGGATTGAAGGGCCAAATGGTCAAATCCTGCTCCTTTTTTCTATGTTTCTACATTTCAGGCTAGGAAACTGAAGTCTCTGATGATTCTGGTGAATTCCTGCATTCCTACCTGTTTTTTCCCAGTCAAATGCCAAGAGGGGCTTAAAGATGCTTTCGGGCTTTGAATTGCAGCATGAAAACACCAGAAACACATTTGATTGCATTGTGAACATGTGGGCTGGATCACGCATCTCCAAAACCAGCCCGCTGAATAAAATTACAGAGTTTCTTTCAGTGCTAAATTCCAGCCTTTTACCTGGCCAACAAATGTGAGATGCAGTTCTGTCACAGGGTTGGAAATGTACACAGCCTTTAAGCTGTGACCCATGGCTGATTTTTTTAAAAAAAGCACAACAAACAGTTATCCTTAAAGAACATGATCTCTGAATAAATGTAATAAAGAATTTTCCACTCTTTTCAAACATTCAAAGCACTGCACTAAGGTGATGATTAATATATTGCAGCAAATGCTTAATACATATCATTCAAATAAACCATGCGTGTATGCATTATGGGTTACATTCATATAACATATATCTGCGGATATCAAAATTCCCTGCTTCACCTAAATTTTAAGACAATCCTCCAGGGATTTGACTCATTGAGAGTTTACTGTAATTGTCTGTTCTGGTCAGCACATTGGTAGAAAGTTCTAGGACATATGTTTGGATGGTGTGGCCCATCCACTTATCAGTGTGGACTATTATTCCTATTTCCTCGGAAGGTGTGGGACAGATGGTGAATGGGAGATTGGTATTGTGGTTGCTGGTATTGCAGTTGGATGAGTCAATCACGGACAACCTAGCCAAAAAAGGGGATGGATTAGTTGCCATTCTCCCTTCCTCCTCTTCAGCTGCTCTCCATATTCCTGGTGATAAGGACTGTGCCATCATGATGGTAAGAGTGTGCAAGATATAGCCGACCATGACTAACTGTGACCCATAGTTGATAGAGTACGCCAGGGCTCCTCCAGAATTTGTGTGTGGCAGCAGCAGAACAATTTGTGCAATCACTTGTCTCCTGAAGCAATGGGAAGGTCCCTATTCTAGCAAGTATCTGTTTCTTTCCAGAGAGACAGATTGAAATGTAGTACCTGCACTTGAATGCAGCAACATTGTCTTCACTTAACAGTGCATGGTGAAATGAAAGTTACTGGATATACCCTGTGCTCGAGCCTAGTTGGAGTCTAATGTGCAGAAATTCATGGCCATGGCCAGTTTCTTAGTCACTGTCAATGCCACCCTCACTCTGCTAAGGACGAAGGTCTGACTGTAATAGGTGTCCACAATGTTTTTCACTGAAATTGATGTAGAAGAATTGCTCTCTGGAGATCTTGAGTAACTCTGACCTGCATTAAAATGAAATCAATATTGCAAACTGACTGATATTACAGACTGCCTACTCTACATACTTTTGACATTTTCCCAGTGTCTGCAATAATGCCATACCTCAACATAAATGACTTGGAGGAACAAGTAGCTGGTCTAATTAGTAAGTTTGCAGATGATACAAAGTTTGGTGGAGTTGCAGATAGTGAGGAAGGTTGTCAAAGTATACAGAGGATATAGATCAGCTGGAGGCATGGGCAGAAAAATGGTAGATGAAGGTTAATCTGGAGACATGTGAGGTAATGCATTTTGGAAGGTCAAGTACAAGTGGAAATTATACAGTGAATGGCAGAACCCTAAGAAGTATTGATATGCAGAGGGGTCTAGATGTGCAGGTCCACAGATCACGGAAGGTGGCAGCGCAGGTAGATAAGGTACTAAAAAAGGCCTATAGTGGGCCTTCATTGGAAGGAGTATTGAGTATAAGGATAGACAAGTTATGCTTTATAGAACTTTAGTTAGGTCACACCTGGAATATTGCGTACAGTTCTGGTCACCACACTACCAAAAGGATAAGGATGCTTTGGAGGGGGTACCAAAAAGATTTACCAGGATGTTGCCCATCATGGGAGATTTTAGCCTGAAGAAAGGTTGGATACATTGGGTTTGTTTGCATTGGAACACGGGAGGTTGAGGGGCAACCTGGTAGAAGTTTATAAGATTCTAAATGGCATGGGTAGAGTGGAAAGTACGAGACTTTTTTCCAGGGTGGAGGGGTCAATTACTAGGGGACACAGGTTCAAGGTGTGAGGGGGGGTTGTTTAAAAAAGATGTGCGAGGCAAGATTTTCAGACAAAGGGTGGTGAGTGCCTGGAAATGTTGCCAGAGGAGGTGGTGGAAGCAGACACAATAGCAACATTCAAGAACCACCTGGACGAATACATGAATAGGAAGGGAATAGAGGGATATGGACCCTGTAAGTGAAGATAGTGTTAGTGTGGAAGGGCAAACTGCATTGGTGCAGGCTTGGAGGGCTGAAGAACCTGTTCCTGTGCTGTAATGTTCTTTATACTTTGTTCTATGCCATCCAGCTCGGCTTACTCCAGAGGCAACATATGTAGCTCAAACTGCCACCAAAATTTTGTGGCAGTAGCCTTTCCCATAATTTTGTTGTGTAGTTACTCCGACATGGATGTTTTCTTAATTTTATATCTAGATGTTTGAATTACACACCATTTCACTTCTTAAGATATTTCTTATCCCTCCTGCTGTTATGGGGCCAGCCTGGTTTTGTGCCTTAAATAGTTCTAGTAATTACACAACATGCAAACCTCCAAAGGCTTTTATCAGATTACCAGATCAAGCAACAACTTGCATTTATAATGCTTTTTCAACCAAGGTGTATGAAAACATAACGAGCCACAAATGGAGATAGGAGGATGGGTGAACAAAACATTGGTCACATGTAGCTTTTAGAGGTCAGCTTTAAGAAAGATTGAGGTAGACAGTTTAGGGAGGGAAGGCCAGAATTGAAGGCGTGGAGCTTTTTTTTAAATTCATTCACAGGATATGTCGCTGGTCAGATCAGAATTTATTACCCATCCCTAATTTCCCAGCGTGCATTTAAAAGCCAACTAAATTGCTGTGTGTCTGGAGTCACGTGTAAGCCATCTGCCATGGTCTGGTTCAAACCCAGGTCCCTAGAACTTACAGTCATAGACTCATAGTGTAATACAGCATGGAAACAGGCCCTTTGGCCCAAGCTAGTCCATGCTGTCCATGGTTCCCACTCAGCTAGTTCCAATTGCCCATATCTGGTCCATATCCCTCTAAACCCCTCTCATCCATGTACCTATCCAAACGTTTTTTAAATGTTGCTATTGTACCTGCCTCAACCAGTTTCTCTGGCAGCCTATTCCATACATGCACCACTCTCTGCATGAAGAAGTTGCCCCTCAGATCCTTCTTAAATCTTTGCCCTCTCACCTTAACCCTATGCCCTCGTTTTCAATTCCCCAACCCTGGGAAAAAGACTACACGCATTCATCCTATCTATGCCCCTCATGATTTATTACAATTCAATAAAGTCACCCCTCATTTTCTACATTCCAAGGAATAAAGTCCTATCCTGGCCAACCTCTTCCTACAACTCATGCCTACTAGTCCTGGCAACGTCCTCATAAATCTTCTTTGCACACTTCACAGTTTAGCTATGTCTTTTCTATAACAGGGTGGCCAAAACTGTACACAATACTCCAAGTGTGGCCAACAACTTATACAACTGTAACATAACGTCCTAACTCCTATACTCAATGCCTCAACTGATGAAGGCCAGTGTGCTAAATGCCTTCTTCACCACCCTGTCCACCTGTGACGCTGCTTTCAATGAACTATGTACTTATACTCCTAGGTTCCTCTGTTCCACAACACTCCACAGGACCTTACCGTTTACCACATAGGTCCTACCTTGATTTGGCTTTCCAAAGTGCAACACCTCACACTTATCTGTATTGAATTGTATTTGGCAATCCTCAGCCCACTTCCCCATCTAGTCAAGATCCCTCTGTATTTTTTGACATTCTTTGCTATCAATGATACCTCCTAATTTTGTATCATCTGCAAACTTACTAATCATTGGCATGATTGTTCATTCACATGCCTTGTACATTCACATCCAGATCATTTACGTAAATAACAAATAACAAAGTTCCCAGCAATGACCCCTGTAGCACACTACGAGTCATAAGCCTCCAGTCTGAGAAACAACCTTCAGCCATCACCATCTACTTCCTACCATCCAGCCAATTTTAAATTCAATTAGCTAGCTCTCCCTGGATTCCATGCTACCTAACTTTCATGACTAGCCTGCCATGTGGGACCTTGTCAAAGGCCTTACTAAAGTCCATATAGACCACATCCACTGCCCTAACTTCATCTACCCTCTTGGTTACCTCTTTGAAAAACTCTAAAAGATTTGTCAGACAAATCCATGCTATCCCTAATCAGACCTTGACTATCCAAACGTTGCCTACCACTGATGACAGGCACACTGGCCTGTAGTTCCCTGGCTTGTCTTTGTTACCTTTCTTAACAATGAAACAACATTAACCACCTTCCAGTCTTCTGGAACTTCACCAGTGGCTAAAGATGAAGCATAAATCTCTGCATGGGCTTCTGCAATTTCTTCCATTGCCTCTCACAACATCCGAGGATGGACTTGATCAGGCCCAGGAGATTTATCCACCTGAATGCACTTTAAGGCTTCAAACGTCTCCTCTCTGGTAATGTGTATGTGGTCCAAAACATCCCCACATGGTTCCCTTATTTGCTTAGCATCCATCATTCTCTCCTCAGTAAACACTGAGAAGACATATTCACTAAAAATCTACTCCATCTCCCATGGCCCCACAGATAGACAGCCATGCTGATCTTTAAGGAGACCTATTCTCTCCCTTGCCAGCCTTTTAGGCTTAATATAGTAATAGAAGCTCTTGGGATTATCTTCAATCTGATCTGCCAGATCCACCTCATACCCTCTTTTTGCTCTCCTGATTTCCCTCTTTAGTGTGCACCTACACTTTTTAAAATCATCTAGGGATTTACTTGAGCCTGATAGCTTAAACCCAATGTATGTCTTCATTTTTCTTGACCAGAGCCTCAATATCCCTCGTCAGCCAGGGATCCCTAAAACTGCAAGCTTTTCCCTTCACCCTAACAGTGTCCCTGGACTCTTGATATCACACTTTTAAAAGCCTCCCATTTTTCAGTTGTTCCTTTTCCTTCAAACAGACTCATTCAATTGGCCACTGCTAGATCCTGCCTAATGGCTTCAAAATTGGCCCTGCTCCAGTTCAGCACCTTAACCTGTGGACCTGTCCTGTTTTGGCCATAACTATGGTTAAACTAAGAGAATTATGGTCACTGGACCCAAAGTGCTCTCCTACTGACACTTCAACCACTCGCCCAATCTCATTTCCTAAGAGGAGGTCCAGTGTTGCACACTCCTGAGTAGGGGCCTCTACATATTGATTTAGGAAACTTTCTTGGACACATTTGGCAAATTCCACCCCATCCTGGCCTTTTACACTCTGGGTGGCCCAGTCAATACAGGGGGAATTAAAAACTCCAACCAATACTACTCTATTATTCTTACAGGTATCTGCTCCTCTTGTACCCGCTGGCTATTTGGAGGTCTATAATACAGTCCCAACAGAGTGACCATCCCCTTCTTGTTTCTAAGTTCTAACCATATGCCCTCATTTGATTACTCCTTAAGACTATCCTCTCTAAGCACTGTTGTTATGTTCTCCCTTATCAAAAGGGCAACTCCCCCTCCTCGTTTAGTTGTACTTCTGTCAGGCCTGTAGCTTCTGTATCCTGGAACACTGAGCTGCCAGTCCTGCCCTTCTCTCAGCCATGTTTCTGTTATGGCTATAATTCCCCAGTCCCCAGAGCCAATCCATGCTCTGAGCTTATCTGCCTTACCAGTCAGGCCTTGTGAATTGAAATAAATGCACTTTAAACTGAAAGTTTTTTCTCTCCCTTTACGTGCCCCTGGCTATTCTGAATAGTAAACTTATTTTTGATGGCTAATGCATTTTCCCCTGACTTTTTGGCCCCTCTCTTATTCAGAGTCCCATCCCACCCCTGCCAAACTTACCTAGGTCTCTGGATTAATAGTCTAGTGATAATACCACTAGGTCATTGCCACCCCTTTTGAAAATCAATATCAATCATGAAATCAAAATTGGAAGAAAAGCAGATATCTTAGAGGGTTGTCTGACTGGAGGACCTTGCAGAGATAGGGAGAAGCAAAGCCATGAAGGGATTTGGAAACAAGAATGTGAATTTTAAAATTGAGTTGACGCTGGACTGGAAGTCAAGCAGGCCACCAAGAACAGCGGTCTTAGATGAATTAGACTTGATGTGAGTTAGGATGAAAACAGCAGAGTTCTAGACAAACTCAATGTTACACAGGGTGTAGGATTGGCCAGGGCAGCATTGGGCTAGTCAAATTTAGAGTTATCAAAGGTATGAGTGGGTGTTTCACCAACAAGTGAGTTAAGGCTGCATGGCAATACTATGCAAGTGGAAGTGCACAATTTTGGTAGTGGAGAAGATATGGGATCAGACTTGGGGTCAACTTCAATCTCAAGGTGATGAATGGTTTGGTTCAGCCTCAGAAAGTGGCCAGGGAGAGGAATCAATGGAGTCAATGACTGGCAAAAAGAGCTTGTACAGTAGACTGAAGACAATTGTTTCAGTCTTTCCAATAGTTAGTTGGAGGAAATTTCCTCTCATCCATCCTTGGATGTCAGTAAAACTAAGTGACAAATCATAGGCAATGGCGGGCAGTGTTCTGTGCAGGCTAGTTGGTTGCGTGGCAATGCAGATTATATCGAGCAGGCAACGGTCAACATTTATTTTAAATAGTACATGTGTGTGACTAAGGAACAATCTTAAAGGGGCTGTTCACAACCAAGAAAAGTACCACAGGGGAATTTGGTTGAGGGGTCAAAAGAAGTGGTGGTGACACTGAGCTGGGTGACATCAGCATCCACGTGGAACCTAATGGGTAAATGGAGTTACAAGTGAAAACGAATACCAATTTCTAAAACTTCTGAATGGAAAGAAATACATTACTGGAAACTCTTTTCTTCTTCCTTTGGCTTGTCTGTATCCCTTTCTGATAAGAATGTATCCTTTAGCAACCATTGAAGTGTTTTGAATCCTTATGTCTCAGTTTGTTTCATACTGAAAATGGCTACATGTGCACCGTTTATATTACTGAATGCACTATATTCCTTGTTTACTAGATGACACAGTTTCTAACGTACCTATTCCTAAACCTCACTTTATACCACCACTAGAGTCATTATGAGATAGAACCAGTTCTTACATTAAACAAACATTATCTAGATAAGAGCTAACAACTATTTAGACATATATTTCAGCTAATCTTATGGATCCAATTAGCTCACATGGGAATTACTTTCCATTGGAGTTTTACTTTCCATCCCTGGGAGACTAGCAAGATTACAGAAACTCTGTGAGCTCATCCTAGGGGGTACCCCTAGGTCAGACATCTGAGAATTGGCCGAAGTTCATAGTCACTAGTAACTATAAAATGCTTGTTCCCTCTATGGTATGAGAACAAAGGCAATTGCAGACGAGGGTGATTAGATGATCTGCTCCTTAGAATTATTAGGCTTATTCAAGACAATCTTTTCAAGATTTTGAACTTCTTTAACTGTTTTAACAAATTAAGTTCCTCTTCTATTGATCTTTAGACAAATTGTTGTGTATATCCTTTCCGTATGGACTATTGAACTCTTGATGTTTCTATTTTTTTTAGATTTTTTGATCACTTACATTGCATTGAGGCTAACTAATGTCCAGCCCTTGTTCTATACGAGGCCAGAGATACCTTGCCTCAGTAGAAAAACATCCATTCATGAAACCAGAGGGTTAATATTCCTGGCTTGAGGTTGCTGAAACTGTCAATCTGCTCTTAAAAAGGGGCAAACTTTTCCAGGTTTGTTTTGCTGGTAATACTGCCGCTTCCTCTGAGAGGTATGAGCTTTTCTGTGCAAGGAGACTAACTGTAAGTTTCCATTTCATTCTGCTAGTTTTGCCTGAGAATCCACAGCTTTCTATCCTGCAAAGAAAAGTCCAAATAATTTCAGATTTGTTCAGTGCTGACCTTTCAATAGCCTTCTTCTCTCACCTGTTTTCAGTTAAAGCACTGGAGCTGCTGGTTGGCTATTTTCAATAGCTAGTTCTTTATCTCTGCTCTATCAAATTGTGCTAATGAATAGCTGTAACGCAGTGCATTACCAATTCATCGGTAATCACACTGTTCCCTATTCTGCACTTGGGAATATTTGAGTCTTAACAACAGCTTTACTTTTTGGTGCATAATTTCCACCATTGTCTTAAATTCTTTATGTTTAGAGTTTCTTTCAACAGGGTTCTCATCGTTAAAATGTTAGTTCCTCGATTTCAGTTTTTACACAACTGTATGTATCCTGAATTCATTGCAGTTTGTAGTTGTGATCTATACAATCTCCGTGTTTTGTTCTTTCAACTTTGTACTAACAACATAGTCCTGCTGTTGAAAGTCACATCCTAGTATTTGATAAGTTCATATATCACCATTTTCCCCTCTATCTCCCCATCCCCAGATGAGTATCTTTTCACTTCACATGGTTTGTTCTTGATCTTGGTCACTTCGTTCAAGTTTAGTTTTCATTTCAGAGGTTGATTTCTTTTTGGGCTATTCCCTTGGAGGCCAGAAGCATAGGAAGATATGTTATTGAAGTCTTCATAATGAAAAGTCTGGACCGATTAGATAGAGAGAAAATGTTCCCACTCATGAAAGGATTGAAAGTGAGAACCAGGGATTCAAAGTAATTAGTAAAAGAAGTAAAAGCAATGTGAGAAAAATCTTTCTCACAGATTGAGTGGTTAGATTCTGGAATGCATTTGAGAGGGCCAGTGCTAATACAACGGGCCGAGTGAACTGTGAGAATTCAGTGACTCTGTGTGAGTTGTGGCTCACATGATATTCACTGCCTTTTTCTGTGATAGCTGCTATTTAAGTTCTTTATAGCCACACTCTATTTAAATTGCCTTCTGTGCATTCCAAGCACCTAATTTTTTAGGAAGTGACTGTTGAAAATAAATTAGTTATTTGGCTTCCTTTGATTTTTAACTTCCACACTGTTTAAAAATGAAATTCTGTATATTGATAAGCTTCTGACAATTTAGATTCAAGTTCTGTATCTGTAAATATTTTCTAATCAACCTGTTCAGAGATGTTATTACACACCTCAGGAGCAGATGAGACTTGAACCTGGGCCTCCTGGCTCAGGAGTACTGACTGAACCACAGAAGCTCTTTTGCTATTGGATTGTTCTTTTTTGAGTTGTTACGCTATAATGGCAGAAACAAGTCTTCTAAAAATTGTGGAGAGACAGGGATGAAATTTGATGCTCTTTTCCCCCAAAATGGACACAAGGATATTGATGTAAGTTGGACCTATGCGTGTTGCTTCTGATACAAGTTACCCACAAACTTAGTGCAGCTGGTGAATTAACATGATCCCAGGATGTGGCCAGTGCTAACCATACTGTTCAGTGGCTGCATGGGGCCCAGAATTCCAAGAAACAAACACCAGCTAAAGGTAGCCTGTACTACTTAAAGGCAATTTACACTTCTTAAAGGGATGGTGTTGGGAATCAGCAGAAAGTGTGTCATCTGACTGTATCAGGAAATAGCCAGGAATGGTACAAGGCAGGCTCCATCGTTTTGAGATACAAGTGGAGAAGTTCAAAAGGTGACAGATAAACTTTATCCACATTGAAACAGAAGCAGTGGAGAAGTTCAAAAGGTGACAGATAAACTTTATCCACATTGAAACAGAAGCTTTTCAGTCACACTTTCAGAAAATATTGGGACCATTTGCTGTGGCTGTCAATGCCAGAGTGAAGCTCCAAGGAACTGAATGTAATGCCGTAAAAGTATAATGCTCTGACATGAGTGGTCAAGGCCAGTGAACGCACCTTCAGCTTTATTACAACCCTCAGCAACTGCTCAATGCACCAAACCTCATCCATTCAGCTGCTAACAATGTCTATCAATCAGGGCTGTTATCTCACATTCATAACTTCACCTCAACCTCTTTACTTAACAATTCTGCAAGCTTCATATCCATATCTCACAGCATGCACAAACAGCAGCTATTCAACCATGACCAACACAATGCACAAAAAGGTTACAGACATTACTTGCTAACATGGTTCCCTGCCTCTTGTAGAATGAGGCACTGCATAATTCAGGGTAGAAGGTACAACACAGTAGGGGTTAGATGTGTTTCAATATCCATATCCCGATGAACAAGATGATGCTTTCCTTCATTGGACTGGCCATCACTGAAATCATGACCAGAGGTAAAGTAAAAACCATAGGAGATGTTGGTGCCATCTCATAAGGTGAATTCTTCTCACATTTTCCTTTCCCCTCATCTCCACTCTTTTCTAATTTACAAGATTCATTTTAAGCATAGACCTCTTACTTTCACGACCCTGTGTCCCAGAACACCCTATCGTTGTACCACTCTCCTTTCAGATATTCAAGAAATGCTACCTCAGAGTAATGTAACAACAAGTAAACAGCAATGATGAAAGCTGGCGATCCCATAGAACCATGAGCTCACTCCACTTGCTGCAGTCTGGTCAGAGATTGAAAAATAGTCAGTTCTCTTTGAGTAGAGGGCCTCAGTAATCTCTTGTATGAGGTTCTCTTAGGCGTCCTTAGATATATGAAGACTTCCTTCCATTCTGGAGTTGAGGGTCCCAAGGTGTGTAAGCGGTCTACTGCTGGATTCACAAACCCTCCACAGTTGAGGTACTTGGTGTTCATTGAAATGGGGGCATTGGATGCTCAAGGGTTTTACATTCTCATTCCACTGTTCGTGCTTGACCACCATCTCGGTCTGTTGGAGATGCGAAATGGTTGCCAAATATTTCTTTTCCATTTGAGTAGTGTTGAGCTGAAGATACTCATGAGTCCATGGAGACATAATATTTTTTCAGAAAGGCTATGATGACAACTGTGAAGCATTTCCTCTGCCTTCCTGGTAACTGCTTGCAATGACTAAGAGTAGAGAGCTCATTTTGGCAATCTTGTCTCAGGCAAGTGGATGATATAGCTCCCCGAGTGTAGCAGGTTGATGGTAACTAGTGCGTTGGTGCTGGGATGTTATCCTGAGAAATGGCACTGATTTTGAAGAACATATTGTACGAGTGAATTTGCAGGATTTTGTAGAGTCATTGCTAGTGTTCTTTCTCAAGGCGTTTGAAGCGTTTGCTGTAGATTGTCATTGTCTCAGACACATACAGGGGAGTTAGTAACAGTGCTGCACTGTAGGCCAGCAGTGGTGACAATTTTGAGGTTTTGGCCATAAAGCACTCTGTTCCTTAGATGGCCAAAGGCTGGTACACTGGGGGACACGGTTGAATTTTGTCTTTGATGTCTGCCCTTGCTGTGAGGAGGCTATCAGAATTGAACTATGTTGCTCAGTGGCTCATTGTGGGTCTCGATAGTTGGGTGACAGTTTTGAGGGAGCAGGCTGGGAGAGGACCTTTGTCTTCTAAATCTCTAGCCTAAGGCCCATTCTGTCATATGCCTCTGTGTATGCATCAATGATAGTTTAGCCTCTGAGTGTGAGCATGCGCAGGCATTGTCTGCATATTATAGCTCAAGGACAGAAGACGAAATGGTCTTGATTCTGGACCAAAGGTGACCCAGGTTGAACAGCTTGTCCTTTAGATTAGCTCCACATCAGTTGGAAACTGTAGATTTAGGCAAAGTATTCCAGTGAGTAGGTTGGAGAAAATGCCTGCCTGACCCTACTTTGCATACTTATTAGGGTTACATTGCATCTATTGGTGAAAAGCCAAGCTTGCATGCTGGTATGCAGCAGGCAAAGCGTGGTGATGAATTTCTGCAGTCAACAAAATTTGAAGAAGGTCCTCTGTAATCCCTCCTGGTTGCTAGTTAAAAGCCATTATGAGATTCAAGAAGGCCATGTTTTGACGTTGCATCTGTTTTATGCACTTTTTTTGGATTTGTGTTACAATAAAGATTATGTCCGTTGTGCCTTTTGAGGGACAGGCTCCTCTATGCAATGTTGGATGGTAAGCTACCTGCAAACCAGTCCAAAGATGGTTTGGTGGATTCACTATGGTAACTTGCCTATAATGTCTAGGGTGGGAAATGCAGGGATAGGGTAGGGGGTGGGTCTAGGTGGAATGTTCTTTGGAGGGGTGGTGTGGACTTGATGGGCTGAATGGCCTGTTTCTACACTGTAGGAATTCTATGAACCTATAAAAATACCTCCAGTTTGGGAGAAGCCAGATATATGAAAGTTGATTGTCACAGTCAGCCTCACAGCCACTAGAAATGTGCTTCCCACTCTACTCTGAAGTTGCTGTTGTACCTGCTGCAGGTAACAGATTTCAGTTAGAGTTCTTAGTGAAAAGCCTGTATTTTAGACATTGTTCGTTACTGAGTTCCAAGTAAAGCAATTGTACCCTAAACACTCTGGCAGTTGTACCATCCTTCCCCCTCCTTCACCTCTCTGTTCCAACAGCATTCTGTGCTATGGGGGTCTCAGTTCACTCTTACAGTCATGTTGCATTCTAGGGGGAATGGCTACTAGTGTATCCATGACTGAGAGCCAGTGGTTTGTGCTGTGAAGTCAGGTCCAACAGCTTCAACATCTACCACACCACTCCCTATAGCGAAAGGATATTGCTAGGATTGGAGGGTTTGAGCTATAGGGAGACGCTGAATAAGCTGGGGGTCCTGGAGAGTCGGAAGCTGAGGGATGACCTTATAGAGGTTTATAAAGTCAAGAGGGGCATGGGTAGGGTAAATAGGCAAAGTCTTTTCCCCGGGTTGAGGGATTCCAAAACTAGAGGGCATAGGTTTAAGGTGAGAAGGGAAAGATATAAAAGGGACCTAAAGGGCAACTTTCTCACGCAGCTGGTGGTGCGTATATGGAATGAGCTTCCAGAGGAAGTGGTGCAATTACAACGTTTAAAATGTATCTGGATGGGGATATGAATAGGAAGGGTTTAGATGGTTATGGGGCAAATGCTGGCAAATGGGACTGGACTTATTTAGGGTATATGGTTGGCATGGATGAGTTAGACCGAAGAGTCTGTTTCTGTGCTCTATATCTCTATGACTCTTTAAATAATTCTTGAAAACACCAACATTTATACAATTGCAGCAACAGCCAGAGTTACAATCAGCAACCAAGCTGAAAGTAATTGATCCCTTTAAATAAGATTGACAGTTGGTGCTTCCTGCTACTGAATGTATATTCAGTTGGGTCTGATTGGATAATAGGTATGCTAAAATGGGAACTGTGGATCCAAATAGTTCACCAACAATTTCCAGCTGGAACATTTCATCAGAGGTTTTGTCCACATCAAATGAATTCAAGTTTAACCAATGGTTGGTAACTACATTGAAGACTCAAGTCAAATTATTTTTGTTTAATTTTTGTGAACTTTGCCTTTAAAAAATAAATACTGTCTGGGATTCTTGCTCTACAGCTCCATTCCAACATCATTCCAATCTTCTGTTTGCAGCTGTTAACCCCTAGTAAATAGACAAGTTCTTACAAATTCAGACTCTATAAACTCTTTGTCCTTAATGTGCACTGGAGGCAATGCAAATCTTTTGGCCATTAACTGTCTTCAGTTTATCCCTGTGATCTTGGCAAGGGTTCAGATTCACTGAGATACACTTTATAAAGTTCCTATATTGAGTATATCAAATTGACCTTATACAAGACGCTGACACCACAAAATTCATGCAGCTTTTTAGGCTAAATCACACTTTAGAACTTCACGCAATATAGTGTAAAACTCAAATTAAACCAAATAAGTCACCAATACTTTAGATGGAGGAATACTAAATTCTGAACATACACCAGAAGGCATGGTTCTGAAATTCCAATGTGCAATCTGTAATCAATAAAATAGTGGCAAAATAAGTTCTTCCTACTTGATGAACAGCTCATATTAAAAGTTAGATTGGACTCTACCATTTATATTTGGGGTTTGTTAAATGATAACATACATACATTCTGATTTGGAATGCCCCAGGTATCTCAGTCCAAATCAAGTCAGTGCTTATGCCAAACCATTCACAATAGGACAGCAGTGCAACCCTGAATGAAATATGATTAACTACTACTCGCCAAGATTCACCAACAAACAATGAAAACATTGGCAAATACAGAGGCAAATAAATTCACTAACAAAGACTTATGTAGAAACGTTTCAATAATTGGAAACTATTAAATCTGTTAACTTTGGGTTTTTTTATTTACAGCCTGAACGGTGAATCAGCCACATATTAATAAATAAATCATTGACATTTGGCTGAAATTTCTAGGGGAATTGTCAAAACCTGGTAGGTCCAGAAATTCCTTATTTCAGGATAACAGTTTGGTCTGCTACTTGGCAAAACGATGTCTGGAAGATTCTCTTGAGTGCATATCTTAATTTACAGCATAACGATTTAACCATCAGTGTTTTTTTTAAAGGCGTCAATTTCTGCACATTCAATCTGATATTAACATCTAAGAACACCGTTTCCAAACTGTACTCATCCGCGTGTTGCAATGTACAACAATTCAACGTTTTTCTCAATCATCATATTTATATTTCCACATCTTTAGCGAGAGAATTACTTTTGTTTCCAAAGTTTCCAACAATGTTTTAAAAGAAATAAACTTTCAGGCTTCGGAAATAGATTCAGGGATGGAGTTCCATCCAAGGCCGTAACAATAGATCAGATGAAATAACAGCTTTCAGTGTTAAACTGAGCTTCCGCAGAATAAAAAATCACTGATTTACTCTGACTGAAGCCTGTTGTGAGTTTTGCGGATCGCTTGAAGCCACTGGCAGTGAAAGTGTCCTGGACAATGTATCTCGATATTATACCCCTCCCACTGCCTCCTCGGCCTTCGCATAAACACATCTGCGTTTTGGCCGAAGTCTCTTGAGGGAAATGCAGGGAAGTACAAATTTCCGGCTGTTTTCTTGGCATAGGTTAGTGCATTTTCTAAATCTGCCACTGTCCAAAGTTCCCCCTTTTGCGTCTTGGGTACTTGTAGGATTGCGAGACTCGACGATTTAGGGGCACTGTTTTGTATACAATGCTGAAGAGCCTCCAAGATTTCTTTCCACAATCAGGGAGGGGGGAGGGGGTGGATTTAATTGTATTTCCAAATGCAGTCTGCAAAAGAAGTTAACCAAGTGCGTTCATCTCTCTCTGCGTGCATGTAGCAACGGATAGATGGACGAAGCTGTCTGCCTGTCTCACCATCGCTCGCTCTCTTGTCTCAAACAAAACGCGTAGAAACTGCACCACCCCCCCCACCCACCGCAAAGGAAGATGGAATGCAAAGGATAATAATAAAAAAAGAGCCAAGGCAGCTGACCATTGGGGATGGAAAGTTTGTGGATGGTCTGGCTGTTATTTCTTTGTTTGATCTGCTCTGCTGAATCGTTCTGTCCCTCGCAATGTGAGTGCCAGCTCCAGAACCTGCTGTGTACAAACCGAGGTCTCCGCACGGTTCCGGAAACCCAGCAAAATGCTGCGGACATCCTGACTTACAGCTTAGGGGGCAACTTTATCAGCAACATCTCCGACTTGGACTTCCCACATTTCACCGGGCTGCTCCGGCTGGATTTACAGTACAACAAGATCGAGTACATTCATCCCAAAACTTTCGAGAAACTTGCCAGACTGGAGGAACTCTACTTGGGCAATAACATCATCTCTATCATCCCTGTCAATGCTTTCCATTATCTCCGCAGGTTGAGGCTTTTAAATATGAATAACAATTGCCTGAAGAAGCTGAATGCAAATGTGTTTTCACATCTAGGTAATTTAATGAGGCTCAGACTGGACGGCAATTCTCTGAAAATTTTGCAAGACGCGGTTTTTAAACATTTGGGGAACCTCCTTTACCTGCAGCTGGAGTCCAACCAGATCCACACCATCAGTGGAAATACTTTTATAAACTTAAGGAAGTTGACATATTTAAACCTTGCCAAGAATAACCAGACTTCCTTACAAAACAGGGCCGTGTTTGCCCATCTCAGGTCACTGATCACTTTAATCCTGGCCGAGAATAATATCAAGTATATCGGAAACCGAGTGTTCCAAATGCAGCAGAAACTTTCCAGGTTGTCTCTCAGCCAGAACAAAATCTCTCATATCGCCACCGAAGCCTTTGGAGGCCTGGGTGGGTTAAAGGAGCTGCTCATTAATGGTAACCTACTGAGAGAAATCCCAGATAAACTGCTGGACCCTTTGCAAAAGCTGGAACAGTTAGATCTCAGCCAGAACCATATCAGCAGTGTGCACCCACAAGCGTTTAAAGAGCTAGCAGCTCTCAAGGTGTTAAAGCTGAAGAGCAATCACCTGACCTACCTACCTGGGGATGTGTTTGTGTTCAGCAACTCCCTCTATAGCCTTGATCTGAGTGATAATAACTGGACGTGCAACTGCCGCCTCAAAGGTTTAAAACGGTGGATGAACTTGGCACATGGTCAAGGAAGGCTGCTCACCATCTTTGTTCAGTGTAATGACCCCCCTGTGTTGAATGGAAGGTATCTCGATTATCTGACAGATTCAGAGATGCAAGCAGCAGGCAGGGCTGACCTGTGTCACTCTCAGCAGGCACAGCCTTTGGTGAACCGTTCTCAAGGCGCTCCAGATGGCATTGTACTGTCCCCGGTTCACGTCAATGTGCAGTCGGATCAGGAGCGGTTCCTGCAGCCAGGCAAAACGCAGACTGAAAGAACCATGCGCCAACAAGAAGCTGACACCCGGCAGAAAGCGCCTCCTTTACCGACAACGGTGTCCAACCTATTGCCTAAAAGTAAGCATGTCATTCTCCTACCTAAACCAACCAAAACATTTACAACCAGTCCGAGCTTGGGAAGTGTTGGAGAAGCTCCGCGGTCCCAGACTGTGACACAGGATACCTTAGAAGTCTTTACTCCTTACACAACTGTCCTGGTTTCATCCAAGTCAGAGCGTTATTATCTCCTCAAATCTAAGGACAAGTTAGTGCAGAAACCACTGATAACAGATCCATGTGAGTTTAACAAGCTCTACATTACCAACCTAACAGTGGATGAGGTTACCTCATCCACTGCCACGATCAGATGGAAGGTAGCACACCCTGGTTTCAGAAACCCTATACATTTTCGCGTGCTCTTTGACCGGTTTGGCCAATCAGTGACATTTCATCGCTTCATCTACGTCAAGGATAGATTGGAATGGGTCACTCTGAGAGAACTGCAGGCAGAGACTCCTTATATTGTGTGCCTGGAAAGTGTCATCTCTGACCAGGTGTGCCAAGTAGCTTCCCGCGATCATTGCCTGGGGGTCCTCACCTTGCCTCTGAAGAAAGGTGCCCTGGATGTGCAGCATTTTATTTTGATTTTATCGGCCGCCAACGCTTTCCTGGTCTTCCTCGGCCTCACAATCTGGATGTCCCGAGTGCTGAGAAAACTGCGAAGGAAACGGGCCCCAGTCAACGTGAGACGGATGTACTCCACACGCCGCCCATTGCGCTCCATGGGCTCTGGGGTTTCAGCAGGCGACTGTGGAGGCTTCCAGTCCAACAGATCACGGTCAGTCATGTATCAATTGAATGAGGCTGATCTGATGGATTTCCAGTCAGATCGGCTGATGGACATCAGTTTAAGGAGGGAAGACCTTGGACAACGGTATGCTGATTAATGCTCGTAGTCAAGTTTGCATGTGGATGTTAAAACAAAAAGGAAATGACCTAATGCCCTATTACTGGGTTAATGTGATAACAAGCTCACTCTGATTGACCAATGGTTTCTTGTAGTTTATGGTCTAATCGCGTTAAAGTAGCAGTAACAGTGACTGTAACATTGGGTTGCGGAAGTGTCAATGTTGATAAAATGCCTTTCAGATATCCCAAAGCACTTCACAGCAAAGAAAGATAATAGAGCCAATTTGTGCACCAAGACCAAATAAGTAACCAGAAAATGGGTCGCGTTATGATTCTGTTTTGGGGATAACTATTGGCCAGGACACAAAAGAACTCCTTCTTCACAGTGTCATGAGATCTTTTCCATCCACTTAAGAGGGCAAACATGATCTCAGCTTATGTTCTCATCTGAGAAGTAGCATCTCAGATAATATATGGATCTCTAATTACTGCACTGAAGCCTGAGGCAAAATTTATAGGCCCAAGTCTCTGGAACGGAGCTGAAAGCAACAAATCTTTATCTGTAGAAAGAGTGCTGCCCCTATCCAGTCTGACATTTTTGGAGTGATATTACCACACTTGGTTTGCTTTGTGTCCAAACTAGTCGATTAAACTAAATCTATGTGCCTAACTCTTTTTTTCATTGCATTTTGCCAAAGCTTATTTTTCACGATATACTGTAACCTCACCACTCCAGAATACTTGAGACCATTCAGTTCTGGATGTTGGAATTTTCTGGATTCTGGGAATGTTTAAACACAAGCTTGTGAGTCAGAAAAAAAACTCCAGCTATAAGTAGTGACTTGAAACATAAAGCATCGATAACCATTACATTAAAAAATTTACTTATCCAAATGTTACAATTTCCATGCTTCCACTTCCACAATATGGTACTAAATGATGCAATGACCTTGAAAGAATATTTGGGTCTGCTCAAAAAATTTGCAGACAACTGGCGATTTCAAATAATAGATTCCTGGACTGGAGAGAATACAATGGAATATAAATGGTACTTTCAAGCAACTTACGAAATTGACCATTTTAGAGAAATATTTCTACTGTGTACATAAATGGTGGCTGTTTATATAATGCACATTTTCACACTAATTTTTCAGGATTGGCTATATACAAAGTAGTAGAATAATGTTTTGTTACAAAGTGCACCATCTCTTCAATGTTGATCCAACTTCAAAACCTTACCCCTGAAATCTTTCTGGATAATGTGGGCTTTTATCCCAAGGAAATTTAATGTACAGTATTTCGACACACAAATTTGCAATTTCAATGTACTTTAAGCAAATATATTGCCAAATTCCCCCACAGAATGTGTACATATCTATTTAACCGTGTATCTATTCACATAACTGTTTTCCAAACATCTGTCATATTTCAAGTATGACAAAAAGTAGTTTTGTGCTGTTTTTCTTTGATGTGGAACACAACATTTACAATCATTTACAATCATCTTCAGATCTGTAAATTTCTTTCACAAAGCTGCAACTTAACTGATTGACTTCAGATTCTGTATAGTTACTGAAAAAAGATTTTATTCTCTCACAGATACAGGGAAACTTCAATAGTTCCATTTTAGCAACAAAAAAAATCCTACAGCACAGAAGATGCCCATTTGGTTCATTATGTTTGTGCTGTTTGAAAGAGCGATGCAATTAGCCAGAAGTTACCATTGATTTTACTTCCAACTCTTTTTTTTCTGGTGAATACAACTTGTGTGGAAAAAAATCATCCATGGTTCTTCCGCAACTCACCTTGAATCTCTGTCTGCTCGTTTCTGACCCTCTTGCTATTAGAAACTGCCTTAACTTTTTCCATCAAACCTTTCATTATTTTAAACTCTTCTGCTAAATTGCCCTTGATGATTTTAAAGTGCTTGTAATGGCTGTATAATGTTTTGAACCATTAAGGCATTTTTGGCAGCGCACATTTCTTTCTTTAACAAAATATTAGTAATGTTGGAAAATCTAAAATAAATGCAGAAAATGCTGGAAAAACTCTACAGGTCTGGGAATATCCTCAGGGATAGAAAATCAAAGTTCATATTTTAGATTAATGGCTTTTCATCAGGTGATTAGTTCATCAACCTAAATTATCAACTCTTTCTCTTTCCGCTGATGCTTTCATCTGATCTGATAATAATTTTCTGATTTTAGTGAAGCATATCTTCATTGCTTTTGAACAACAGGTCTCTGGTTATAAAGTCCAAGGATCGCATTAACTTCTTAGCAGTGTTATCAACTTAGATGCAATATGTGTTTGCAAAAATTAGTACTCAATGCACATCACCCAATATACCCTGAACAAAATTGCAGGGCTAGTTTTACCAACCAGTTTTCTCCGGGTGCTCTGGTTTCCTCCCACAGTCCAAAGATGTTGGGTGGATTGGATGTGCTAAATTGCCCATCGTGTTCAGTGATGTGTAGATTGGGTGAGTCATGGGGGAATGGGGATGGGTCTGGGTGGGAAGCCCTGAGGGTCGGTGTGGACTTGTTTGGCCGAAGGGCCTGTTTCCACACTGTAGGGATTCTATGAGACACACCCTAGCTGATGGTCCAATACTTCATTCAGGCACAGATTACCTTTGAGTGACTGATTTTGCTGCTCCATTGCGGTGAGAAGCAGTCCTGTACAGCATGACCTGTTGGGCCCACTGCCTGGGCAACTCAGCCATCTGCAGTTGGCTTAATTCCAGCTGCAGCAGGCAGAGGCACTTAAATCGTCCTTAATTGGCGACTTTAGTGCTTCAAGTGGCAGCAGGTCAGGTAGGTTAGCTGCGGACCTTCCTGCTCAAAACTTAACACTGGCAGGAGTGAGAAGGTGGCAGGTTTTGCTACTCCATCATCCCTCCCAAACAAAGTCCCTTCGTACTCTAAGCCCACCATCTCCAAGATTCAAAGATGCAACAGCACAGGTCATCACAAATGTATCGAAGATCAATAAACTGTATGTTGCACTATGTATTTGGTAACTGATTAATTGTGAAAAGAAGCTTCAGCCAAATTAATTTCAGTCCAATCCAGTTAAAGATTATTTTCATTAAGCAATTCAGGAACTGTTAAAGATCATCAAATAATCTAAACAAGGGCAGGTTTGGGAATTTAATATTCTTGGATACAAGGTGTTTAGGAAAAGATGGAAAGGATAAGTGGCTATCTCGATTTAAAGACAGTGTTAATGTTTTGAAGAAAGAGGGTATCCCAGAGGGATCAAGGACATAATCTATTTGGCTGAAACTAAGAACAAAAGGATGAAATTACATTGCGCAATGTACACTATATTCTGCCAACAATTGGGAAAGATGGAAATGAGCAAGGTTGCAAGGAAGTTAAAGAAGTGCAATGATTATAAAAGGGAGCTTTCCACTACTACTGTAGTTCCAGTCTATATTTGGATAATTGAAGGGAAACGAGGGATCAGAGTTCCTACAACGCATTCATCATAATTTTCTGCAGCGCTGTTTTCCAGCACAATAGGAAAAGGGGTGTTGCTAAACGCATTTCTTGGGACTTTGTGGATCACTTGGGCAAGTGGATCAAATTTAAGTAGGAGAACAATAATCATTGTATCATTAAGTTTGGGTTAGATATGTAATAGGACAAATAACAAGCCAAAGTAAGAGTAATTAAGCTGCGAAAGCTAACTTCAATGGTGTAAGACTGGAGCCAACCCAAATTAATCCAACTCAAAGATTAGTAGACAGAATTATAACCGAACAATGGGATGACTTTAGAGAAGAGGGGCAGCATGGTGGCCCAGTGGTTCACAAACAGTGAAGAGGGATGGAGGGCACTTGTGGTGCAGTGGTAGTGTCTCTACCTCTGGGCCAGGAAGGTTGTGTTGATGTCCCACCTGCTTCAGATGTGCTTGAGCGGGTTTTTTAAAATAATTAGATGAGGCGACATGCTAGCTCTTTACAGGTGACAGAAAGATAGGTAGGAAAGTATGTCACTGTGAGGATGTAATGGTGGTGGCTAATAGGTGAAAAAATATCACGGGTGATGGGGAGAAACAAAGTACTTAATTGTGTGCAAGAGTACTTCTGGATGTAAAGATTGAAAAAAAGAATAAATAGTTTGAGTGAGTGGGCGAAAACTTTGGTAGATGACATTTAATCTGAGAAAACATGAAATTGATCACTTAAACCCTCCCACTGGTTTTGTCACAAAAATGCAGAAGATGTTGGTTCACTTCTTCTGGGCAAGATGATACACTTGGATGCTGCTGGGTCTCCCTGTTAAGAAGGGAGGTCTGTCACTGGTGTACTCCTGCAGCCAGATGGTGTCATTCTATCTTTAGACCCTGCAGTGATCCTTTACACGAGTCTCCTGCCAAATGGTGCACCCTGATGACTTATTTCTTCCATGATACTTCATTATGACATGCAGCTCCTGTTCATAGACCATCAGGGTCTTCAGGTCTCCCTGAGGACACTGCCTGTATTTTACCACTTTCCATCAGGGACCTGGAGTGGAGGGTGTTGTACACAGCAGGCCCGTATAACTGCTGTTTGCAGTGGTTCACAGACTCCCAGCCCAACTGTTTATTTTGCAGTGTTGTGGAATCCATGGATCATGTATCTATTAGTTGTGGGCAATTGCAACCCCTTTATATTTGAAAAATCTTTTGTTGTGCTTTTGATTACAACTCAGTCTCTGATCTCTAGGCATCTGAAGTGGAGGGCTGTGGGCAAGTCAGACAACTTCCTTGTGGGTCTGCCCTGAGCCTGGCCAAGTTGGTTATGAACAGGACCAGGCAGTAGGTGGTGGAGAGGGTAATTGCAGCTGACTGCTTACCCCTCTCCCCAACCTACATTTGTGTCTGGATGTCCTTGCAGAGGGAGCACATGGTGTTCACCAGTATATTCAATGCCTTCAGAGATAGAAGTGGGCACCACAGCGGGCAGAGTGCTTTACCTCTCTTTCCAATTCCATTTTGGATTAGCCTTCTCCCCCTCTCCCTGCCTCTCCCTCACCTTTGATGGTCTGCTGGCAGTTAATAGATTTTTAAAAAATACCATGGGAGATTTGGTGATGGGAATAAAAAGGTTCAGTTGCCTGGATATGGTAATAAAAAACACAGTGAAGAAGGCCTCCCTAAAATCATTGAACCCCTACAGCCATTCAGCCCATTGAGTCTGTACTGACCCTCCAAAGAGCACCCCACTCAGACACAGCCCCCTTCAACTCTATTTTGATTTAATCCCCCTTCTCTCTCCCCACCTTCTAGCTCCATTTTTATTTAATGAAATGATTAATGGTGGTGGTTAAATGGGTGAAAAAATATCATGGGTGATGGGGAAATAGAAAGCACTTAGTTGTGTGCAAGAGTACTTCTGGATGTAAAAAATGAAGGAAAGAATTGGCGAAGAGGGACCCCTTCAATTTCATTTTGATTTAATACCCTCCCTGTCTCCCTGCGTCTCAGTCTCACTTTGGTGCCATTGAATTGCTCTTAATGGGCTTTGCATGTGAATTAATCAATGAGAACATGGTTAATGGATGATAAATACCACGGGTGATTTGGTGATGGGAGATAAGTCATTCAGTCACGTGTGATAACACTGCTGGATATCAGAAAAGGTAAATAACACAGTGAAGAGGGATGAAGGGCATTTGTGGCAAGGTATGCCCCTACCTCTGAGCTAGGTAGCCCACATTCAAGTCCCACCTGGTCCAGAGGTGTGTCATAGTACCTCTGAACTGTTTGATCAAGAAAATATCTAACAACGAAGAGGATGGAGGGATCTCTATGAAGGTGTTCTCCTGCTTTCCACTGGGAATCTGGGGTGCAGGGTGTTGTATGCAGCAATCGCATGCAATCATACATTGAGGTGGTGGATACAGAAAGATGGCATTCCTGTTTATATTTTTAATCAACCTGCTAGCGTTCATTTCAGCTCCACACTTCTGATCTGAGGGCATCCAGTTTCAAGGGAGGCAGGCAGGTTGGAGGACCTCCTTGTGGAGACAGTGCACCATGGAAAGGGTCATATATCTAGATTGCCTGTTTCTGTTCCCCAGGTACATTTGTGTCCAGATGACGTTCAAAAGGGAGCAGTGGCGTCCATCAGTAAGCTCAGAGCTTTTCAAGAGAGGTGGGCACATGGGCTGGAGTGCATTATATCTCCATTGAACATTATTTTAATCCAGTCCCCTCCTACCCTTTCTTTTTGTTATTGTTACACTGCCCTGGTGGGCATTGCAAGTCTTATGTTTAATTTGGTGATTGGATGGTTAGGTGATGGTTATTAAAAAAGGTGAAGAGGGATTGGAGGAGAGTATTGTGGTTTACTGTGCCAAAGGCAGACAGACTATGAAGGATTAGGACAGAAAGTTTACTTTTATCATGTTACGTAGGACAATATTTGTGATTTTGATAGTGGGAATATTGTCGCTGTGACCGCGATGGAAAACTGATTGAAATGATTCAAATGAATCATGCAGCTGCAAGAAATATGAGAATGCATTTGGAAGGCAGAAAATATTCAAGGTCATTGGAGAGGAAAGGGAATTTAGAGATGAAACAATAATTTTCGAGGATTGTGGGGTCAAGGATTTTTTTTATGGAGGTGGGTGGTAGCAGTAGATTTAAAAGAGAAAGGGACAACACCTGAAGGGAGAAAACAGTTTTCATTATTGATGAACACTGGGACAGGGTTGGGGGATCAGCAGTTTAGTGGAAATAGGATCAGGAAGTGAGTCTCATGGACAAAATGAGGTAAAACTTGAAAGTTTTTAATCTGCTTAAATAATCAATTTTTGGTGGTCAGTATATTTGATTTTCAAATTGGATTAATTTTATTGTCACATGTTCCGAATTATAGTGACAAGCTTTGTTTATGAGTGGTACAGGCAGATCACAGCAAGCAAAAAGATCAAAAAGACTTACAGGCATACAGGTTATGCTGCAGGTTACATTATCTGAGGCTAGAGCCCATTCAACAGTTTGATGATGGCCAGAAAGAAGCTGTTCCTGAACCCGCTTGTGCGTGTGTTCAGGCTTCTGTATCTTCTGCCTGACAGAAGAGATTGTAGGAGGTTGTGTGATGGATGTTTGATGATGTTGGTCGCCTTTTCATGGCAGCAGGCCGTGTAAATGGAGACCATGAACGGAACGTTGACTTCCGTGATTGTCTGGGCTGTGCACACCACCTTCTGTAGTTTCTTAGAGTCCTGGGCAGAGCAGCAAATGGGTAAATCTTTAAAAGTCAAGTTATATTTTCAAATATGTTCCTCAGTTGGCCCCTTGTGTTAATCAAAAGAGAATACAAGCATGGACGGGTAGAGGCAAATACAACTAAACTTTAGCAGTAACTGTCAGAAATATGTAAAAATCTTTCAGTCAAGTTGCTCCAGGCATGAAGAGCAGTTATTGCATAGCCTTGAGGAGTAGAATTTTCAATCGATTCCCCCTCTCTAACTCAATATCACTAAGAGCTTTAACAGAGACTTCTGCCACACCATCTGAACTAATAGCGCAGGCCAGGATTTAAACCTGTTTTATTATTTCTAATCTGTTTTATCTGTTCACTGGATAACTTCACTGAACCATTACTCCTCAAAGGTTTAAACAAACTGTTGAAATATAAAAGAACAACTTTCAAGATAAATATCAGGAAAGCCATGAATGCTTAAGTCAATAAGTGGATTTCACGTTCAAAAGCACTTTCACATAAATATTTTATTCTTGATGTGTTTTTCCACATTGTGAAAGAAGTCTGCATTGCTCCTTGGTACACTGGGTTTTTGTGTCTGTCTTTCCCTTATAATTTGCTTTCATCTTACCAGACAGACTGTGTTTTGTGTGATGCCTACTGCCTGCAGGGAGACGATACTTTATTGCATGCATCTTTTACAACAAATCTGACAATGTGATGGTATATCTCACGTTACTGTCCTGAGGAATAGTCACATGGACCAAAGAAACATTGTGATATATTTGCAATGTATCATCAGCAACAAGGCTCACTGAAGTTGTGTATGTTAATTGATTATTATAACAGGACATTCCTGGAAACTGAAAAAAGAATAAAATGTGTATAATAGCATCATAAACAGTGTAAAAAGAGACCACTGACCAATTATATGCAGCATAATCACAGTAAGGAAATGCACTTGCCTGCTACGTCACAATGAGTGAAGTTGTAAATCCAAGGTGTGGGCTGGTGTGGAAGGAAGGGGTGTAGGAGAAACAGGTACCAATCTGCCCAAATAGGAATGATAGCTGACATTCTAGGAGCTATTAGGTGAGTAAGTCAGCAGCACCCTTCATATTTGTAACTTCCACTGATGTTCTTATCTCTGAAATTGATTTGCAAGACAGTGTGCCCTCATGGACTGATTTTGATCATACATAGGATTAAGAGAGGTTTTTGCTTTTCCTTTGTTCCCTTATTGCCACTAAACTTCATGTGAGGAGCGTTTTGCCTCTTCCATGCTGCTTTGGGAAAGAGCAGATTGGCCTGTAAGGATAGAGGGATTGTCAGTTTTTAGTCCTGATGTTCTGACCATCATAAGTGCAGGACCAAGTTTTCGTTTCCAGATCACCATTTTCCTGTTTTCAACTGTCAGCAGACTAGCCAGAATATTAACAAATATTCCTCTGCTATTGAACTCAAAGTTAGTGCACTTATTTTTAAACAAATTTAATAACCCCATTGACAGAAAGAAAAAAGTCTGACTGTTAACATTCACATATTACTAGTATACAGGCTACATTTAACAAATTAGATACAGTTCTGAATTTTCGCGCTTTTTTTATTAAGGAAGAAAAATTTAACAAATTGTTTCAACCGTTTGAGCGTATCAAATTTGTATTCATGTTTTTTGAAGATTTTTGAAACAGTAACATGAACTTCCAAAAATATTTTTTCAGTGATGAATGTGCATATGTATTTCATTGTATATTTAGTTGATGTTGCAGAAGTGGGCTGTGGTTTAAAGACAGTTGGACAAAGATGTCGATCCATGCCAATTATATTTGCATGTAGTTCCAGAGAAATATAAAGTTAATTTGCTGCAACTGATTTCTTACTGAACAACTTTTGTAAACCAAACACTTTTAAATGAACTGGGATTGGGATTTATGATGTAATTAATAAAGTTGTCATGAGGTATAATTCTTTGAGGCAACTGCCAAATTTGCCTTTTGAATAGCTATCTGAAGTAACAACCAAAGTGATAATTTTATAGGTTTGTGTGAAATTGTCATGCTACTGGATAGCAGAAATTACTTCAAGTTCAGAAATTTCACTCTTGCTTGACTTGAGTTTCATGGTTTTGTTTTTCAGTAATTTTGTGTAGAATATTAGTAGAATGTATGTACCAACTGTTTTAAGACATTTTGGTTAAAAGATTTCATTTTGTTTTGAACGCATAAATTATTCTAATGAAAGGAGCATTGTGCCATGAATTTTGCCCTGGGCAATCTGTCTGTACAGTTATTAAAATGACTTTTTCATAAATAGCTTTGTCTCTTTACTTCTGAAAAAATGATCACTGTAAAAGATTTGAATTTCAGTTTCTTCTATGTTCAGCAATCCCTTTGGTATCAATTATATCAAAGCATTTCCTAGTGTTCTGGTGCTGGATTTATAGAAGTGATCATAGAATGGTTACAGCACAAAAAGAGGCCATTCTCACTGTTGTGGTGGTGATGGCTCTTTGAAGGAACGATTTACCTAGTATCACCTATCCTGCCTTATCTTCACGCTCCTGTAAATTCTTCCTTTTCAGTTAATAGTATAATTCCCTCATGAAGAGCTCATTTAATGCAATGTGTGCAGTTATGCTCCTGCACTCTCTTTAGAATTATCCCCTTTGTTTTATATTGTCTTTCAATGTTCTTCTTACTGAAATGGATCATGCCATACATCTCTGCATTAAAATTCATTGTCCATTTATATGTCCATTCCAAAAACCCTTCAATCAACCTGTTGAAATTCTACACTACTCCAGAGTTCACAATACTTAGAAGTTTTGAAACTCTACACCAAGGTCTTGGTCAGTGATATGCATCAGATATATACGACCCTTCTGAGGGAGGGTCACCAGACTCGAAGCGTTAACTCTGAATGTTTCTTCACAGATGCTGCCAGATCTGCTGAGCTTTTCCAGCAACTTTGTTTTTGTTTGCTTCAGATATATATATATTGATTTATCATTCACTGCTGTCTTATCTTGTGATATAAAATACATGATTGAATTCAATTCAAAAGAGAATTGTATATCTAACAGCATGAATTTTTATGAAAGCAATGCATTTTTCTGTAAGTGCCTATTTGAACATGCCCCTTTCTGTAACTTTGGCCGGTTTGGATATACTTGAATGATTGGATACTGTACCAGGGCCAGGCATAATTTTGCCTCCTCTAATTGGGGACTTTGTGAGATAAGCAGGTGGGGCAGTGGGTTAGTCAGCTTTACAATGGAAATCAAAGAACAAACTCAGTAACTTTAGACCACGTGGCCAAAGCACAAGACTCATACTTTGTCAAAGTGAAAGCCCTGCTTTGAAATCAAAATGTCAATGGGCTTCAGCACCTTTCACACCTTTCTTGTTACTTCATGGGTGTAGGAGCCACTGGTAAGGCCAGTACTTATCACTCATCCTTGAGACAGTAATACTGAAGTCATCCTCTTGAACTGCTGCAGTACCTCTAGTGCAGATGCACCCATGGTATTACTGGGAGGAGAAGTCCAGGGTTGTGGATTCTGTGACATGGAGGTGCCAGTGTTGGACTGGGGACAGAAATCACACAACACCAGGTTATAGTCCAACAGGTTTATTTGAAAGCGTAAGCTTTCGGAGCCTCAGACCTTCTTTAGGTGTTAGTGGGTGAGGAAGTATCAGTCACAGAACTTATAAGGAAAAGATCAAATGTTTACATCATTGATGAGTATGTACTAAACAAACCTAAGATGCTGTTAAATCTTTAACCAGTTAGAAGGTTTAAATTGATTTATATATATATATGTAAATCCCCAAATTCCTTTCAAGTCACAGTTCTGAGAGAACTAAAGGTTTAATCAGTGTAAAGAAGAGATGACAAGTTAGGTCAGACAATGCATGTTAGGTGTGAGACCTTGTTTAGAATCTGTTCATGTTTTAGTTTGGAGTCAGACTGGTTTTATTTCTGAAGTAGGAATTTATAAAACACCATATTGACTGACTGTCTATAAATTGTGTGCTTTTTGAACAAAATAAAATGTAACTGTAAATAAAAATTCATCCCGTAGATTCACGTGTGTGTGTGTGTGTGTGTGTGTGTGTGTGTGTGTGTTTGTGTGTGTATAGTGTGGTGGAGTCACCAAGATCCCGGTTGAGGCCGTCCTCATGGATACCAAACTTAGCTATCAGCCTCTGCTTGGCGAGTTTGCATTGTTGTGTATCCCGAAGTCCACCTTGGAGGACATTTACCCAAAGATCCAAGGCCAAATGTCCTTGACTCTGTGACAGTAAATGAACAATGATGTGGGTGCAGATCAGAATGGTGTGTGGGAACTTGAAGATGGTGGTGTTCCTATTCTTCTATTGCACTTGTCCTTCTAGGTGATTGAAGATGTAGGGTTTCTGCCAGTGTGGAAAATTTCACGTTTTCCCATCTTATACTCTATCAGACAAATGTTTGGCAATTCATTCAAACCATTTAGATCTCTTAACATATTCTCTACCTTCTCTTCACAACCTACTTTATGATCTATCTTGGTAACATCAGCAAATTTAGCTACATGCATACACCCATGCTAATGTGATATCTCCTACATCATGTGTTTTCAAGACCAAAGGTCCGTAAGACTATATGACATATGATCAGAAGTGTGCTCTGACATTCAATGAAATCATGGCTCATCTGATAATCCTCAACTCCACTTTCCTGTCTTGTCCCCATACACCTTGATTCCCTTGCTGATGAAAAAATAAGTTTGCTCATGGGATGTTATATTGGATAGACATCACTAGTTAAGCCCACTTTTATTGCCCACCCTTAATTGCCCAGAGTATCTACCTGTCAGTCTCTTAAGAATATGTTTCAATAAGGTCTGTTCTCAGGCTTCTAAAAACCAGTGAGTACATGGCCAACATACTCAACCTCTCCAATAGCCACGATGACACCATTCTGATAAACTGGCATTATTTCTCCCTTTGTATTCCATCATACCATGTGATTTCTATAAGGGGGCCTGTACACCATTCCCACAAGTAATGTATCCAAGTTTGCAGGTGGTACAAAACTGGATGGGAGGGTGAACTGTGAGGCAGATGCAGAAATGCTTCAGTGTGATCTGGGCAAGTTGAGTGAGGGGGTAAATGCCTAGCAGATGAAGAATAATGTGGATGTCCAAAAGCAGGAAGGTGGATTATTATCTAAAGGGTGATAGATTGGGAAAGGGGAGATGCAATAACACCTGGGTGTCCTTGTATGCCAGTCGCTGAAAGTAAGCACACAGATGCAGTAGATGGTGAACAAGGCAAATGTAATTTTGGTCTTCATAGCGAATCGAATTGAGTACAGAAGCAGAGATTTCTTACTTCACCTGTACAGGGCCCGGCAGAACCCACACCAGGAATATTGTATGCAGTTTACATCTCCCTGTCTGAGGAAGGATGTTCTGGCTTTGGAGGCAGTTCAATGAAGGTTTACCAAACTGATACCTGGGATGGCAGGACTGATGTTTGAAGAGAGACTGAATCAGTTAGGACTATATTCATTGGAGTTCAGAAGAATAATGTGGGAGATCTCATAGAAAGCTATAAAATTCTAACAGGACAACACAGGGTGAATCCAGAAAGGGTATTTCTGATGACTGGGAGATCTAGAACCAGGGGTCACAGTTTTAAGGCTGAAGCATATGCTGTTTAGGACTGAGATGAGGAGACATTTTTCTACCCAAATAATGTTAAGCCTGTGGAATTCTTTGCCACAAAAAGTGGTTAGGGTCAAAATATTGAACGTTTTCAGGAAGGATTTAGAGATAGTTTTAGTGTTAAAGTGATCAAGGAAATGGGGAGAAAGTGGAAACAGGATACTGAGTTGGATGACTAGCTATGATCATATTGAATGGTAGGCCAGATCAGAGGGCCAAATGGCCTACTCCTGTCCCTATTATCTATGTTTCTATGACCTCTCCCTCTTGTCCTTTTTCAACTCTATTCAAACTATTTCTACATCCAAGTTTCCCGTTCTTAATCTCTCTCTATTGCGCTTATGCTATCAATAATTAACAGAACCACCCTTTCACCTTTTCCTTGCTTCCTGTCCTTCCTAAATGTTCTGTACCATTCAACATTGCTCTGGTTGGTTTCCCATCTTCCATACTTCATAAGCTTCAGTTCTTCCAAAACTCTGCTATCCAATCCTAATCTCTGACCATTTCCCATTCACACATCACTCAAGCACTTACATTGGCTCTTGGTCCAATGCCTGAGATTCTAAATTCTCATCCTTTTGCTTAAATACCTTCGTAGCTTTGCAATCTAGACCTTGATGAATGATGTATCTTATTGTTTGTCTGCAACTGTGCTACTGATTTCTTTGTGTTTGTACCTTTAGTTCTTTTTTTTTGCTTGTGCATGTATTTTGTAACTTATGCTATTAGTGGTCTGTTTGTCACAGTGAAGTGTTAATACCTTTTCCTGAAATGAGATTTGTCTAATGTATTGTGTTTGAGATGCTTGACCTACACACAATTGTTGGCAATAAATCTCCAAGTGGTGATTTCTTTTAACTGTATTGTATCTTTTCTGTGACTGAAATCTCAGGAGTGCATCTGTGCTTTTGTTTTCTTCCTCTGATATCTGAAGAAAACTTGGAAGAAAGAAGGGATTGAATAAAATGAATGTGAAAGGTCTAGGAGTGAAAATAAATAGTGGGAAATGTTTATCATTCATCAACAAATACTATTTTGCATTGTGATTTTATAACTGTTAATGAAAATTGTTTTTGGGGAATGGCGGGGAGAGATAATGCTGAAAGCGCAATAGAAGCAATAATTAAAGTAACAGGTTAAATTGTTTGTTCTGAAGCAGAACTGGAGAAAACAAACATTAAACAGTTAATATAAGTCATATGTGCATGAAATCCACACATAAAATTGTTGTATATTAGTCTAAAAGACTTAATACAGAAATGCACTAGGATGTCATATGGGTGTCAGTTAGACTTTGGGCCAAACAGCTTGAGCTCTGAAAGGAGTCTGGTCCTCCTCAATGATTCTGTAGCTATCTTCTAATCAACCTGTTCAGAGGCACTACGACACACCTCTTGAGACTAGGTCTCCTGGCTCAGATGTAAGGTCACTACCACTGCACCACAACAGCCCTCTTCAATGTTTCTCTAAATATTTTTAATCAACCTGTTCAGAGATATTATTGCACACCTCTGGAGCAGGTGGGACTTGAACTTAAGCCACTTGGTTCAGAGGCTGGGACACTACCACTGTGCCACAAAAGTCCCTCAATGTTTCTGTAATACTGCCTTTAATGTTAATTTAATTTGTGACTAGTTACCAACATGATATAAACCATACCTTGTTAATTACAAGAAACTCTTTGAGGTAAACCAGGAAGTGGATTTGTTCTATCACACCAGACCAAGCAGACGGTATAGTTTCCTGGACTTAGAGAGAATGGCGGCAGTAGCCTTCATCGAGAGCGGCAGCCCATACAGCACCGTGAGCTGACAGGATCATGCAACAATTACAGATTGAAAGTAGAGCCAAGCAAATGTCCGTTCAGAGTGCATGGATGGTAGTCTGTCCAGTTTAGAATTTTGCAGTTTTTTGGTTCTCAACTGACATGATGTTTCAAAGTGTAACTGGAATGTCCCTTTTCTTCTGGAAGCTTAACCTACAGCGATTCTGAGGTTTTTCCTGTAGTATTAAATATCTGCTTGCAGGAAGGTAAATATTGCGCACAACATGGCCTTAAGTTTGGAGATTTTCTTTTTCCATACTCCTTTAGTTAATCACAAAGGTGGGCTATCCTTTTAGAATTTTGTTTATGTTAGTAATATACTTATCCTGAAATATCCCCTCAAATGTTTGCCATGGCAGTTCACTTCTGCTGGCTCAGCATTCATATCCATATAATGACATCAGCAGCAGAATCCCTACAGTGTGGAAACAGACCCTTCAGCCCAACAAGTCCACAATGATCCTCAGAGCATCCCATCCAGAGCCATATCCCTATAACCCACCTAATTTACATATCCCTGAACACTAGGGGCAAATTTAGCATGGCCATCCCACCCAACCTGCACATCTTTGGACTGTGGGAGGAAACCCACGCAGACACTGGGAGAATGTGAAAACTCCACACAGACAGTCACCCAAGGGTGGAATTGAACCCAGGTCCCTGATGCTGTGAGGCAGCAGTGCTAACCACTGAGCCACTGTGCTGCCTTTAATTAGATTTAATTAGATTTAAAACAATAGTCTTAGACCCAATCTTCTCCTTTTCAAACTGGATGGAAAATTTAATCATGTGATGGTGGTTTGGCTGCTGCTAACAATGGATATCTTTACTCTAAGGTCATTAATTCATCTTCTCGCCAAGTCTAACATACTGTTTTCTGGTCAGATCCAGAACACATGACTGTAAGAAACTATTTCAAAACCATTTTATGAATTTCCCATTCAAGCTACTACTGGCAATGTGATTTTCCCAGTTCATACATAGATGAAAGGCACCCACGACTATTGCCGTCCCTTTATCACAAGCATCAAATATTCCTTCTTGTATACTTCATCCTACGATTTGGCTACTGTTAGGGGCCTCTGGATCACTCCAACTTATTTCCCCGAATATTCTTCATGACTAAATTGCATCATGATATCCTGAACTAAGGTCACCTCTAACTATTGCACAAATGTCAATCTTGATTAACAGTGCTACCCCTCCATCTTTACCTAGATTTCCATTCATCTTGTATGTCAATATTCAGGGCCCAAACCTTAGCAATCTGAAGCCATGCTTCCATAATTGCTATCAGATCTTCCTTTACTTCAACATGTGCTATCGATTTGTTTATTATGCAATGAATAGATTTTTGTTCACTGACCCTCTTTTGTCGTATTACTGTTCTCCTCTTACCTTGTCCCTACTCTTGAATATACACCTTTCTACATTTTATCCCTTGCCCTAACTATTTAGTTTGAAATCCAACTTCCTTAGTTCCCTAGCTATGTGGTTTCCAAGAACACCAGCTCCATCATGGTTCAGATATAGACCCTCCCAATGGTACATCCCTCACTTTCACCAGTATTGGTGCCAGTGGATAGAATGAAGGCTTAGATATTAGACTGAATGAAGCAAGGGACAGCTTTTCCTCACTTTTCATTGACAATCCAACCTCTAAAACCAGCTGCAATAAAGTATTCCACAGATTCACTATTCTCTCGCAGAGAAGAAATTCCTCCCCAGTTCTGTCCTAATTCGATTACTGCCTACTCTGAGATTATGGCCCCTGGTCCTTGGCTGCCCACTGACACCAATCCTGGTGAAACTGGGACGCTCTACACCCGATCCGAGCTAGAGCTAGTGTATTTGGAAACCGCATGGCTAAAAAAAAAACAAATTAAATAACTGTGCAAAGATCAGTGGTAGGTCAGGTAGGTGACAATATAAACAACGGCAGAGAATGACTAAAAACTAAATCAAGAGGAAGAGTGCAGCAGGAAGCTAGCTAGGAATAAAGTTGCTATAGTCTATCTCCCCAGTTAGAGGCAATGGGTGGTGATTTTAAATTGAGGCTCACTATGTCTCATGTTAGAGGCATGGTGGAGGAGGTAGGTACCTTCAGCCAGTGACTTGAACCTATACTGTTTTCTCTCTCTATATCATCAACCAGCCACCCAGCCAACTAGGTTAACCAATCCCCACATGACTCAGAGGAGTTTACTAGATTGGTATCTGGAATAGAAGGGTCAGTTGAACAGACTTGGATTTTTTCCCTGGAGTTCAGATGAGTGAGAGGTACATTGATTGAAGTGTTTATTCGCCTTTATTTTAAATGGAGTGACGCAACAAAATAGGGAGGTCTTTCCAAAACTATACAAGGCACTAGTCAGATCACAGCTGAAATATTGTGAATAGTTTTGGGCCCCTTTTCTAAGGAAAGATATATTGGTACAAGAAGCAATCCAGAGAAGGTTCATTAGGCTAACTTGCTCATGGAGGGACTTTCCTACAAGGAGAGATTGATTAAGTGGGGCCTATACGCATTGGAATTTAGAAGAATGAGATGTGACCTTTTTGAAACAGACAAGATTCTTAGGGAATTTGACAAGGTAGATGCAAAGAAGTTGTTTCCCCTTGTGGGAGAGCCTAGTACCAGAAAGTATAATCTTTGATTGAGGGCTTGAACATTTAAAACAGAGGTGAGGAGTAATTTCTCCTCTTCGAGGATATTCTTTATTGCAGAGGGCAGTTGAGGCTGGAGCATTAAAGATATTTATAAGTTTGAGATAGATGTTTTAATTAGAATGGGAATTAAGAGTTATGGGGAAAAGGCAGGAAATGGAGTTGAGGATTATCAGATCAGCCGTAATCTCATGGAATGGTGGAGCAGAGTCAATGGGCTGAATGGCCTACTTTTGCTTCTATGTCTTAGGGTTTTACGATCCTATAATTCTGAATGGTTTTGACAAAGTAGATATGAAAAGCATGCTTTCTGTTCTAGGCGAGTCCAGAACTAGAATATACAACTCTACAGTAGGCAGCACGGTTGCTCAGTGCTGCCTCACAGCACCAGGGACCCGGGTTCAATTCTATCCTCGGGTGACTGTGTGGAGTTTGCACATTCTCCCCATGTCTGCGTGGGTTTCCTCCAGGTGCTCTGGTTTCATCACACAGTCCAAAGATGTGCATGCTAGGTGGATTGGCCATGGAAAATTGCCCGTAGTGTTCAGGGATGTGTAGATTAGGTGGGTTATGGGGAATGAGTCTGGGTGGAATGCTCTGAGGGTCGGTGTGGATTTGTTGGGCTCAAGGACCTGTTTCCACACTGTAGGGATTGTACAAAAACTAATCCCATCTGCTTTGCGCATGGTCTGAATTCCCCTAATCTCTGCCTGTTCATGTGCCTATCTAAATGTATCTCAATCGTTGCTATTGTACTTGCTTCAACTACTTCCCCCAGCAGCACGTTCCAGGCACCTCACACCTTCAGTATAAAAAACTTGCCTCACACCCCTCCTTTAAACCTTCCTCCTCTCACCTTAGACATTGATGCCTTTGGTCACAACATGTTGCCATAGCCAAGGAACATGGAGGGTTGGCACTAATTTGGCACAGGGCTTTGCACAGAGCTTGGAAGCTAACCTTTTTAGGAAGGGGTGCCTCGAGAATAGTGCTGCAGACCAAATCCTGTGATGGCTGCTGTCTTCCTTTCAAATGCAGTAAGGGCAGAAACCTTGCAGTGTTTTAGTGAAGAGATTGGTACCATTGTGAGGTCATATAGCCTCCAAACAGTATGGAAATCTGTACTCCTGCATGTTGTTGGGTTTGCTGAAATGGTGCTCTGGGGAGTTGTATTGGTTCTATGGTGCTTCAACCCCCAGTCCCATCTCAGGATGATGCCATTTGTTCTCCCAAAATTAGCACTCTAGCAGTGATCTCCTGGGTGACTGCCAATTGGCCAGTCAGCCCAGGGTGCTGCCACCAGTGTGAGGTGGCACAGTCTGAAGGCAACTGTGTGCTACGATCAGAGCTGCTCCAGGTTTCATACAACTCCAGTTGCACTTTCCTCCAATGAGAGCCGTCTGTAAGGCCGCTGGCATAGGACTGTGGATGGAACACCAGGCCAGACAAAAGCCTGTCATGTCGACAGGCATTAGCGAATTTTCTCATGCTATTGTCCCATATTCGCCTCATTAATGACTTATCATTCTCCTATGGCTCTTTCCTTGTCTGCTTGTAGCCCAATTCTCCCATAGCAGGAAATTTTCCCTACTGCCGGGATATCCTAAGCAGGATATCCTTGGTACCAATGCTACCTTGAAACCCAGACATGCATCCAGGCAAGTGTTGCCAATCCAGAGTTGCCTTTCACTATCAATGTAATGGCATAGTGGCCACAAACCAATTTTCTCACTGTACAGATGTAACATGGCTGACACAGGTCTGGGGCGGCGCAGTGGCTCAGTGGTTATCCCTGCTGCCTCCCAGTGCCAGGGAAACAGGTTTGAATCTAGTCTCGGGTGACTGTGTGATGTTTGCACGTTCTCTCCATATCTGTGTGTGTTTCCCCTGAGTGCTCTGGTTTCCTCCCACAGTCCCAAGATGTGCAGGTTAGGTGATGTGGGCATGGTTAAGATGGAGTTACAGGGATGGAGGAGATGTGATGCTCTTCAGAGGGTTGATTCTGACCTGATGGGCCAAATGGCCTTCATCTGCACTATAGGAAGACCCTTGTCAGTCCACCTGAGCTTGGGGAACACCACTTGAGTGCATACCCTCAGGATATATCCTGAACAGATGGAGTGTAGGTCATCCCGCAACAAAACCTCAAAACAAAGCCAAACTTTGGCCAAATGGTTAACATTTTCTTCAGGATCCAGGTCGGCAAGCCATTGTAGTTCCTGCTGGTATGTGGACTTGAGACAGCAAAAGTGTCCCACTAAACCTAAGTGAAGTAAAAGAACTCATAGGCTGATATCTAGGAGAGTGCACACCCTGGAAAGTCTACCTACATCTGGTTTGGAAGAGTTAAATTGTTCAGCAACATCCACATCAGAGCCAATCAAAATAAACATCTGGTTAAATGACCCCCTGGTTCTAATGGAGATCAATACCAGTGCGGCCATTTCAGTGATGATAGAATCAGTCTTTAACAAAATTCGCTCTGTACTCCAATTGTTAAGCTTGTGCAAGACCTCCGCTAGACTGAAAACCTGTACCAGGGAGCCTTTACAGATTGAGGGTACAACTTAGGTTCCAGTCCTTTGTGAGAAGCAGCTGGTTCAGTTAGCACTGATTGTAGTAAAAGGCGCAGACCCAAGTTTGATGGGGCAAAATTGGTTGAGAAAGATTCACCTAGGTTGGCTCAATATTTTTCGATTATATAGTGGCTGCCTGCATGTAGTCCTAATTAAATAGTCAGATGTTTTTCAAGAAGGTCTAGTGGCTGTTAAAGGAGCCAAGACCATCTTGCATGTTGACCAGGAACAATTCCACAATTGTGCAAGGCCCGCCCAGTGCCATTTGCCTTACAGACAAAAGTAAAAACAGGAATCAGACCAGTCCAGCTTGCGGAATGGGCAGCATCGGCCATACCGATTGTGAAGCCCAATGGGTCGATTCGCCTTTGTGGGAATTTTAAAGAAACAAAAAACCATTTTTTCTAGCTGGATACAAACCCCAAGTCCTTGCATAGAGGATCTGTGCGCAAAGCTGGCAGGGGAGCTGTCCTTCACAGTTGGACATGAGCCATGCTTATTTGCAATTGAAGCCAAATGAGGATCCCCAGAAGTATGCTACAATTAATATCCAAAATATACAAGACTGCCATTTGGGATATCATCAGTCTGTGCAACTTTTCTAGTGGATGATGGAGAACATTTTGCAAGATCTATCCCAGGTTGTCATTTATCTAGATGACATGCTAATAACGGGGAAGACTAATAAAGAAAACTTAGAGAGCTTGGACACAGTCCTTAGACATTTCTCCCAGGTAGGCATATGCCTTAGAAGGGAAAAATGTGTGTTCCAGGCACCCTAGCGATCTCCTTAGGCTACAGAGTTGACAAGACCAGGTTATACTCATTGGAAGATAAACTGAGGGTGATCAAAGGTGCCCCGGCTCTGATGTCTGTACCGGACTTAGGTCTTTCCTTGGGCTGGTGAACAATTACGGAAAGTTTATACATAACCTGACCTCCATCTTGGCACCTTTACATCAATTCTTTAAAAAAATTGTCAGCCTTAGAAATAGTCGCATAGCCAAGCCATAGCCTTCAGGGAAGTGAAAAAACAGCTTTCATCCTCTACGGTACTGGAACACTATGATTCCAAGTGTGATCAGGTATTGACATGCAATGCTTCGCCATACGGCACCATGTCTTATTAGCTCATAAGTGGCCCAATGGAGAGGAATGCCCAAAAGTATATGCATCCAGGACATTGGCTAATGCAGGGAGTAAATACACCCAGAGCCACCTCCCACTGGCAGGTATAGCACCAGTGGTGCAACCACTGGAAGAGTCCGTAATGGTTTTAAATTTCCTGGACGCATTTGCAGTCACAGCTGACAAGAACAGAACCCTGGACACAGAAAAATCTGGTCCTGATAAAACTGAAACAGCTGGTGGTGATGGGGAAACTGAAGGGCCAGAATTGAAACCATTTTGGACCCAGAGAGACCAGATTACAGTAGAGGACCTCATATTATTAGGGGGAGCAAAAGTGATTGTCCCAAGCAAAAATCAGCGCCAGATACTGGCTGAACTCCACCAGGGGTCATGCAGGGGTTTCCAAAATGAAGATGTTGGTGAGAAATTATGTCTGGTGGCCAGGATTGGATGTAGACATAGCTGCATTGGTGGTGCAGTGCCCAGAATGCCAAAAAGAACAAAAATTACTGCCAGCAGCTCCCCCACATCTGTGAGAATGGCTGAGGAAATGCTGGACCCAGTTACACATCAACTATGCTGCTCCTTTCAGGGGCTTGACGTTCTTAGTCATTGTGGACACCCACTCAAAGTGGCTGGAAGTGCATTGAGTTCATTCATCAAATATGGGGACAGCAATAGAAAAACTGTGGCCATCTTTTGTAATATGCAGACTCCTGGAAGTGTTAGTCATAGATAATGGGCCATCGTTTACCAGCAGGGAATTTGAGTATTTCCTAAAGTAAAAATGGCATTTCACATATAAGCTCAATACCATCCATTATCCAATGGCCTGGCAGAAAGAGCAGTCCAAACTTTGAAGGCAGGCTTAAAGAAACTGCCTACCACTTCACTAGCTATCAAACTGTCCCGATTCCCATTTAATTATAGCACCATCCAGTTTCAATTAGATGGGTCACTCCAGCAGAGTTGCTAATGGGGAGAAGAGTCCACACCAGGTTAAGTCTGATCTTCCTGAAGGGGAGTGGAGGTGGGGGAATGTGTTTGTGAAATGGCATCAGGAACACCAACGCCATACACAAGATCCCATTGAGCTGCAGAGACAGTTTACTACAGAGGACCAAGTTTGTGCAGGAACCATGGGAATGGCCCAGCATGAGTAAGAGACATGGTCAATACGAGGTTGAGTCCAGTGATGTAAAAAGTTCGGGTAGGTACGACAGTCCCGGACAAGCATGTGGACCATATGAAAGCTGCAATCTCGCAAATGGTGCAGGAGCAAAATGTTCCTCAAATGCCTTTTCAACTGTTCTGGAATCTGTAGGTCCTCTCTCTCCACCAAGCATTGAAGATACCTTGGAATCTGAGATGGGCATGGCAGGTGTCACCACCTCGATGCCTTTACCACCTGAAGAGGAGAATTAATTTCTTCTGATATGCTCTGGGCACTGTACGTTACACATTGCCCATATCAGAGGCAGGGTTGGAGGAACCTGACCTGGTGCTAAAATATCCAGGAGGAGCCACAAAAACAAGAACTGGCTTATGTCCTCAGACTCGGAGGGGGACGGATGTTGTGATTGTAATGAGGCCAGCCAGACGGACCTCATAGAATATGAGTTCCCTGATTGGAGTTGTTAATCTGGTCCTGACGAAGGGTTTCAGCCCAAAAAGTGACTTACCTGCTCCTCAGAAGCTGTTTGACCTGCTGTGCTTTTCCAGCTTCACATCTATTGACTCTGGCTTCCAGCAGCTGGAGTTCTTACTGTCTCCAATTAGGGAGTCCTGGCTGACAGATATAAACAGGAGTGTCAGAGGTTCTGTTCAGTCTGTGAGCTGGCTCTGAGGAAGCTGGATCAATGTCAAGGACTTTCCACGTGTAAATAAAGAGGCTGGTGACAGGATACCAACCTCTGTGGAGGTATTTCAAATAATGCTTCACAGCAGGGCAGGATCTAAAGGATAATTAGCATTTTATTCTCAGTTAATTTGCAACAATCATCCATAACAGCTATGATAAAATTCCAAACTAATGTAGGCCCTTTTAAAACTTGCAATACAGGTGTCCTTAATTTACGAACATCTGACTTATGAGCACTCGAACTTACAAATGCAATCTCATACAGAGATGTCATTTTAAAGACTTATCATACCGATATTTCCTGTACGTAAGAATAGCTCCTATGCATTGTGTTCCGACTTGCATACAAATTGCCTTGCAGGCTGACTCAAGAACAGAACCCATATGCAACCCTGGCCTGCCTGATTTCAAATTGCTTTCTGCTGCTTAGCAACAATCTGAGCTTTGAAATTCATAAACTGAGCAAGCATGAGTGAAACTGCAGACAAAAAGGCCCCTACTTGGCCTACTCAGTTAACAATGTCCGGTAAAATGAAAGCATTAATGAAACACCAATAGTCACAATCACCGTTTAGGTGAAAACAGTGCAAAAAAAACTTGAATTACAATCATCTCATTTTCCAAAGGGTTACGTCACATCAAGAAGATAGTAAAGACAAAAAAAATCTAACCTCCTGGCATGTGACTACTCTTAATGACCATAAGGAAGTTAATAAACAAATTTTTCTTGTAGTATATTCAGTACAGTTAGTCAAGTTTAGTATTATTTGGTTTATACTAAACCCCTTTGTATTTTATTCCATTATTTCATTCTGCTAGGGTGTGGTTTGCGGTGAAGGTATGCAGTGCTGCTGTTTTCACTGGCAGCTCAGTGTAACCTCATACTCTGCTCTCACGTTGTTTGCTAATACATTCCAGCACAATCCAAACCAAATCTATACAATCTACAGGTATTTGTTTAGATTCTTGGCACATTTCTTCCTCTGTAAGGAAATCCTCTACCAGAACAAGATGGAGCCATTCATTTTACACATCCTGCAGCTGCACAGTATCAGCTTGTATGTTTGTTTCATTGGTCATCTGTTTATTGTTTTAATATCTTAAGCTCATTGGCTTTATTAAATTCTTCTGTACCTTATCATTCTACTTGCAATGAACGTAGTATTGAGCATTGTGCGCATTTGTCAAAATATTTTTATTTTCAGATTGCCTTTAAAAGCTACGAGTAAATATTGCGAATTAATAAATTTTCAAGAATAACTGAATCCAGTTCAACCTACCAAAGCTATAGTCAATTATATATAGGTACAATAGTCTCAATTTTAACCACGTCCACCCCAGAATGGACAGGGGAAAGGCAGGGAGAGTTAAAAATGAGTAAACGAGAAACATATCCCCAAACAGTCACTTTTAGACTCATTGGTACTTTTATGGCAATAAGTATTGTGGCATACTTTTCCACTATGGACAGGCTGGGAACTTTAGTAACAACTGGGAGGCCAATTTAACTTTACAGGTGCTATATAAACTTGCAAGGGGCAGGAAGCCTGGCAATAGGGGGGTGGCGGGGGAGGCAGCAGCTGGTGTCTCCCCAAGTTAAGTGACTTCTCCATTAGTACTTGTGGGCCAAGAATATGAGCTGCCACGGAAGCCTTTCGCTTACACTTTGCTGGTTGTGTTTGCTTCTCTTCCACTACTGTCATGATGATTGACTGCCCCTCTCTAGTTAAATATGCTTTTTTCAGTTTCCAACTTATCCCAACTCTGCACAAGCACCAACTGTTGACCTCTGCAATTGCGGCAACCTCTAATAACTTCCCCGCTCTCACCAAACCCCAAAAACAGAGTATCACCCTCCTCAGATTACTGCTCTCCATCCCCAAGGGTCCCTGGCTGCAGTTTCCTCCCCTTGGTTTTCATGCCTGGCTGCTAGCCAGGGCGTGAAATTGGTTGGTTGCTGGGCAGGATATTGAACAAAAGTGCTAATGAGGTCCTGCTGTTAAAGTTGGCAAAGCCTCCACATCGAACTGGTTTCTTTGCTCATTTTTAGCCTTATTTGCACGTAAACAGCAGGGCTAGATCTCTATCTTGATACAGCACCTCTGAACAACAACAACTTATATTTGTGTGGTGCCTTAAATGCATTGAAACAATCCAAGGAACTTTGCATGAGCATTATTCAACATACCATGAAATCGAGCCGCATATGCAGACACTAGGCAAAAGCTGTGTTTCAAGAATTGTTTTGAAAGAGCAAAGTAACATAGAGAGGTGAAGGAGTCTAGGGAGGGAATTCCATAGTTTGGGGTCTAAACAACTGAAAGGACAGCCAACAATGATGGGACAGTTCAAATTGCTCACAAGACCAGAATTAGAAGGGCACAGATCTCTGAGGGCTCTGAGACTGGAGAAAATTACAGAGAGAGGAAGCAACAAGACCAGGGAGAGGTTTCAAAAGAAACATGAGAATTTTAAAATCAAGATGTTGCATAATTAGCTGCCGATGCAGGTCAATGAGTACAGAGGCAGTAAGGGAATGGGACACTGAGTGAAGACATGAGCTGCTGAGTTTTGGAAGACCTAAAGTTTATAAAAGCTAGAATTTCAGAGACTGGTCAGGAGTACACTGGATTCGAGATGATGAAGGTGTGACAGAAATTCAACATTGGTTGAGCAGAGGCAGTGCAGAGTGGAGCAATGTTAAGGAGGTGGACATACATGACTCAGACATGAAGCTGGAAGCTGCTCTTGGGACCAAATGTGACACCATGGCTACAAACAGGTGGTGTGATAGTAGAGAAATGCTGCAGACTCGGTGCTACAACTGTGTTCATTCTAATATTTAGGTTGATCTCAACTTCTAGTGATCTATCTGGAAATGAATGGGGTCTTCATTAATATTTATGTCATCGAGGCACCATTTCATTTCTATTTTGGTTGTAGTCAGTTTTCCAAACTTTAAACAAGACATGGATGGGTAAAGTTGGAAGCCAAAATTTCCAGTGGGATTTAATGAGACACTCAACTACAAATACTGCAAATGTTGTGAAATATTTTATGCTATTAATGCTATGATCCAATAATACCAACAAATCAAACTTCACAAAAGACATCAAAACAATCAAAGTCGATGGATAAGATTTCACTTTTTAAACATTTTATTGTAAAAATCGAATCAAAGTTATCAAAAATTAAATATGAACTGACAGATTATTTGTATTCAATATAAGCCACAGTCTTTGCTTTTAGATAGCTGATACAACAAGGTCATGTCCCAGAGATTTTATCATAACAAAGGAACATAAGATTTAGCAGCAAGAGTAGATCATTCAAACCCTCTAAAACTACTGATCTGGTTGCCTTCTCAGCCCCACTTTCCTTACTGTCTTCCCGCGCTCCTTGACTCCCTTGTCTATCAAAGAACTATCTCAGTCAACTTTAAATAAATTTAATGACCAACCTTCCTGTTTTCTCGGGAAGAGAATTCTACAGATTGGCAATACCTCAAAGGAAAAAAAAAGTTCTCTCCATTTCCATCTTAAAAGCAAGATGTCATTCTGAAACAGTATCTCCTATTCCAATCTCTCCTCCAACAGGAAAAGATCCACTCAGAGCTCACACTGTTAGTCCCTCAGGATCTTATATGTTTCAGCGAGGTCACCACTCACTCTTCTTATTTCCACTGGGTAAAAGCTCAAACTGTTCCATCATGCTTCATAAAATAAGCCCTCCAACCCAGGACATTATTGACACAATTCCTTTTCAGGTGTCCCAAGACAATGTAGAGAGAGCAATTGGCTCCATTGGGTACTGTGCAGTGAAATGAATGGATAGAGTATTGAAAACAAATGCAGTGAGCTCCAGAACTTCAACCGAATGTAAATATACAAGAAAAGTGAGCTGCTCAAATAAGTGCTACTCAATTGTTCACAGAGATGGACGAGGCAGGCAACATATCACTCAAATACACTGTAGGCACTAAACTCTGGAAATCTCTCTATGTCTCTTTATCTGTCTGCCCTCTTTAAAATTCTCCTTAAGTCACCTTTAATCAAACTTTGATCATCCGTCCCAATTTCTTGTTCTTTAGCACTGCGCCAATTTTTTTTTATTTTTATATTCCTTCACCATAGAGTTATACAGATAGAAGAGGCCCTTTTGCCCATCAAATCTGGCCAACCTATCTACATTAATTCCACTTTCCAATACTTGGCCCATTCCCTTGAATGTTATGACACTTCAAGTGTTCATCACCTACTTTTTGAAGATTGTGAGCTTTCCTGCCTCTACTTCCTTCCCAAGCAGCGCATCACAGATTTTTACCACCCTTTGGCAAGAGGTTTTTTTTCTCATATCCTCTCTAAACCTCCTGCCCTTCACTTGAAAATGATACACACTGGTCATTGACCCTCTGACTCAGGGGAACAGCTGCCTCCTATCCATCATAACCATGCCCCTCATACTATATACTATCTAGAATTATGCAGATAATCAATCAGGCTCCCCCTTCAGCCAACTCAGCTCTAAAGAAAACATCCTGAGCGTTGAAGTAGCTTTTCTGCATTAATATAAATACAATCAGTTTAAGTCGTACTGTACACAGGGAAGCCATTTAGCTCATTATTCATATTTCAGCAGTTCGAAAGGGTTATCCAACTAGGCTCTGTCTCATACTCTTTCCCCATGGCCTATCTGCACATTGGAGCTTTCCAAGTGGACTTTCAGTTCCCTGAATCTGTTCATTTTACCCAGTCAGGCAGCAAATTCCAGATTATGATAATTCACTGCACAAATCAACTGTGTCGCTTGTTTACCAATATTTCCATTTCTCCTTCATTTTTCTGTGAAAACTGTTCATAATTTTAAACAATCTTGTCAAATCTGCCCTTAACTTTCTCTGCTGCAATAATCCTAACTTATTGAATCTAAAAAGTCTCTCATTCTTGGTGTCAAGCTAACAAAAACTTCAAGGTTTTTAGATTGTAAAATATTGTGATGGGATGATTTGGTGGATGATGTGAATATTCTAAAAAGGACAAACAAGATCTAGTGCAAAATTTAGACACTGTGGTTTAACTTAGTTTGCTTCAGAACTGTATTGACGACCTGAACTTCCCTTAATTTAATTAAAAGGGATGAAAACAATCATATGTTATTCATTCTGTACAAATGAAGAACAAAAATAAGCGATACTTTTAAACTGTGTCTACCTTTGAGAGTACAGTTCATTTTGTCGCATAATCTATCTCTTCTCTCCTGTACTGTGCCCCATATTGTATCTTTACTCTTTTCTTCTGCTGACATTTATTTCAATTACGTTTGAACTGTTCTGCAGAGACAGATAAAAACAAAGATAGAGATGGAGATAAGGATGGAGACAAAGATCAATTAGAGATAGATCAAAAGATCCTGTGCAGAGTTGTGTTTGTTCAGAATCATTGGGAGAAGTCATGTACCTTACTAAGCCACAGTTTTGACAATATATTTGAAGGCATTATTTTACTCATTCATGCAAAATCTGTGCACACACACCAGTTTAACAAATTTTATGAGATGAGCAGTGCAGTCTGGGCAGCATGGTGGCTCAGTGGTTAGCACTGCTGTCTCACAGAGCCATGGATTCAGGTGTGCAGGTTGGGTGGATTGGCCATGCTAAATTGCCCACAGTGTCTAGGGATGTGTAGATTAGGTGGGTTGTAAGTGGTGAGTCTGGGTGTGACGCTCTGAGGGTCGGTGTAGACTTGTTGGGCCAAAGGGCCCATTTCCACACTGTGGGATTTTATGATCCAAGATCCTGGGATAGGAATGCAGGTAGGCTACCAGCAGCATACTTGCTAGGTCCAATATGGAAAAAAGCAGTTTAATCTTCTCACACAGTTTTAGTGGATCAGGCCCCACAGTGAGTAGGTGCAGACCTCAGGGCATTCACAGCCTAAAGTAAGGAAGCAAACGAAATGTCCCATACTCCTGGAAATTTTTTCATTGACAAGCTTTAAAACAGAAATTTCAAAACCATCCTGGCATCTTCACTTCTGCATCAAACACTGGTTTAGAGTTTTCCCTGAAGTGATATAATTGACTATGTCCAAAACTGAAATTACAAAAGAAATTCTTAAAGCATTTGAAATGTCTATCTATGGAGTTTCAAAGGAGGATAATGCAAAGGAAGAAACCTGTGCTACCTCGAACAGCCCAAACAGCTCTCGATTAATTTTTAGACGGAGAACTTTTTTGTCTAGTCAGGATGTTAAGGAATTTGGAACAAATGCAACTAAGTGAAGTTAAAGTACTAATCAAGTAAGATCATACATTTTGTTTTATTTTAGTTAATGCGATGGCCATTCCTGAAACATACTCACACAAGGCTGCAGAGTTTACTTAACAACAGATTAGAAGTTTATGGTACAAAAGATGAAAACACAAAGAAACTATCTAGATATAGAAGACAGTGAAAGAAATTCTTAAAACACTGAGCAAAATGATTTTTCAACTTATTCCCCAGCACCAGGACTTTACCACAATTCAAATGCAGAGAAATGACACCACTATATGAAATCTTTACATCTAACTTGAACAATTCACCCAAGTTTCTATCCTGTGAACTGTTGAGTCTTCTGACATTAATACTCAAAAATATTAAGGGCTTTTACTTTCTCAGCTTCTAATAGGTTCTGAGGTAACCTATTCCCTTAACTGCTCTGGAAAAATATTGTTTTTCTAGGGGAGGTGCCATTTGCTTCTGAACCCAGTCAGGTCTCATTTGAACAGCCATAAAAAATGTCACTGGGTATGTTAAGCCAAAATTAATGCTTGATTAATGTAAACTGCAAACAAGCTAATGATGTTCAGTGCTTACTCCACCTGCCATAATGCCCCTTAATATAAAAAAATTCTATTAACATTCCAGGCATTCTCTACTCTCTGACGCATACTGGATTAGGTCATAGTTCTAAGAGACTGACCAAGCATATTTTATTTAAAAACAAACTTTAGAAAATTAATTGACACTCATATGCCGTGATTTCAAAATGCAAGATCTAAAAATAATTTCAACATTTATAAATCACACACATAGTATCACATAATTGAAAGGTAGAGTGGGCTAAAGGGCTGGAAGATCCACTTCCTTGCCTCCCTAATATTCCTTGTTCCTGTTTTGACTGTCTGAGGAATCTGACCTTCTGAAATGTCTGTTTCGGAAAGCAAATAAATGTACAAGTGTTGCAGTATTCTGGATCCCTTTTGGTTGTTGTGCTGGTGAATGGAACTTTGTGATGTCAATTTTCCATTTCATTGAGTTGTTATTTAATCATGTTGAGACTGTAGGGAGTGGTAAATCTATCCTCATAATGGTGAGCACAAACCTTTTATGAACTACTTACAGCATATTCCTACAAAGATAAGATATAGCTTTCTTAGTATCTGACAGACTGGTCCTATTTCAAAGTGAGTCCCATGTCAACAGGCATCACTGATAATGCACACCTATCAATAGCATCATGGGACTTGTCGTTATAGAGTCGTAGAGTCATACAGCATGAAAACAGAGCCTTCAGTCCAGCTATTCCACACCGAATGTCTTCCCAAATTAAACTAGTCCCACTTGCCTGCATTTGGCCCATATCCCTCCAAACCTTTCCTGTTCATGTACTTATCCAAAAGTCTTTTAAGTGTGGTAACTATATCTGCACCCACCATTCCTCTGGCATTTCATTCCACACACAAGCCATTCTGTAAAAAAAAAAATTTCCCCTCATGTCCTTTTTAAAACTTTCTCCTCTTACCTTAAAAATATGCCTCTTAGTTTTGAACTATCCCACCCTAGGGAAAAAAATTCCTTGCTATTTACTTTATATATGCCCCTTGTGATTTTATAAACCTGTATAAGGTCACCCCTCAACCTCTTATGCTCCAGTGTAAAAGTCCCAGGCTATCTAGCCTCCCCTTGTAACTTAATGCCTCCAGCCTCAGCAACATCCCGGTAAATCTTTTCTGAATGCTCTCCAACTTAATGATATCCTTCCTATAACTGGGCAACTAGAACTGCACGCAACGCCCCAGAAGACGCCTCAACAACATCCTGTAAAACCTCAACTGACATCACAGCTCCTTTACTCAAAGGACTGAGCAATGAAGGCAAGCATACCAAATGCCTTCCTAAGCACCCTGTCTACCTATGATGCAAATTTCGAAGAATTATGTACCTGAACCCCTAGGTCTCTGTCTGTTCTACAACACTACCCAGGGCCCTGCCCTTAATTGTATAGGTTCTGCCCTTGTTTATTTTACCAAAATGCAATACCTTTCATTTATTCAAATTAAATTCAATCTGCCACTATTCAGCCCATTGACGCCCCCTTTGTAATATTAGATAACCTCTTCACTGCCCCCGTACCATCAATTTTGATGTCATTCGCAAGCTTACTAACCAAGCCTCCTTTATTCTTATTCAAATCATTTATATAAATACAAATAAAAGCTAACACCTAACTGCATATCATTGTTATTTAACTATTAACACTATCTTAACACAGAATAAGTAACAGGGGAGGTGATGATTTAGCGGTAATGTCATTTGACTAGCAAACCAGAATCCTCAGCTATCGTTCTGGGGATTTGTGTTCAAATCCAAGGCAGATGTTGAAATTTGAATACGAATTTTAAAAAATCTAAAATTAAACAATAGTCAAAAGTCAAACATAAACCCACTATTAATGTCTGGAAAACGTGATTTCAGATGCATAGTAATGTCTGTGACTCTTACCTGCCCTCTGGCCAATTAAAGACCGGAAATAAACACTGGCATAATCAGCAATGCCCACATCCCATGAACAAATTTTTAAAAATCTCCTACTCCTCCCACTCAAAGGCTCTTTTTGACTCTGTTGTGAGCAAATTCTGGGTAAATTCTGGGACATCAGCGGTTCATTTGCATGAAATCTGGCTTCATTGATCATATTTTGTTTTTGTTTCAGTTAATTTGGCAGTCTTTCATTGAAACTGTTAGCACACAAGGCTATAGATTTGGTTTTAACAATAAAATGGAAGTTTATTACACAAAAGAAGTAAATACCAAATAAATCAAACTAAGTGATACAAATAGAATGCAGCTTGAAAGATTTCAAAACTCATAGCAAAATCAAAATGCCATGTATTCCCCAGCACCATCACTTTACAAAAACAAAGTTACTGGAAAAGCTCAGCAGGCCTGGCAGCATCTGTGAAGAAAAAAACAGGGTTAACATTTCAGGTCCTGTGACCCTTCCTCAGAACGGATCACCGGACCCAAAACGTTAACTCTGTTTTTCCCTTCACAGATGCTGCCAGACCTGCTGAGCTTTTCCAGCAACTTTGTTTTTGTTCCTGATTTACAGCATCCGCAGTTCTTTCATTTTTACCATCACTTTACAGTTTATCAAAATCCACAGATAATTTCCTTCTCTGCCAATATGTAGAAGACACAAAGCTGAGTAGGAGGGTGAACTGTGAGGACATTGCAGAGATGCTTCAGTGTGGTTTGGATAAGTTGAGTGAGTGAGCAAATGTCATGGCAGATGAAGTACGATGTGGATAAATGTCAGGATATCCACTTTAGCAGCAAGAATGGGAGGGGGAATTATTATTTGAATGGCAATAGATTGGGAAAGGGGGAGGTACAATGAGACCTGGGTGTCCTTGTACACCAGTCACTGAAAGTAAGCATGCAGCTGCAGCAGGCAGCGAAGAAGGCAAATGATATGTTAGCCTTCACAGTGATTGGACTCGAGTATGGGATCATGGATGCCTTGCTGCAACTGTTCGGGGCCTTTTTGAGACTTACCTGAGGAAGGATGTTCCGGCAATAGAGGGAGTGCAATGAAGGTTTACCAGACTGATTCCTGCGATGGCAGGATTGAAGTATGAAGAGAGACTGGATTAGTTAGAATTATTTTCAATGGAGCTCAGGAGAATTAGTGGGAAAGCTATAAAATTCTAACAGGAATAGACAAGGTAAAGACAAGAAAGATTGTCCCAATGACCAGGGAGTCCAGAATCTGGGGTTATGGTCTAAAGATATAAGATAGGCCATTCAGGATGGAGACGAGGAGAAGTAGCTTCTGGCTGACCAGATCCAAGCCAATCTTTGTCAATAGCTTTGACTGAGCCTGAGAGAGCTCACTGCTTCTGGTTTGGGCCTTGACTGAGGATTCATCCCATGCTGCTGAAACATTCAAATGTTCTCACCCTCAATAAAATCATGTGGAGGTTTCACTGAGTAAGGGAGTCATTACCGCTGACACCATGTTGTGAGGCCATATTAAAGTTGCCAAGAGAGACAAGCCTGTCATTTTGTTGGTGAATTGCAGCAATGTATTAACTGTTTACATTTGATATGTAAGTGGGTTGGAGGGTGCTTTCTTAGAAGCTAACCGTCTTGGTCCTCGTCTCATTGAGTCCCCATGTTAGCAGGCCTCACTAATGATGCACACTACTCATTAGTATATTGGCACTTACACAATATCCAACACAGTTATTGGAATAAATGTCCAAAATATTTCAGCACCTTCTATTGTTTAGAAACTTTATTTACTAAGTCAATCTTTAATCGCTGGGTAGTACAAAACTTGAGCATTGCTGATAAAAGACATTGAAGTCTTGATAAAATAAACTCTGAAGGTTTAGGCCCGAAACGTCAAGTTTTCCTGCTCCTATGATGCTGCTTGACCTGCTGTGTTCATCCAGCCCCATGCTTGTTATCTCTGAAAATATGTTTTTTTCAGCCAAACTCAAGTCATTTTTTGTTTGCAAATCTTCTGGCCAATTCAAAAAGGCTGAAAATGCCACTTTGGCCCAGACTGAACTAATTGTCAAATTTATGCAAAAGTCAGGTAAGTATTTAGAAGCAGAAATATAGTAAGATGTTACTAATACAATTCAGAACATGCTGGAAACAAACAGCCGGCCAGTTGTACTCTTTGGATAAAATAGACTAAGGGCCATCCTTATTTTTGAATTGAAAAATAAAAGATGAGCCAAGACTTTAACAGAACCTAGAAAGGGCAGAGGAGGAGAAACATCACAGTATTCACATGGCATATTTTATGATCTCAAATGTTGTGCAAAGTATTTTAGTTAGTTCCATTACTTTTAAAATGTAGTCACAGATGTAATGTCGGAAAAGCAACAAGCGATTTGCACACAAGGTCCCTCAGTACAATTTATTTCAAATGTAACTACTTGTAATTTAAGGAATACGCTAGTCAATTATACAGAAAACTTCCGCAAATAGATAAGTGGTAATGGCCAAATAATGTGTGTTCGTGATGTTGATTGAGAGACACACATTGGCCAGGACGCCAGAGGTAACTCCTTTTGTCTTCTTCAAAATAGCATCATAGATCTTTTACATTCACCTAAACAGGCAGATGAGACCTAAGTTTAGTGTGTACATAGAATAATGGTAAAGCACAGCTTGCCTGTGAAGAGGAATAATGGTGAATCCTGCTGATGTCGCATGGGCCTGGGATCTGAGCAGCAGTGTCCTCGATTTTCGTACCCTACTCACTGTTATAAATATTATAAGCAGTTTAATAAGGATCCTTGGTTGTAAGGATCTGTGCTGGAGCCATCTTTGGATTGTACGATACAATGAAGAAACTCAATCTCACAGCAACAGGAATGGAACCCGTGAAAATTTAAAACAAAAGCAGTTGCTGTGCTCCAGCACTGAAGTCAAACCAGCAAATGTCCGAACAAGGAAGCTATAGCAGCATTCTAGATACTGAAGCATGGCGACCTGAAAGGCCCCAAGATATCCAATTAGAAGAAATGGCAAATAGAGGAAAAGCCAACAGCAATAACCTAATTCCCAGACTAAGCACCACGAGAGATTGACTGGGGATGAGGTGGGCTATGTGTTCCGCAGAAACCCTCATACAACCTTTACAGTTAATGTAGGGGCCCAGACAAGCCATCTAGTGGCAGAGCAGCTATAAGAGATGTAGAACTGAAAGTACGCTGCGGATGAAACAGGATAATGCACTAAAAAGAAACAACCACCATTTTACAAGACAATCAAAACGGCATGAAAAAGTTTTACAGGTGGGAGAATGCTCCACCCACAGCCCAGCAATCTCTAGTTGCAATTATGGCATGATTCAAGCATCACAGAAATTTGTGTTAGGAATGAACAAGATGCACAATTTTAAAGACCTACGTTCGCAACACCATCAGGCTTTTTGACAGGTTATAGGCCAGGATAGTCATTACTGAGGCACAAATACAGATTTCAACAAACACTTGGCACACACCTTGTGTTAGATGCAGGCCCTGCAGTCATTCTTTTGTCGAACTGTATCACATGGCTGAGGGAGAGGTTACCCACCAATCTTCATCCACCCAACTATTTGGTCCAAGAAGATCATATCTTCTCACAGTTAAAGGCCAGCTTCAGTCAGCATTACAACACAAAGACTGGAAATTGGGGAAAGACTGTGTTTCTGGATGAGTATCCACGTTTGCTAACCAGTGGAGAACTAATACATTTCTGAACCTCATCTTTAAGATAGAAAGTGCTGTTAACCAGGAGCCTGCAACTGAGGTTAGACAAAATTTCCCCATCTTTTTACAGGTCTAGGGGCATTCAATGCTGCATACCATGTCACCTCAAAGCAGATTGCAATTTGTTTGTTCACATCCAATAAATTCCCATATTTACTTGAAAGAAGAACTTAAGATGGTGCTCAGGAAGGGTGTTATTTCAAAAGTCCTGCAACTGACAACACAGGGCTCAGCAATGGTGGCATTCCCTAAAACAAATAGATCCATTAGAATTTGTGTTGGCTTAATGCATTTGAACAAGCAATGCAACATAAAATACATCAAACGGTGCTGTTTGAACAAACATAAATGCTTTGATTTATTTAAAGGGCAAGTCAGTAGTTGGCTTCCATACATTGATACTCAGGAGGATGCTCTGGTAACTTAGCCAAAAATGAAAGAGATGAGTGCTGAAAACCCACAGAGCTGAAATTTGACATGTACCAATTCTCCACAACCCACGATGATGTGTCAAACCATCCACAGACTTTTTCTGTGAAAAGATTTCACCTCCCCACCTGTAGCAAGTCAATAATCAATGCCCTATTCTTCCCCAATATGAGCTGAGAACAGTTTCCAAATGTGTCTTTGTGAGTGGGGTGTAAGGAAAATGTTAGTGGTTAAATGCTAACAGAAATGATAATATTTTAACATTTGGGTGTTCTAGTACATCATTCACAAAATGCTAGCATCAAATGTATAGTAATAGGGAAAGCCAATGGGATGTTGGCCTTTAGTTCAAAGGGAATGGAATATAAAAATAGGAATGCCTTACTAAAACGATATAAGGCACTAGTCAGACTACAGCTGGAATACTCTGGACATTTATGGTCCCTTTGTCTAAGAAATGATATACTGGGCATCATAGGCAGTCCGAGGAAGGTTCGCTAGGTTGATCCCAGGGTATGGTTAGGAGAGTGGGACAAAATGTGGCAGATCGAGTTTAACACAGTTAAGTGTGAGATCGTGCATTTTGAACGGAAAGATGGGAAGGCGACCTATTATTTAAATGGGGAAAGACTTTGGGGTGCTCCAGTGCAGAGGAAGCTGGGTGTCCTCATTCATGAGTCACAGAAAACTAACATGCAGATACAGCAGATAATAAAGAAAGTGAATGGAATGTTGGCTTTTACAGATAAAGGAACGGAATATACAGGTAGGGGGAAGTGTTGTTGCAACTATACAACGCATTGGTGAGACTGTACCTGGAGTACTGTGCACAGTTTTTACTCCCTTATTTGAGGAAAGATGTAACGGCATTGGAGGCAGTTCAGAAGAGGTTCACCAGATTGATCCCAGTGATGAAGGGTTTGTCGTATGAAGAGAAGTTTAAGCCTATACTCTCTGGAATTTAGAAGAATAAGGGGAGATCAAATTGAGGTATTCAAGATATAGATAAAATAGATGTGGAGCGGATACTTCCTCTTGTGGGGCATTCTAGGACAAGCGGTCATAGTCTTAGGATAAGGGGTAGCAAATTTAAAACAGAGTTGAGGACAAACTACTTCTTACAAAGGGTTTTTAATCTCTAAGGTTTTAAAGTAGATTTGTAGCTTGGGTTGTGGACATTGTGGTTGGTTGGCTCGCTGAGCTGGTTTGTTGTTCCGCATTATCCTGCTGGGTAACATCATCAGTGCAGCCTCTGATGAAGTGATGTTGTGTTTTCCCACCTGTTATTTAGGCCCCAGAGTTTAAATAACAGGTGGGAAAACACAGCAGCGCTTCATCGGAGGCTGCACTAATGATGTTACCCAGCAGGGCAATGAAACGTCTGCGGAACAACAAACCAGCTCGGTTGTTAATCTGTGGAATTCACTACCCCAAAGTACGATAGATGCTAGGACAGTCAGTAAATTTAAGGAGAGATTAAGCAGATTTTGAATTGGTAATGGGTTGAAGAGTTATGGGGAGAAGGCAGGAAAATGGGTGAGGAGCATAAGAGCCATGATTGAATGGCAGGGCAGACTTCGATGGGCTGAATGGCCTAATTCTGCCCCTCTATCTTTTACTTTTGGCGGTATTTCCTTGTAATTATTGGAGTTTAGGAAAATGAGAGGAAACATCATTAAAAACCATAATATTCTTAGTGGGCTTAAGAGGGTGTATGCAGAGAAAGTCTTGGACAAGAGGGTATAATCTCATTATGAGGAGTCGAACATTTGGGAAGAGGAATTCTTTTTCTCTCTAAGGGTGGTCAATCTGTGGAATTTTCCACCAGAGGGGGATGTCGAGGTTGAGTTATTAAGCATCTTAAAGGCTGATTTTTAATTGGTAAGGAAATTAAGGGTTATGGTGAAAAAGCAGGATTATTAGATTAACCATGATCTCATTTAATGGTAACAGACTGTGAATGATTATTTGCTCTCAGCTCTCATCGACTGGAACCAAGTGTCACTTAAATCCTCGTTGGCTTGTTGCACTTGTTACTCCTATATTCTATCATGCACAAGGTTCCTCCTGTTCAATGTCCTCATTCTCCTCCTTGGAAGATTGCTGTTTAGTAAAAGTGACTAGTTTGAAGGCTTTTCACAATGTGATGGTCCCACCTTGAACAATGGGCTACAGCAGGCATAGGGGAAAGAGCAGCAAAGACTTAGAGATGAATGTAAAATGGCATGTGGCTATGAACACATAATCTGCGTGGCTTGTTGCTTAAACAGTGATAGGTGAAGTAATGCGCACTTATCTATGCTCGGAAGTGAAAGCCATGCCATTTCTGTGCTCTGAGAAGCATTGGTTTCTGGAAGCTGTCACACTATGTGCACAGAAAAGAGCAGCCCTGGACTGCCAACAATTGACTGGGTGCATCCCTGGGGCTCAAAGGTGGCACCTACATCAGGAATCTGGGGATATCCTGGCAATGATGAGTACTTTGATATACAGCAAGAGAGAGAATTGGGTTTCATCAGGTGAATGGGACTCAAAAACAGTGTCGTACATAATTAATGAGGTGATTTTGGGACAATTGCAAGAAAAAACACAATTAGATTTTTAGATTTTAGATTTTATTGTCATGTGTACTCAAGTACAGAAGTACAGAACTACAGTGAAAAGTGTATAATGTTGCCACACATGGCACCATCTTAGGTACCCAGGTACAAAAAAAATTTAGGCACAAAATAGTAAGAAAAATGGGAGTTAAAAAGTTAAGCATTACTTCATAGAATAGTAGAAAAATAAGGAAATAGGTAATAGTTGACGTTAAAATCTTTCGTAGTTTAAACTAGGAAAATAAATGAATAAGTTAGAATTCAACAGTCTTTGGTGAGCTTTCCGCTTATCTCGTTCTCCGGGGAAACATTGGCTGTCTGTTCTCGACACCACCACTGCAGATACCGTCACTACTGCTGGGACTGCTGACTCTCTGATCTCCCCCAGTGCCTCAGGAGCGTGCCTGGGCAGGATCACTTGCACGTCATGAACTGCCAAGAGACCAGCCAACATACCGCCAGGAGACCAGGCAAAGAGACACCAAGAGACCAGGCCGGGACCCACTACAAGCCACCAAGACACCAGGCTGAGAGCTGCCACAAGCCGCTGAGAGACCAGGCCGGGACCCGACACAAAGGGGAAAAAAGGGGCAAAAAAAAAAGAAAATGGGAAATAACAGAAGAGGTGCGCAAGTTGGAGCATTTTGACCGTCACTAGGCCTCAGAGAGAGAAACCTTCTATGAAACTTGACAAAAATGACACTGAGCTGATTTCAGGTAAGGTACATCTGGCAGATATTTCTAATGGTCATTTTTACTGTTGGGGAAACACAGCACTTAGAGGGAAAGTGCATCTAAAAGACCATTAAGGTGCAGCAACATATTCCTAATTCTATATTAGATAGGCCACAAGACTGGTTTTAATTTTAAAATAATCTGGTTTTGGTTTCAATTATTTATTAATCTTCTAATTACAGTCTTCTTGCTTTGCTTATATAACCTTTTGTAGATTTTCATCTTGTCAAGTTTATCTTCAGTTTTGTGTTTCACAAGGTTATTGAATTAATGTTCAACAGCCTGATTTTTCATCCATATAGAAGTAAAGACTAGTTTACATTTATGAAAGAATTTTTTTGTAAAGAAAATTAAATGTTGTTTCTTACAAATAGGATGCAGCTGGATTGCAGACTTCAGTTTTAATCATCACATGTTTCCCTTTCGTTCATTTTACAATTCACTAATGAGTAACTTTCTAGTGTAAAAATCCAGCTTGTTAAAAGTTAGAGTTACAAACCTGTAGAATAACTTAGTTGGTAAATGTATTTTCTAACAGGGGACGAAACTAAATAGACCAACAGGATCTGCTATTCCTCAGTCTGTGAGATGTTAGCTATACTCAGTAAGAAAGCCAATAGAAATCAAGGTAAACAATCTTAATTAGACAGACTTCAATTTGTGTTAATGTGTCTGATTGCAATGCAGTGACCCCTGCTGGAAAAACCACCTTTCAGCTGATGGGATTAACCGTGACCATGATGAAACTCCACACTTATTTAAACTGCATGCTGACCTCCCGGGCCTGTAAGTCTGTAGAAGGCATCTTGATGTAAGTGCTGTCTTACAACTGACCTGAACCCTATTTGCCCATCATTCTGAAGTTGCCGGATGAGGGAACAGTCACCTGATTCATGGCAGGTTCGTATATCAGTTTCAAATCCACTGATTTTAGTTTGAATATCTTTCCTTTGGCCCAGGTCAGGTGGCTGGATGGCTGGTTTGTGATGCAGAAGGATGGCAACAGCATGGGTTCAATTCCTGTACTGGCTGTGGTTACCATGTAGGACTCTCCTTCTCAACCTCTCCCCTCGCCTGATGCATGGCGACCGTCAGATTAAACCACCCCCAGTTGTCTCCCTCTAATGAAAAAGCAGCCTATGGTCTAGTATGACGATGGTGATTTTACCATTAAATATTGCAATTGACTTCAAAGTGATGTATTGGATTTGCTTTCTCCATATACCTAAGAATCTTGAGAACTTCTTTAAGATCCCCTCTCAAATATCTTCTAGCCAGGCTTTTCCGTCTTTCTTTATTAGCCAGATCCCTGCCACTGGATGTTAGACTCTTGGGGTGGAATCATATAGGGGCTTGAACAACATGGGCTATGGTGAGAAATGTGGGAAAGTCACTCATAAAGTGTCGTAAGATCTATCTTAACACTGGGAATAACTCACTGCAGCTGTTAAGGAGGCTCTGGGCATTGAGGAGAGATTTTCACTAAGCAACACTGAGTTAATGTTTAAGGGATTATTGCTCATTAATGCCCTATCAACCGTGCATGTTGCCTCCTCACTTACATGCATATGCACTTACATCCCTAATACCAGCCGCAAGCAAACTAAACACTGAGAATTCCCAACGTGGAACTCAAAATGAGTACCCATCGGCCCATCAAGTGCATACTAACAAAAACCACTCTAAATTTACTCTAGTCCCACCTTCCAGGACTTGGCCCATAACCTTGAATGTTATGAGATTTCAAGTTCTCATCCATGTAAATCCAAGTAAATGTTCTGAGTTTTACTGCCTTAACTCCACTCCCAGAATATATTCCAGATTCCTAGCACCCTCTGGGTGAATATGCTCTTTTCTTTGACCCTCTTTAAAGCTCTGGCCCTTCACCTTAAAATTATGCCCTTTTGTTATTCACCCGTCAGCTAAGGGTTAATACCTGCTTCCTATCCATCCTGTCCCTTCACCTTGTGATTGTACCTCAATCAGGTCCCCTCTCAGCCTTCTCTGCTCTAAAAGAAACAACCTGAGCTTATCCAGCCTCTTTTCATAGCTAAACTGCTCCATCCCAGGCAAGATCCTAGTAAATCTCCACTGCAGACTCTCTAGCACATCACAGCCTTCCCTTAGTGTGGTGACCAGAACTGCACACGATACTCTAGCTGTGACCTAACCAAAATTCATATAGTGCCAACACAAGCTCCCTGCTCTTATAATCTATGCCACAGCTTATAAAGACAAGTGTCCCCTTTACCTTCATAACTTATCTATTAACATCTCCGACTGTCTTCAGGGATCTGTGGACAAGCACCCCAAGATCCCTTTGTTCCTCTGACTTTCCTAGAGTCCTGCCATTCATTGAGTACTCCCTCATCTTGTTAGACCTTCCAAAGTGCATCACCTCACACTTGCCAGGGTTAGATTCCATTACCACTGATCTGTCCATCCGAAAATCTACCTATATTCTCCTCTAATCTAAGACATTCTTCCTCATTGTCAACAACCTGGACCTTCTTTGTGTCACTCACAGACTAATCACCACCATTCAAACACCCACTCCCGAACACACACACACACACACACACACACACACACACACACACACACACACTTCTTCAATATTGTTTATGTATATCACAAAGAATAAGGGACCCAGCACTGAGCCCTGCTCCAGCCTCCAGTGCACAAACAGCCTTTAACCACCACCCTCTGTCTCCAGCGAAACACAATGCAAACTGGAGGAACAACATTTCATCTTTCAAGGCACTTTACTTCCAGATTTAATATTGAGTTCAACACCTTCAGATTGTGAACTCGCTCCCATTTATTCCCTGCCTTTTGGCTTTACTTGTTGAATTCTCTATCACTGTGTCCTCTCTCCCCTCCCCCCATTCTAGTAGGACTGTCTGTTCTTTCCAGTTTGGCAATCGGACACATCATTGTTCTGCCATTCTCACACTCTGATCGCTTAATCTGCACTATCAGCACCATTTCTGCCCTAGCACTCCACCACCAAACTATTGCATAAATGCTGCCCCCTCCACGCTTCACATGAGCTGTAATGAAGAGTCACTTGCACTCGAAACGTTAACTTGCTCTCTCTCCACGGATGCTGCCTGACCCGCTGTGATTTCCAGCAATTTTTGCTTTCAGTACCTGATGAGGTAACTTGATCAAAAGTGTTTTGATGTGTCCAATTATTGTATTATTTGCCTGCACTTCCAACACACCTCATTTACAAAATATTTTGCCTTAAAACGCCATCAAAAATGTTTCCACACAAATTAGCAATTCCACTCCCTACTAGTGTCAATGCATAGACAGTTCTTTCTCAGTTTAGGACAATTGAAAAGATTGACACAGGCTGCTTATTTCAACCATATTGAATCTCATGATGCCCCACCTGAATATATTTCAAGTAACAGGAGGAAGACAAGAAGATCATTTGCAGCTTTAAGAATTTCCAGGTAAAATTTGATGAATATGTAAATAGAACTCTGCCACCTTGTGCTCATAATGTTTTATTACACATGAAGATGCCAAATATTTGAAACTCAAATTCAGGAAATTGATCTATGCCACTGGAAAAATGCTTCATGCTGGCAACAACTGAGTGACAGGGATCAGTGAACGCAGTTGCAAAAACTGCATATTTACTAGCGAAAAAAAAATTGCCATAGCCTAAAAATAAATGATCAAATCAAGCCGTACAGTAATTAAACTAACAGATTGGGTAGGTACTTTACAGCGCCATAATTCAAAGTGCTGTCAGAACATGTAGAATGTGAAGAGGCTGTAGGGACCCTTCTTTTAAGTTGCCAGCCAATGCAAATACTTTTTTCTCTAAGTTTTCACCACTGCAAAGAATCTCTATTCAATGCTGCTGTAACACTCGTGTTGAAGAGGCAGATCAGGAAAAATAGGAAAATATTGCAAGCAATATCATTGGCACACGATATGCTTCCAGTCCAAGAGTTGCACAAATCAAGCTTCCCTACCAAGTGCAGCTACCAGTAATCAAATTAGAAAATGGCTTCATTACACAGGAAGCCTCAGGGCTGCTGAAACTATTACACCAACTAGACAGTCACCTAGTGCTGCAAAATTTGAGGTAATGAAAAAATACTGAATAACGTATACATACAACCACATAAATAAGCAATCAGACTCCTACAATGGGGAACGAAAGATTTAAATTTATTGATATTCATCTAGATATACTAATATACATATAACACAGGGTGGAGCTGGAGGAACACAGCAAGCCAGGCAGCATCAGAGGAGCAGAAAAGCTGACGTTTCGGGTCAGGACCCTTCTTCATTTTTCTGAAGAAATGTCCCGACCAGATTCTTTCTTATTGTGTTATCTCAGACTCCAGCATCAGCAGTTCTTTTTATCTCTAATATATATATAGGTTTCTGTGTATTAACATTGCACTCTTTCCCAAAATTTTGTATTACATTCCTTCAACCGTTCATGCGACTGCTTTATTAATTTGTACGTCTAAATGATTGTTCCTAGCCTGTGAACCAGTAAGTAATGTCAAGAAATGTAATTTAGTTCAGCCCACTCTGATATTGATCACTAACTGTGTAAATTGCACATAAAATCATTGAGTAACTGTTGCAGGGATACATAGTATCACATCATATGAGCCATACTACACCTTATAACATGCATTTCTCCTGGTATATATTGTGTAAAAAATTTATAACAATGAAAACATACAATCAGTATCATAATATTGCTTCAGGTGCTGTGGATAACATGCCCAATTTAGTAGCAAAACTTATCTGTGTGCAACACACGTTTAGAATAAAGTGTAAGGAAATCAACACTAACTTCACATAATCAGAGAAAAACTTCTCAACACAGAAAGAGCTCACCTACAGATTGTCCAGTAATTACAAGAAGCTAATGAAAAGCCAAATATTGATCTTGCCAATATTGACTTACAGAAACTATTAATCTGCATAGTTCTAGAGGACCCTGGGGCTGCTTTCTCATTCGAGAGAGACAACTGGTGGTGAGTTTAACCTAAGGGTCACCACACTTCAAGCAAGGGGTAAGGTCAAAAAGTTCATGGTAAGCTCGGCTGGAATAGGAGCTAAATCCTTGCTGTTGCAACACCTACGTCACAAACCAGCTGTCCAGCCAAGTGAACTAACTGATGGCACTGTCCAAGGTTCTGTTATTTGGATGAGGCATTAAGCTAAGAACCAATCTGACTTTCAGGATTGGTGTAAAAGTTCTCCTAAAGTTATCAAAGAGGAGCACTTCTGGTGTCCTGGTAAATATTTATCCTTCAACCAATGCCTCTAAAACAAATTATCCAGCTATTTATCTCATTGATGTTTGGGGGAGTTAAAAGTGTACGATTTACAAATATTGCCACAGTGAAGTGAAAAAAAAAATGTGTGATCCTGTTAAAAAGTATATTGAAGCATCAGAGACAACACAGAAAATATTTTGAAAGAGATTGTCAGAGTTGAAATGATCCAACAAACAATAAGACTGAGCATATTAGATCTCTTGTTACAAAATGGAAATGGCAGAACTGATATAAATCCTTAAAAATAAGAGACTCTTTGTTAAGACTAATTGTCATTAAATTTGTCATTAAATTGCTATAAACCCTTCTTCCACTGCTTTAAGATTACAGACATCTACCTTTTGCACTTCGCCCACAATGTTGGAAGTTACTTAACCTTCAGATGTTTTGTCTATAGTTTTGCCAGGATCCTGCTCAAAAGAAATAGCAGAGCAATAGTATTTGAATCCAAGATTACACAGTGTGGAGCTGGAGGAACACAGCAAGCCAGGCAGCATCAGAGGAGCAGGAAAGCTAACGTTTCGGGTCAGGACCCTTCTTCAGAAAACCTGTATTCATTTCTGAAGAAGGGTCCTGACCCAAAACGTCAGCTTTCCTGCTTCTCTGATGCTACCTAGCCCACTGTGTTCCTCCAGCTCCACACTGTGTTACCGTTGACTCCAGCATCGACAGTTCTTACTGTCTCTGAATCCAAGATTAGATGGTCCAGGGTCACTGCTTAGACAATATTACTAATGAGTGGTTTGTTAATTCTCTGACCCATGTGGCAGAGAATATTAATAATACTCTCTGAGCTCCCATTCTTAATGGAAGCCATTGGAGAATGTTTTGGCCTCAACTATGGATTACATCTGAAAGAAGGTCTACATCGGCCCAACATCAAATTTAAAATTAGCTTTCTTGCTATTACCCATAATATCTGCTTACCAGAATTCAACATGTGTGCCTGCCTGCATTATCAGGAGAGCTAAAAGCCTGAAGTGGACCTCTTATACTTCCCTAAGAGGAATTCATTCTGCTTCTCAGCATCCTCTCAATCCTAGGCATTTACAATGTACTGATGTCTATTTGTAATATTCTATGCTACTAATCCAGCTCTGAAATGGTCTTTTGCTTTGTGCTCATGATTCCCCGCAATACTGTCTGGGCAGAATTCACACAGTTAAGGTCCTTTAATGGACTTGACTGCATTTTGTTTCTCTCACACCTTCTGCTATTCTGATCTTCAAAGGGCTCTTTCTTTTCCAATTTATCTGAAGGCGTCTGATCTGTGACAATTTATTACGCAAGGTGAAAGGCTGAATTTTTGCAGCTAGCCATGTTTACTGCTGTTCTCACATTTTGTCAGTATTGGGTGAAGTTTTCCACACCGTGCTGTCATACCTAGGCGAGCCGTGAAATCTTCCCACCACCCGCCCCTGGCCTGCTGTTCAGGATTTCCCCAATGACAATGGTCAGAACACAGCCTGGCCTTGTTCTTCAGGGTAACACGGTACTGCTGCTAGTCTTCACTTCAGGAGCTCCTTGTCACTTGCCTCCAGTTCTGTGGGTGTGCTCACCATTGCCACTGTGTAGTAAGATCATGTGTACACTCAGGGGAATGACGATGAACATGGTCTGTTGAACTTAGGTAAATTTAAGCAATAGTAAGAGATGAAATCTCTAAAACCCTACAGGCTTGGGTCCTGGTTCAATATGATCTGATACCACTCTCAATAGTTCTTTATGCACACGCTCAGGCGCTAATCTTAGAGTGAAGCTATCATTAACCCTTTACTCCACTGCAAACATTGTCCCTTTTAAAAAAAGGACTTCCTGTGAATCTTTGCTGTGATTGCAAGTTTTCACATCCTCTGTGCTTATTTAAATAGTTAGCAGTCATGTCAAAGGTAGCAGTGATTGGAATTTAATGCAAGGACACTAATCAATGCGATAAAATAACACACAAAAGGAATTAAACCTCATAATGGTGGCATTGGTCTACCAACCAAAATTGGCATTGGCTGAGCTCTGTTCACGCAGGCTGCACTTAGTATTTTATCAACCTGTTGTTACTCAAGACTATTGGCACTTTTTTAAGGTAAGAGGAGAGAGATTTAAAAAAGACATGAGGGGCAAATTTTTTACATCGTGTGTGGAATGAACTTCCAAAGGAAGTGGTAGATGCAGGTACAGCTACAGTGTTTAAAAGACACTTAGATGAGTACATGAATATGAAAGAGTTGGAGGGATATGGACCAAGCGATGGATGGTGAGATTAGTTTAGTTTGGGATTATGGTCGGCATGGACTGGTTAGGCCGAAGGGTCTGCTTCCACACTGTATGAATCTATGACTCTATGGTTTGAAAATTGTTTCTTATTCATATTTGCTTTCTCATTACAAAACTCAGAGGAGAGCGTACAATACACTCAGACATATGAAAAGTAAAATGTATCCAGCAAACACCGGAGCTTTGTGAATACTGTTAAGATGGCTCACTGGAGTTGGAATTAGTGTGGAAATACCAGTTGTGTTGTGGTGTCTTTTGTGCACCAAAATAGACCAATTGTTCCTCTTTACAATTATACATTGCCCTTGAATGGCAGCACTGCTTCAGTGAGAGGCCCTGTCTGCATGGCTGATGTTAAGTTACAGTTTCCCTTTGTGAGCAAGGATGGTCAATTACCTCCTAACTAATAAACAACTACATATTACAGTATTAAATGTAGAGCATTCAGAAGTCCTTTGTCACCATCACCAGGGCACAATCCAGTATTAAATTATCCATACAGTGATAATCTTTGTAACCATTAGGAGGAAAACTGTTAAGAATTTCAATAGTAATTTGGAAGTTACATCTTGCATTCAATGTTGCAGTTAGACCCAAAACGTTGTTAGAGTTGTTCCACTTCTGTAATTTATGGTGAGAACTTGTTTCTGCTGTCTTTCCAGCAAATTTACAGCAGCAGACTGAGAGAGTGTCAAGGAAGTTTCATGTAATCCAGATTTTCAGGGTGTTGACAGCTGTCTTGTCCACCCAAAAATCACTCATTAAATCAGAAGACTTTCTGAGAGGAAAAATATATCATTACTTTATTCATAGTACTTGCAATTTCTGGCATGATTCTCAAGCAAATACTGTGCAGTGTTTAACATTTCACAGTACAAAGGGCAAATTTATCTAATGTTTTCATGGTAGGTGGCTTCATTTAAATCTTTTCGAAGGGCTAGGTTTGAAATTCATCTTGCTAATCTAGAGCTATTATTCTGCTGGCTAAATGTTGACAGGACAGTTCATGCTTGTGCACTGCATCGAATTTCACATGATGGCTCGAAGCCAACAATATATCAATACAGTCAGCTGAGCCCTTGGAATATTTTTCTGTTGTATCTGGCAGATTTTCTTAGCTGTTTTTCAAAATCATTTCAGCAAAAGCAATAAGGAGAAATATCAAAAAATATGCTCAGGTAGCATTTATTATGCACATGTACACACATGAGAAAGCTGGTAAGAAAAGAATAAGTGTATGCTGTAGCATTTGTATTCTACAACGTTCAGCAGGCATATTAAGCTGCAAGAGAAAAATGGGATGACTGCATTCAAAACAAAGGGTGCAAGGTAGATTTTGAAGCCAACAGAAAGTTGTTATTCATCTGACTGTTCTTGGTGATCATTTGAGAAAGTAAACATTTTAATTGCCAATATCTAAGAGATAGAGGTTGTATTATTAACATTTGTTATTGTGAGACAGAGAGACAAAGATGAAATTGATGGATTGAGAAACAGCATAGAAAAGAAGCAGTCAGCAACAGTAGTTGCCATCCTTTATTGATATGCCTCATCATTCAACAATTTTGTTTTATTCACTCATGGGGCAGGGGCATTAATGGCTGGCCAACATTATTACCGATCCCTAGCTGCCCTTCAGAAGGTGGTGGTGAGCTGCCTTCTTGAACCATCGCTGATGAGGTCAGGAGCTGATCGACCCTGGCAGAAAGCAAGCTGGGCATCACTGAACAGGTTAATGGGGAATAGATACTGTTTGATAGATGTTGATGACACCTTCCATCACTCTACTGATGATTGACAGTAGACTGCTGGGACAGTCGATGGTCAGGTTAGATTCCATGTACAGGTCATATCTGAGCAATGTCCCACATTGTTGGGTAGAGGCCAGTGTTGTAACTGTGCTGGAAATTTGGCTGGAGGAACACAAATCTTTAGTACTATTGCCAGAATGTTGTCAGGGCCTATAGCCTCAAATTGTTAATTAATGTCTCGTGGAATGAATCAATTTGGCTAAAGACTGACGTCCGTGATGCTGGGAACCACAGTGGGAGGCTGAGATGGATCATCCACTCAGCAGTTCTAAGTGAAGATTGCTGCAAATACTTCAGCCTTATCTTTTACACTGAAGTGCTGGGCTCTTCAATCACTGAGGATGGGGATATTTGTGGATCCTCCTCCTCCAGTGAGTTGTTTTATTGTCCACCAAAATTCACAACTGAATGCGGCAAGTCTCCAGAGTTTAGATCTGATCTGTTGGTTGTGAGATCCCGTATGCTTATGCTGTTTGGCATACAAGGGAAGGCGATGGCCTAGTGGTATTATCACTGGGCTGTTAATCCAGAGACCCAGAAAATGTTCTGGGGCCCAGGTTTGAATCCCAGATGGTGGAACTTGAATTCAATAAATATCTGGAATTAAGAGAGTCTAATAATAACCATAAATCCATTGCTGATTGTCGGGAAAAACCCATCTGTTTCATTAATGTCCTTTAGGGAAGGAAACTGCCATCCTTACCTGATCTGGCCTACATGTGACTCCAGACCCACAGCAATATGGTTGACTCTTCACTGCCCTCCGGGCAACTAGCGATGGACAATAAATGCTTCCTGGCCAGCGATGCCCTCATCCCGTGAATGAACAAAGGAAAAAAGTGGTACAGTTTGGTACCTTCACCAGATTGACTTCTCATGTTTAGATATGCCTGGTGCTGCTCCTGACATGTCCTTCTGGACTCTTCATTGAACCAGGGCTGATTGGCTCGTTTGATGGTAATAGTTGAATGGGGGAGTATGCTGAGCCTTGCTGTTGCAGATTGTGTTAGAGTACAATTCTGCTTTTGTTGATGGCCCACAGCACCTTTTGGATGCTGAGCCTTGAGTTGCTAGATCTGTTTGAAGTCTGTCCCATTTAGCACGGTGATAGTTCCACACAACACAATAGAGTTATTGTTTCCACAAGAACTGTTAAGTGGTCACTTTTACCGATACTGTCATGGACAGATGCATCTGCAGCCGGCAAATTGGTAAGGATGAAGTCCGGTATGTTTTTCTCTCTTGTTGGTTCCCACACCACCTGCTGCAGACCCAATCTAGCAGCTACGTCCTTTAGGACTGAACCAGCTCGATCAGTAGGACTGCAGCTGAACCACTCTTGGTGGGGCTTCATTGAGTTACATTTGCTGTCCTTGCCATCCTCAGTGCTTCCTCCAAGTGTTGTTCAACATGGAGGAGGACCAATTCACCAGCACTCAGGAGGACAGTATATTGTAATCGGCAATTTCCTTGCCCATGTTTAACCTGAAGCCACGAGACTTCATGGGGTCCAGAGTCAATGTTCAAACTCCCAAAACCACTCCCTCCTGACTGTATACCACTGAGCTGCCACCTCTACTGGGTCTGTCCTGCTGGCGGGACAGGACATATCCATGGATGGTGGTGGTTGTGTCTGGGACATTGTCTGTAAGGTATGATTCCATGAGTATGACTATGTCAGGCTGTTGCTTAACTAGTCTGTGAGACACTCACCCAATTTTGGCACTATCCCCCAGATGTTAGTGAGGAAGACTTTGCAGGGTAGGCAGGGCTGTTTCTGCCGTTGTCTTTTCTGGTGCCTAGTTCAACGTGATCTGTCTGGTTACATTTCTTTGAGACTTTGTAGTGAGTGGTACAACTGAATGGCTTTCTAGGCCAATTCAGAGAACAACTGAGAGTCAACCACATTGCTGTGAGTCGCATGTAGGCCAGAACAAGTGAGGATGGCAGATTTCCTTCCCTGGAGGACATCAGTGAAGCAGATGGGTTTTTCTGACAATCAACAATGATTTCATGGTTATCAGTAGATTCTAATTCCAGATTTTTTTTATTGAATTCAAATTCCACCATCTGCCATAGTGGGATTTGAACTTGGGTCTCCAGAACATTCATTAAGTTTCTGGTTTAATAGCCTAGCAATAATACAACTAGGGCATTGCCTTCCCCAAATTTTATGGAAGGCCAAAGGCTTATTATGATAATATATTTCCTCAGATAGATCAATGGCAGCCTTTGCAATATAACCAGAAAGTACAAGTTTACTGTCAGCATGGTTCAGCTGGTAGACTCTTACCTGAGAGTTATAAGACTCTAGGTTTGAGTCTGACTCAAGCGTAAAAATTAAGGCTGACACTTTATCACAGCACTGAGGGACTGTTCCACCTTTGGAAGTACCATCTTTCAGAAACCCATCTTCCTACTTGGGTCAAATTAAAGGATGGTACTATTTCAAAGAAGAGCATGGTCTTTACTGTGCTGTCCTGGCCAATATTTATTCATTCATTAACATCACAAAAACATAATCTGGTCATTGTCATATTGCTGGGAGATGGCTATGCCCATATTGTCTACTGTGTTTTGTATGTTATAGCAGTTACTACATTTTAAAAGTACTTCGCTGACCTAAAGTGCTTTGAGATGTCAATTGCTCAGTTGGTTTAGAATGAGAGACTGTCTTCCAAGAATATTCAAAACAGCTTTGGGCTTTCTCCTTCCCTATAGCTGAAATAGCAGAAGTTCTGTGTAAATGCATCTCAAACGTACAAAATAAATTTGTACAACAACGATATCTCAAGGCAAATATCTTTTTAAAGATTTCCATTTCCATTTATTACACAGATGTCTTGGCTACAACTTGTTTCATTCTTGCACATTAATTTGGCATGGTGAAATATACTACATTCACAATCAGACTTGCATGGCATGAAACAAAGAAGGTGAAAGAGGAAAAACTGCAAATTGAAGGGGAAGGAACCATTACTCCTGCTTGTCCACCATTTTTCATTGAAGAGTTTATTTGGAGGGTTGAGCATCAATCAGGATGTCACAGATTTACAGCGTCTGATTTTCCATCCGCTGGAGACAATGGGGTAGAAAATCAGACTCCTGTCATAACAGCATTGTTGAATGGAGTCTCTCTATCCACTTGGATTCCATTAGTGAAGTCCTGATTGTTAGGAAACCAGCTATTCTGAATAAATGAAGGACACTCCTCTATTGATGATTTAGATACTTAAGAAATCTCATAAACTCATTTGCCCTGGTAAACAACTCTATTCATCAGTGTGCAATGCATACTCTTCAATGTGTTATACACCATTTACAAAAGTGATAAGTGTTAAGGACAGTTTTAAATTTTCCCACAAAGGGGAAGCCATGGCTGTTACAGAAGAGGTTTGGAGAGTTCCCACTTTTGCAGAAGGCAACATTCTCTGACTACCTTCTTGTAGAGGATGAAGTGATCAAGGTATAACTCCAAAGATACATCCAGGAAATTATGCCTCCAGCTTCTTGAGTTGGTTGAAGTCTATTGCGCTGTCCTCTGATGTCAATATATTTGTCTCTGTTCTTGGCCTAAATACTCTTCACCCTCCATCTCTGAGGTCAAAGCAAATTTCTAATGAATGGTCTTGCTATCCAAAAGGTGCTGTTGTGTATCTCAGAAAATATGTCCTGAAAAGGGAGATGAATAATTATAATTGCAGTAGGAAAAGGAAGTGAAAATAAAAATCAACATCTGAAAGAACTAAGCAATAGTTACGAAATTATGAAGCACAGCTAGTCAAAATGTTCTTACAGTTAATCTTCCAAAATGAGTATAAAAAGGCAACAAGATTTCACCATAGCAGAGGTTCATTCTGCTAGTCTGTTACCCAAAAGATTATGTTGTGCATTGTCCCATCGTGCTTGGAATTGAAAGACAACAGAAGAACAGAACACTAAATGTAGTAAGATCAAGTCTAGACTTAGGTGACTAAACAGTGACAGCCTTTATTAGATATAACTGTAACATGGGATAGTGAGAGAGGACATTTTCTGGAACTGCATGAACTCAGCTTCCATTTCCATGTGAGCTAACATCACTATGACATAACACTTACACATATGCACAGAATGTAAGGACTCCCTTGCTATTGTCCTGGAAGGTGATCACTGAGATGGTTGTTTCACACTGCAACTCATCTTCTCTCTGAGCAACCTCAGAACCAATCATGGAAAAAGTAATTGAAAAGACCACCCTCCAGCATTTGAACTATTACAACTGATGGAAGAGGAAGATGACAAACTGACATTCTGTCTCTGTGTTGCAAGCGATAAATGGGGGAATGAAAAGAAGAACAAAGACCAAGCCTGTCATAAGGGGAGGAGAACATCCCCTGATGACAGTTGGAAATGCACTTTCTATAGATATTTGTATTAGGGCCACACTTGCTTTAGTGTGAATCTGCTCTACAGACAAAAATTATTGGTATTGTTATTCTGGTTGGAGCAGGTTTTCCTTAGCTGATGGTTAACAGTAAGGCTGGACCTCTGAATGTTTCCATGAAAGTACGCTTATTCTCCATCAAGCTATCTCTTTGTTGTATCAATTGGATGAGAACACTCACTTGATAGTGTTGTATGATCGCTAATACCTTGGCTTTTAGGTTATTAGCCTCTTTCTAGGTGGAATGTTCCAACTCTTTTTTTTTAACTTTGATCTGATCAAGCTCCTTTTGATGCTGATCTAAAAGCTTCTCCAAGTATCCACATCTCTAACAATTAGGACTGCTACCACTTTACTGAAAAATCTTTTGAATGTTTCCATAGTTTGTTGATTAGACTCAATTACAGACTCGAGCTACCATTTTTGCGCACAAACAATTTCTGCGTGTTGACTGTTGGTCTGATTGAATTTGAACTTAAACATATTCTTTCCTAAAGATGGTTTTCCATTAGCAGCTTGCAGTTGTTGAAAGACCACTTTATGGGTAGTTTCAAAGGCATAAAATCGTTTTCTGAGAGCTATAGCTTTGTAACTTTCTTCGAAAACAGGGATGACTTTGCTCAAAGGTTTTAGTAAAGATTTCACAAACAGTGGCATTCATATCCAAGATTACTGCAAGGGTAAGATATTTATTTCCACTAAATGTATGGCATGAGTCTTACGTTCCTTCTCTGTCCTGAAAGAGCAAACTTAGGTCTAGAATGACCTTCCCTCTCATAGATGATCACTTACATCTTTGGGGCTTCCAGCAAGAAACCCCCCAACTGTTTCTAGCTTTCCTTTTGTGGCAAACGTAGGATCTGTATTGTGTTTCGCTAGTCCTCCAGGCCGGAGTTTCTGTCACAGTGATTCTTGATACGCTTGGTCAACTTAAGCGTCTGTTGTGCTTACTAAAAAAGGTATGTGCAAAGCCAGGCAAGCATCTCCACTTAAGAAAGAAGTGTAATGATTAGGTTTGAATACAATGTATCTGTGTTCTTTCTTCTACTGGGGCAAAGTGTAGTGTGCTTCTGTTTACTCATTCTAATGCTAACACCTTCTGTGCTCCAGTGTTGAATGGAGTATGACCTGAGAATTTTTTTTTACTTCAACATGGTATTGCACCTGAACGAATAGATACATCTACCCTCTATTCATTTAAAATTGGTTTTCTTGCAGCAACCATGATATTGGTGTGTCAGTGAAATCAGTTAATTTGAAAGCCTGTTGTGGGTCTGCTATATGCTCCCCTCCCCCGCCACAGTAGCCATAAAACTTAGATGAACCAGGAAATCCACTCCCTACCGAAGACCAGACGTGTAGCATTCAAGTTGGATCAATCAGCCCAAAAGAAGAAATCCAGATGTGACCTCCACAAAGACATTAGGGATGACAAGAAGCAGTACCGGACCAAGTTAGAGGCCCAAACCTACCAAACAGGCTCCCACCATCTATGGCGAGGTCTAAACAATATTACGGGACACAAAATGAAGCAGAGCAAGAGAGTGGACAAAGACACATCCTTCCCTGACTCGCTCAATGCTTTCTGTGCTCGGTGTGAGCAGAATGCCAGTGGCATGGTGACACCTGCCCAACAGCCCCGGACACACTCGTTTCCTCCGTCTCTGCTGCAGACGTCAGATCGGCCTTCCTGTGAGTCAACCCAAGGAAAGTGACAGGCCCGGATAGCGTTCCCGGCCGAGCACTCAGATCCTGTGGGGACAGCTGGCCGAGGTTTTCACCGACATCTTCAACCCCTCCATCCTACAAGCCGAAGTCCCCACCTGCTTCAAGAAGGCCACCCTCATCCCCGTACCAAAGAAAACACATGCAGTGTGCCTTAATGACTACTGCCCAATAGCTCTGACGTTAATAATCATGAAGTGCTTCGAGAGGATGGTCATGGCCCCCATCAACTCCAGTCTCCCAGCCTGTCTCAATCCCCTACAATTTGGCTACTGATGTAACAGGTCCACTGCAGATGCCATATCCCTAGCCCTGCATCTGGACCATCTGGACAACAATGACACCTATGTATATTCCTGCTCATTGACTACAGGTCCACCTTCAACACCATCATCACCTCCAGACTGATGTCAAAACTCTGAGACCATCACTGTGTTGCCAAATTCCAAATGAACACCATCTAAAAGTTTGCTGACAATACCACCGCAGTGGGGCAGATATCTAACAATGATGAGTCAAAATACAGAAGGGAGATGGAGAGCTTGGTGACAGGGTGCAATGAAAACAACCTCTCTCTCAACGTCAGCAAAACTAAAGAACTGATCATTGACTTCAGAAAGAAAGGAGGAGAACATGCCCCCATCTGCATTGATGGAGCTGAGGTTGAGAGTGTGAAGAGCACCAAGTTCCTCAGAGTAATGATAACTGTCGACCTACCCTGGACTTCCCATGTAGATGTGACAGTCAAGAAGGCACAACAATGCCTGTTCTTCCTCAGGCAGCTCAGGAAATTTGGCATGTCCAAAAGGTCCCTCACCGTCTTCTACAGAAGCATACTGTTTGGGTGCATAACGGTCTAGTATGGCAACTGATCTGCCCAGGACCATAAGAAACTACAGAGGGTGGTGTGCACAGCCCAGACTATCATGGAAGCCAACCTTCCATCCATGGACTATACTTCCATGACTTGTTGCCACGGAAAGGCTGCCAACATTATCAGAGACACATCCCACCCCTGTAATGACCTCCTACAACCTCTTCCATCAGGCAGAAGATACAGAAGCCTGAACACACACACGAGCAGGTTCAGTAACAGCTTCTTCCCAGTCATTATTAGGCTGATGAACGGGCTGTCTAGCCTCAAATAATGCTGATCTTGCTAATGTTGATCTCGCCTAGTGCACAGCCTGTGCAATGTAACCCGTATGCCTCTGTCTAAGAGATAGCAGGAACTGCAGATGCTGGAGAAGCCGAGATAACAAGGTGTAGAGCTGGATGAACACAGCAGGCCAAGCAGCATCAGAGCAGGAAGGCTGAATGTTCGGGCCTAGACCCTTCTGAAGAAGGGTCTATGCCCGAAATGTCAGCCTTCCTGCTCCTCTGATGCTGCTTGGCCTGTTGTGTTCATCCAGCTCTATACCTTGTTGCCTCTGTCTAAGTCTTTTTTACAAGCTTTGATCTGTACACCCTTGCTTACTATGATTTGCCTGTGCTGCACGTAAACAAAGCTTTTCACTGTACTCGGGTACGTGTGACAATAAATCGATCGTTGAAAAAATATCTTGTTAATCCTCAGTGTCCTTGAATGCTTCATACTTACAAAGAGCTATGCTCTATTTCTAATGCTCTGTGATATTGGCTGGGTCTAGCTCTCATTAGTGGGATCCTTTAATAGCAATGACCACACCCCATTTCCTCATGCTGTTCCCACTGGTGAACTTTCTGGGCACTCTTTTCTTCCTCTACTCTGTGAAGACTTCTGATTTACTGACATGTTTTAATCACTGTGGCCAATTGATGTTCCTTGCAGCTTTCTGTGTTATGTGCTGTGGGCTATGAATGCAATCAGGCTGCATGAAATCTCTCTTTCTGTCAGCCACTACATTCCAGAATTCACAAAATGTTATTCTCCATCTTTGATGGCCAGTTCGTGTTTCAGCAAAGAGTTAGGCTTAAAGCAGATCAAAGAGTTTAGCTCATGTTTCCATAACATTTGAAGAAACGTAAACTAAGAAGCTGTTAGTGAAAGAATTCTACTGGCAGTGACCATAGAATATGCAATCCTAACAACAAAGCAGTAGTAAAATCAAACACTCCCTCAACACTTGATATCAGTTGTATCATCACTCAGTGCCCCTAACCAGCCTGGACCATTCAAAATTAATTCATGGATAAAGTGGGTTCATGAGATTTCTGACACATTACAGGAATTGTCAGTCTAAACACGAGGTGCTGGCTCCCAGACACCAGTCTCCCAGCTTCTGAACTAAAACAGCAATTGGAGAACCATCATGCTGCCAATCAATTAGTATAGATGCACTTCATTGTGACAAATTCATGGCTAAACTAGGGTTTCTATCAAAGCATCCCCATTACTAATTAACAGCTTGTCTGGACAGGAGAAATGTCTGCCAGCAACCATTAACGTATCAAAAAAAATCAAAGACTGAACACCCATCAGATTCATAATGGGGTCAGTTGTCTGAGTGTCTCTGGTAGTGGTAGAGCCTGCAGCTAGTGTCAAGTGAAAATGATATGATTCAAATACAACTGAAATGTATAAATGAAACTGACCTATGAGTCATGGTTCTGCTGATGACAATATAAAATGTAAAATAAAAGTGCAACTTAGCATAAATTAATGCATGACTACCGGTTTTCCAATGAAATTGGTTGCTTGGAAATTCACAGCAAATTGTAGAGGCTGACACTAGGTGCCAGTGTAGCTTGCCAAAAGAAACACCTGGATGAGAGTTGCTCTAACAGCAGTCATTATAATTAAAACGCACACATTCAACCCTAGCAGAGATTAGACTCGATTTGCTAATTCCCGCAGTGGGTTCTCAAAAGAATGAGTTTAACAAATTTGCTTGTGGAGTTTTGTAACATATGACTCATATTGTCGACAGTGAATATACCGGAAAAATATGTAAAGAGGACAAATGTGTAGTAGAAAATGAAATGAAATCAAACTGACCTCACAGGCGGAAGCACCCAAATTAAAAAGTATAAAATTTCCCTTGTGTTAAAAGTTGGTAGAAACATTAATTTAGAAAATCCTTGTGGGAATTTTCTGCATTACATTCTAACAGAAAAAGTAACAAACATTATATCAGAGATAAAAGGTGCTGCAGATGCTGGAATATATATATATTTTGTCATATTTTGGATCTGCTGCATCTCAAGATATGAAATACATTGCCACAGGTCTTTGTAAAAACAGTTAAGATTTACAATAATTCTCCCACACAAGGGTGTTCAGTGGTTTGCCTGAAGCAGTAGAGGAACAGCTAGGTCCACCATGCAGAAGTGAAATTTATTGCTTCACTCAAACTACTCTGCATGTACTCAATAACTGTGATACCTCTAGCAGTGTGGGACAGGAGACACACAGACGCACACTCAGGCGCAAACACATACACACACAAACACACACACAGACACACACACATGCATGCAGACTCACACACACACATACTACACACATGCTCACACTCACACACAAAAATACACACACACACGTTCAGACACACACAAAAACACACACATGCTCACATGCACACAAAAACACACACAAAAATACATACACACACATGCTCATACACACACAAAAACACACTTACACACATGCTCACACACACACAAAATCACACACACAGACATATACAATGTACTATCAGAGCTGCTGTGCATAGTTCCTGACATTTGCCCTGGACATGGTGGAAAAAGGAAATTTGGCACCTTACTTTGCAGGCAGGGACCTGGAGGTCCAGCTGAACAGAATGGCGCAGAGGTGAGAGGTCCTCATCCTCTAGGACTGGTAGCCAAGGCTATGATACCAGAACATGCCAGACTGGTCAGAAGTTGCCACCGTTCTCAGGCTCCGTTCTCAGCCATCTAGGGGAGTCAATATCCTTCTCCAGTTTACTAGCGTAAGTGTCATATCCTCTCTCAGATATCTTACATTCACTATCTCTGCTACTGCATCCACCTACCACCAAGGCTCATACACCACCACTCTCACCATTACCTGTAATGTTTTCCCCCACTGACTGACTATCACCCATCCCAACCCCTGACATCACTAACCCCACATGCCCTCTGCACTGCTTACTCCCTTTCTTCAGGCACCTCTCCACCTGCAGCCAAAGTAACAGCTGTGTTACGTACATTCATCTCTCTTAAATATCTGCCTGTCTCTCACTCCAGGAGGCAAACAGTCTACAACAGGACAAAAAAAGTGAAGCTGGATGGTGGCCTGAGTGACATTTAGTTCCTAACCCCTTGTGTGGAAAACAGCCTGACGCTGAACTGCCCAAATAGCTGTTTCACCATGTCCAAGCCCTTGCAATGGTATCAGAGGCTGTTCTTGTCTTACTGTGCCACACCAGTCACAAACCTGTTACCCTCAACTTGACTGAGCAATGCGGACAACTATGACAAGCTTTCTGGCTTTGTATTTGCATGAGAAATCAGGGAAAGACACCAGCACCGTGAAGCTAGGATTTCTGGCTGAAGGGCAAAGTGTAAAGAGGAAAGACCAGGCCAGGCAGAATGCTGTGAGCATCCAGGGTGAGTATGGGTGCTATGATAGGAGGTGAACAGGCTGGATATGGTGAACAACCTTGTGTGGGCAATGAGCTGGATGTGTATCCCTGAGCACACAGTAACCTTGCTGCAGTGTTACAATAGTGTAATCATTGCTGGTGTCATATGAGGTACAGCTTTGGAACCTAGAAGTGTCATGTTAGTGAATGGACATGTGTCATGAGAGTCCTTAGAGTACACATCAAATCCCAATGTCTGTGGATGTGGAACAAAATCAGAAATAGCTGCAGAAACTCAGCAAGTCTGTGGGGAAAAAGCAGACCTAATGTTTCAGGTCCAGTGATTCTTTATCAGAACTCTGTATATGTGAACATGGGTTGAGAGTGGCAGGTGCCATTGAAACACTGGTGCCTAGTGCCCAGCATAGAGCAAGTGACGAGCTGAATGCTCTGACTTCCTTGTCCATAATTCTCAATGTCGAGCCTGATTGGCACCTTGGGTAAGATAGGAACCTGAATATTAATGAGGTGAGTTCTGGAGTTAATAAGGCATTTAACAAGCTGTAATCCCTCTTAATTGCCAAGTCATTGTTGCATTGTGAGTAATTCACCATGTCACTTAACAGATGCACAAAAGATACAGCAAGTTGTGCCCTAAGTCAAGTGAGGCCTTGTTGGACCTCTAGTGCAATTCTGCCTCTAATCTTGCCATAGCCCACCCTTTCAGGCCTATTCTGCCTGCAGTTTCCAGGAACTTGTGTTCATTGTGACCTCTTTTTAAGAAACTAGTCAAGGCATCTTCAAGAGCTTGAAATAAATCATTTTTTCCATAATACTTCAAAAGTTAACCCCTCCAAGAAGCACTAAATATGAAGTGTCTTTGTAATATAATTCTTGGAAAAATAAAACAACATTTTTTAATGTTTCATTTTACGTTGTAGACAAAACCAAAAAAAATGAAGCCACATTCAAACACTCCATCTTATTTGTTCTTCAAACCTGTAAAATGTGGCAGCAGAGTAGCAGCACAGTGCAGCAGGCTCCTGCTCGCATGCAACTTGTCTGCTCTGTATGCTTTTATCTTTATTTCTTTCATATTTTCCTGTTCTTTCACAACTTGTTTGCTTAGTCTAGTTTACTTTCCTTATGTGAGGTGCGAGTCCATGGCAAGAATGGTCCCCACTGTCAATGGCAGACATCCCAAGCAGTGGTGAGAAAGGGAGCAGGCAGCCCCGAGGCAGTGAGATCAGGAACAGGCAGCCCCGAGGCGGTGAGATCAGGAACAGGCAGCTCCAAGGCGGTGAGAGCAGGAAAAGGCAGCGACAGTGGGAGCAGGCAGCCCTGAGACAGTGAGATCAGGAACAAGCACCCCCAAGGCAGTGACAGTGGGAGCAGGCAGCCCTGAGGCGACAGTGAGTGTGGCATCAAGCCCTTGAGGAGTGCAAGCCCAACATGGCCAAGCACGTACAGACTGCGATGTTAAACTATTAGCTGTAATTCTTGTTTTTCTACCTTTTACTGTGTGGGACTGGGATGTGTAATTTCTTAACCTGCTTTATTTACTTTTCTGCTTTGTACTAAAATTCTGTGCCTAGGTACATTTGTACCTAAGATGACACCATAAGCGGCAGCTTGTAAACTTTTCACGTACTCATGCAAATGAGTACATGACAGTAAAAGCTAATTCATTCAATTTATATAGTGATCTCTGATACATTGTTAGCAGTTACACAAATCAAGCAAGTTTATATTCTTGACAAAACACTGCTGATTACATTGTTCACATCACAGGGAAAACACTCTTGAAAAGATGAGGCTGTAATGGCAAACACAATTGAAACAATCTGGAATTTTTATTTTTGTATTTTTCGACAAAGGCTAATGAGTTATGATCAGTGTATACCAACTGTTCTCTGCGGCCACGATGAACATCCTTCAAACTGTTTAAGAGCCTGTAGCAATCCCAGGGTTTCTCTTTCCAGCATTGAGTATTCTTTTTATGTTGAATTTGCTTTTCAGAAAAGTATCCTATTGGGTTCTCAATGCCCGAACTGTGTTTTTGTAACAGAACCGCACCCAAATCTTCATTATCAATTGATACCTTGAAGGACTTAGTGAAATGCAGGGCAGTCGGCACTGCTTAATTGATCAAGCCAAATCTAATCTTTTCCAAAGATGCTTGACCATATCGCCTTGCATTTACTTTGAAGCAGATTTGTCAGTGGACAGGCCATATTGCTGAAATTTGGTACAAACCTGCAAAAGAAAATACGCTTCCCCAAAAATTCCTATTACTTTTCATTAAGCTCTAGCATCAAGGAAATCCATTAATTCTTGTACTTTAATTATTCTTGGTCACAAGTTTGCCCTTATCCTACTATTTCCCTGAGGCAAGTTACTCGCAACTTTGCAAATTCACTTTTGGCATGGTTTATCACTAAATCAGATGATTGTAAATTCCCAAACAAAGCCTCTTGTTGTTGCAAGTGATGCTCTCATATTTCACTCTATACCAGCATAACGTCAACATAAATTACACAATTATGAACACTGGCTACTACTTAGTTTATCAGTCTTTGGGGAGGTGCTGGAACATTTTTTAACCCAACTGGCATCACTTAGCATTGGAAAAGATCACCTGATGTGACAAAGGTTGATATATGTTTAGTTCTACATATTAAAGCATCTTTGCAGTATATCTATAACAAATCAGCTTTGGTAAAAAAACCTGCTAACTTCATCAATAAAGTTTCCAAGGCAAGCAATTGGGTAGGTCCCTGACTTTGATACTGTAATGACCTTTCAGTAGATTGTGCAGAATTCAGTTAAACCATCAAGCTAACATTACTGGGGAATGAGCCTGCTCCTATGATGCTGCTTGACCTGCTGTGTTCATCCAGCCCCATGCTTGTTATCTCAGATTCTCCAGCATCTGCAGTACCTTTTATCTCTATTACTGGGGAACTCCATCTGCATTGCTTGGGTTCAGTTAGACGGCTTTCCAACATATATTGGGTTTCAATTTTCAGTTTTCCGGGCCAGTTTCTTTGGATTTACGTGATAAGAATATTGTTTTATAAGAAAGGATTCTCACATATTCACATCATGTTCACTAAGGTTGTATATATTAGTTTTTCCTTATAGATGCCTTTAAATTCAGTGAGTAACCCTGTTTTGTTCCTTGGTCTTTAAATAAGAAAGCTGTGAAGCTACGAAAGGTGTCAAATCTTATTAACATTTTAGTGTTAGTTAACCAGATAGTAGGTAGTCCAATATAAAAATTGTCTAGGCCCTCTTCTACATCATCCTCACTGTTTCTTTCATTTTCCCCTTCTTTATCACCTGACACATCTATACTGGTTTCCTGATAGTGATATAGCTTCAATGTATTGATGGAACACAGCCAATCCTTTTTCCTGATGATCTGGAGTATCAATTGCATCATTTGCTTTCCCAATCATTTTGATATCCAATATGGACCCTTGCACTATGCTTTCAGTGGTTCACCTTGTAAAGGCAGTAATCCTAAGCCCTTATTCACCGACTGAAATGTTCAGGGCCTGGTCAAGCTCGTCAGCTCATTTTTTTTCATGGTTGGTTGTAGTATTCTGAGGTTAGTTACCTGCTAGATTGTCCTGAGCTGCTCTCAGAACATGGATACATGGCCTAACATTGAAGACTCATTCTTCAAGACAAAAAACTTTCCTTTGATGAGTTTGGAGGCCATAAATCAATTCAAATAGACTACAAGCAGTGGACTCATGAAGTGAATACTATGTAGGAAGCAAGAGAAATACTTTTAAATAAGCCTTTCCTGATATATCAAAAATATTTTTCTTTAAAAATCAATTTTCCTGCAGTTCTTCAGCACTTAAGTCCTCCAAGAAATATTGAACACGAAGGGTTGTGATGAGAGTGTGTTAGTGTCGGGTTTATATTACTGGGCTACTAATATGGACCTGGTTTAAAAACAAAGCACAGCAGTTTGAGAATTTAAATTCAATGCAAAACAAAACATATAAATATAAAAACTGGTAAGCAAATAGAAGTGGCTATGAGCTGTCAGATGGTTACGAAAACCTAGACGTTCCTTTGGGGAAAGAAACTCTGTTGGTCAATCTTTATGTGACTCCAGTCTCACATCAGCATGGCGGACTCTTAACTGCCCTCTAATGTTTCCAGTAAGTTGCTGCAATGTATCAGACTTGGGACAACAATGGGCAACAACACCTACATCCGAAGTGCGCACCTTTGAAAATCGCTGTTACTTATTTGCATCTTTTGTTTTACGCAAAACTGAACTTTCTAATATTTTAAGTACACGATAAATTTTGATGTGTTTCTCAATCACTTCAGACTGTAATGATCTGAAAGTCACCGTTTGAAAGGATGCTGGAAATGTATTCAATAGTTTGCTTTCAAAAGAGAATTAACAGACAGGAAAGGAAAATTTTGCAGTGCTGGTAATTGGGATTAACTGGATAGTTCTTTCAGGGTAATAGAGCAACCATGAAGAACCAAATGGTCTTTTTCTTTACTTTACTGAAGATGTTGGAGGTATCCTAATGGCCACACTGGATAATTTTAGTGTTGACATATTGGAGAAGATTTCCTTTAATCGGGACCTAATCATGAAAAATAACTTAGTCGCAGATACTAGCTCCCAAAGACATAAGGGACTAAACTTTCTAGATGCCTTCGAAGTCCTGACATTGGAACCAAATCCTGAGCAGTTCCAGGAGTGAACCTGACACAGGGGTAATCTCAGAGTCTGCCTTCAAAGACAAGGAGACATTGCTGAGGCAGCTCAGAGAATGCAAAGGTGAGCAAATTGGAGACTTCAAAGTAATAATTAAAGAGGGGAGAGGGCTGCAGGATTCTCCAATTGGAGGGGAAAGCCCCTGAGCAATATTTTAGGAGAAAGGAGCATCAAACTCTAAATGTCCCCTGGGTGCTGCAGCAATGCTGCCTCCATAAAGCTGCCAACTGCTGCCAGTGGCAGTGGGCCCCTTTTCTGATGCCAAGAATGCAATCAAACACAAGAAATTGCCCCCATTTAACATGTAAATTATTTCTCTTGACTGTGTACCTCCACTAAGCAGGCAGCGCCCTGATAGGCCCCACTGTGAAATCTTCTCAGTCAGTATTTATGTATCAGGGAGTGGGCCCAACTCGTCTCACCTCTATTTCCTTGCTCCACCCTAACTGCTGACAGAAAATAAAACGTGATTCTAAAAATATTAAAGTTGCACCGATTCAAAATCTAGTAACAACAAACTTTTTTTGTCAATTTACAACTGGTTTCAAGAATAGTTTTATTTGTTAAAAAGTGCACATGATACTAACATAGATGCTGATTTTCGAAGGGTTAACTGTTTCTGTCAGGGTGTTGGAATTAAATGAACATATATGGATAATACTGAATCATTCCTGGTGTTATGACTGTTGCTTTGCTGATGCCTGTTCAGCTTCTTTAGTAAGGCTTACTAATACTTTCCAAGCAGTACCAAGACGATGTCAACAGCACTCACAGCTTTAAAAAAAATGAAAATTGACATCTGAACTGAACAAAAGAAGAAATTAATGTTTATCATAATTTTTTGAAACTGATTTTTATGGGATCTTAATGTTGAGATTCACTTTAGATTTAATAAATTTCCATTCAACATTCAGGACAGCTTTCCCTTTAATTACATTGGATTGGATGTCCTAAGGTTCTTAATAAAAGTTTATTTACTCTACCCCATATTTCATTCATTACTGCTGTACGTTTCATTTTTGACTTACTACCAGCGTCATTATCTTTGTTGTATTTAATTTTTAAAAAATCAATATCCACAGCTGGCAACCTTGGGACTTGCCATCCGTGGCATTTATGAGATCAAAGAGTTGAATTACAAGCCCACTTAAATACAACACGTATATATTTATCTCCAAACAATGAGTCATACACAGGCATGTTATATTTCTTGTCAAAAATACTGCCGCTATAAAAATCAGAAAGCTTGAATAACAGACTACAGCTACCAGCTGCCCAACAGCTGAATAATGCCATGGGTTGATTCTAAGAAATGGTTATTAACCCTCATGAAGACCACTCACTCACTCACACACTCACACACACACACACACAAAATGTTTTTCTACATAACGGTAAATGTTACCTCTGACTTCAACCCCCTAATGCAAGTTGTCCCTCAAAAGCAGAGATTGCAAGTCAAGAGACTACCTTCAAACTAGGGAGGTAATACTGATTAATGTTAGAGTACACATGAGTAGACTTAGACGATGGATCCAGGATGAAGTATTGTGTCAAATTGAAAGACACAGTTTGAGCATCTTTCTCCTTTAATTTTCTGGCTTTTCTTCAGCTTCCTTCAGACCCGCCCCGGCACTGAAATTTATGCCCCACACCTGTACAAACACAAGGTCTGTCTTTGGTATGGGTAGGTAGCATGTAAAATATATTAGGTGCCCAGTCCAGTTCCTTCCCAATTGTTCTCCATATTATACGGGGTGTGGTTAAGTCACCCATCAAGCTGCTGACTCTTAGGCCTAATGAGGCCCTTAACCGTACAATTAATTGGCAATTAAGAGCTTCAACCTAATTCCACGGCCATGACAAAGTGGGCAGTAGTTGGTGGGCCAGAATGCAAAGGCACATGTTTGAGGGGCTGCCCAATGTGCATTGAGGACACTCTTTCCTCAAGATGTTACAACTTTTGTCCCTACTTGGCCTTCAAGATCGGGTCCCCCACTGCCCTCTGACTCTCTCAAGGCACTCCAGTCCCTCTGTGCTCTAAAATCCCAAGACTTTATTGTCTATGCTCACCATGACCTCCAATGGGCTTAGCTTCCCCAGTAGTGCTTGCCAGTGAGTCCTGACACCATAGGGAATACAAGAGCTGCCCACCAATCAGATTGACTAGCAGCTTTCAAAGAGTCAATATTCCTACTATCTCTGAAAAGCCTTCCTGCTCCTCTGATGCTGCTTGGCCTGCTGTGTTCATCCAGCTCTACACCTTGTTATCTCCAATGTTTATTTGTTTTTTCATATGCTCCTGTACAGAACAAAACTGGTTTAGTAACTGCATATGTATTTAAAGATACTTTCATGAATAAAGCATGTTTTTTGAAATTTAAAAAAACAGATTTCAAAGGCAGGACCTCACGACTGAGGGGTGGAACTAGGGACCAATTTTCCTTCTGGTAGGTAGGTAGGTAGGTAGGTCGGTCGGTCGGTCGGTCACCCCCTAGTTCCATGAAATCCAGCCGTACAATCGTTATTCAGGCACATTGCTGTATTTGCATCCAGCTACTCCTCTGCACATCCTGCCTACCCCATCACAATCGCATTGCCCTCTCCCCTATACACAAACCACATGAAAGTCAGAGCATTATCCAGGAGGGGGAAACCTTATTCTATTAAATCTGAGCTAGTCACAGAGTTGTTGAAATTGTTTTGTTTGTTGAACAATGTGTAAGATGTTTTGCAATACAAAGGCAACAGGTCATCTGCATGATGGGAGTGAGGGGCGGGGCTGTTGAGGGATGTTAATGAATTGATTAGCAGATATTCATCACTTTCTTGAAACAACAAATTACAAGAAAGCCTACTGCAGCTGGTGGAGCTTCAGCTGAAAGCACCCACTCATTCCCACAGCACCGTCTGTACTGTGTGCCACAACTTATTGGGTGGAGTTGGAAAAACAAATGAGAAAAGAACTCCATAGCAACATCACAAACTGACACATTGTTTTTCACATGCAAATACCGGCTACGCAAAAAGAAATAGACAACAAGAAATTAACCTCTAAGGTTACTCTAAGGTTTGGAGAAATATTCTGGTTCTGACTCAATAGAGTTTCACACCGGGGTAATGCATTGAAGTGTCAATGTGCAGTATCCACTAATTGGAGAGGGGAGTCTTCAAGCTCACATTTGAGAAATCTCAGCCCTGTTTCGAATTCCAGACTGGGCACCTCTGCAGAGAAAGAATGACTATTGGAACTGAAAGTAGGACCAGAGAACACAATAAATTGAAATCAATGGAAAGAAAGGGAACTGCAAAAAGAAAGAGGCTGCGTTTACTTGCTGGTTCAGAAATGCCCTAATGTGGTTCATGGAGAATGAATTACAATGTCTGCCTACTGTTGCTATGTTTGTTATAGAAGAAACTGGCAGGATTAAATGTCTCAGTATTTGAAAGATGCATTGCATCATGATAAAAAGAAAAGCAGAACTGCAATTTTCCTCTCTGGAAAATTGGTACTAATCTGTACCACTAAAAAGGTTATTTGAAAACATTTACACCACAATGTCAGGTAATGACCATCTCAGCTCCTTCACCAAGGACATTCTTCCCATCATAGTGTCAGGAGCACGGATATTGGACAATGCCAAGCACCATTCATGATTCCTCAGATACTGTAACAGTCCATGTTCAAACGTAACAAGACCTGGAAAACATTAAGGTTTGGACTGATAAGTAGCAAGTAACACTCGTGCCACACAAATGCCAGGAAATGACAATCTCTGGCTAAAGTAAAATCCAACCATCATCCGTGGACAATTAATAACATTACCATCAGTGAATCATCCACTATCAACATCCTGGTGGTTACTGTTGGCCAGAAACTGAACTGGATCAGCCATATAAATACTATGCCCACAAGAGCAGGACAGAGGCTACGAATTCTGAGTAACTGACCTCTTGACTCCTCAAAGCCTGTCTACCATCTTACAAGGCACAAGTCAGAGTGTGATGATATACTCTCCTGTTGCATGTATAAGTGTAGCTCCAACAGAACTCAAGAAACTTGACACCAACTAGAATGATTCTCAGAAATTGCTGCAGCCACAATATGCCTTTTTATAAAACAGTTGGGGCCCCTACTGAAGCGTGCAGTCATTAAACAGTGTCTGGAGGGCTGTGGGAATGAAAATGCATGGTAATGAGCAGTCAAACTCAAGATTATCATGTGTCACACAATTTATTCAACAGATGTGACTGAATCACACATCATGACCTCACAACCCTTTTTTGAGGACTAACCAATGTACGTCCCTTTAATGCCTCTTCAAACAAATCTATTAAAATAATCAACTTTGTTCTTCATTAATATTGTGACTAAAACAGTACTTGAAATAGAATTTTTTCACAACCGTTCAAAAGACTTGGTACCTTTTTCCTACGCAGTCTGCCACTTTTCTCTGGAGGTCTGAGAAGAATTCCTGAACTAAATTATTATAGGGCTTCTAAACATTTTGTCTCTTCATTCAAAGGGATTGACTTCTGCAGAGATATAGTTCAATACATAAAGCCAGGCCATCAGCACCTTGCTCAGAGATAATAAGAACTGCAGATGCTGGAGTCAGAGATAACACAGTGTGGAGCTGTAGGCTAGGCAGCATCAGAGGAGCAGGAAAGTTCATGTTTCAAGTCGGGACTCTTCTTAATGAAGTTGCACTTTACTTTCAGGAATTCTTGGTATGTCATTGAACTGTGAGGACAATCCGAGGTGAGGTGAGAGTGACTGCACTTGACATCAAATCTGTATTTGAATGACTATGGCATCAAGGAGCTTGAGCAAGTTTGGAGTCAATTGATATCAGAGAGAAATCTTTCTCTTGTTGGAGTAATACCTGGCACTAACAAAGGTGGTTGTAGTCATTGGATGTCAGTCGCTTCAACTCCCAGGATGTCTCCGCAGCAGTATCTCAGGGTGTTCAATTTGCATTCCCTATTACCTGTTGAACTTGGATGTTAGCTTTTTGTGATGTATTTGAAGGCTTCCAAATTCCTCTGTTCTGTGGCTATCTGCAGTACTTCCCTATTTAAATAATACTCAGCTCCTATATTCGTCCTGCCAAAATGCATAACATCACCTTTTCCGACATTATATTCCATCTGCTAAGATTTTGCCCACACACTTAACCTGTCTTCATCCCTCTGCAGTCTCTTTGTCGCCACTTCTCCTCGCCACTTGTCTTCCCACTTATTTTCCTGTCGTCGGCAAACTTGGCTGTACTTGAAATAGATTTTTTTTACAACTGTTCACTTTCCTCATCCAAGTCATGAATATATGTTGTAAATAATTGTGCCCCAGCCACTGTGAAGCTCCACTAGTTACAGGTTGCTATCCCAAAAATTCACCACCCTCTTCTATAAGTTAGCCAATACTCCATCCATGTAAATGGACTACCTCCAACACCATAAGCTTTTATCTTATTAAATAGCCCAATGTGTGGTACCTTGTCAAAAGTGCTTTGAAATCCAAATGTATTACATCTGCTGCTCCCTCTTTATCTGTCCTACTTATTACCTGCTCAGAGAATTCTAATAAATTTGTCAGCTATGGTTTCCCTATGTGAATTCATGCTGACTCAGCTTGATTATATTATAATTTCTAAATTATTTTATTATTATTTCTAAATGCTTTGCTGTTATATCTTTTATAATAGACTAACATTTTTCTCATAGCAAGTATTAAACTAAGTAGCTTATAGTCACCTGTTTTTTGTATCCTTCCCTTTTACAAATGCAATTGTTACATTGGCATTTTTTTTTACCAACAGCGCATCCACTACGGAAGGGATGAGAATGTTACTTGGTGACACTGCTTTAGTTAATAGTAACTTGCCCAGCCCTAAGTTGGGTTCACTTTTCTCTCATAGTATATTCATTTCAGACTACTTATCATGAAATTTCCTTGGTCAACATCACTCAATAAAGGCAAAACACTTCACGCAACAACGTTATCAATCAGCACATTAATAATACAAAACAAACCCTGAACTAATCATTGAGATAGCAAGAACTGCAGATGCTGGAGTCAGAGATAACAAAGTGTGGAGCTGGAGGAACACAGCAGGCTGTGTGGCCAGGCGGCACCAGAGGTTTTCTGAAGAAGAGTCCCGACCCTAAACATCAGCTTTCCTATTCCTCTGATATTGCCTGGCCTGCTGTGTTCCTCCAGCTCCATTCTTTGTTATTCCTGAACTAATCATACTTTTAGCACCTACTTCACAAATTTCCTTACCTAGTCTAGTACTCCTACTCTGTTCTACTCCAAATGTTGCAGCATAGCTGATGAAAGGCTGCTGGCTCTCGCTGATGGTGACACTGATGGTAACCTGGAGAACGTCTGGGGTTTGGGAGCCCAGTTTCAGATTGGAGCCATTTTCATGACTGACAACAGTCTGCGGCAGGGCTAGCTTACCAGCAACTACACATGCAATGACAGAATCATAATGATGGGAGCGTGAGTGATCTGGATCTGATCCTGAGAGGGAACAGAAGGGTCATGTTACCAATCTCTGCTAAGCTGCTTTTAGAGCCTGTGTGGCTCTTTAGGCCACTCATATCTACATCCACAATGGCATCTGTGTGTGGCTGGGTAGCAGTGGTCTAAACACATGTCCCAGCTACCAGGGATCTCATGGCATCAGCCTGAGCTCCCACTGCAGCACCGATAGGTCAGGAGAGCCTTGTCTGTGTTCTACTGGAAGCGGAGAGCAGCAACCACATGGGTCAGTCCATTAGTATGGCCTTGGAGATGCCCATCACTTCCAAGATGGAAACGTTCAGTTCTACACTCAGTACTATGCCCTTAGTCATGATGGTTCTGGATTTTCCATGCTCCTAGCCAGTGATTGGCCTGCCAATGCACTAAGCATCTCAGAGGGTGTATATTAACCAACTTTCATCTCTTGCCCATCCCAAAGCAGCCCTTATCTAAATCCCTTGCCTGTGATCATAGCCTACAGGAGCGTGCACATGACCTACCCTATTTCTCTGGCTTGGCTGCAGCCCACTTTTGGCTGATGACTTATCTGGGTGCCTGTGGCTGTGATGCCAATGGATCGGTGGACCATCTCCTCAAGGGTATGGAGGAGATACAGGCATGCTGGTCCTTTCACCAGTCTTGCGGGGTTTCACCCTGTCATGTGTCAGTATGCCAACTGACCTAGCTGAATAGCTGTAGTTTTGCAGAGGTGTGTAGGGGAGTATGTAATTGGCATGATAGGATAATGTATGTAGATTGGATGCAATTAGGGACGATTCTTTAAATTCTTCTGTTTCAGCATGTGCTTCTGGGTATGAGATTGTGCACAGAGCATATGAGAGTTGGTTGGTGTGGTGGATGTGAGATGTGGAGTGCAGATAGATTTACTCTCCCTGAGCAACAGTGTAAGATCATTAGACGTCTTCCTGCACAACTGCCAATTCCAAGGCTGTATGGAACATTCTGGGCATTTCCACTCTTGTAGGAAGTCTGTGTTTTCACCAGAAAGTCCTTGTGGTGCACAGAGGAAATCAGCATTGCTACAGAGAGCAGTTCAGTGCTTGGCCGTGTTACAGTTAGAGCAGTGAGGTGGGTGCATCAATTTTATATCAAAATTGGCAATGCAGGTCTCAATCATGGCCCTGAACCCAAAGGTTGGAGCCCTAAATTATGCCAGTCTGGTCCACAATCTGGAGTAGGCTGTCACCTTCTAGGCATGCTACATTGCTATTGCCTTGAAAAGTGTGTACGGGCATAGGAAACAAAGCAATCTTCTTCATGTTCACTTTGTGTAACTACACATCCATCTTGCCAGTCCTCACAAAGTATTAAGTGACACACTATGGCTGTGTTACTTGCCCACAGCTTCTGCTTGATAACTCCATAATAGATTTCTTTCTCTATTTTGCCTTAAACTTTTTTCTTCCTCCACATCAAACTTTGGAACAGGTTACACATAATTAAATAGTTTTTGGTATTTTGTAAAATTGAACCAATAATTGCTCTCCTACACAGCCATTAATCTTAAGTATCCACATCCTTTTAAATTTGATCAGCAGGATAGGTGTCTTGCGTCCTGCATTAAGCAGTTCCATGCACAAGGTCAAAACAGATATGAATAATTATACAAATGATCTGACATTGGAAAATCCAGGGCATTCAACTAACTGTCCCACTGACAAATTTTGCTTCAGCAACTAGGCAGAAATGTCCAAACTTGGTTTGAGGCAGAAATTCCACCTCTTAAATACTCATTAGAATTCTGGTTAGTGATTAGAAACAGTATTCAAAGATTGTGTGGCGTTTTGCAATGGACTTGTGCCCAAATAATCCTTTCATTGTACTGTTTCACTGTGTTATTCTATCAGGAAAAGGAGTGTCAAAACCACAATCTGACCTTTTATGGCTAAAATAAAATAAACTGGAAATCTGAAATGAAAACAGAATGCTGGAAATGCACCAGTTTTCTATCAATGCCTGAAAGTAAAAAAGATAGTTGAATATTTGGATAGATACCATAGAATCTATTAAAAATCTATCAGTCAATCTGTTTTTTCCAGATGTTCATGCATCTACTATATATTTCCAGCATTTTCTTTTTCTTACTTAGGGTAAACTGATACCAGGCAGCAATAACTGGGACCTGGGTATTCAACCCGAGGTCTTTTTAAATACATTATTTACAATTGCTTAGTTCAGGACATGAATGAGTTTTACCATTCACCATGTTAATTCATACAGACACAGTGTACCATCTAAGGAGTTACAAAGTCTATCTATAGTTTGCTCACTTCTGTTCTTTCTGCTGAAATGCGTAACTGAGCAAACCTCTATCCGTATGATTTAAACTTGGTATATGTGCTGCATGTGTCATCAAATGAGTTGCAATGATTACTATGGGTATTGCTGCAGACAGCCTCTGGGGGTCACTGGCTGAATATCAAGTGCTTGCACAAGAAAACTATTTTTCTAGAATATGTCTGATAATTCTGTCACCGTACTTTATTCAATGTTTTCATAAGCAGGAGTTGTACCTTTTGCAAATCTTTTGCAAACTTCTAAGCAGAAACAACATTTTAGCAGCGTTACTATATAGCTACATACAAATGTTCATTAAAACCAATTCAGTTTTTCAATTTAGATCTGCCAAGCAATATTTTTGACAATTACAACTACAGCAACGTCATTGATCTGTGAAGCCTTTAAGTCGAATCCCAGATTAAGGCTGAAGAAAGGGAATTAGCGATGAGAACAAAGGAAAGACAGGATTGTTATTGTTATTGTTAAACATAGACTTAAATATAAGGAGAGGTGATATCTGGAGTCACTGTCATTATAGCTACAAGGAGATAAAAATCTTATTTGCATTTCTAATGTTGCCTCTTCCCTCCAAACCAGCCCCCACCGTCTAATCCTCTTCACATGTCTGACATGGGAAAACATCTTTTATAGGTGAGGAATTGGAACAAAGAAGAATCCTTTTAGCCACCATGTGCTGGCAGTGTACTGTACGTAAAGAAAGGATACATATAATTAGACAATGACACAGCCACTGAACTTAGAACTGGAATGAGATGACATAGAACCTCAACTATCTCCTCCGCTGATTGCACATTATTATTATAGAGTATCATGTGTTTCAGTATTTAAAGAAACCGGAGAGGGTGGTGAATTTTCGACTTGCTGTCTGATATCAATCTGGTATTTCTGATCACTTCCACCACAGCCTATTATAGAAGCTACCTAATTTAATTTGTAATCATTTCAATGGAAGTGAAACTCAGCTGGTTTCCATTATGGTCAATTGTAATGCCCGTTATGTACCCGACTGATGAATTGAAAATCTACCCCAATATTCCATGTGACCTGAAATCAGAGCAGTTGAAATACCAACTGCAGATAGACCAGTCCCACCCGACTCACATCTCAGTCAACCATAAGACTCCTCACCGAAGTCTCACCGCAAGAGAATGCAGGAGCTTGGAAGGAGAAAATATTGAACCTGTGGCAAATATGCAACTGCAGTCAAGCTATGGCATCTCATACATTCAAATCCCAAGAGCATTTATTGTTAATTTTACTCAGATCATGTCAGTGCAATGCTCAGAAGGTTATAATTGAAACTCTAATAATAACACATATTCACATATACCTCTGACAACTGACCAGATTGCACTACAACTCTTTGTTCCTTTCTTCATAGCAGGATAAACATTAATATGAGAAGTAATCACACCACAAATCACAATAAAATAAATGTTTGCATTTCTATGGCACCTCTGATGATTTTAGGATGGTGCCTCTATTACCCATTCAGCAGACTTCTGACTGACAGAAGACAAGTTGCTACAACTGAATATGAGGGCAATGAATAAAGAAAGAAAAAACTTGTGTGGGAGAGGAGGACAATATTCTTTTTGTTGAGTTGTCTAGACTGGATTTTAAAACTGTCTAAATAGCAGCTTTGTAAGCTTTTGTAAAATACTTAGTGTAAATTTATTTAGGAGATGACAGCAGATCTTCCAACTCAGGAAAAAAATGTTGGCACATGGGAACGCCTCATGACACATCAGGCATGTATGTATGCCAAGTTTGTAATTCTTTGCATAAACATTTATAAAGCTGTTTTATCATAATGCAAAAAGTATCTCTAAAAACAACAATTGCTTAGAGCATGTAAAAATTGGGATACTTAAAAGATGCTGATGGGAGACTCTAAATTCTAGCACTCATAATGTTTCATGTTGTCAAAACAGCTTCTGTCTTTCTAATAATCCAAATCTACATCAAAATTATTAGAAGCAACTTTCCTCCAATCATCTGAAGGTTGTGGTTGAACTGAGAAGTTTTAAGAGTTGATGTAACTACATATAGTCCATGACTATCATGACAACAATTTGGTGATTGTCACAATATAAGTGGCTTGTCAGCTTTGGCTAAACTGAGATTGGAAAAGCAGCTTCTGGGAAAATCATTTGGTCAATGCCGAACTTCATTTTGGTTCTTAACTGTCCTCTAAAAAGAACCAGCAAGCCACTCAGTTGCATCAAATGATGATGAAAAGTCAAATTTAATTAAAATCTGATAGACCACCTAGGCAACAGACACAACAAAGGCACATTGACACGCCTGCTGTACCTATTAGCTGAGGACCCTTGATGCAACTGGGACAACCGTCTTACCGATTATCTGATGCAGCCAAACTCACCCAATCACATCTTATAGCCAACATTGCTGACTCTTCCATCATCATCTCGGACTGTTCTGTGTCACAGGTAATACAGACCCCTCAGAGGTAGTAAGGGAATAGTATATCATCAGGTGTCCTCTAGACGTCCCTAGCAGCGCAGATGCAAATCCTCAGCAAATTTTATTTCCGCCACACGATATCAAGGATTGGCAGGAGGCATTGGATACAGCAAAGGCGATGGACTCCTGAAACTATCCCAGCTGTGGTTCTAAAGACTTTTGATCCAGAACTAGCTGTACTCCTAGCCAAGATGTTCCAACACTGGCATCTACCTGGCAATGTAGAAAATTGTCTACTTGTCCTCTATCGACAAAAGGCAGGACAAATCCACTCTGGCCAATTATGACCACATCAGTTTACTCTCAATCATCAGCACAATGCTGGAAAGGATTATTAACAGTACTAACAAGCAGCACTTATACGGTAATAACCTGCTCACTGACGCTCAACTTAGGTTCTACAAGGGCTACTTAGCTTGTCAATACAGCACTGGTCCGAACATGGAAAAAAGGTTGGACTCAAGAGGTGAAATGAAAGAGGTAGACAAACAGGAGGCTGGAAGAACACAGCAAGCCAGGCAGCATCTGGAGAGAAGGAGCAGTCAACGTTTCGGATATAACCCTTATGTTTATAAAATCACGAGGGGCATAGACAGGGTGAATGACAAGAGTCTTGTCCCTAGGGTGGGGGAGTTCAAAACTAGAGGGCACATTTTTAAGGTGCAAGGAGAAAGATTTAAAAAAGATATGAGGGGCAACTTTTTTACACAGAGTGGTTCATGTGTGGAATGACCTACCAGAGGAAGTGGTGGATGCAGATACAGTTGCAACATTTATAAGGCATTTGGATATATTCATGAATTAGGAAGGGTTTGGAGCAATGTGGGCCAAATGCAGGCAGTTTGGACTAGTTTAGCTTGGGAACATAGTCAGCATGGATTGATTGGACTGAAGGATCTGTTTGTGTGCTGTATGACTCTATGACTCTATAACTGTATGACTATATGAAGAAAACACCTGACTGAGTGCAGCATCAAGGAGCATAGACACAACTAAACTCAATGGAAAGCAAGGAAAAACCTATCCACTCGTTAAGAGTCACACCTGGTGCAAAAGAAGGTGACTGTCATTGTTGGACATCAATCATCTCAGCTCCAGGACATTGCTTCAGGGGTTCCTTGAGGTAGTGTCTAGGCCAACCATCTTCAACTGCTTCACCAAATATTTTCCCTCCATCATATGGTCAGAAGTAGAGATGTCCACTGAAGATTGGGCAGTGTACAGCTCCATTTGGAACTCTATAGATACTAGATTAGTCTTTGCCTGCGAGCAGCCAGATTTGAACAAATGTCAGCCACTGACCATGTCTAACAAGAAAGAGTCTAACCACTTTCCACTTACATTCAATTCCCAGCTGTTAGTTTACCAGGGATCACCATTGACCAGAAATTAAATAGGACGCAGCATGAAAGTACTCTGACAACAAAAAAATGCCAGAAATGCTCAGTAAATCAGGCAGAATCTGAGAGAAGAGCAAAAGTTTCAGGTCTCTGATCTTTCACCATTTCAAAGACTGGGAATTCTGTATAAACTGACTCATCTTAGTACTCCTTAAAGTTGTTTCTATCATCAACAAGGCAAAACCGGAAGTGTGCTGGAGAACCTGCCAACACCCAAATGAATGTAGTTCCAACAGAACTCAAGAAGCTCAATAACTTCCAGGACAAATCTGCCCAACTGATTGACAAACCATCCATCAGCTTAAAGATTCACTCCCTCCCCTACCAATACACAAGTAGCAGCATTGTGCACCATCAATAAGGTGTACTGCTGTAACTCATTGTTGGAGAAAGGTTTTAAAGAGGAGTTTGAGTCTCGTGTTCAGCAGTACCAATCAATCTTTATATGGAGCTCCTTACCGTGCAGCTTGAAAGAAGTCACTGGAGACAGACTCCAAGACGCCCCCTCTCTCCCAATAAATTACAGGGTATTTATACAATTTGCTCGACAATGATTGCATGCAACATTGACACCAGTGCTTTGCACCTCCCCTCTGACCGTTATACCCCTTGCCAGACATTTACCTGCTGCGTCATAGTGAGCAGATGCTGTTTGGCACCTTGTGAAGCTGCGATTGTTTATCTTCCCAAGGTCATAATAATGCAGTAATGTTTTGCAAATATTCCCTTCCAATGTGATCTGTTTTCTGGTGTCCTTTCACAAGGTTCTGTTATACTCCTTGTTACACGGCATGTGGTCCTTGGTGTTTACATTATTTATCCTTCAATCCCCTCGCTGATGGGATGGGGCTTCTCTCTAGTATTTACAGCCATTTGTCTAAAGGAATTCAACTACATTTTTAACATTTGTTTGTTAGTTAACTGCACTGTATATAATGTATTATGCAATTATTTAAAACACCTTTGATTATGGTGGGATCAGACTTTCCCTTCTACACTCTGCTGAATAACAAGTTTTCTCTTTCCCACTAAGATTTCCATGAGTCTCTTCATTATCTTAACTGGTTGCCATGAGTACGAAGGCTCCGATTCTGACTGTGGAAACTGCTGCCTCAAATAACCATTCACTTCACCCATGGACAAGTCCAACACTCATCAAGGCATCTTCAACAACAACTCTACTGTGATCTCTAGTGTTGTGAGATGAAGTGTACGTTCCTTCATGAAGAGGTATCTTAACTGCTGTCAATCACTACCACCTCAACATTTGTCCCATGGTGTACACTCAGTACTACAGTGGCAGATGGTACGTGTTAGACATATATTCTTCACCACCCAGATAACACCCAAAATACAATATATACTGTTAAGTCTTCACTTCAGATAACAAAAAACACATTTTTGTTTCATCCAATCTTGATGCATGATTGTTATGTTTATGTTTAAGAGACAAATGAAGCATTCAGCTCCTGGAAGAACAAACACAGAATACTAACAACTGCATTCTTCCCTCTAAGTTTCATCAGCTTCCTTATCTTCACTTAATCAAAACCTTGGAATTAACTCACTAAAGCATTGTGGTTGTACCTACACTGTAAGGACTGTGGCAGTTCAAGAAGCTCACCACAAACTTCTGAAGAGTAATTAGGCACAAGAAATAAATATTGGCCTTGCTATTCGCATTGCACTGTGGGTGGTATGGTGGCTCAGTGGCTAGCACTTCTGCCTCATAGTGCCAGTGACCTATGTTCAATTCCACCCTTGGGCAACTGTCTATGTGGAGTTTGCACAGTCTCCCCATGTCTGTGGGGATTTCCTCTGGGTTCTCCAGTTTCCTCCCACAGTCCAAAGATGTGCAGGCTAGGTGGATTAGCCAGTGGAATTGCAGGGTTACAGGGATTGAGTGGGATGCTCTTCAGAGGGTCAGTATGGGCCGGATGGCTACCCCCACACTGAGGGATTCTATGATCAATGTCCACACCCTAGGAATGAATTTTTTAAAAATCCTAACAGTAACAGTTTGAAGTATTGTACACTTTACTTCCAGTGAAATGCAGTGTCACCTTTTAAAGATTCTTTCTACTCACAATTAAACTATTTAAATCCCTATAATTTCCAAAAATATTGAAGGATGCTGATTTATCATTTAATATGCAAATAAAACAATCATGAATAACCCAGTCAGAAATGAACATTACGTTTGCTTTGTCATGGTATGGTTCCCATTGAAATTTACTCTATACAAGAAAGGAGGTTCACATCGATGCTATTTTCGTAAGTGACAATTTTTAAATTGTTTCCATAGAAATCCAGACTGAGGCATTGAACAGATAACCTCTGTGTTCAATGTTATTTCACAGTTATCACCGTACAGTTTCCAGAAAACACCTCAGGGTATGAACAGAATGGCAGACAGTCAGCATGGAGTTAAAATACTCTGTTCAATTAAATGTCTCTCATGACATCATAAATTGGAAGAATGAATCTTAAGCAGTTTATGAACATCTCTCAGAATGAATCATGACTCTGGAATCCTGGCCAGAAATTTGTCATTCTTAACATAGCATATCAGAAACACTTCAACACCAACAATATTTTAATTTTCTTGCAAATGCACCAAACACCATAAATAAAACAATTATAGGAAGAAAGTGTGTAATGCTCGTAAAATAGATGACCAGAAACTATCTGGTGTGATAGGGCTGGCATTATTTTGTAAAATCCTTTCCACCATCTACTAGGGATATAGATTGACTTTTCTGCATGATGCACGGAGTTTTGGAAGGGATTTTATTTTAACAATATCCCTACCCAGGTTGGGAGGTATAGCTTTTCAAACCAGTTTTCAGCCCCTGGTAGGAAGCTTACAGGGAGCTCATGAAATCATTTTTGAGTCAAGGTCCTTCCTGGAGGTGGCCACATGTAATCCATTATCAGAAGGTCTTTGTACGGAACAGTGTTTTAAAGTGCAGGGTTTTCATTTGTTCATGGGATTTATAGCAAGGTATAGCCAGATTTTCGTTGCTCAGCCTGAATAAATGTAGCTGTGGGTCTGAAGTCATATGTAGATCACAAAAAAAATCAGTAGATTTTCCTTCCCTGAAAGGATATTATTGAACCAGATGGGTTTTTTTAATGGCAATTATAGCTTCGTGTTTAACATTCCTGAAATTAGCTTTCAATTTCAGAGTTTTTTTTAATTACCCGAATGTAAGTTCCTCCAGCTGCAAAAGGATTTGAACCCACATCCCCAGCAAATTAGCTTTCGCTGCTCGATTATTAGTCTAGGGACAGTACCATAATATGACCAACCCCTTCATATCAAGAGGAGAAAGCCAGCTTGGGGAAACTGTGGGGTTAAATACTCCTGTTTCTGCTGGTACATAACTGGCATTGTAAAGGTACTTACTTTCTCCCTGAAGCTTTGCCCGAATCCCTTGAGTTTTGTGTTTTCTGATGCCTGACAAACCTGACTTTGTAAAGTATTTAAATTAACAAGCTCCTTCTGGGAGTGAAGTGATTACCCACAGCTTGACTCATCTCCATTACCCCCAGATGTGGGTTTATTGGAGATGGATTGGGCATCTCATCTGACACAATTCCACTTATTTCTGTAGCTTAACATTAACTCCATTCATTCTCCTTTCCTTTTTTTTTGAACAATCGAGTTGTATCAAAGTCAAACATTTGTATGGGAAATCACCTTTCAAATAGTCCCCACAAATAGACTTTACAATGATTGAATTTGGAGCATTTTAAATTGCAGACTTTATTAAAAAATTATTATTATTTACTACTTTATAGTACTTCAGCATCTTCAGGCATTTTGGAAAACCTTTGTGATCCAAAAACCATTTCACCAGGTGTTAATCCTAACTTTGCTAAAGGTCGCTTTTTTATAACTGCCTTATGAAAAGAAAAGCAGATCAAGGTATAACCTTTCTCATCAAATTCTCAATAATACATCTGTTTCAAACAAGCAACAACCCCGATTATAAATAATGTTAAAAAAAAAAGCCCCAGTAAGATCATTACAACAACAACTTGTATTTCTATGGCGCAATTAATATAGTAAAATGCCCCGAGGAACTTCTCAGGTGCATTATCACATGTCTTTTTACAGAGGGTCACTTAAGAAGGTATTGGGACAGGTCACCAAAACCTTGGTCAATGAGCCAGTTTTACATGAACCTTAAATGATGAGGGAAGGCTTGGCAAGAGGAAATTTCAGAGTTTAGCAACTGGGCAGCTGAAATCACGGGGTTAAAGTTTTTGGCTAAGTGTCAGCTGCTTTGAGATTTTCATGCTTGTTCCACTGTGAGACCGAGAGACCTTTCTTGCCAGATCTTACGGAACTCACCTCACCAACAACCCATCAAGCCCCGAAGGTGGGTCTCCCCTCTGATTCCAATCCCATCTTACTGTGTGCTCTTCCCAGAAAAATTTTGCTACTGCTGGATATTTCAGAATTAACTGGCATCCCTTCTGACCAACCCAGCTTGAGGAGACTATTGTGTACCTGGACAAGTACTGTCAATCAGAGCTGCCCTGCATGGTTCCTGACATTTACCCAGGCATGGCAGTTGGAGTGTGTATTGATGCCCTGCTGTGTGGGCAGGAACCTGGAGGTTCTGCTAGTTGGGGTGGTGTTGGCACAGGACTCCCTCTTGCCCCCAGGACCAGCAGTGGGAAGCCATGACAGATGATCATGCAGTCTGTTGGAAGAAGTTCAATTTCCTTCTCTACTGTACCAACATAAATGCCACCATCCTTTATTCGATATCTCACACTCACTATATCGCTAATACTGCACCCACCTCCCACCAAGGCTCATACTCGATCACTCTATTGCCTGCAACATCTTTTTTCACTCACTTTCATCCATCCTCGCCTTGCCAGCATGCCCCCAATGCTGCCTACACATTTGCTCGGGATGCCTCCCTACCTACTTCAAGTGTAACAGCTGAGCCACTCACTTTATGTGCCTTGAATACCTGTCCCTCTCAGCCTCTCAATCGACGAGAAAATCAAGCCACACTGGGGCAGAAACAGTCAAGAGGGTGGTGGAGTGTCTGATATTCAGCTCCCCACCTCTTTTGTGGAGACCATCTTGACTCTGGTTACATCAAGCAGCTGACTGACCATTGTGAAAGCCCTTGGGCTGGTATCAGAGGCTGACTCACTGCTTTAGGACCCCCAAGCTAAGGCTATCTCCGTTGAGTTGACAAAGGACAATCAACGTGCCCCGTAAGGTGGCACAGATGCTGGGAAGATATGCAAGTGCCAAATTGGTGTATGAGCAGATTGGCTTCCACTCTTGGAAGACAATGCTGCACACAGTCCCTGCAAAAGACATGGAGCCCACAATGCTGACAAACATGACAAGTTTTGTTCCTTTGTGTCTGCACTGAACAGCAAGGCAAGGCAGCAGTAATCCGAGCCTGATATCTGCTGCTGGGGAGCATTGCGCACAAAGGTAAGGATAATGTGAGCATCTAGCTAGGCTCGGAGTGAGTGAACTCCATCACGGCTAGTGAGAACCTGGACATGGATCCTGTTCCAGTCTATAAGCTGGGTGTGTGTCCCTGAGTGCACAGTGTTTCTTGCTACAGCATTACAGTGATAGCTGCTGGTACAGCCCAAGGTGCAACGTTAAGGAGCAGACATGCCCTGTACCATGGACCTAATGTATGTTGTGAGGGTTCTTAGAGACTGACATATGTCCAATGCCAATGTTTGTGATTGTAGGATACGTGTGACTGGTGCTCATGAAGCATACCCTAAGACATTGGTGCCACTTGGCTAACACGTGGCCGGGGGGTGCTGGGGGTGTGGTTCCTTCAGAGTAACTGGCAAGCTGAAGTCACCAGCTACCTGCTCTGTCTTCCATGTTGACATTTCTTGATGTGGAGCTTGTTTGACAGATTTGGTGAATATTAATGAGGTGAGTTGGGCCAATTGGAAGGGAATTAAGCAAACAATAATCCCCCTTATTGACAACTTGCCACTGCCTAGTGAGAAACTCATCGCATCTTGGGTCAAAAGCAACAAATATCACCTGAGGTGCTCGTGACATCAAGATAGGCCTTACCAGGCCTCTCATGCAATCCTGTGACAGTACACAATGCTCAGACCATTGATTCCATCCGTAATTACAAATGATAGAGTGAATGGAGTTGAAGAAGCACAAGAGATCAGAATTGGAAGTGCATACAGCTGGTAAATCTTCTGAGATAGGGTGACGTGCGGTCATGGAGAGATTTTTAAGTAAGACATTTGATTCTCATGACAACAAAAGTCATCCTTAATCTGAAGAACTCTCTTTGATTTGTTCTCTGTGGTGTTATGCAGATTTCTCCCAATAAGACCATACCATTGACTTATGGTCATAACCGTTTCACATTGGTACAATACTCACATCCAGTTATAAAGAAGATTGTTGAATCAGGTTTTATTTTCAGCGATGTCAATCACCCATTCACCACTGCTCATATTCATTTCTCATTTTTGGAGTGGTTATCATTATGGCCGTTGTGATACTAGTTTTAGGAGTACTCGGACCTCAGCAACTAGTTTGTGTCACTGCATGAGTTCACCTTCTCCCTATCCAGTTTCTCTAGACCCTTTAATTTTAATTGTGCATAAATGACACAATGTACTTAATGCAAATAAAATAGATCTAAGTACTCTTGGGCTCCCACTAAAGTCAAAGACTGGGAGAATCCCTCATATTTGCAAGGAACTCCTCTAAATTTGAAAGAGGTACTCCCCTAATACAATAGAACATGAAATTCAAATTGAGACAATTGCAAATGCTCATTATTTGGAGGGGATGGGTTGGTGGGAATGGTAGGGAGGGTTGGCAAAGCAGTTATTGTAACTGGGTTCAAACATCAAGTATTATCACAATCTCTGTACCTGATTACCTTACAAATAATCTCATGTTAGTTCATCTGTTATTAATCATGGAACCAGATCTAGCTTCAATACTTGCTTAAGGCAATTCAATTTTTGTCTTTTCCTGGTGTCAGTTTACTGAATTAGCTTCCCATGGATAGTAGATATTTCTCATCCTTATAAGTATTTTAACAGTTCATGTAAATTAAGTGCTAACTTACAAATTAAACATAGTTGCAATATTCGATGATTGTTACTTTCTGAAGTTTTCATTGCTCTATGGTTTTTATTATCGTATTTGAGGCATGTTTATAATACTCTTCTTAAAACTGTGCTTGCATTTGTATGGTTACTCCATTGTCAACAATACTTGTTTGAATTTTGTTGCCTCTGGTTCTAATTGTAAACCAGCTGTTTTTAGCAAAGTTGAGCTAGCCTCCATAAAGATTTCATAATAGATAGCAGATTTAATTATCAAGCAGAAAATAAGCAATTGCAAATAAACCACAGTACCTCAAACCATACCCACAGCAGAGTACTAACATTGTGCTAGTGTGAGTGAGATAGCTCCATACCTATTTCAGCTTTTTTCAGCTTAAAATCTTCATGTCCCTTATTGCTACTTCTAGATATGACTATTCCATTGCTTTCCTGTTTGACTGCCAGCTTCCATAAAGTTGAGCCAGCTAATCATATTCTAACTCAGTCACTGCTCACCACTACGGTCCATGATTTCGTCTGATCCTGGTCCAGCAATATCTCAATTTTACAGCTGTCAGCCTTGTTTTCAAATCCTTGCATGTCCTTACCTCTCACTAGCTTTGCAACATTCTCAAGTAACACATCTTCCTGAGATCTCTGCATAATTTTAAGGTGAAGGGTTTAGAGGGGATTTGAGAAAAGGTTATTTTCAGCTAGAGGGATGGGTGAGAAACCTCACAACCTTTAAAAAGTATTCAAAGCTATGAGCAAAGTGTTAGAAAGTGCAATTAGTGTAGATACACTGGTGCTGACTCAATGGAATGAATGGCCTTATCTGCACAGTATGACATTATGATCCATTCAATTCTAGTTTAAGGGGTGATCACTTATAGTGGAAGTGAAATGGTTAATTGTTACTAGAAATATATGGACATCTACTTAAATTGACAGATATTTTTTGCATTCTGTGTCTAATCTACCTTGTTTGTGCTTTCTTATAGCTTGCCTCTTTGAACAATATTTTATTAACAATATATATTAACAATATAACCCTAACCCTAACCCTTTTATAATTCTCCATGCGTTGTTAGTTACCAAATCCTTTCTGGTAATGTTCCTGTGAAGTCATGGGGCATTTTTGCTATGTTAAAGGTATTACGTGAGTGAAGCTGCTTCTTCTTCTTTTCTCTTTGACATTCTAGGGTTTATCCACTGTTACAGCAAGGTGCCTCAACATTAATTATAAATCTCATTGAGAGTAAATCTTCAGAATTTAAGGGTCTGAAAAAGCATATACAACTTTCCTGAACTGTTAGGCTCTGATTTTTGGGAAGCGTACTCCTTAAAACCACAAGGAAAACAAGCAAACTTAATCCAATCCACATTTCCACTGCATAACCATGGAAATCTCCCTTCCACAATTGAATTCAATCCCAGATGTACTTTAGATTCTCTGATTGGTCTCTCTAATTAATAATTTTTAAAGTGGGTCTAAGCAATTGGAAGTTTGAATACAACTCATGATCCTATATTCCACCCATATTCTTCCAAATCTGTTCAGGATTTCTACCAATGGCTGAAATGCATGATCAAGTAATCTACCTTGCCATATCTCATGGAATACTTGATAATTTCAGCCTGTTATAATAATAATCAATTTGATGTCCAGCTGGTTATCATCCATCTCTTTTATGAAGATATTTATCCATAATTACTTAATTATTCTTCTACTCATTTTGTGACCTTGCAGTTTCATGGATCATTGCCTGTCATGGCTTTTCCCCAGGTTTTCATTTATAGATTTAAAACACCTTTCATGATGTAATCTATTGGAAAAAGTCCCTTTGTCCATGCTGTTTCATACGGATGTCACCACCCAAATATGCATTTTCTTCAAAAACATTTTAAGTTAATCAAAATTGACACCATTTCAAGAAAACTGTGCTTTTAAATATTGAAGACAAGTCTGAAATGCATGATTATTTGTATCCATTCAAGGAAGTTGTGATTTAATGATATTTTGTATTGAAGCATTGCTAATGTACAAAAAATGAAACATTGTTAAATAATTAACAGTATTGCATCATAGGGAGCATTTACATTATGCAGACCATTTAAACACATATAAATCTCAGTCAAGAAATTACTTGTAGACATCTGAATAAGTAATATTTGTCTGGCAGATTGCTAGCTTGTTCCTTGATAAAGTGTCTAAGTGATGTGAAGATTGAACAGGATAAGGCAGAGGTTTTAATTCTCCCCTTTGACTGACATATGAGGAAGGACTGGATTGACTGGGCTTGTACTTGCTGGAATTTAGAAGAATGGAGGGGGTGTCTCTTGAATCATATAAAATCCTGATGAGACTGGACAGGCTAGATGTGGGAAGAATGTTCCTGATGTTGGGGAAGTCCAGAACTAGGGATCACAGTCTAAGAATAAGGGGTAAGACATTCAGGACTGAGATGAGGAAGAATTTCTTCACTCAGAGTTGTGACCCTGTGGAATTCTGTCCCACAGGAAGCTGTTGCGGCCAGTTCATTAGATATATTCAAGAGGGAACTGACTTGGCCCTTGCGCCTAAAGGGATCAAGGGTTATGGAGAGAAAGCGGGAATGGGATACTGAGATTGCATGATCAGCCTTGATCATATTAAATAGTGGTACAGACTCAAAGGACCAAATGTCTACTCTTGCAACTATTTTCTGTGTTTCAATGTTAATAGTTTACATATTCAGCCACCACTTAATTTACCAAAATTGTTGTGACAATGTCTGTGATGCTTTGATGTGTAAAATTATAAATTAACCAACAATCAGGTGGGTGCATAAATAGGTCCACTACAAAGCTTTCGGCTTGAACCTAATAATGGAATAGTAACAAAAAATCAGTTAACTTTACCGGGATTGAATTGTCCTATGAACTACAAGAAGCCACTGATTTGATGAGATTCTGAGCCAGAGAGAAAAGGAAGGGCTTTACAATGCTTGGGGTTTGGGGGTGTGAAATGAAGGTGTGATTGAAGATTAAATAGGAACACAATGGAAGTCCTAGTAATTGCAACCGCTATTAGGTGCAAATAAACATTCTGAAATAACTGTTCATTGTACTATCCGCATTGCCGGAGTGCTTTATTAATTGTATTGCAGTGATATTTAACATTTTTACAAATGCACATCTTTACTAACCGGATGAGAAAGAAATGTAAAATTGTCACTTGGTAGTACAGAACTTGAATATTGCTGAAAAGACAGACAGGTTGCTGAAGCTTTCAATCTTGTACGCTTCTAACAGTAATATTCAGAATTATTCTGCAAGTGCTGCCCAATCATGGAATCACATCTAACAAGAAACATTTTGCTTTAGGGTTTACAAGCACAGATTAGTCATGTATATTCAGTACTTTGTTTAACATGGGCATTCAGAGGAACACACTGTTTCATTTGCTCAGCCAATCAATAGGGCATACGACCTAAGTACCTAGCATTACACTGGTACTTAAATTCATATATACTGTTGCTCAATTGTGAGGTAGGCAAAAAGTCTTTCAGGAAAAATGACAGCATTCTACTGGTGGAAAAAAAGCACTTGCATGGCCATCTTTGGTTGTTCATAATAGACAGAGTTCAAAATGTAGTTAACCAGCTCATTTTTCCAAAACCCAAAACAAAACATTAACTGTTAGCTGTGATTTTGCAATTCAGATACACTGGCTGAACAATTCTGAGCATACTAAGAGCTACATTAACAACTGATTTAATTTGTGGCTCATTTTTGCTTGCTAGAAGCAACATAAATTCATATATAGTAGCTGATAAGTGCAAACCAGAGAAATATATTCAAGCCTTGAGCCTTATTTGTATTATCTGGGAGCTGGAGTGCCTATTGTTTATCATTGCTCTCTGCAAGGCAAAGCCTTGGCCAATCAGACCTCACTTGTCGAATTAGCACCCTTTTCTACTGTAGTGTCCTTTGTTGCAATTGTTTGAAATTTGGCATTCATTCAGCTGTCTTGATTCATGCAATATGAGCAACACGTCTCTTTATTCAGCAATATTCAAATGTAAAATTTTAATCTAGCTCAACAGATTTAATCGTCATTACTTGCAATGATGAATATGCTCATGAAGCATAAGCTCAAAATACAATAACAAAAAAATAAGTGCTGTAAAACAAGTATTTACAAGTATGTACCAAATATTTATTCCTTGTACCAAGGAAAGTGGTTAACAAACATCTTCAGAAGGAAACAAGATGAATGTTGTCCACACTGTGATACCAATGAGTACCAAAGCTTAAAGAGACAGAATGCAAATTGCTGGCATAGACAGAATGTATTTTGTCACAATATTGTTTGAATAGTTTGAAGCAGTTGAACTGAATTGTTGAACAAACAGTATGGGACATTCTGAAAAAGTGGAAGCAGCTTCAATAGCATGTGGATCCACATTTATGTATTTGAAATGTATCCCAGATGGGTTAAAAGGTATACTGTCTCCATGATTAGCTGATGTGTTCAGAGATTAAGCTGTTATTTCACAAGTTTGACTCCAAACACATGGTCCAATTTAATTCTGTGATTTTTAAAGTGTATTCAGGTGCAGTGATGTGACTTCAGAAAAAATAGGTTTCGATGCATTTCTTTTTCGAAGCACAATGCTATTACACATCATTGATTCCAATTAGCTGAGCTACTAGAGTGGGGTGGTCCACCTCTCACAGTGCTTTTTGATAAAGGTGAAACGCCACTTTAACAAGAAAATTTTAAAATTGCACTGTTCTCTTACTACTTACAACCAAGTATCTGCATTTTTTAAAAAAAACAATGGTGGCAATTGTTTAACTACCTTTATGGCAGGATTGAGGAACTTGTAGGTATGATTCAGGAAAGTGTCTCCAAAACAGAGCTTGTGACGTGAAACCTCTATGTTCCCTAAAGTGCCCGCATGCCTCTAATAATGCTTCAAATCTTCCACAAGCAATGAAAATATATCACTTCTCCACACTGATACATTTTTGTCAAGCTTTCTAGTAATAACCATTCCAAGAAAACATTATGGAAAGCTGATTACGATTGTTCAACACAAAAAGAGAACATCTTTTCTATTTCTAAACGTCTATATCTAACATAATTGTGCTCATAGTGCTTTCAATTAAATGCTTTCTACAACGTGGGAATCCATTAGACAATTCTTACTTAAGAATACAAAAACTTGATGAATTCCAAAACATGGGATGTGGATTTTTATCATTGCACTTAGAGCAAAACATCTCTTGGACCAAAACTGATCCATTTTATGGCTGGTATTAGACGTTAGTCAAAAATTATTTTAAAAGAAAATGGATAATCTTGCTTGAGAAAGTTAGCAAGAGGGTCAAATAATAGTTCTCTCAACAAATCACAGTTTAAAAAAATCTTAAAGCTCAAAATCTTAAATCAAATTTCTGTGGAATGTTAACTACTGTACACATTCAGATAGCACCTCATAACAACATCATCATAAACTGTGACTACCTTGACTAATTTTTATTTGGTCCCTAACAGTGAATGAGAGTTCACAATTTATATTCCATATTTTGTTTTGCATAAACTGATGGCTTATCAAAAAGTATTGAAGATGCTAAGACTCCCAATTAGTATTGGTGTTTTATGAATATCATAGACACACCTGCAGATGAGGAGCAATCTGTATTTACAATGTGATGATAACATTATGACTGAACATTATCTGATGCACACCACGTTTTCAGATTTTGTTCTGAAATAGGCGAAATATGATATTACAGAAAATGTTTTGTATTAGCTAACATCTGTGCTACAAAGTAGAACGTGGTTTTGTGGTTTAAAATGAAATTATACTGAAACTAAGTAACTAAGAAATTGATTTGTTCCTTGCTGCACTAAATTGTTATGAAATCATGTTCATAACTAAAGCAATTCTTGCATTGGATGAATTAAAGTTTGTTCTTGATCCTGTCTCTGTTTCATTAGAATCCAATATAGTTTTGTCCATAATTTTTGAGTTTATCATGGTCTGTGGTTGTACTCACTTTCAGAAATGTAGCCTTCAAACAAAGCATTTGTCTACAACAAAAATGCACAAATTCCCTCTGATCCCTGTTCCATCTTTTCATTTTCGAATTATACCCACAATTGTAGGGAAACAATTATTTTATAATTGTGACCCTATAAACTATGTTTTACAAATAGAGGAATGTGTTCAGGGTTAATTTGTGCAGTTACAATAATGCACTGCGAAAGATTATTACAATAGGAATTTAGATGTGAAGCAGCGTAAACAATTGTTCCGTAATGTAGATGTGCAATGAGGTGGTCTCAGTTTGCTGAATACTGTGCAATTTAGTTTGGGTACATTAGTGCAACCAAAAACAGGTAGGTTGAATCCCAGTGTATCAGTTGTAGATCCTTGAAGGGTGAGATTTAAGTTACAGGTCCATCATCATTATTATACACGAAACAAAAAAAAGTGCACAAATACAATTCATGTTAAGTTGAGCACAGTATGCTCATTGTCTTAGCTTATTATCAAACCATTTTGTCCAATAATATTAAACATCAATAATGCATGCCTTCTCTTCCAATAGATTAAAATCAGTTACAAATTCAGAAGAACAATTGTCACATGTGGCACTTAGAATGATGGATGACAGATAATCTAGACTGAAGAAGATAACAAGAAAATAGTTAAACATGCTTAATTATTAAAAGTAACAGCAAAAAAAAAGTCAGGGGAAAATTTAACTCAGTAAAAAGCTGCACAGACATAAAGAACTTGTTTCTCTTTGAATTCTGTTTAAGTTGACAGATTTTTGTTTGAAACCTGGACACAACCCCTTCGGGCAGTATTTGTACAAGGAAGTAAACAAACTTTGTTATAGTTCAATATGCCACATGAATAATGATTCGTTTATGAAGGTAATGTGATGCAAAGAATCAATCATACTTGGGGTAAAATCCAATTAATGCAGCTTTGATATTTAATGAGGACAAGATGTTGCTGATAGTAAAATTAATTCAATGGCAAAAGTTACATTTAAAACCACTCTTAAATTTAATACTAGTTGATTCTAACTTTGAAGATGTCTTCTGAAATTCTAGTTGATTATATTATTGTAACATTATAAGCTATTCATTTATCCACAGATTGACTTTGTTGATTATATTAAAGGGGATGGCCAGTACCTGGTAAATGTTTCCAATATAAAATACTTAGTTCCTTTTCTTTTGTATAGTTGTGTTTGCCATTGCTTTCACAGGAAGAACAATAGCTTTTAGTAATAGCATACTCTGTACCCTTGAATTTATTTAAGGCTGTCATTTTTCAAGAGGGACATAGATCACATCAACTGCAAAATATTCTTAATGGCTTTGCGTAATGCAAGATAGAGATGGGCATAGTTTTCTAAAGTAGCTTAGCCGGAGATTGTCTGCAAACATAGAAAGACATTTTTTTATACAAGTTCAGAAGACAAGTTATAACTCCTGATAGATATCTATCCATTAAAGTTGTGCTGATTTTCATTGATGCGTGCACCAAAAATCCAAATTAATTTCATCACACTAACACTCTTTCTTCCATTCCCTGTGGGCCTAGATATATTTGGGTAGACATTGGTATGCAATCACAAATTTGTGGGACTACTTTTATAGACACAGAGATCAAATACCTAAGAACAGAGATTGAGTAATTTAAAATTGCAAAGTGGATCTAACACCTGTTGAAAAACCCCAACAAGGAATTAATTAGCAACGAAAGATGCAGGCATTGGGAAATTATCTAAAGGTTGCTGCCAATGAAATCACAACCAGAGTTAGCAGTTTATATGAGAACACTGATGACGCCCAAGGACTAATCCTATTGATCTTCAGGCCTTCAGTTCAGGGATATGTTAGTTGAAATAAGGCCCAGGCCAATTTCTGGCCATTATTTAGTTTTAAGAGACCTGCAGCTGACAGAAGTTTCATATAGTATTTTCTTAGATCATTTAATGGAGCTGCACAGTCCTGTCAAAGTGGATTGTTCATGGTCTGTGGGAGGAAAGGACTTGACAGGACAGATTACATTTACCCATTCCAAGCATTTTACTGAAATAGTAATCCGCTTAGGGTGCAGAGCAGCCTTGTATTAAATGGTTCAGACATACACATGAGAAGCTAAAGACCAAACTCAACCTCTAGGGTCACAAGTGATATGTAACTCGATTATAAGCACTTTTGACATTTGATTCACCCTTTTAAAACGTCTCAAACAATCTGGGGTTAAATATTTTGGGCTTTGCTCCACTATGAAAGATCCGTAACTTGTGTATGGCCTTTAAAAGATGGTATTGATGTCCCCATTTGCCTCTAGAAATGTTGCCAACTGCTAACAGTTAATAGTTAGCATCTTGTCCTGTCTCTGTTTCCTGCTTGCTAATCACAGTATTTTCATTTAGAAGTTATACTTTATTAAGTTTGAAAACAAAGTCAATAATCCAAAAATGAAAATATGATTTTGTTTTCTCCTTTGGATAGTGAATTATTCAAATAGGTAGGTGGTTCTTTTGTCATATGTCCAGTGTATCACTCACTTCAGTGTGATAATGCCTCTGATCTTTTCAAATGTCTCTTCTTCACAGAGAAGAAATCTGATTTTAAACTGTTAAGGGTGAATCTAATCTTGGATTGGAAGGATCAATTTCCAGTGTGATCATCTGCAAAATTCTTTAAAAGCATTAGCTTTTTAAAAATAAGAATAGGCCTTAGAGAAAGATTATAGCACATAGTGTTTTGGGTAAGTTACTTTCCAGTGCTTCAGAGCTTTAAAATTTTTCAGTAATATACTACGTTAACACTAAATTTGTAGCAAAACCTCACCCCTTCCCTAAGAGGTTGTGTTATGTTTGGATCAGGATCATTTAATGGAATCCAATCCCAAAGGGTTTGCAATTGGGTTTAGCCTAATTCACTCCATGTGACAGATGGATATTAAATTACGAGTTCAGTGCATGTGTGAAGTTCTTTTCTTCCCTGTAGGGAATGGGTGGATATTTGCATTGTGGGCTCATATGAGTCTCTTGGTTTACAATGTTAATTCAAATGCCAAGAAATGGACATTTTACTCTGATCTTATGAAAACACACTACTTATACTTGAGCATTTGCTGTAAGATAGCTGAAAAGTAACAAATACAAATTGGTGCCTAAATTTTAACTTTCCAGACTTGATCTTTCACTATTTGGCATTGTGATAATTTTCACCAAATATGGAGATGGCTTTTTTTTCACAAAATAAGAAGGTCAATAGAAAAAGGCTAAAGGACAGAAAAAGGCTAAAGGGCTGATGTCCATCCTCCAGAGACACAGTACACTCATCAAAATGTTACGGAGGGAGGATGGGATGAATTGCATGGGGAAATTTAACTTGCTCTGTTTTATGGTCATAGAGCAGCAGAGGAGTTTAAATGGAACAGTTCCACTTCATTTTCTGTTCCCTCCTGTACCTCTGTCACTCTGCCAGTTTTGGTGGGAGATGAGGTACCTGCTGAGCTCAGCAAAAAGTGGATGACTTAATTTAAATGAGGCATGGGATACAAAATGTCCTTGGTGGAGTTGTAAATACTTTTGGCCAATACAACAAACCCCTCCTACGTGCCTGCCCGCTCTAGATTTAAAAATGATTGCCATGATTGTCCCCTCCCAATAAGAAGTGGCACCTACATTAAGTGCAAGTAAGGTTCCACAGCCAGGGCTGTAGACCCACTATTTTCTGAACTGCACTACCTGCAAGTGTGGTTCCTTGGCATGAGTGCATGACTGCGGAATCAACTACCGTTCATTCAATGTTGTGCCATAATGAGTCCATTTCCAAAGAATTTCTAAAATGAGATTTAAATCACTCACATTGTTGCTCTAGGTTAGGCAATAGAAGGTGGGTCCAGCTTTCATGTGATAAAGTTTATTATTATTGAGGCAGTCAAGGCAAATTTAACATTAATGAGCTGTGGCTTCCATTAATAAATAAAGATTGAATTAAAGGTGCATTTCATCATCCAATTCACTGAACTATTAATATTGTTGAAATACCTCTGCTCTGACTGTTTTTTGAGTAATAACTAAATACCAACATGTACAAATTACTTTAAAATTCTCAGTTACCAGGCTTTAGCCTCAAAAAGCATTAACACTTTTCAAGACATTATAACTATTTTGAATTGTTTCGTGCTGCTTCAAATAAATAGCGATGGTTTAAGAAGAATTGTAAATAGTTGGCTTTGTACATAGTTTTTCAGTTTGATAGAAAAACAGATTCATGACATAACTGGGACTTTCTTTCCCTATTCTCTTACCAAAATACATATCAGAAAGATTTAGGCAGCAGATTTTGCTCAGACAAACTAGTGATTGTGTAATCACTATAGTTGTAGCCTGCAAGTCTGATCTATGAGGCTAATGTCAACAAGATGTAACTAAACACCATGTGGAGATGCTTACTTGATCATTCTTACTGCGAATCTTAAAAGATGATGCTAGATAAACAAGAACTCATATAAATGGAGGAATTATGTCTGAAAAATAGACTAAGATATGACGTAGACCATGAAAATTACAATTTATAATTTAGTCATCATAATGGCTCATATTGAGAAGGGAGTTCAGATGATATCTTGTTTCTTAATATTGAAATAATGGAAATTTCAATATGTTGTGCTGATCATATTAACTCATCTTTAATCTCAATTCATAAAGTTTGATTTTCAGTGCAAATAAACAATTTTAAGAAACAGAGGCTGCATTATGGGATATGTCCATAGTATACTTTGGAGGCTTCCCTTTAGTGGTGGCCATACTGTTTGGTGCCTCAATGTAGTTGCTAATTTGCAAATCATGTTAGATTGCTAAATCTTGCCGGTGATAATAGATGAAGACTATATACAAATATATTGTAATAAAATTCAAAAAGTTCAAAAAATTTTTTTAGCAGAACCTTCAAATTGGTACCAGCAAGTTATGAGAAAAGCATCAAAGCATTCCCAAGCTATTAGCACGTTAATTGCATATTTCCCTTTTTCATAACTAAAGTAAAAAAAAGAGCATTTTGATAACTATTAAAATGAAAAGCAATTTGTCTTTTTTTTTCAAAATTATATCTAATTCCAAGGTTACGTTGTTGTTCCAAAAGTCCTGAATGGAATAAAAGATTTTATTTTCTCTGCCAGCACATTCCTGATGAAAGACAGTATTTAGAGGATGGGGTTCAGGTCTGTTCTCTGATTGGTGAGCTGGGTGAGAGTGGAGCTCCCTACAACCTCATTGACAGCAGTCGAAGTGCTAATTGAATTGTGCTGGATGACTTGCTGTTGAGAGCAAGCAGGGATGGGACTTCCCGGCTGACTGTTCTCAGGACCTGGGAAAAAAATAACACTCAGAATTAATGTTGGTCAAGACATGGTTTGAAAGGATTTTCAAAACACTTCTTTTTTCAAACAACATGCTTCAAACTGGTCAGCTTGAAGAGTGTATGGCACAAAATAGAATGTGCTAAACTATATTCCACCTGTATATTCTTTTAAAATTACTTTCCTTTTGCAAAATGCCTCGCTGAGCTGAAAGTAACATTTCCTACTGAATTTAAAACAGCCATTACTTCACGTGTACTGACAGAACGGGAAGAAATGCCAGATGTGTCCTGGAAAGCTGAAATGAAACACTGTAAATATAGAGCATGCTGATCAAAGGTTAAAAGGGAAGTAGGTTAACATTTCTGATATGATTCGTCACCCAAAAGATTGAACCAAAAACGCTAACCAATTATGTTTTTTCAAAGGCTCTTCAACTTATTGTGCATTGTGGCTGCAAACATTTGTTTGGATAGCTCCCTTATTTTTATCGCTATGGGTGCCATTTTCGTTTAGAAATAAAGTTGAGAATCTTGCAGAGGTGACAGTGGTCTTAGACACTGGCTGGAGAGACTGAGTGATTCCTGTAATGCATCTTTTTGATAAATCTCACAGGATTATTTGCCACTCAGGCACTTAATAGGCCAGTGGTAGATTTTCCCTAGAATCAAGGACCCTGAGGCGAATGCCCTGCTTGTTGAGAGCACCAATCAATGTAGAGCCAGCAAGCTTTGTGTACTCAGCAGAGTAGGTGTCTGCTTCCAGTACTAAGCTTCACTTGAGGTTCAGATTGGGAAAGGATCCAGCCGAAGGTGGGTGCTGCTGGAAAAGCCATCACAGGGCAGAGGGTGCAAGTGAGGGAGTTGTGAAGGAAAATTGGCAGAAAGGAAGGAGGGTACTTTCGTGGGCACTTCCATTTCCCACAGCAAGATCGTTTGATCCGGCATCAAGTACCTTTGCACAGAAACCTCCCCCCATAGGATCCTGCAAGTAACATCACCGGGGTTTCCTTGTCATGATCGGCACTTGGAGTACCCATGTGCACCACTTGGTTATTAGCAGCAGTAGCTGCTTGATGCCCTTAAATGGACAGTTATTGGCCTCTGAGATAACAAGGTGTAGAGCTGGATGAACACAGCAGGCCAAGCAGTATCAAAGGAACAGCAAGGCTGATGTTTCGGGCCTAGATCAGCCTCTCATCAGTCTATCCTCCTCCGAGCAACACCAGAAAGCATCTTGTGTCCTGCATAAGCAAGGAAGAAATGAGCCAGCTGAGTTGATGTCAGCTCTGCTATTGTGGAACTGAACACTCCAGTTGTGCCCTTTCTTATTTTACAGACAGCTAAATATGCATTCTGCATCAGGAAGGATCGTCATCAGCTCTATCTGAAATGATCTACCTTCAGGTTGGCTGCTGACTGATCTCCATTGGCTATCACTGGGTTTGTAGAAGTCTGTGGTGTTTGTAACACTATTTAAAGTTGATAAAGTCCACCAGTGGAGAAGTGGCAGGTTCTAAAGTATTAGGGACTGATTTCAAGAATTCTGTTTAGACCACTTGCTTCCAGACAATGGTGCAGGAGTTTGCACCCTCCCTAGGCCTGCGGTATGACATTAGGCATAAGTGACATTGAGGAGAACATTCTCAAAGACGAAGGAGGAATAAGGGAAGAGAGATCTCACCAGGAGGCCCATTCATTCAAAGATCCTCATGAAGCCATTCTTCGAACTCCTACCTCAACTTTAGCAAGAAACAATGCCTCAGAGATTAACTAAGGAGATACTCGAAGGTCTGCCACTGGAGCTTTAGGGTAGGACAAGGGATGCCATTATCAATGGGTATCAACTTTAAAGCACTGGGCTCCTTTTAGGCAGGAACAGGAGATAATTACAATATCTCCCACTTTGCCATTTACCGTTATATAAGAGAAGTCACAAAGGTCCTGTACACAAAGAGAACTGAATGCATTTCATTCTCTCTGCCTAGACAGAAACAGATGGAATGCACAATTTTATTGCAGGTTCCCATGATGTAAGGTGCCACTGACTGCAAACATATCATTTTGCAGACACCACATGTTAATTTTGAGATGTACTGCTACTGGAAGAGATTCCACTCCTTTAGTCGTCTGGTGTCAGATTTAGCATATACAGGTCAATGCTCAGCATTCTGGCAGAACTCAGGATGCCTTCATTCTTCAACAGGTTTCCTTATCATCTGCCACTTCAGCCATAACAACAACTAGAGGGTGGCTATTGGGCAATAAGGGCTACCTGCCAATCATGAAAACTACGCTCTCCTATAAAATGTGATTGAACAATCCAGTGGGTTGATTTAAATTTCTTCCTCCACCTGAAGTCCTCCAGAGGAGCTCTGCAGTACTTGTCAGCAGGGGTGTCAAGATTTGTTGTTATCTTCTGTAAGCTGCACAACCTTACCATTATTAGAGCTTGATCTTTTTTCATTGGACAGACAGTGACATGTTGAATAAGAGAAGTGGGGGCAAAGGGAGGAAGAAACCTGAATATTCCCTTTCTGACTGGGCTGTCCAGAAATGACTTCTCGGTCAGCAGTACCTCATTCACTTACAATCCCACGCCTTACTTTCCCACTCCGGTTGAACATTACAGTGTCCACTTGACAACAGGATAGAAGAAGCCACCACAAAAGAGACATTCCAAACTGAGAACGCAATTAATCCTAGATTTCATTCAAAAGTTTAACTAGCTCTTCCATTTATTTATTTATTGTCTGTCTTCCATGTGTCTTTGTTTATCGTACACAGTGCTAATTCTGTGGCTGCAATATAGCTGGTGGAAAGCTGGAGGAAATGGCAGGAGGATAGGCAACAGCAAGGGCAGTGGCAAAGTGAGAGTGGTGAAAGGATGAATGCAGTCTTCCCTAGAGAGAACTGTTCATGCTGCACAGTACAAGTGCCACTGCCTGGAGCAGTCTCTCAGGACGTAACAGTAACGAGTTGGTGGACTGGATTTTAGATTGCTGTGATACCCCCACAAGACATTTGAACTTTGGTATCTATAGAAGGTGTTGCAACGTGAACCTGGATGACTGCAAGTTCAGTTGGCGTGAAAGCAGATTGAACTTCCAATGAAACACACAGACATTGGATGCCTTCTGCTTGTGCTGTGCTGGACGCCAAGAGATTGGCCCCACCATGGATGGTTCAACAAAGGTTCTCATGGAGCACACTCTACTTTCACTCTGGAGAGGACGGACAGACTCCGAGCTCCAGACAAAGCCCTTTGCCGAGTCAGTGCTTGACTTTTCCAGGATCATGAGCACTAACCACTGTCCTGCCAGTGGATGCCATTGGCAGATCCTATCTCTAAATGTTCTTATTGCCCACCAGCCGTCGTCTGGTTCACTGTGGTGACTAAACTGCAGATGGTACATTCCCTTTATGCTATCAGAAAGCTGTAACACCAATGTGAATTTTAAGTTGGTAATTCAGGGTGACAGTGAATGACAGTTTTTTTAAATTAGTGTCTTTCTGTGCATCTTTCTCTCACTCTACTGTCCTAGCAAGATTGAAGTACTTAGATGTCTGAAAGGAGAAAAACACATAAGTGGGGTTACCATGAGCACAGTAAGGTGGGAAAGGAAGGAAGGAAGGAAGGAGAAGGTGGAGAAAGAAGATAAGGAAGCAGGAGGGGAAGGAATCATTTAAATGACTGGGCAGCATGAGGTTTGTATACTGCCATAATCAGAAGCAATGGATAAATGTGCATCATGTTTCAACATCTGTTTTTGGAGCCTAAAGAATTTTGCCCTGCTACATTTTTATATAAAGTGGTATTCGTCTTGATAACAGACACAAAAGATGAAATTTCTACATTCACCTCCCAAATTCACAGAATAGTATATTTACTAGGATCCCAAATTCAACAAACACCATGTTCCCTTGGAACCTCATCTTTATGTACATCATATTGTGTGTTTTTCCATTGTGAATGAATTTTTGTCTTCTTTAAGAAAAACAGAACATGTGCTTATGTTTTGTGAAGTTATTGTTGTTTGCCATAAGGTACAGACACAAGAATACATTGGCAGTTAAGGGCTGTTGTTAACAGATATTGGGAATTACACAATATTTGGGGATTGGGATAATTTGAGGATAATTCCTGGAGTTTGGCTAAACTGAGGGGATACCTGTATGGCAGACATCCTGAACTTTGTGAAGTGCTGGGTGTATTGATGTTTTATAGTTCCATTCTGATCTTGTCAGGTTTCCTGGCTATTTTAAGGAGGGATATGAGTTTGCTTCCTGCTAGAAAAAGTACCATGCTGTGTGATACCTTTTAACCACTAGTAGAGTGAAGCAGGGATTGTTCAGATAGGAGTGGGGTGCAGAGGTGTACTACTCCATCACCTGAATAGTTGGCAAGGAACACATCCCACTGATGTTAAAATAAAAACAGAAAATGCTAGATAAACTCAGCAATGTGACTCAGACCTCTACTGTGACTCAAAACTCCAATGTGGCATAAAATATACAGTCATGTTATTTATAAAGTACTTAATAATTCGATTATTGAAACACTCAAAGACACACCATTTAATTTATCACAGGGGCATGGACTAATGTTGCAGATTATCATAACACTTATCAATTTTAATGGAAATTGGTACATCAGCCACTCTGAAATTAAGTGCCAGTCATAAGCTGAAAATTCTCTTCAATTTTTTTTGAATGAGTTGAGTTTTACTTACTCAGGTAGCTTTGTGTCTCCTCTTGCATTGTTGTGATTGGACAGTCTTTATGCGTCAACAACAGTTGCTTCAGCTGTGTCACCTCATTCTTCAAGAGAGAGACCTCATTCTGTGAATACATTTGACCAACATGAATAATTTGAAGCTTTTCACTCCAAAGCCTTGTGTTCAGTTCCATCTGAAATTGTTGCATTATTGGTGGTAATTTTAACGCCATCCCTGCCGCCCCCCAAAAATCAAGTGGGTTTCAGTTGCATAGAAAGAAAAATGCCAAAAGTCTCAAAATTAAAGCCAACTTACATCAATTTTATCAAAAATCAACTATTTGTCAATTTATCAATGTGGAAATTTTCAATCAGATTCTGTTGTTACATTCGTAAATGTATGGGAGAAACCTATTCTTCCAGATTTCCTGAAAGCAAAACAGTGCCTCCTCTGATATTATTTCCCTGTCAATATCAGGGCTTTATCCCTGTTCTGCTAAAATGTTGTGCACAATAGATTTTGGCAGTCACAAACCCACAGGTCTAGACACACAGGCTAAAAATGCTTGAGAGATAGTAGGAACCGCAGATGCTGGAGAATCTGAGATAACAAGGTGTAGAGCTGGATGAACACAGCAGGCAAAGCAGCATGAGAGGAGCAGGAAGGCTGACGTTTTGGGCCTAGACCCTTCTTCAGAACA
>JAHRHZ010000013.1:14038140-14049534 GCA_024137785.1 Ginglymostoma cirratum | reverse complement strand
TTTTTCTGATGAAGGGTTTAGGCCCGAAACGTCAAGTTTTCCTGCTCCTATGATGCTGCTTGACCTGCTGTGTTCATCCAGCCCCATGCTTGTTATCTCGGATTCTCCAGCATCTGCAGTACCTTTTTATCTCCATTACAGTAAGTTAGTGTGTCCAGTTATAGTTTTTACAATTGATCATCCTCGTCATATTCTGTACATTTACATTCATATGCTCTGTGTTCAGTCCAATGAATTCCTTCAGTTTTCTCCCTACATTTATATTTGTTATTCTTCCTTTCAATTTACCTCCGATTAATTTTTAAAATTTATTTTAGCTTTGCCATTAACATTGTCGTTTGGGTCCTTTGTTGACTTGAATGCCTGTCAGATTCGGAGAACAATCTCTTCTTGCTGTGATTTTGCCTCCACTTAAATGATGAGTTCCAGATATTGCATGGAACCCACGTTTTATGTATGGAAAGTGTCACTGCACTGTTGAAATGAGGGCTAATTTTATATTAAATACCTGGATCAATTTCCTGCTGCTGCTAGAGAAATCGCCTTTGCTGCACAGTGTTGGGAATGTATAGGCGAGCTGGCCCCAGGGCTCCTTCTTCCAAATTTCTGTGTACCCAAAATCCTGCCTCTGCAGTGCTGGAAAAATTCCAGCGATGTGTGCCTACATCCCAAAGCTGGCTGTGTTCATGTACAGGCATCTTTTCAAGAGACGGTAGGCACATTCTGTGCCTCTTCCACGCATCCTCCTACTCACAGGAAACATTTAAGCACTCTGAGCCCAATTGTTTCCCACTTTAAAATCTGCGATAATTTCAGCATATTGTTAGTATACACTGCCCACACTGCGACATCCCCTTCCACTCCTTCCCAGACAGCGGAATCTCAGCATGGATGGCAGAGGAGGACATCAGAAACCAACCAGTAAATGTTTCTTTTTGAAAAGTTACCCCTTTAACTTTTGAATATCTCCCCTATTATCAAAGCAACAGTGCATGTAATTTGCATCTGGTTTGAATATATCTGTTCATATTAGGGTGGATGCTTTCTCCATGCCCATCACATCTGCTGGAAGAACCTTCATTTGGTGGAGATCCAGTAGAGCTACTCCCAGACTCATTTCCTACCCTGTCTGCTGGAGCTATGCCAGAGAGTTAGTATAACTCCAACAAAAATCATGCCCAATGTCTGTGTTTGTCTAAGGAGTGTAGAAGAAGGTTTGCAGACATAGAATGTCAACTCTTTTCCATCCATTGAAACTAATAAGCATGAGTAGTGAAAGGTGAGAAATGTATGAATCATTTTATTTCCTTCAAACCTAGATTCAATCCTAGTACATATCAACTCTTTCCATATTAAGAGTAGCAAGCTTGCAACAGGAGTCAAGCTGTGTCAAAAGGAATGGTTGATATGCAGACTTGAAAAATCATTAATCCGTTTTTAATTCTTTTTTGCTCACTCCATACCTGGACAAAATACATTTTCACTAAATCTACTGGTTATTTGTTAATTTAGATGCTCGATAAGTCTAAAAACAGCAGTGATTACCATAGGTTGTGACTGGCTGGTTTTCTGCCATTACCACCATTAATTTGTATTTCATAAAATTGATGGGTGGAAAATAGTTGTAATGATTTTTACTGGGAATATTAAAATATCAAAATTATTTAGCAGGGAAATATATTTCTAAAACAGAAATATCTATCAATACTTAGACAATTAACCTTCTCAGTGCTTGGTTATACGTAAGGATAAAGTGATTAAGATGATACTAAATAAAAATCTAAATCAGAGAATTAGACAGATAGATTTTTGCTCTATTTCCAATTCACAATCATTTGCTTTGTTTCAACAAATCTGTCCTTAAATCTTAAAATGCTGCAATGTGAGGAACAGTTCCCAATAAAGAACTTTATTCTGCATCTGTCTTTGTCAGTGCCAGGACACAAACCACTCATTGGTGAATATTTTATATAGTAGTTTCATGAAGGATTAAAAGCATAAAGCTTTGCAATATGTCTTATGGGTCTAAAATTGACGTAAGGCTATCAGGTATGCGGTGGAGCTATGGCTGTAAGGGTAAATTATGAGGACTGCTTGCTCAGATAAGCCTTGTACTTCCCTTGAGTATACAAGTTGATCAGGAAGATCTAATTGAAATCATTAAAGGATTTGATTTGGTAGATGAGAGAGAAATTATCTCCTCTAGTGGAGGAGTTCAAAAAATGGGGCATAGCCTTAACATTAGAGTGATCTCATTCAAGGATGATGCAAGAAAGCACTGCTTTACACATGAAAGGAATCTGGAAATCTCTCCCTCAAAAAGTTGTTAAAATGCATTTAAATAAAAATTTCCTAACAATATTGAAAGTTTTTTTTTAAGGCAAGGTTACTAAGGCTCGTAGAACCCAAGTGGATAGTTGGAGTTCAGGTACAAATCAGCTATGTTCTAACTGGATGGTCGAGCGGACTCAAGTGGTTGAATGGCTGTGCTTGCTTCAATGTCCCAGGTAGACATGCTCTGGAAAATATTAATAAAGGGCTTTACACCAGATGAAGAACCCCAATGCAAAGTTCATCACTGGTGGGCAGCTGGGCAGGTGTCAGGCTCGTTCTGCTCAGGAATCTCCATAGCCGCAGCAGCCACCAGCTCAAGCAAAGAACTTTCATTGTTTTCTGTGGAGCTCTGATAAACAGGAGTACTCCTCCTGACTGTACAGTCCTAGGGATCATCTCTCCTCCCACTGTTGTTTGTTCCATCAACCCACCTTGTAAAACAAACACACCTGGGGACTTTTGTTTGTGAGGCAAACAGTCTAAAATTAACTTGTCCAGTCGGGCCAGTGTTGCCTGGAGATCAATTTCTAGTGCTCCATTATATACATCCTCTCTCTAGTATCCAAAACTTCAAATGACAAAGTAAATGACAGAAGTGATGCTGGTAATAAAAACGAGTAATCATCCTTCCTTATAAGATTAATGTTTTGCATTTCATTGGTTGGCATTTGTGCTTTTTTTAAAAAAAAGTCCCTGATCAATTTTATTTTGCTTTTAAAGATTCTGAGCCAAACCAGTTTCTTTTTAAAGTCAATGCACCAATAATTGTGTTCTCTGAATACAGAAATGCAACCTTTCAAATATATTCATGTTGCCTTCTAGAGCATTAAAATGTAGAAAGGAACCATCCAAATATGTTCATATCGTTGTGATGAAAGAAAAAAATCACTCGCATCTTTTTCCATTTTTGTGATCCTGCTGTTTAGTTCATTTTGGTTACAAGTACACTATTCAAGTAACAGCTAGCAGAGGTCTGACATTACTTACAGACAGACATGTGAATTAGGAGCTGGAGTAGAATATTCTGGCCCATGAGCCTTGTCTGCCATTATGGCTGATTTGATTATTTTTCTTCCCGCTTAGTCTGGGCCAAGGTGTGGATTTACCCCAAAGGTTATCTTTAGAAAGCATGCACCCAAATTTTACAAGAAATACCAACTAGAGTAAACCTTCACGATAGTGGTGCTACAGAAATGAAATGGAAAAACACATTCCCTACGTTTTTATTTAGGCATATCTCCATGTGTGAAGTTGTTGATAAATTGTACTACAAAATACACCTTATATTTGTCTTTCAGTAGTGAAGATGATTTATATTCCTATCTTATTGACATCAATAATAGAAAATAGACAGTATAATCCTTGTTTGTTTCTTTCTGTATCATTTTCCAGCCACAAACCTGTAATACAGTCTATACATATCCTTAGATGATTTACCTGACTTTGTGTTCCGGTGGTTAGAGGTTGGAGCGGAGGGGTCTGGTGTTGTGGTGGGTGTGTGTGTAGGTGTGGATGAGAATGGGGGTGGTTTTGCTGGTGATGGTGAGGATGATGTTGATGTGTGAAAGGATGATGAGGAGGTGGCTGATGCTGATGTGAGTGCATGTGATGGTGTGGCTGTGGTGCCTGCTCCTGCCTGGATGTCATCATCTCCATTACTTGACCCATCATGTTCATATTTCCATTTGACAAAGCCGTAGGCTGCTGACTCAGAGCTGCTTTAAGCCTCTGCAAAGGAAACAAAACAAGGAATGCTAATTAAAACCTCATTGCTTTTCAAATTTGCCATTTTGAAGATGTTATACACATTCTCTCCCTAGTATCCAAAAACGCCAGATGTCAAACTGAATGATAGAATTCAAGCTGGTATTAAAAAGTGTATAATCATACTTCATTACAAGATTAATGCCTTGCATTTCATTGGCTGGCATCTGTGCTTTTTTAAAGTCCCCTTTCAATTTCCTTTTACTTTTAAAGTTCCTGAGCCAAACCATTTTCTTTATGAAGTTACTACACCAATAATTTTATTCTCTGAACAAACTAAAAATACAACCTTTCAGACATATTCATATTACCTACTTTAAAGCATTAAAATGTAAAAAAAAACTATCAAATGTGTTCATATTATTTTGCGGTGATGAAGGAAAGGAACTTGCATCTTTTACCATTTGGGATCTGATGGCAAGCATAATTCTCTTGGAGAACAATAAACCAACTTTCCTGCTGTTTGGTGCACTTTGGTTACCAGCATATTATTCAAACAATTACTGGCAGAGGTCTGACGTTGTTTATAGACAGACATTTGAATTAGGAGCTGGAGTAGGACATCTGGGACCAGGAGCTTTGTCAGTCATTCAGTAAGACCATTCCTGCCTACCCCTAATCACATTTCACCCACTCACTTATCACAAATCTATCCACCCTGCCTTAAAAATATTCAAAGACTGCTTTTTACTGCCTACTAAGGAAGAGAGATCCAAAGGCTGAAGATCCTCTGTGAGAAAAAACAATTATCCTCATCTCTGTCTTAAAAGGACAATCCCTTATTTGTGAATTGTGATCCCTAGTTCCATATTCTCCAACAAGAGGAAATGTCCTTTCCATCTTCATCCTGTCAAGAACCCTAAAGATTTAATATGTTTAAATCAAGTCACTTCTTACTCTTCTAAACACCAGCAGATACTAGCCTAGTCTAGTTCAACATGACCTCATTAGACAACAGGCTCATCCAGGTATTAGGCTAGTAAACTTTCTCTGAACTGCTTTCAATACATTTACATCCTTAAATAAGGAGACTGATACAATACACAGCACTCCAGATATGGTCTCACCAATACATCATATAAATGATTCCGAGCATCCCTATTCTTGTAGTTAATTCCTCTTGCAATAAATGATAATATTTCATGAGCTTTCCTCATTGCTTGAAGCATTGCAGATTAACATTTTGCAATTCATGCTTTGAAACAACCAAATCCCTTTGAATCTGAAATCTCTGCAATTTCTCACCATTTAGATTTTTTATATTCTTCCTTGACAATTTCTCACATTATACTCCATTTGCCTGATCACTTAACCTATCTATTTCCCTTCATAGCCTAATGTCCTCTTCGCAGTTTAGTTTTACATCTTTGGGTCATCAGCAAAATTATCAACCATAGCTTCAATCTCGGTCATTTATATAAATTATAAAAAGTTGAGGCTCCAGCACTGAGCCCTATGGCATATCATTCATTAAATCTTTCTAATCAGAAATTAAAAACCTTTGTTTACTCTGTATTTCCTAATAGCCAATCTAATATCCATACCAAGCGTTCCCATTCACCGACCACCTATCCTCACTGCACCAAGAGCTTTAATTTATTCAATAACTTTTAAAAATGTCTGCTAGAAACCTACATACAGTACATCCACCAGTTCTGGTTTATCAACAACATATTACCTCTTCAAAGAACTCAAATAAGTTGGTTAAAATTGTTTCTCCTTTCACACAACCATGTTGACTCTGTCCGATAATCGTGACTTTTTCTAAGTGCATTCCAATAAAGTCTTTATTAATAGCATATAACATCTTTCCTCTGATTTATGTTAAACTAACCTTTTGCTTCCTGCTTTCTGTCTATCTCTCTTTTTGAATAAAGGTGATATATTCACTGTTTTCCAATCTAATAAAACCTTCTCTGAATTTAACGGGACATAGCTCTGCTGAAGAGGTAATGGTAAGACTGAACAGAAAGTGATGTCAAGTTGAAACACAGAACATTACTTTGTTTCCATCCCTCTCCCCGGGAAAACAACTTGAATACGTAGCTAGAATTAGGTCTCTTGGGGACAGTGCTCCAGCTGTGAGGAACAAATGACATGGCATATATCTCAACCAGAAATTCACTACACTTACTAACAATGTGAGTACTGCATCAAGACTAATTGTGAAGCTGCATAAATAAAACTAAATTAGGTTACCCAGGCATTTCAAATTTGCAACAAAAATGCATGTTGAAATTAGTTGCTGTCTCTAGTATTTTCTTAATAGTAAGTAGCCATATTTCATATTTTTTATTTCAATACAGTGTGGAGCTGGAGGAACCCAACAGGTCAGGCAGCATCAGAGGAGCAGGAAAGTCAATGTTTCAGGTCGGGACGCTTCACCCATCCAGATGAGGTGTGATTGAACTTAGAAGAGAAAAATAATAGGAGGGATACAGAAATCTGCTATCACGAGATAAATGCAAAGAAAATCCTAGATATGAATTCAGGCTCAAAAATTAAAGGCAATGAGAGCAGTTATAATTATAAAAGTAGCAGGAACATTTAATATGATAAAGTAGTTTATATAATTGTTTTACAAGTATTCACTAGAGTTGATAACAGAACTGCTAATGTTTTATCCAAGTACTTAAGTATACACTATATCCTACAGGATTTTGAAATCTGCATTGCAGTGTACTGAATAAAGTATTAACACTTAAACTTAGCTCAACCGATGAGCCAGAGGCAACAATGGAAAATTGTGTAGCATTAGCTATCATCCTGAGGACTGATTAGGTACTGATCAGACTGTATATGACTGAAAGAAGGCAAAGGTGGCATCTGGGTGAAACAACTCAGTTAGGAATCTATGAGTCTATTAGTTTAACATCAGTAAAAGGGAAAATAATAGAATGCAGTCTAAAATGTAACAAGGCTTGTATATTGAGATCATAGCATACCATTTTAAATATTTCCGATTAGCTGGCTGGGTGCCTACTCAGAGACACCCAGCAAAATAACCAGTAATATCGGCAATGTGTAGTAAGTTTTTGCACTTCATTTTCAGGTCACTACCCTTGTATTTCTGCTGTGCAGGGAGTCTGAAAGTTCAGTGCAACCTCTTTTTTGTAACTGAGTGTTCTTGGTATATTCCTGCTGCTGTTTTAATGTTACATGACAGTCACCTCTAAAAAACCATAATCACAGAGTGACTGAAGGTACAGGTACAGGTACCGTAATTAAATGTCCAGCATTTAGTTCCAGGGTAAGAATATGGCACAGGACTTTTCAGTGCATTTTGAAGTGGAATGCTGCAACCCAGTCAGTCACTTTATCAAATAATAAATTTATAGAACATATCGAGAAGTCTAGCATGCAGTTGCTCTTCTGTTAAGACATTTCAAAATATTAACATGATTTTGCAAGCATTCCATTCATCAGACCACAGTGTAGAAGTCAACCAGATGCCCTGGCTCATCGTACTAGTATGATGCTAACTGACCCGGATCAGTATCATCCAAGCTATCACTGATTAGGCTCTGGTGCCTCATTAATTTCTGCAGAAATACTTGATCCTTCATGCTGAGACTGAACAACATGTTCTTGGTCAGTTTCATTGCTCATTAATGCTGAAAGTTTGCCCAACCAACGTTGTTAACAGAAGTGTAACATTCATCAGTCTTCGGTTCTCAGTTGTTTGTGGTATATATAAATGATCTGGGTGGTCTGATCAGTAAGTTTGCAGGTGACACGCAGATTGGTGGAGTTGCTGATAGTGCCAACCATTGTGAAAGGATACAACAGGATATAGATAGATTGGACACTTGGGCACGGAAATGGCAGATGGTGTTTAATCCAGACAAATGCAAGGTGATGCATTTTGGAGGATCAAAATTAGTTTTGAATTGTATTGTAAATGGCAGAACCCTTAGGAACATTAACATACAAACGAATCTGTGCATACAGATTCACAGTTCCCTAAAAGTGGCAACACAGGTCGCCAAGGTGATTAAGAAGGCATATGACATGCTTGCCTTCATCGCCCGGGGCGTGGAGTACAAGAGTTGGCAAACCATGTTGTAGCTGTATAAAACCCTTGTTAGGCTGCATTCGGAGTATTGTGTGCAGTTTTGATCGCCATACTACCCGAAGGTTGTGAAAGCTTTGGAGAGAGTGCGGAGAAGGTTCACCAGGATGTTGCCTGGTCTCGAGGGCATTGATTATGAGGAACGGTTAAAAATACTAGGACTGATTTCACTGGAAATATAGTGGCTGAGAGGAGACCTGACAGAGATCTACAAAATTATGAGAGGCATAGCTAGGGTGGATACTGAGAGGCTTTTTCCAAATTTTAAAGCTTCAATTACAAGGTGGGGACAGGTTCAAGGTGAGAGGGGGAAAGTTTAACAGAGATGTGCGAGGGAAGTTTTTAACGCAGAGAGTGGTAGGAGCCTGGAATTACTGCTAGAAGAGATGGTGGAGTCAGGCATGTTGGTGACATTTAAGAGACATCTTGATGGTTATATGAACAGGGAGGGAATAGAAGATACAGATTGCATAAGGGCAGGAGGTTTTTTTTTAGTTTAGTTAGAGCATGATGATGGGCACAGGATTGGAGGGCCGAAGGGCCTGTTCCTGTGCTGTGCTTCTCTTTTGTTCTTTTGTGCTTCGTTCTATTATGTAAATTTAGAATCAGCACAGTCAAGCCCTGGTGAACACATACCTGACCAAGCACAATTAAACCCTTCATACAGGAATACCAAAGTACATAATCACTTCCCACTTGCTCCAAATACAAAGTTCTTTCTAAAAAAAAGTGAAATCATATAAAATAATGATTAAAAATAAACTTTCTCCCATAAATAAATTTGAAGAAGAAACCATTTATATAAATCAATGTAAAAATTCTTATATCTGTCATTTTGTCTAGTACCTAATCTTGGAAGTCAAGCATAAATGCCACAGCATGTGCATTTCTTACCTGGTTCTATTTTCTAATGGATAACTGTATCAGCTGTAAAACAATTGATTTGAAGGTGTGCCTGCAAACAATCTTACACCAGCACCAGCCTTCCACTTAAAGGGTAATGTTACATGTTCCTTATCCTTTATTGTATTTAAATGTTCACATTTAGTTCCAAGGATATTGGGACTGCATTATAGGGCTTAGGAAACAAAACAACACATTCCTATAGATCTTCTGCAGAATGAAATTAATAGATGAGAAATCAAGCAGGACCCACTAACCAGGAGTATGAATTCCCAGTGTGTGACACTAGACGGTGAAAATTGTAAACTTACCTTGATAACACTATTTAAATCATGAAGCTCCATGATGTTATGCAATCAAATTTTTACTCCAGATCAGTTTATTTAAGTCATAGACTGTTTAACCATTAAGCCAAAAGATTTATAAACACTGCTTACAATCACCAACTCTAAATATTAAGCATCCAGTTTAATATTCTTTTATTGTGTTTGAATTGACAATTATAATTTGCAAATTGATGCCTTTTGTCATTTTTATATTATTTCCTTCAAAACATAGCTAAACTAAGGAGACTGGCCAAGTGCCTTTCATGTGGTAAAGGAGATCACAATCATAGAATCATAGAATCCCTACAGTGTGGAAACAGGCCCTTCAGCCCAACAAGTCCACACCAACCCTTGGAACATACCACTTAGACCCATTCCACCATAACCCACCTAATTTACACATCCCTGAACACTATGGGCAATTTAGCACAGCCAATCCACCAAAAAATTACAATTTGTTTTATTGAAATTATTCATAATTTCCAATTACCAGTAATTATCCCAAAAACGTGCAATGACTTTGCATCAGCTAACAAAAAGAACATGGGGAAAATTAAATTGTATGTTGGATCATTGCTTTTCACTTTTTTACAAGCTAAATTAAAATCTATCGTAAGGAGGTTAAAAAATGGCATATAAACATGCCTTAGAACTGTTCAGAATTTACTCAGAGTTTCATCTCAACAGGCAAAGAATGGAAATGATGAACAGAATATAATGCATGATGTGGAAATAGAAGGAACTTTGCAATGAACTTACTTTATAAAGGTGAATGCAAAGCACCCACTAAATAAATCCTGAATAAAATGTAAATCAGTACAATTTCATTTTACAGAAAGTGATTATTCCTCTTTGTTTGAAAATATTGCAAAGTGGTTATACTGCTGTCTAACACATTTAACAGACACCAGTCTTAACTGCAAGTCCTTCACCTCCACTGACCTGGGATTGGGTTTAATCAATAACTGGGTGACTTGATACACATGTGATCTCTGTATGAAGGTCTGCAGTCACAATGAGATAGGTTCAAACAGAAGGCTAATCTCCATATACCCAGAGGAGCTAACTACATTTCATAAAAGTGCTCTGAATGTCAAAACTTCAACCTTGAATAACCCAGATTAGAAGCAGGCACAACAGAAAATTGAATGATGCTTATGAGGCCAGAATTGAATATGTTTCTCGATAGTTGCAGTACACATGGGTGAGTGCCAGAATTGCACATGGGTAGATAGTAATTTGCATTGTTCACTTTTGAAGCATATGTACTGCTACAAAACATTAAGCATCTAAATACATCTTGCATCATGCCATCACAACATACTTTATCATTCTTTACCCTTGTGAGTGCCAAATTAGATTAAAATATACAAGAGAAAATATTGTCAGTAAGGCATAAATAAAGTTTCTAACACAGTGAGTTAAGCTTTCAGAACATGTGTTCTCTTCACCTTCAGGGCTGTACAGGATACACTAGCTCTGGTTACAGATGAAGTAGATCTTTTGAAAGCTTGAGAAATGTGTCAGGATACAAAGCCTGAGAGAATATCTTTCAATATTTGGATAATTTGAGGCTTAAAAAATGATTTTTGGTATGTTGAAGGTAATCTGATTATATCTTGGATCAGAAACATGATTGATTCAGGAGAAATTTTAGATTTTCCACAGTAATTTTCTTTCCTGTGTTTGCACCACCTTCCATGAGGCACACAATTCGAGCAAGGGTAAATGTTTCCAGGTACTTCTCTGCCTCTTGCAAATATTAGCTTAAGGAGCATCAGTCCAGAAAACTGAACATAAATTGGTGTTGTCTTCTGGCTCTTATGAAAAAAATGAGTTGGGTGATCCTTTGAATAAATTCTAACATATTATTTTCCATTGTCTGGAAGTTACCAGAAAATGTTTTTTTTCATAAACTATCCAAAACAACATAAGAGAAAATACATATACTTACCTTTCTATTTCCTTTGAGGCAACAACAATTTTAGGAGGGAA
>JAHRHZ010000013.1:14022871-14037740 GCA_024137785.1 Ginglymostoma cirratum | reverse complement strand
ATCTTCATTTCTGATGAAGGGTTTAGGCCCGAAACGTCAAGTTTTCCTGCTCCTATGATGCTGCTTGACCTGCTGTGTTCATCCAGCCCCATGCTTGTTATCTCACACACTAGAAAATACTTGCATTTATGTTTCTCTTTTCACAGCTACCAGATGTCTCAAGGCACTTTATAGCCAATGACGCACTGTCAGGAGTGCAGACACTTTTGTAACGTAGGGTAATGTAGCAGACAATTTCTGTACAATAAAATTCCACAAACAACAACATGATAATGACCAGATAATTTGTTATTTATAATGTTGCTCAAGGACACTGGAACTGACTTCCTTATCTTCTTCAAAACAGTGACACGGGACCTCTTCCATTCCATTGAGAAGATAGCTGGGGCATTTCATCTGAAAGACAGCCACCCAACAGTGCTGATCCCTCAGTACTACACTGAAGTAACTGCCTTGATCTTTTATTACGCTCAAGCTTGGTGTGGGACATGAACCTGGAACCTTGTGACTCAGTAGCAAGAGTGAACTGAACAATAGCTGTCATGTGTGTAGGCATAACAAACTGCTGACTCAGTCATGGCAACAGAGCTTCAAGTAGCTGTTGGTGCTAACCTAACAATTTTTCACTCTTCCTCCACAGCTCAAGTCAAGCTGAGAATAGATCATATAGAAGTATCCTTTGCCTTCCCAGTACATTAATTGACCAGTGTTCTGAAGTGCTCATGCACCATTACCACACATTCAGATTCCTCATTCAGAAATTATGTCCAATGGAGTTATTCTATCTACTCAATGAGCAGGATGGACCAGGAAGTAACAGACAGGAAGTAGCCATGGCGGAATGCCACATGGTCAAATATCACATTGTCAATCCCTTTGAAATTTGTTTAAAAGAGTTGTCAATCCTGAAACTGATAACATTGCATTGTTTAGGAAGCAGCATTCTGTCTTTTTCCATGACATGGCATTCTTCAAAGGAAAGTGCACACACATTCAATTGCTAACACCCAGTGGGAGCAGTGGGTGATCTTATATTCAGCCCTCCAGGAGTTTTCTTTTCTTTTGATGGGGGGATGTGAGAAATCAGAGGGGTCAGTGTTACATGGGAAACTCAGAAGTCAAGTGCCCTATCCTGAGGTCAGCCTAATGAAGAGGCTTGATTTGAAACCAGGTAAGATGCACTTCAGAAGCTGTTACACAAGGATGTTGCTGGATAAGAAATCTCTGGATGAATCAGAGCTGTGGGTTTTGCTCGGGTGGTTTAGCTGAATCTTGGTTTTCCAAATGGTTTCACAAAGATTCTGATCGTGGGATTAAACATTTTATGTATTCACTGATTTGATGTATATCTTAGAAGTTCGATTTATCTCAGAACAAAGCAAAGATCATTCTAGTTCTATATCATCAACAGATTTATTTACATTACTTTAAAAAATCTCAGAACCTACATGATGTTCTATAGACACATGGTCTAAAGTCCAGATCTTCACAAGAAGCTTCTAAGTTTACTTAGTGTTCTAACTTCACCCACAAGCTTAAGGAATCCAGCCCCAATTACATTGATCAGAGAAGTGACTATCATAATCAAACACAGATCAGTCAAATCATTGATCACCACAGGAACATCTCAGTGTGAACTGGAGAATTGGAGGCCAGGTGAATGGATTTTGGAGAACTGGGGAGAGGAGCTAGGATAGTCCTGAGCAAGAAAGGATAGTGACCTTGAACCACAAGAGGGCTCAAAGATTTCAGGTGTGGGAGACCAGCACCTTTTAGGTATAGAAGGTGAATTTGTGGAATGGTGAAAACTTAGGACTCATTTCAGAGGATGAACTTGAAGACTTTTTAAAAATTCATTTGTGGTAAGTGAACATTGTGGCTGGGCCAACATTTATTGCCTATCCCTAGTTGATCTTGAGATGGTAGTGGTGAGCTGCCACATGCCATTTAGTGTAGGCAGACCCACAACACCATTATGGAGCATGTTCTAGGATTTTGACCCTGTGACACCGAAAGAACATCGATATAATTCTAAGTCAAGATAGTGAATGTCTAGGAAGGGAACCTGCAGTTGGTGGTGTTCCCATGTACCTGTTGTCCTTGACCTGCTAGATGGTAGTGATCCTGGGTTTGGAAGGTACTGTCTAAGGAGCCCTGGTGAATTTCTGAAGTGCATCTTATAGATGGTACAATCTAGTATAATGGAGCATCGATGGTGGAATGAGTAAATGTTTGTGGATGTGGTATTTATCAAGTTGACCACTTATCATGGATGATGTTGAACCTCTTAAGTATTGTTAAAACTGCACTTATCCAGGCAAGCAGGCAGGATTCCACTCCTGATTTGTGCCTTGGAGTAGGTGGACTTTGGTGAGTTAGGAAGTGAATTACTTGCTGCAGAATTCCCATTCTCTGGGCTGCTATTGTAGCTACTGTACTTACATGGCTAATCCAATTCAGTTTCAGGTCAAAGGTAACCCTCCACCCAGGATGTTGATAGTGGGTGATTCTGAGATGATAATGCCATTGGAATGTCAAGGAACAGTGGTTAAAGCCTCTCCTGCTGGAGATATATTTGACTTGAACTTGTATGGTATGAACATCACTTGCCACTTATCAGCTGAAACCCGGATATTATCCATCTCTTGCTCATTCGAACATGGACTGCTTCAGCACCTAAGGAGTCCCTGCTTGTGAATATTGAGCAATCATCAGCAAACTTCTCCATTTCAGAACTTATGATGGAGGGTAGGTCAGGAATGAAGCAGCCGATGATGGTTGGACCGAGGACTCTGCCCTGAAGAATTCCTGCAGCTATGTCCTGGAATATGGCTTCAACTCTGCTTTTGTGCCAGTTTCCCAAGTCCCTTTACTTCCTGAAACATCAAAATCTGTCTGTTTTCAAAGATGGAGCATACCAAATGTTCATAACTATTTGTATGAAGAAATATTTCTTCATTTCGGTCATAGAGTCATAAGGTTATACAGCTTGGAAATAGACCCTTTGGTCCAACCCGTCCACATTGACCAGATATCCTAAGCTGATCTGGTCCCATTTACCAGCATTTGGCTGATATCTGTCTAAACCTTTCCTATTCATTAAGCCATCCAGATGCCTTTTAAATTTTGTAATTGTACCTGCCTCCTTTGGCAGTTCATTCCATATAAGCACCACCCTCTGTGTGAAAATGTTGCCCCTCAGGTCCCTTTTAAATCTTTCCCCCCTCACCTTAAACCTATACTGTCTATTTTTGGACTCCACTACCCTGGGAAAAAGACCTTGGCTATTCGACCTACCCATGCCCTTCATGATATTATAAACCTATATAACGCCACCCTTCAGCCTCCGACGCTCCTGGGAAAAAAGCCTCAGCTGACTCAGCCTCTCTCTCTAGCTCAAAATCTCCAAACCCAGCAGCATCCTTGTGAATCTTGTCTGAACCTTTTCAAGTGAACAACATCTTTCCTATAGCAGGGAGACCAGAATTGAATGCAGTATTCTATAAGTGGCCTCACCAATGTCCTGTACAGCTGCAACATGACATCCAAACTCCTATACTCAAAGCACTGACCAATGAAGTGTGCCACATGCCTTCTTCATCGCCCCTGTCTACCTGTGATTCCAGTCACAAGGAACTATGCACCTGCATCACTACGTCTCTTTGTTCAGCAACACTCTCCACGGTCTTACCATTAACTGTGTAAGTCTTGCCCTGATTTGCCTTTCCAAAATGCAACACCTCTCACATTTACTTAAATTAAACCCCATCTACCACTGCTCAGCTCACTGGCCCAACTGATCAAGGTCCCATTGTACACTGAGATAACCTTTTCCACTGTCCATTACACCACCAATCTTGATGTCATCTGCAAACTTACTAACCATACCTCCATTATCCATATCCTAAGTGATTAACCCCTTATCTTTAGATTATGCCTGTGTTCTAGATTTCTCAACCAGAGAAATGACTTTCCAGTGTCTATACTGTTAAGTCCCTTCTGATAAGTTCAAATGAGAAAATCTCTCATTTTTCTAACGTCTAGATAATTTGCATCCTCTCTTCGTAGGACATCCCTTCCATCCCAGAGACCAATTTAATAAACCTTTGTTATACTGCCTCCAGGGTAAGTATATCCTTACTTAAATATAGAAACACAAACTGTACATATGGATATAACAATCCAGGTATGGTTTCACTAAAGTCCTGCACAATTCCATTAAGTCCTTCTTATTCTTGTATTCAAATTCTCTTCTAATACAGACCAGTATTCCAGTTACCTTCCTAGTTGCTTATTGTACCCTACTTTTAGTGTTCCTTCTTTGTGTACAATGATGTCCCTCAGAACATCAATATTTACATGTTTCACGTCTTTTAGAAAAAAATTCTTTTTTTTTATAATCATAATAAATAACCCCACATTTCTCCATATTATACTGCTTGCTGCACACTCTTTTAACCTACCTATATGTCTGACTTCTCTTCACAGCTTGTATTTCCACTTAGCATTGTATCATCAGCAAATATTATTCTTTGCTTAAAGCATTAATAGATGTTGTAAATTGCTGATGTTCCATCACTGATCGTTGTGACATTGAGCACTATTTAATATATGCAATGTGGGTCTCACCCACCTACTGAAGAGACAATGATAGCCCTGCGTAGACTACTTTCAGGAAGGTCTAAACATGCATAAACCTGAGGTCCACTTTGTCAATGAATCCTTAGCACTGATGAATTGATGGCGGGAATAGCATTGCGGGTGGGGTTAGGGAGGAAAGGGACAGAGGCATCGGTAGAGGTGTAGTTCTCAGCACCCCTTCTCCACCCACACCTCCTCTCCCTACTTCCATTCCTGAGACAATGCCAGATCCCTCAATCAGGCACTAAGTGGTTTTGAGAAAAAGATCACCCCCCTCCCGGGAACCCACCCCGACAGGGCTCATTTTTTTAGGCTGTCTGTGTAGTGTGCTTCCATTCACCACTGGTTGCATATCAACAGTTAGGGAACAAAGACTTTAGGTGGGCATTAAGTGCCTGGTTATGGATCTCAATTGGGGAAGGAGCACAAGGCATCCACGAACATTCCCACCTGAGACATAATTAGGGCATAGATTATAAGGCAGCAGGGTCCCCATCCACCACTCTCCTGCTGATTAAATTCCCATGCCACCAAAAGTCACGGAAGGTGGTGTTTAAAATCTGCCTGCAATCACTGCAGATGTTTCTTTTCAAGCTCTAGGTATGGAGTATAAGGGCAGGGTTTTACCAGATTTTAACTTAATTTCGTCATTCTTATTAACCTTTAGGTTACCTTCTATTTCTGGTGCATAACTTGTGATTTTAACTGTGAAGATAGATACTAAATATTGTCCAATGCTCTGCCATTCTCTCATTCACCATAAAATGCCTGTCTCTAATGATTCAATGTTTACTTTAGCTACTCTTACATTTCTTTTCCCTCTATTCTTGACTAGTTTTCTCCCTTATCCTTTTTTAGCCCCTCTGTTTATGAATTTTTTGGTGATTCTTTGCTGGTTTCCAAAAACCCCCAATCTTTGCATTTCTATTACTATTCTTTGCAGCATAATAGGCCTCTTCCTTTAATCTAATACTTAGCCCATTCAGTAAACCATGGATCAATCTTTTTTGATGAGCTCTTATTTTCTAATTTTTTTGTTGACCATTTTGAACTTTGTTGAATATTTATTAGTATTTATTTTTCACCATACTTTTTTCTTTGACCATGAACAGTCAAACTGAGCCAGCTCTCCTCTCACCTGCATAATTGGATTGTTCAGTTTAAGATTCTTTTTGTGATTCTAATATGTCGCTTTCAAAGTTAATGTGGAATTTAATGTGTTATTATCCGTAGTTTCTAGTAGATCTTTTATGAGGAGATTGCTCATTAAGCCTGCCTAATTGCACAATACAATGTCTAAAAGAGCTCTATCTCTCATTGGTTCTAGGAAACTTCTAAAAGCATTATATAAACTGGTTTTCTATTCCATCTTTGCAGATCTGACTTGCCCAGTTTATACAAAGTTTAATGTCATACACAGTTTAAAATTGGTTTTGTTACAAGCTCAAATAATTTTGTGTTTCATATTCTGTCCAGTAGCATAAGTACAGTTCGGTGATCTATGAACTACTGCTTTTCCGACCATTCTGAGCCAAGATCCACTCTCACTGTGTAATCCTTTTACTATAATGGCTATCCCATATCCTTTGTGGTCTGTTTTTTCAAAATGTTGCATATCTTGAAATATTTCTATTGAAACCCTGGTTTTCTTTAACCTTACCTACTTAATGGTGATTAAAACAATGTCATTTATCCCTATTTGTGCCAAATTCACTTATCTTTTTGCGGTTACCTTGATGCACTAAGATAAACAGTCTTGAATATCATTCCGTATTTGCATCTTATTCTTTGCATTAACTTTATTCACTGATACATTATTACTGTTCCCTGTCCACTTTGTTTGTCTTCGGTCATACTGACACACAGTTCTATTTCCTCAAATTTTCTTTTTAGATTTCTAAATTTCCCAAATTCTGAAATGCTGAGCCCATCCCCACCCTGTTAGGTTAAAATCCTATGCATGACCAAATTGTGCCAGTTGCCAGGGCACTGGTCCAACCTAATTTAAATAGAACCCATTCCAACAGGACAGCTCCTTATTCCTAGATGACTGGTGTCAGTGGCACATGAAACAAACCCTGCTCTCCCCACACCACTCTTTGCACTTTGTATTTAATCCTAAACACGTTCAGTGCTAATAAGACAAGCCTCTTGACCCACAATATACTGTTTCTAATTGCTAATTTCTACAATGAACTTGCCCAAAGATCCTAAATGAGAAACCCTCACACCTGTTTAAGTGGCTCTGCTTAGGGTTAAATCCCTTGTTTATGACTGAAGTATGCTGATTTGGAAGTTAATATGAATTTCAATTGTATTATTATCACTAATTTTCAGTAGATATTTTAATAGTTTATGATTTCTATGGAGGTCTGTGCTTTAGCCCTCAAGCAGTGATTAGACCAATTTTACAGCAACAATATATGTGCGGTCCTCACACCTGGGCAGTAGATCAATGGTTGGAAGACAGCTAATTCATACATTTAAAGGCTCTACTTGGGGTTCTCATGACCTCTTGGTTTGGGGTAACTAAAAAGAACTAGGACAGAATTGAGTGCGTAATAAATATTCCCAAAAATTCAGAAAGCAGAAATAATCACGAAAGGGGAATTTTCGTAAAGTACTAAAGAGCCTTTGTGGTAGCCTGGATGGTCTCTTAAGCTGCAATGCTGGTTTAGCCTATGATTTGAGCAAGGTGCCTCTATAGTAAAGGAGTTGAAGCCAGAGTTATAAACAACAACCCAGAGACTTATCAAACAGCTCACAGCCAAATAAAATGCCCACTGGCACCATTCCCTCCAAGCTGTGCAGCCCATCTAAGATTCCTCTCAGGTTCCGTGCACACCAAGTGGCACACTGACACATTCATTCAAGTTTTAGAAGTCAATGCAGCAAATGGACCATGCACAGAAGGCAAAATTACAGGGAATATTGGTCATAACATGCTAAACAGATTGATTACAAACTACCTTTCTAATAAGAATGCTATATAACATTTTAGTGAATGGTACCTTTAACAATGCCCTCTCCTAACAGCAACCAACTGTTTCATTGCAGTAAACACAGATTGATGTATAGTCTAGAACTACATCTTATGCTTATTGTTGCTGGAGCTATGGAGAGGACTTCCAAAACACATCAGGAGAATTGCTCGCCAGTTTGTTGTTAGTCACTAACAGTCCCCATTAACAACTATTCACCCTCCCAACCTGATCGATAGCAACTCCTTTGTCTGCCCAACTGTCTTTCTCTCTCTTTGGGCTCTATTTTATTGTTTACTCCCTAGCACACCCACCTCCCTATTTTCTGCATATAAACTGACGTTTTCCCAGCCACCATCAGTTCTGAGGAAGGGTCACTGGACCCGCAACGTTAACTCTGTTTTTTCCTTCATAGATGCTGCCAGACCTGCTGAGCTTTTCCAGCAAATTTGTTTTTGTTCCAACATTTGTTCCCTTGATCCCTATTGTCCAAACCGCTGGCCACACAGCCACCCTTCCTATCCTAATGATCTAAGCAGTTCCCTCTTCAAGAGATCATCCCCTTCACTTTCATAAACACTATCATTGGTCCTTCCTCAAACAGCCCACACTTAATCTGCCTGCCCTTATAAATCACCTCATCCCAAATCTCCTCTTCCTCTGCAAAGTCTTTGAATGTGTTGTCATCTTCCAAATTAACATTCACTTCTCTTATAATTGTTTGTTGAAATTCTCTAAGGAAGTTTCTACCACTATCACAACACTGGAACTATAAACCAGTAACAAACTGTGACTGTGACCGACTCCTCAGCCTCCTCAACTTCTCTGCAACTTCCAACTCCTTTAAGTATTTCATCCTCAATGTCTCTCCTTCATTCTTAGGTTTAGTAGGACTACCCCTGCATAATTCAAATCTCAATGGACTCAAATCTACCTGAATATAGCCATAGTGTCACCACCTTCTTTTTTATCCTTTGAGCAGTCTACTTTGGAATCTTCCAACAATTCTTGGAGCTACCTCTTAAAAGGTACATGCTGCCTTTTGGTGACATCATTTTCAGTCATGGGTTTATCCCATGAATACAGATGCAACTTATTTCTTTCTGTCACCTCTTTGAACCCCTCAACTGCCTCTCTGCTATCAGATTACTTTTCCAACATCTAGTCTTGAATGAGATACAATTTCCTTCAGTTAAAAATTGATAAACTAAAGCCAATGGCTTCAGTGCCTATCACAAATTTTGTAGTCTTCCATGACTACTGTAGTATTTCCCCAGACAATCACTCCTGTTACTTTGCAATATTTGCCACTTCTATCAGTATGTGGTAACAAGTGCGGTTTGAGATTGTTCACTGGCACCAATCCTCCCTTGTCCTTGCTTTGTCTTGGGTTTATCTGGTGACTAGTGGTACAGTACACACCACAGCACAGTATCTACAGAAGAGGCATTGTTGTTAGATAAAAGAAGGATTATTGTATGATAGCAGTAAGTATAACTATATTTGGTTAGGTATAAGTACTAGAACCTCAGAGAGCTGGTACAGATACATCTGCTTTCTCCACAAGCTAGAATAGAACTCCTACTCTCCATCCATACATGACATAAGACATCAGTAGCATGGGTGGAGCCAATAAAACAATAACCCCTTCAGAACCATCAACTGATACAACTGCCTCCCTCCCTCAATACTATTGAGGTATTATTTTCAATTCTATGTTGGATTTTCAACCCTATATCCTCACCATTATAATTATCTTTCACCTCCATTATATAATCTGCCTCTCCAACGCCAGATCTCCTTCACTTAAAAATCTGCTCCATGTCTTATTCACCTCTAAATATGACTTTTCAATGATTTCTCGGCTGGTATCCTATTTTCTATAAAACATAGCTTACTCAAAATTCAGTTACTCATAATGCATCCTGCACCTAGTCCCAAACGCCCACCATTCCTACCAGCATTGATCAACATGTCTTAAAGCTTAGACCTTTCATAACCTCACTGCCACTAACTCTAATCTCTTCCACCCTGATAACCTCCCGCAGCTTCAATTGCACACTCTGGAATTCCCTCCCTAAATCCTTCTGCTTCTCTATCTTTCTCTAAGGTCCTCTTGAAACTCAGCTCTTTGACCACATTCTTTGTCATCCCTCCCTAAGAACTCTGTCTTTGGTTCAATGTCTTTTAAAAATTGTACAATATTAAATGCACTGTATAAATGCCATGTGTAGTTTTTGAACAAGAACTTAACGAGTTAAAATTTTAGCTGCACATAAATTTAGCTTTTATGGATATCTGAACATGCATATTTAGGTTAGTATTGATATTAATGTCAGGAAAAAATGATAGCTTTACACTCAGGGAATATATATTCAATTCAACAATAGTCTCCAAGACACAAACTGGCATGAGCATATAAATTCATGGTAACAGTAAGCAATAACTACAGCCCTTATGTTATCAGGTCAGGCTTTAATAAAACTGCTCAACAAGTAACATGTCAATATGTAGAATTTACTGACACAATCAGGATAGAACACGCTTCAGCAGCCAAGCAGACTTTCCCTGCAGAATGTCTTAGAACTATATGATCACTACAGTCTAGAAACTTAATAATACATTATCAAAATGGCAAATAAGACTGTCTCATGGCTGGTTAGTTGGAACGTCTCCAGAAAAAGGAGTAGACACTTCATTTTTTTCACTTGCGAGGCTACAGCAGTGGGTGATAATTTATTGCACATTCTGATAGTGTGCCAGCTGGCTCCAGTCAAAGCTGTTTATTAATTGAATCATACAACTTGTTTATCAGCAGAGGCTACATCCTCCAGTTATAGGCCAAGCCCTGCTAGTTCCAGTCTGTCTGCTGCTGTGCTCAGATGACTTACATGAAAACTGCAAAGACCACAGCCAAATAATGTATGGACTGGGTTGGGTAAAACTGCATGCACTTAGCACCTTTACCAGGTGTGACCAGAAAACAATGACATAGCTAGTTATTTATATTCAAAGATCAGCTTTGACTTTTGAATGAAATTATGACCTAAAAGTAAATCCTAACACACTGAGGTTTCCTCAATGTTTTAGCTCTTCAAAGCTGAAAGCATACATGATGATTGGGGGTGAATTTCCTTGGGGACTCTCCTGGTCTGCCTCCATAACTTAAGCACATGTTCGACAAAAAGTCTGTTCACATGTGTCAATGACATATTGCTGTTACCCACACTGACTTTTTACTTCGTCTCTAATTTTGAGAAAAAAGTGCCATTGTTGTGATGGATCATTTCATGAGATATTCCCCCTGTCAACTGGTCACTGCATGCTATTTCTGCAGGCTGCAGAAACGACAGGTCGTATAGGGCTACAGAATGTGCTCTGGGTGGGAGAACTTGATCTTGATTTCAAAGATTTGCTCAGAAGCACTGATACTGACTGATCTGGCAGAGTCCTTAAGAGCATCGGGCCAGACTTAACCTGTGGTAAGAACAAAATAAGAAATAGGAGAAGGAGTAAACAATATTGACTCTCAAACTGGCTTTGCCATTCAATATGATCATGGCTGATCTTTTATCTCAACTCCACTTTCCTGCTCACTTCCCATGAATCTTTGATTCCCTGAGAGGCCAAAATTCTGTCTATCTCAGTCTTAGATATTTTCAGCAATGGAGCATTTACAATCCTCTAAAAGAAGAAAACTCCAAAGATTTACCACCCTTTGAAATATGAAATATTTTCTTTTCTTGGTCCTAAATGATCAGCCTTTTATCCTGAATGTGTTCTAGAGTTAACGGCAGTGTCAAGCCCCTACAGAATTTTGTTTCACTATGAAAATGTCTGATTTATTTCATGGTTCACTTTAGGAGTAAAACTTTTAGGTTGTGATTAAATTTTTAAAAACATAATATAGTTGAAGCATCTGATTTGGGAAACTGGTAAACAGCCTTGCAGTAACTGCAACTCAATGGAGCTTGGGTAATTACAGCTTAAAAGGAATTTTTGTTATGTTAGTAGGAAGGTAGTTAAAGGATACATATATAGGATTATAATGGCTACTTTGGATTTATCTGGAGGAGCCAGTTTGTCTCAAGACATCTTGGAAAGGGCTTAGCAGTTCCAGCATAAACCAGGAAGGTTTTAATTATTCACAAGAGCATATAAAGGACAAAGGATTCATATAGTATCTAGGAACAGGAGTATGGTATTTAGCCTTTGAGCCAGCTTTGTCTTTCAACAGGATCCTGGCATCTGATAGTGGCCTTAACTCCACTTCCTGATGTGCCTCAATCATAACTCTTGACTGCCTTGTCTATCAAAAGTCTATCTAACCCTGCCTTGAACAAATTCATGAATCAATCTTAATTGTTTTTCAGGGCAAGAGAACTTCATATACTAATGACCTTCTGAGAAAATCACCTTCATCATCACTTTCTGAAAGTGAACTGTGCCCACAATTCAAGCTTTTGTTTATTCAATGATGGGATGTGGGCTTTGCTGGCTAGACCAGAATTTATTACCCATCCCTAGTTGCCCTTGAGAAAGTGATGGTGAGCTGCCTTCTTGAACTGCTGCATTCCACTTGGTTTAGGTACACCCATAATGCTGTAGGGAGGGAGTTCCTAGATTTTGATCCAATGGCACTGAAGGAACAGCAATATATTTCCAAATCAGATTGGTGAATAGCTTAGAGGGGATCTTCCAGCTGGTGGTGTTTCCATGGATGTGCAGTCCTTCTAGATGCTGGTGATCATGAGTTTGGAGGGTACTGTCTAAAGAGCCTTGGTGAATTTTTGCTGTGCACCGCATGGATGGTACACACTGCTGCTAGCATTTGAGTGGTGGAGGGAGTGAATGTTTGTGGATGTGGTGCCAATCAAGTGGGCTGCTTTGTCCTGAATGACGTCAAGCTTCTTGAATGTTGTTGGAGCTGCACACATCCAGGTAAAGGGGAAGTATTCAGTCACAATGCGGTCTTGTGTCTTGTAAGTTGTGGACAGATTTTGAGGAGTCAGGAGGTGGGTTACTTGCTGCAGGATTCCTAGTCTCTGACATGCTTTTGTAACCACAGCATTTATATGATTAGTCCAATTCAGTTTCTATTTAATGGTAACCACTAAGATGTTGATGGTGGAGGAATTCAGTGATGGTTTTTACATTAAATGTCAAGGGTGATACTTATATTCTCTTTATTTGGAGATGATCATTGCCTGGTACTTGTGTAGTGAGAATATCATTTTCCATTTGTCAGCCCAAGCTTGAATATTGTCCAGGTCTTGCTGCATTTGGATATGGGCTACCTCAATATTTGAGTCAGGAATGATGATGAACATCATGCAATCATCAACTAATATTTCTGACCTTATGATGAGGGAAGGTCATTGATGAAGCAGCTCAAGATGGTTTGGCATAGAATTGTCCCCTGAGGAACTCCTCTAGAGTCCTGCAGTTGAGGTGGCTGACCTCCAACAGCCACAACCATCTTCCTTTGTGTGGAAGTGTTGATGTTGGACTGGGGTGAATGAAATTGGAAGTCACATGACACCAGGTAATAGTCCAACAGGTTTATTTGAAATCACAAGCTTTTGGAGTGCTGCTCCTTCATCGGGTGAAGTAGAGAGAAGCGCACAGACACAGAATTTATAGGTGGAGAGATCATTGTAAGATAATTTCAGATAATTAAGAATGTCAAAAGATAGTACAATTGGTGTGAGTGCAGTGTTAACAAGCTGAATAGCAAATCTGCAGGTGATCAAAAGTGTCAAATGGTGTGAGTAAAGTGTCAACAGCTGAATAGTAAGTGAAGAGATGACCTATGCTCCAATTAATTGAGGCAGAGAGATAATTACAAAAAATTAAAAATAAGATGGTGCTAAAAACAAACCAAATGGCTGAAATAACATGATACGTGTAAGAGTCACATGATGAGGGTCTAACCAAAGTACCATGTAATCCAAAACTGTACAAACTGACAAAAGGTAGCGAGATCATTACAAGTTATCAAGGAGTTGGTGTTAAACCAGAACAGTAAGGAAGATTTTACAAATAAAGAACAGTATGGTGAGGTTACATGTAGAGCGACATGAGCCCAAGATCATGGTTGATGCTGTCTTCTTGAGTACGGAACTTGGCTATCAGTTTCTGCTCGGCATTGGTGCATATCTCGAAGGCCACCTTGAAAGGCTCTGTATAGCTCCAGTAAAACCTCCGTGCTTTAATATTCCATTCTCCTTACAATAAACACCAACATTCCAATTATATTCTAATCAATTTTTTCTTAATTTGTTCATTCATGGGATATGGGTGTCACTGGCTAGCCAGCATTCCCTCTGTATCATCAATGCCTGCAAACTCCCTCCATTTAATATGCTGCTTTTCTATTCTGCCTGCAAAAGAGGACAAGTGCACATTTTAGTAGGTGATAATGCCACTGGACAAGTAATCCAGAGCCCCAGATTAATGTTCCAGGGACATGAGTTCAAATCCCACATGATAGATGGTGAAATTTGAATTCAATAAAATTTTGGAATAAAAGGCTAACCTAATAGGTAACTGCTGTTAATTATTGTAAAAACACATCCGATTTGCTCATGTCCTTTAGGGAAGGACATCTTTGCGTTGCTTTATCCGGTCTATGTGTGACTCCAGTTCCACTGTAATGTGTTTGATTCTTAACTGCCCTCTGGTAATTAAGAACATGCAATAAATGCTGGCCTAGCCAGCAACACCCACATCCCACAAACGACTGTAAAAAAATTCAATCTGTCAAATTTATTCCACTCACTTAACCTGTTTATACCATTTTTTCCAGCCTCTGAACCTTCTCTTGGCAATTTACTTTCATATCTTTTTGGTTTCACCAGCAAACTCAGCTACCATACATCTGGTACCTACATCCAAGTCATTGATATTAATTTACAGGCCTTAGCACTAAGACTTGTGGCACTCCACTACTAGCTGCTTTCCAACCTATGGAATAACCCATTTGTCCTTTTCTCCGCTTTCTGTTATCTAACCAATTCTTTATTCCATGTTTATTTGTTATCCTTTACACCAAGAACTCTTAACTTATGTAGCAACCTTTGAGGTTGTGCAATGTGAAATGTCTTTTGGAAGTCCAAATACACCACTTCTACAGGTTATTCTATTTTCAAGATAACAAGCATGGGGCTGGATGAACACAGCAGGTCAAGCAGCATCATAGGAGCAGGAAAACTTGACGTTTCGGGCCTAAACCCTTCATCAGAAAT
>JAHRHZ010000013.1:13959319-14004763 GCA_024137785.1 Ginglymostoma cirratum | reverse complement strand
CTTCTTGGGGCGTGGGATTGGGGTGAGGGAGGAGGTGTGGGGGCAGGTGTAGCACTTCCTGCAGTTGCAGGGAAAAGTGCCGGGTGTGGTGGGGCTGGAGGGGAGTGTGGAGCGGACAAGGGAGTCACGGAGGGAGTGGTCCCTCCAGAAAGCAGACAAGGGTGGGGAGGGAAAAATGTCTTTGGTGGTGGGGCCGGACTGCAGATGGCGGAAGTGTCGGAGTATGATGCGTTGGATCCGGAGGTTGGTGGGGATTTTGGGAAGGAGATAGAAGCGGGTGGTGCGGGGTTGGGGAATGATGAGGTTGGAGGCGGTGGGTGGGACCTCACCTGAGGTGATGAGGTTGTGGATGGTTTGGGAGATAATGGTTTGGTGCTCGGGGCTGGGGTCATGATCCAGGGGGCGGTAGGAGGAGGTGTCAGAGAGTTGGCGCCTGGCGTCAGCAATGTAGAGGTCAGTGCGCCATACCACAACTGCGTCTCCCTTGTCCGCTGGTTTTATGGTGAGGTTGGGATTGGAGCGGAGGGAGTGGAGGGCTGCACGTTGTGCCTCAACCTCTCTACCTCTCTCAAAGACTCCAACCTCTCCCCCGCAGAATGTGCAGCACTGGACCATCTCTAACATTTCTCTCTCCTTCCTGGACCTCTCTGTCTCCATCTCGGGTAACCACCTAGAAACCGATGTCCATTTCAAGCCCACTGACTCCCACAGCTACCTGGAATACACCTCCTCCCACCCACCTTCCTGCAAAAATGCCATCCCCTATTCCCAATTCCTTCGCCTCCGCCGCATCTGCTCCCAGGATGAGGCATTCCACTCCCGTACATCTCAAATGTCCTCATTCTTCAAGGACCGCAACTTCCCCCCTGCAGTGGTCAAGAACGCCCTCGACCGCGTCACCCGCATTTCCCACAACTCATCCCTCACATCCCGTCCCCACAATAAGAACCAAAAAAGAATCCCCCTCGTCCTCACGTACCACCCCACCAACCTCCGGATCCAACGCATCATACTCTGACACTTCTGCCATCTGCAATCCGACCCCACCACCAAAGACACTTTTCCCTCCCCACCCTTGTCTGCTTTCCAGAGGGACCACTCCCTCCATGACTCCCTTGTCCGCTCCACACTCCCCTCCAGCCCCACCACACCCGGCACTTTTCCCTGCAACCGCAGGAAGTGCTACACCTGCCCCCACAACTCCCCCCTTACCCCAATCCCACGCCCCAAGAAGACTTTCCACATCAAGCAGATGTTCACCTGCACATCTGCCAATGTGGTATACTGCATCTGCTGTACCCGTTGTGGCCTCCTCTACATCGGGGCAACCAAGCGGAGGCTTGGGGACCGCTTTGCAGAACACCTGCGCTCAGTTCGCAACAAACAACTGCACCTCCCAGTCGCGAATCATTTCAACTCCCCCTCCCATTCCTCAGATGACATGTCCATCCTGGGCCTCCTGCAATGCTACAATGATGCCACCCGAAGGCTGCAGGAACAGCAAATCATATTCAGCCTGGGAACCCTGCAGCCCAATGGTATCAATGTGGATTTCACAAGCTTCAAAATCTCCCCTCCCCCAACCGCATCCCAAAACCAGCCCAGCTCATCCCCGCCTCCCTAACCTGTTCTTCCTCTCACCTATCCCCTCCTCCCACCTCAAGCCCCACCCCCATCTCCTATCTTCTAACATCATCCCGCCCCCTTGACCTGTCCGTACTACCTGGACTGACCTATCTCCTCCCTACCCCCCCACCTACACTCACCTTTACTGGCTCCATCCCCGCCTCTTTGACTTGTCTGCCTCCTCTCCACCTATCCTCTCCTCTATCCATCTTCTATCCGCCTCCCCCTCTCTCCCTATTTATTTCAGAACCTCTTCCCCTCCCCCATTTCTGATGAAGGGTCTAGGCCCGAAACGTCAAGCTTTCCTGCTCCTATGATGCTGCATGGCCTGCTGTGTTCATCCAGCTCCACACCTTGTTATCTCGGATTCTCCAGCATCTGCAGTACCTATTATCTCTTGTACTTCCAAATTGTTTACTTAGACTATTTATTCAGTTGCTTTTCCAGATGTATTCACACGAAAACTATCTCCACATTTGTTCACATTGGTATTTTGGCAAGTGTATGAGGCCAACACTGTAGCGTCAGGAAAGGAGTACAGTTTCCAAAACCCCAGATGCCTTTCAATGAGCAGTTCCAATACAACCTATCTTAAGTGTTACCCTATTATGCATTGTTCCAAACAAAGAATTAATAAAAAAGTGGTTTTAATTCATTCCGAGTTCTCTAACATGCATGCTAAAACTAGGACTTCCCAGCCAAATCAGTTGTTCCATCTCCAATAAAATTCAAGTTGTCATCTCTATTTGGGAGATATTCACGGAGGGTTGACTACATGACTTCTGACAACATGACATTTATTCAGAGTTTGCAAAGGGCATTGAGACTTTGGAGATGTTGGAACATTGCTTGTGGCTTTGTCCTGACATCTGTCAGGTTAGACCACCCAAACAGGACACGAAGAAAGTACACTTGAACCAAACATTAGTGCAAACTGTTGATGTGAAACAAGAACTCAAGTTTTCTCTGAGGTAATCATTCTGGATGAATAATCAATCAATTTCTGAAGATTTCCAGATAATTTTGGAGGCAAGCTGAGCCCATAGCTTTCATAGTTGAGGATGGAAGCAGCAACAAAATTAGGAAATAGAAGGGTGGGGAAAACTCAGCAAAATCACATTCACCAGAAAAGTCATACTGATTAATTTGTTGGAGTTGCAGACTGACAAGTGCTGGGTCCTCATGGACTTTGTAGGGTCTTAAAAGAACTGACTACTAAGATAGTTGAGCATTTGTTTTAAGTTTTCAAAAATCCCCTAATCTGGATAGTCGTATTGGCTACCTAAGATTATAAAGAGATCTTGATCAATTGGGTCAATGGGCTGAAGAGTGGTAAATGGAGGTTATTTTGGATAAAGGAGAGGTATTGCATTTTGGTAAAAAAAAGACAAGACTTATACAATTAAAAGTGCGGCTTTGGGCAGTGTTGTAGGACAGAGAGACCTAGGGGTTCAGACACTTAATTCTTTGAAGTTTGCATCACGTGTAGATAGGCTTGACTTCATTGCTCAGATCTTTGAGTACAGGAGATGGGACATTATGTTGAGGTTGCAGAAGACATTGGTGAAGCCTCTTCTGGAGTACTGTGGCTAGTTCTATTTTCTCTCCGATAGGAAGGATATTATTAAGCTGGAGAGGGTTCAGAAGATTTACCAGTATGCTGCAGGGAATGGAGGCTTTCAGTTATAAGGAGAAGTTGGATAGGCCTGTTTCAGATTTGTACAGTGTAATAAGTAGCATGTTATAAAGTTTGGTGCTGGGATTTCAACTGTTTACAGATTATATAAATTACTTAGATGAAAGGGTGGAATGTACAGTTGGCAAATTTGCTGACAACAGAAATATGGTTGGAAAAATAGCTATAAAGAGGACAGAGGGACACTTGAAAAAATGTAGATAGGTTTGGTGAGTGAGCAAAGATGTGGCAATGGAGTATAGTATTGGGAAATGTGAATATTATCTCAAAGGGGAAGAATTGCAGAGCTCTAAGATGCAGAGAAATCTGGAAGTCCGTGTGTACAATTCACAACAGGTTAGTAAGCGGATATGGCAAGTAGCTAGGAAAACTAATAGAATGTTATAATTTATTATGACAGGAACTGAATACAAATGTAGCAAGGTTCTGATTCAGTTACACAGGGCACTGATGAAACTACAGCTGAAGTACTCTTCACATTATTTAAGGAAGATGTTGATATATTGGAGGCATTTCCAAAGTTTACTAGACTATTATCAGAAATGGGAGGGTTGGCTTATGCAGGAAGGTGTAACAGGCAACACTTCTATCTGCAAGAGAAAAGTGAGAGGCCACTTGCTGGAAACACAAGATCCTGAGAGGTCTTGCTGGGTTTGATGCAGAAAGAATGCTTCCGCATGTGGGAGGATCTAGAACAAGGGGTCGCTTCTTAAAAATCAGTGGTCCTCATTTTAAATAGATCAGAAAACAGAAAATATTTCATCTCAGCCAATTGAATGTTGTTGAAATTCTCTTCCCAAAAGTGTGATGGAAGCAGAGTCTTGAATATTTTTAAAACAGAGATAGGTAGATTTGCTTTAAGCAAGTGTTATCAAGGGTAGGTGAGAATGCAGATTTAAAAGGAAACTATTTTCTACTTAACCCGCTTAGAGATGTTATTACACATCTCCGGAACAGGTGGGACATGAACCTGGGCCTCCAGGCTCAAAAGAAGGGGTACTACCACTACACTACAAGGTTTCAATCAGATCAACCATGACCTTATTGACTGGCAGATCAAGCCTGAGGGACAAAATGGCATACTACTGCTCCTTGTTCAAATGTTTGTACGTAACCCTGATCCTTACTTGTTGATCTGGGATAGAATGAGGGAATGAGGCATTGTTCCTGCACTTGATAATTGCCTGTGCCCACAGAATAGACACAGGGAATACTATCTATCTATGGCTCCTATTCTTTAAATGATGATCTAATCTTTAGTTCCTGAGAAATTTGTGATGAAGCACTCCATGGTCTCATAGATCTCAGTATTAAAACTTTTTTTTTCTTGGTTCTTCTTGTAATATTCAGCAATCTACACACTGTTGTTGCCTGCTCGATAATCACCGGAAATAACCTTTCATTATTTACCCAGGGCAAAGTATCATTCATTTATTTACTGGCTGCTTTTCTTTTCTCTGTTCTCTTTTTCTCCCTACTATCTAAGTCCAAATCCCACCAACTCCAAGTCCACAGTTTTTCTCTCACTCGCATCAAAAATCTAATTCATTTCCACCATTCCCAAGTTCTCCTTTCTCCTACACACTATTCTTCAGCTCCATTCATGCACTGTCTGCTTCTCTCCCAAGCTTCAAGCTCCTGACTCTGCATCACCGTCACTTGCTGTTTTTTTCATCTGTCTGAACCACATCCCTGACATCCCCCGATCCCAACAACACTCAACACCTATCGCCACCTCTGCCAGCTTCTATCTCCCCTTGGAGCACAGAAAATAAAAATAAAGTCACTATAGCCCCAGAGCAGAATAGGGCTGCTGCCTGATTAGGCAGGAATGACTGATGATGGCTTAACCTGAGGATCACAATGCCTCAGATGAGGAACAAGGTTGAGAAGGAGTGACCTTCATGGTAACCTCAGCCAGTGTGGGAATTGAACCCACACTATTGGTGTTGCTCTGCCTTGCAACCCAGCTGTCCAACTAACTGGGTTAACTGACCCAAATGTGTTTGGCAAACTAACCTGTGGCGATAGCAAGACTTTTTTTTAACATAGCAAATTAGAGTAATATGAAGAGGACTGCCTGAAAGGGTGGCAGAAGGACATTCATTAGTAACATGGAAAAGGAAATTGGATGAATGCTTGAACAGAAGAAATTGATAGGGTCTTAGGAAAAGGAAATAATTGAACAGCTCTTTCAAAGGTCTGAAATAATTATGGCAGGCAAAAGGTCCTGTGTTGTTTTGTTATATATTGATATATATTACCCAAGTCTGGGTGTCTATTCATCCAATTGCCTTGATATTGGAATATACTGATTTTTAGAATTAGATTTTATTGTCACATGTACGCAAGTATAGGAATACACAAGTACAGTGAAAAGTGTACAAAGTCACCATTCTCCAGTGCCATCTTGGTTACAAAACCAGAATTAAAAAAAACAACAGCAGAAATAAAAGTAAGCCAGATGGTAAGAAAAATGTCCAGATCTTAAAGTCTAAGTGGGTACATTATCCACAATACTGTGAGTTCAGTCATACATCACTGTGCATGATACAGCCATAGCACTTCCGCAGCCAGAATCAGGGGCTGATGAATATCTACTCCACTAAGTAAGACAATGACTGCCACTTCCTGCACTCCAAACATCAAAGGCATTCATTTATTTGGCAGATCGTTTGAACAAAAAAAGCTACTCAACAAAAATAAGTAATATTGGTACGAATGAATTGTTGTACAAAAACTCATTCCCAAGGCTGCCTTTATCTGATTTCAATCCCAAAACAGTATATTTGTCTTCTGTGGTGGTCTAGCAGGCAACTCATTTATTAGTAATGGGTAAACAAATCCTAGTCTTACCCAGATCAGGAAGTCTCAACTCCTATACTATACTAATTGTACAGCTTGGCAAATAACACTGCAAAATTGAAATCTCAAAATGTTGAGATATTAAACAATTTGAATCTTTCATGCAACACACGTGCATGTCTGCAATTGTTAAATATGAAGTCAAATTTTAAAGGTAATATAAATGTTCCTGAGTTGCTAAAATCTAATTATGAATATCGTGGGTGAAGTTAGAGAAGTGCACCTTCAATTCAAGCCCAAGTGAACTGAAACTATGGTCTGTTCATACTTGTAACTTATAGACCCTGTCTCACCTATTGATTTTTCTAGTATAATCTTTCTAATTTAAAGATTATTACAGTGAGCTCATCTCTGCTCAGCATCTCTGTTAACTTTAATTAACAAATAAAAGTTCCAGAATGGTTTTAAATAAATGACCTGTTACCTTGATGAAATGGGGATGTAAATTTGATATCCCTGAAAATGGACCTAAAGCTGCATGATTAACTTGTCCACTGATTGCCATGCATGCAGCAAGCCAACTTCATGCTTCCTGCTCATTTCAATAATTTCCGCATCAATTCCCAACATTAACTGCACTGTTGATTGGTTGGACTTATCAACAGGGGGTTAATATCACTTGACACAGAGCTTGCATTATTCAAAGACAATCTTCACTTCTTCAAGCTGTGGTGCACTAAAGGTACAGCTGGTTCTGACAGTTACACAGAAAGTGAGTGATTTGGAAAATAGTGAAGCTTTTCGCCCTCATTGTGCAGGTTGCACATGCTGTCAATTATTCAACCATGTCAGTTACATCACACAAAAAGATTACATGGCATTCACTGACCAACATCCTTCCCTCTCTCTCTCTCCCCTCTCTCTCTCTCTCATACACAGGGTAAAGTGGCACTAGAGCAAAGGCAGCGCAAGAGCCAAACAATGGGGAACAGACGTTGACTTGGAGAAATTAGTGTTCACTATTATTACAACATATTTGTGGAGACTGTGGTCAGACAGTAAGGCTGAAAACATTGAAGATGATGATACTGGCACACTTACTCATCCTTCTCACTTCCCAGCTCCCAAACATCCTCCAATCTTCTATGGTTTAAAAGCTGCCGATGGCTTAAGAAAACACAACTTATCCACAACTACCTTATTCATGTACCCTTCTCCTTACAGCTGCTCTAGATATGCAACCTACCTAGGCCGTGGAGGAAAAGCCAAGGGACACTGAAGATGAAGACGTATAATTACTAGACGCCACATTTTCAGCCACAGTTCAGATATTGACACTGCACTTAATTCATAGGACAGTACAGAGATTGGATGCAAAAATTATGAGACCTTGGCCCCTAACAGCTGGTAGCCAATGCAGAGGGCAAGGATAACATAGGTGCCTGCTCAGCAGAAGGCAAATCATACACAAACACTGTTGGTGGGTATGTACCATAAAGCCTGCCAGAAAGGACACAATGTTAAGGAACAGGGAGGTGATCAACATCAATTTGGCACAGAGCTTGGAGTCCATCCTTTACAATGTGGCCTATTGGTGGACCAAACCAGGATGCAGCATCTAATGCTAATGCTTCATTTTACTTTGTGACACAAGTAACAGTCACCCACATCTGAATTGGAAGCTCATGGTGAACCATTTGCCATGCAAGCTCAGAGTGCTACCATTCTGGTTGTAGATTACAGTGCACACAGCAGTTTACACAATGTTACAGCAATTCAACAATATGTCTTCCAACAGATTCTTAGGTTTGCGGAGGCACAGTCCCAGGGGAATGGCCAAGGCTCCATGATTCATGAAATTTTTATCTTTTCTCTGGTAGTTTAGCAGTCTCCAAAAAGTCAGGGCTGAGAATAAAAGTTCAAGAGCCTTTGAAGAATACTCCAAAAGCAGAGAACAGCTGAGGGTACGGAAAAGTCTTGTGTTTGTCCCAAAGGTGCTTACAAGTCAATAAGAAGTAAGCTCCAGAAACCAGTTACAGCCATTCCAACTGAACAAGGTAGTTTAAAACAGGGACAGATCTTTCACTGAGGTTTAGAATATCTGTAAGATTGCTGTTGAGGGTAAAAAAGGTTGAATCTTTATTTCTGATATTGGAAAGAAAACCATTTCAACCAGTTCATGTGCTGTAAAATATTGTGTTTTTTTATTTGTATGCAATAAACATTGAGGTATATTGACAGCATCTTATGAATATGTTCAGTGACTGATCATCATGCTTTACAAACAACAAAAATAAAACATAAACATAAAACTTGACAGTGAGACTTCACTCTTGGATCTGACCTGTCCAGTAACTTGGATCGTGACAATGGTAAGCCCTAGGATGTGGATGATGAGGGATTTAGTGATGATCATGACATTGGACATCAGGTGGATATTGAGTCTGGAAACACTGTTTCAAAATGACATTATTAGAGTCAAATCAATGTTGCACACAATGTTGTCATGATATGCCAGCTCTGCATACTTTCAATGGACATTACTCTGCATACGCTACCCCTTCACAAATACGGCATCCATGAGACTCTCACCAGAACTATTCACATGGTCCCATATGTACCATTTTGAAGCTCAAAGTGCACTTTGTGATGCCAAAAAGATGCAAAGAAATTCAGTTTCTCTCCAGCAATACAACGACTATTTTAAATTATTGCATTTTTTCCCCTTTCTTTCAAAATAACCAAGTAGGCTGGGGACTGGAAACCATGTGTGTGCTGCTTTGAAGGACTCATGTGTTGGATTAAATTTGGGTCACCTTACATCCAAGTGGATCTTTTTCAAAGTAACTTTATACAAAAACAGGATAAGTGTCCCAGCTGATTCTAATTTTACTGATCATGAACTCAGTACAAATTGACAGAATAACTTCAGAAAAAAATCAACCTGTAGACCTGTTTCAAAATAAAAATGGTAGTAATAAATTCAAATTAATCAGAAAGTTGACCCAGCCTGAGAAAAAATAATTATATTTCCATAGAATATACATTAAAACTGGATCCTACAGTTTTTGAAAAATATTTTAGTCAAGTACTATTGAAAACAGGCTGTTTGTAATGTGTAAACAGACATTTCTAATGTGATATAGCCAGCAACATCATAACTGCTGGATATAGTAGAATTGCTAAGCAAACATAGGATTACTAATCCAAACACAGGACATCCCATTGTGTACAGTTAAGACCAAAAGACCATTAACAAAAGTTTCTGCCACACAACACAACATGTATGCTGCACAAGCCTGTTAGATTCCTGGGTTTTTAAGCAATTACATAATAGACACAAAGAGATATCGCAGTCTCAGTGTAGATAAAAGTAACATGTTTGGGGATTTCCAAACAATAGCTTTCATAAAGCACTGTATTGTAACACTTGCAGCATGAAAAACAGCGTTGACTCAATGCAGATCTTATGAATTGTTCAGGTTCTGCAAATTATGCAAAACTCACAAACAAAAGACTAACTATAGCAGCAACACGCGTGACAATCCAACTGAAATATAAAAATTAGTCATATACTACCAAGTTATTATGAAAATGCTGTTTCCCACTTTCTGGTTTCTTGTTTTAAGTTAAAAGAAACTCTTAAAATAATTGGCACCTGCACTGTTAGATTCAGTATATATAGGTTCACTGAAATGTTATCTTCGACATTGTCTTACATCTAAAATCTCCTGCACCATCAATTTGGGAGAGAACTCAGAAAACTTTTGGGGGTAATGAGGAATGCAACACCAATAAATCAGCAATGGTGTACCAGATTTCAATTTTCATTATGCGATAATGTTTTCATGATGGCTTTAATTAATTAAACAGTACAATGACATGACTCATTTGAGAATTATTTTTAAATGTTTCAACTATACGTCATATTGAACTAATGTTTAGTTTGCAAATTTAATACACAGTTTAATGTTGAGGTTGTTCTACCTGAATTATATTTTCTGTGGATGTCAGTGGTGAGACTGTCTTGCACCGTTAAAGAAACACTAGCTAGTTGTATTAATAAGTCCCGGCCTGCACTCTGTAGATTCAGCTGTGTGCAGTTACCTCACCTTCCTTCTCCAGTGACCTCACCCTCTGACAATGCCTCTATTCAGACAGATGTTGTGGAAAAACTTGCTTACAAAAGCTTCATTTTTTGCCAGATTAATGAGCGAGCTCTACCATTCTGATTCAGAAAAATGAAATGAAATAAACTACATTTTATGCACATCTGTAAGAATTTACTGACTACATCCCAGTGTGTACAAGTTACTATACACACATAGACCTCATTCATCTTTGAAATAACAGGATATTTACATTCTTACCAAAACAAGTACCAAGGAAGTGTATGGAAGAATGACCTTTACCAGCATTATAAAAATTGCAGCAAAAAGTTAAATTTGATCAATTTTGATGGAATGAGTGCTCAAATCCTATTGCTACTAATTTATATGTGTATATACACGTTATTTTCTCGAAGATGTACTAATGCAGTGGTACTACTAATGTAGTAATGCATTATTGTATGCAAACGTACAATGGTAAAATTGATACATGCTATCAAAAATCACAGCTGATTTCAAGTATCCTTTTCATTGTATTGTTATAAAAAGCGAAAACTATTTAGAAACTATCTGGTATTTTCACTCTTAATGATTAATGAGTGATGTCACAAGAGTTTGTTGACTTAGACTTAAAATGCTAAAGTTTCTCACATAACACGCCATTATTTGTTCAGAAAGCAAAATTACGTTAGTTACCAAAGTTATAATCCTGATAATATGAAGGCCTATGAAGAATAAACTTCAGTCTAGATTGCGCCTCATGTATAATGAAAAGAAGGGAATGAACTGTAAGGCAGTCAACTAATTGAGAGACATAGATAATGCCATAAAGTTTAGGATCAAAGCTCGAATAGTTTATAGCTGTTATCTGGAACAGATGGGATAGATCTTACCACTCTCAACAAGGAGAAAATGAGCAATGTTCAGTTAGAAATTTTATAAGCATTCCTCTGCTCCTGGAGAATGCCCAAGAAATGAAGATAGTAAATGCAATTCCAATCTTCAAAAATTAATGAGACACAAACCTATAAATTACAGAACCATTAGCTGCAGATCCATCATGGGAAACTGCTCAAGGGCATCTACAGAATGCTATAAATAAGTATTCAGAGGAAGCAGTAACCAGTCTTAGCGATTTTAGGCTGTACTAAACAATATTATGAGAATGACTTAGGGAAGTAAGTGAACTAGCAAATGAAACTATTCGAGTATGAACATATGAATTAGAAGCAATAGGCCATTCAGCCTCTCAAGCCTGCTCCACCATTCATAAGGTCATGGCAGTTAGTGTTTTGAATTTTACATCTCTCTCATCTCCGATAACACTTGTTTCCCTGACCCAACAATTTGTCTACCTCTGCCTTAAAAGTTTTCAATGACTCCACTTCCATTGCCTTCTGGAGACAGAGAGGCCAAAGTCACACAAATCTCTGTGGAAAAAAAAATTCTCTGTTCTAAAAGGGCAACTGGTAATCTCTAAATAGTGATTAATTAATCTCTAAATAGTGCCCCTAATTATTGAACTCTTGAAATAATTGAAAAACTGTCTAGGTGGATTAAAAACTGATTTGCAGAGAGAAGATAGAAGGCAAAGGGAAATGCTTATATGAAGACAATGTACCAAAGTGGGGTTCCAAGGGAACCAGTTCTGAGACTCGTTATATTTATATATGTGAATAGAATGGAACAGAATCTCTTTAGCACTAAAATTTTCTGATAACACAAAACTCTTTGAGTGTATAATGATCAGAAAGGAGATTAATCATCATCAGGACAATTTCCATTTGTTATGTAGATATGCTAAGAAATGGCAAATTGATATTATTGATGGATATTATGTTATGATGGAAATTATGATTAAATATAAGATAGCAATCTAAGTATTATGTCAGAAATTTGTGGGTTCAGGTCCTACTCCTGAGATTTCAGCAGATAACCTGGGCTGGCACTCTATTGGCACTAAAGGAGAGTTGTACTGTTTTTCAAACTAAGCAAAAAAATCAAAAAGATCTGAGAATACTGGAAATCAGAAATAAAATCAGAAATTTCTGTAAAAATTCAGAACGGTTCCAAAGGTGATTCACTGGGCCCAAAATGTCAACTCTGCTTTCTCTCCACAGATGCTCACAGTCCTATTCAGCTCTTCCAGCAATTTCTGATTTTGCACTGTCTTTCGGATGAGACGTTAAACTGATCTTCAGTGGCTCTCTTCAGTGAAACTTCAGAATGTTATTCACTATTTAAAGATATGCGGAGTATTTTTTAAGAGTGTCCTGGTCAACATTTACCCCTCCAATCAACACATAAAATGGTAATTTATTTCAATGTTCTTTCTGGGATCCTGCAGTGTGTAAGTTGGCTGCCATATTGCGTTATATTACAACAATAACTATGGTTCAAAAGGACTTAATTGGCTGTGAAACACTTTGAGACATCCTGAGGTTATGAGGGGAATTACATAAATGATTTTTTTTAAGTTAGCTTGGTAAATCTAGAGATACAGCCAGGCATCAGCAGGGTTTTAAAAACAAATACGGATAATCAGTAGGCTGAACCCCAGGGGGTCATTTTCAGAAATCTATCATTACCGTGACTGGAATGTTGCTGTGAATTCATATTTACTTTAAATTCTAGCAGGACTCATGAACTCATCATGCATGGTTTGAATTGCACTCACATCCAAGTCCCTGCGGTGGACTTGTCCTAATACGTTGCACTACGATAACCAGCTCCACCCCATTGTTTCACCTAAATAATTATCAGAACCATGTTTTTACGAACCACGTTTTCAATTTATTGCTTCTCCACCATATTACACAATTGCTTTTCTGTTTAATTACTTTTAAAACCTCAGAAGGTTGTGATCTCCAAAACTGTTCTTAACAGTGGAGCAATCAATGAGAATTATTTTGGATGCAGCATGCTAACGTGAGGTTTTATTACGAAGAATCATTAAATATGCACTAAAATCCTAACTACCTCGTGAACTATTTATCTGTGTACTGCTAATAAGAGATGTTACCACAGCTGATTCTCCCTGCAGTCTCAAGTAATCAATTATCCATCATCAGATCCAACAGTAGTACAGACACAACATTATTACACCCTTGGGTTGAAACTTGAAAGGTCACTAGCTAAAGTGTAGTTACATGAAATAGGGCAATTTATACTACTGCCTGAAACCAATTTTGATAGGACAATATCCTACCTTGGTGACACCCAGGTCTGGAATAAAACAAAGGGTTGTTTGTTATAACATTATACCTGTCAATCAATCTGTAATTCTCCTGAAGTCTCCAGTGTTTCAATTTCTCTTCCAAATGTCCTATTGTGAAGTTTAAAATTTAGCATTTAAAAAATATTTGCCAACTGTCCGAAAATACACAGAAATGAGTATTTGTTTAGTGCTGGTGACTGACCCTTTCTCTACAAAGTCTTTTTCTGCCTTTTTTTATAATAAGTACAAAAGGTTTTCCAAAATAAAACTGCTCGTAGCTACACTGTCCCAGCATGATAATCAACCTTTCTTTTAATGAGTCTAACTTGTCACATGTATAACATCACTGTACACCCTTATAATCAGTGAACAAAGATTTGGTGGAAATGAACACATTTTGTTGAAGCTTTTTGTTTTGTATTCATCAGGACACCCGCAAGAAGATCTATGTAAAGGGGAACAATATATTTACACTGCATTAGAAGAACATGCTAATTGTTTAGCAAGTGGACCCTGATTGTTAGGGACATTGCCATGGAGGATGCACTGGCTAGATTATGACTGACATTAACTTCTCCATATTTTGTTTAGATTTAAACCAGGCAGGTTAATTCTGGCTGGTCAAGTCATTGCCCTAAGGAATGAACCAGAGAATGTCTGTTGCTTCTTTTGTTCAGTTGAAACAGGTGCAATCTGTGAACTTGTTCTTTCCGTCTGCAAAGAACAGGTGCTGTGTATTAATTAATTATACTAAAATACATAGTTTCCAATGCATGCAGGTGCAAATGCTGGAACTCCCTTCTTAACTGTGAGTGTCCCTATACGTCAAGGATTGTTGTGATTCAAGAAGGTAGATCACCGATACCTTCTCCAGAAAAATTAGGGATGGTCAATAAATGCTGGGATAGCCAATGACGCACACATCCCATGAAAGAGTTATATTAGGAAAAGGGCTTGATTTCAACTCTCCATGAGCAGATAAGAGTTTTGAGCTAGTTAAAATCTCACCATTGATTTCACTAACTATGCCTAACCATTTTGTTCCTTACCTTTATTTGCTGTTACTTATCCACTCTTCCCAAGTCCATCTTCTTCAACCACCCAGTTTCCATCAGTATTGCTGCTTCAACCTGGGCATCCTATTTGTGCACCCTCTTGTGGCTCCTACTTGCTCCAAACAATATTCTCCTTCTGCTCCTTAACAGTTCCCTACTTGCCTTTTGGACCTACTCCTCTTGCAAATCCCTTTTGCTCTTCAGTGTCATTTATGGTTTCATATTACACCAGTCTCCTGAACCACCTGCTGGTGGCAGCATAACATTCCTTCTTGAACAGCGTCCACTTCCACCTCCTTCAAAATCCTCTTCATCTATTGTCCTTCATTGTATTTTCCGTAAACTGATCCACTGCCTTCCACGGTATTTTATGTTTGACAGCTTCAAAAGCTTTTTAACTATGTAATGGAGATATAATGATAGGGGAAGTACCCATGCTTTCTTTGAGATCAGCCAGAGGAAGAATTTCTGACACTTACTCCAAAGCTGGCTTGCCTGCTGCAAATTCCTTTCTCTATTGTGCTTGGAGATTGTATTTCTGATGACTTCTAGCAACACAGCACTGGCATCTAGAATGATTATTCCAGTCTGTGGTTCACGCGGACCGAGTAAATAAAATCCCATACGGTCTTGGCAATTGTTTTGAATAAACTAATAAAAATATCTGTATGCATTTTCTGAATATTTAGCTTGATTTAAAAAAAGAAGATTTTCATAATGAAATTTATTTATTTAAAATCCTATAAAAACTACATGCTATGAACGAGCTGAATGTACAACGAATGGCTACAATTTTGCCAATCAGTTTAAAGCCACCTTATGAAACTTTTGTCAGTGACTTTATGAGATTGTGCTGCAATAAAGGAGTCTTAGCCACAGAAAATGTGCTTAGAGTCAGCTTAATGCAGCTGGTAGCATTCTTGCTTTTGATTTAGTAGTTACAAGCCCTATTTGAGAACAAGAGCACACAATCCAGAATGTCATTTAGGTGTAACACTGAGGTATTTATTACCTTTCGTATGAGGTTATTCTGATGTTTTACACGGGTGCTTACATTTTGGTAGTTGTCAATTGTTGGTGTTGTGAAAGCAACGCATATCAGCTAATGGTTGGATTAGTGTGCTGTTACCAATCTTCCTTTCTATATTGGGTGCTAACATCCATTTGGTTAGAGGTGATACAGCATGAACAACATTACTCAAATGGGTAGTACTGTTCATTTTTACTTTCAGCATTTGCTTCTTCTGGAGAACTTTGCTGACTTTAGTCTTCCGACGTGTCTTAAATAATGGTAGGAGGATTGTCTGGAAATGACAATGCTGTATAAATGCAGAATTTTCAATGAGTTTTGAGATCTCTGGCCACCACACTATTGAGTGAGTCCTGGCTGTACACCTGGCAATCCTAAATGTCCTTGGTAATCCTTGCTAAGATATTGTCCCAAAGGAAAACTGGATTAGTTAGCCTTCAGTCATATGCTAGTGAGTCATCTATGATTTTGAAATGCTGTCAGCCCTCAAAGAAATGTATTCTTGACCAATTTGCTGGATTTTTTGCTTGACCTTCCTTCAACGAAATACCAGCAAATGGTAGCACATACTTGGTCACTTTTTTTCTTCTCGTTAAACTTGCTTGAGATTCTTTTGGTTTGTTGGCTTCTTGGCCATGTCAAAAATTTCCTTTATGCCAAAACAGATAATCTTTCTTTTTGGGTTATGCCATGAATCCAGTCAAATCAATGAAATCTTCTGCTGGTTGCCCCTTGACCACTTAGTCAACAGTAGTTTGTTCCTGTACCAATTGCACACTTAGAGTTAACTGATCCTATTCTGATACCTCAAGAATGTGGAGGTCAAGACATTCATGCAGGCTTAAGAGTGAGAAGCGTTAATTGTGAATCACATTTACATTCTCAACTCTCTTTATGTTTTTGTTACAGACAGGTATATCATCTGGAACATGCAATTTCATTTCTGTATAACATTGCATCTACTTCTTCATCCATGGCAGTTGATCAGATAAGACAGTGATGCTCACCGTGTATCAAGCTTAAAATTAATGAGATATCCATTGACATAAACTGGTTCTGTAAAACTCTAGCTGGTCGATTCACAATTTTTCCTTGAAATGCCTCAGGTATCTTTTCCAAGTATGATTGTGCTATTGCGTTACATCTTTGTATGTGTAAGCGTTTGGTGTTTTGCTGTTCTGAAACCATATCCTACAGCTGCATATGCTTTGAAACAGACACACAGTTCTACAGATGTAACACCTTTTTGTCACATCTGAACACTGCTTGTGCCTATGAGACTTTTTGTTCCACAGTGATGGCACAGACTTTGTGCCTGTTGCTTGGTCCACTAGATCATGGAACATACCAGTACAGCACAGGAACGGGCCCACTGTATGTGTTGGCTTGTCGTCATGTGTGTCTTTAGAGTGTTTATACATTATAAAGTGAATTAATTTTGTTGCTCTTTTGTAATAATATTGTCCTTCTGCTATCAAAATTTATCTGCAAATCATCTTGCTTTCTACTTACAGAAAAATTTGAATAGTTTTCTCCAATGTCAAACCTTCTTTGAACTGTAATATATCTGACAAAGATTCATCAATAATTCCAAACCTTATGAATCCTGTTTTCAAAACTCCGTAGTCAAAGCTTTATTTAATCTGTAGAAATATCCATGGATTTCCCTGAATGTTAAACATTTCTGCTAAATTTCGCTGTTTTAAGAATTGTATTTGTTCTCAGATTGAAGTCCATAGAGCATAGAGTCCCTACAGTGCAGAAACAGGCCACTCAGCCCAACAAGTCCACATCAACACTCCAAAGAGCATCCTACCCAGACCCATCGCCCTACCCCTGAAACCCTGCATTTCACATGGCTAACACACCTAACCTACACATCCCTGAACACTATGGGTAATTCAACACAGCCAATCCACTTGACTAGCACATCTTTGGACTGTGGGAGGAAACTGGAGCACCCAGAGGAGACCCAAGCAGACATGTGGAGAACATGCGAAATCCATACAGTCACCTGAGGCTAAAATTGAACCTGGGTCCCTGGCGCTACGAGACAGCAGTGCTAACCACTCAGCCACCATGCCATCCCATTAATAATCATTAGAAGGTTGAAGAATATCTTCAAGAGCATCTGTACCTTCCTTTATATTTAAGCAAATAAGAATGTCATCAACTGTAGGTCCTTTAGAATACAATAATGTATTTACTCATCCAGCTAGTTATTTTGTTTAAGTTTGAAGGAATTCTGGAACTTAAAAACTGTTTTATCCAAGATGTTCAATCATGTGTTCCATTTGGGCTTTCTTTGGTTTTCAATCTTTGAGGTAGTATTACTTATCTTGCCATATCCTCTTAATATATTTGTTTATTCTTCTTACCTCACAGCTGTCCTGCAAATTCTACTGTATGTAAATTCTGTTATATTTCTGGCTTTAAATCCTGTAGTAAATAAACATTATTTAAATTTCTTTTTATAGAAGACTTCCAATTCCACAAATAGCAATGCTGTTGCACTTTGCTTTATAAGTTGTTTAACTGCGCAATAGAACAAAAAGCTTTAGAATTTGTATTATAGCAATGCTTTATAATTTTAATTATTTTAAAGCTTTAAATTCTTTATTAAACCACGCTGTACAGTACTGCTTACTGGGCATTTACTTGCCCGTTTTCCAGCCAAATTATAGTGAAGGTTTTCCCATTTCCAGCAGCCAAGATGAAGGTATTTTTGTGAGTAGAATGAGTATTCACTCTACTTTCCTGCCTGAAACATAATGCCTCTATATTCCTGCAACTTTCCAGTAAGCTCCATGGTTGCAATCAGTGTTAAAAATCTTCTAAATATCTTCTTCTGTCATCCTCTGTCTTCTTTATGTTTTACCTTGCCATTTTGTCACTTTTCCTGCTCCTTACCAGGTCTGAAGTGAAAGCTTTAGCCTAGAGTGTTATTTCTGTGTTGTTGTTCTTTCTGCTAACTGCATGCTTGCTCACATGCTTGCAGTTGCTGATTGATGGAGTAAGACAGTAAAATATTTAAAGTGGTAAACTCACTTGTCTTCTGAACTTTCTTTTCCCTCAAGTCCAGCAGATTTTTACTCTTACTGTGTGCTATTTAAAGAATGATTCCCACTGCTGATCACCATCTTGTATGTTCTGTGGAACCAACTACTACCAGCTAATTGGTTGGGATAGAATGCTGTCACCAATTCCTCTTTTTCATTCTGGATCTAAGGGTCTGGTAGGTCTTAATGAAAAGGGGTATTCTTCTTAAGAGGATATAAATTATACAGGTACGTAACAGGTACAAGTTACATTGGCCAATAACCAAAACTTCACTGAGATATTGTTGTCACATTGGGCTCTCGAGCAAGACTCCTCCTTTGCCCATCAAGATTGTTTGAAATTACGAGATTGGTTGGAGGTGACGGAGTCTTCAGTAGAAAACTTTTCAGTACCTTATTCAAAAGGAAGACTATTGAAAAGTGGGCAGGGAGTTCTCCTGGCAGCCAAGTCAGCAATGATCCCTCATCCAACAATACCAAATGCAAATTAACTGGTCATTCATTGTATTTATTGTTTACGTGACCTTGTCCTGTGAAAACTGGTTGCTACATTTGCCGACTTAACAGCAACAGCTCTTCAGAAGTAATTTATTGTTTATGAATTCCTGAGGGTGAGAAATGATATTATGCAAGGTATTTCTTTCCTTCTGTGTTGCAGATGCAGGTTTATGATAACAACTGTCATTCTATTCATCTGTTTCAGTGTTCCCTAACAACTAAACTCCTGGGACAAGTACCAATGATCTTTTTCAAATCTAATTCATAATTCTCCTTTCCAGCAGCACAACATCATAAAATTACTTCTAAAAGATCCACAGGGCAGTGTTAAGCTGCTAATGATGCCAGAGGGAAAACTTGATGGGAAATGGCAAAATGACAGAAATTAAATGTGTGTTTTGGTATTCTGACACTGTGTAAGAAAAGCGATCAAAACAGACCCACTAAGGGACGAGGCTATCTCACTGGGTGTTTGTTTCTAATCTCAGCAAATGGTTGACAACATAAATCTGTTTATGTTGGTTTAAGCAGATATGCCTGGGCTCATGCTATTACAGTTAATCAGACTATTTTTTCATAATATAACTGGTCACAATTAATATTTGGATCAATTGTTTTTACCCCTCAGTGAAACAAAGTGTTCAGCACCAGACTCCCCAGATATTGAAGCAGCCGACATCCATACATAGCAAGAGTGGGGTAATATCCAGGTTTAAGCTGATAAATAACAAGTAACATTCAATTACAAGTACCAGACAATGAGCACCTGCAACGAGTGCCAAACCATTGCCTTTGATGTTTAGTGGCATTACCATTGCTGAATCCTCTACTATCAAATATTCTAGATATTACTATTGAGCAGGATACTGTGCCTAAGGATACTCTGGCTACAAGAGCAGGCCCAGATAATGATGCACACATCTCAAAATCAAGCCAAAAAAGATGAGCTTATGCACTTATTACTCACAAGAACACCTACTTTTCACTATCCCAAAGGGTGCTTTACCTTTCGCCAAAGGTCTGCTTACCTCCTGAAGAGGTAGGAGCAAATTACCGCAGATGCTGGAATCTGTGCTGAAAACAAAAAAATGCTGGAGATCACAGCGGGTCAGAGAAATGAAACACGCTTTGCAGACCACCTCTGGGTCTGTGTACAAGCATGCCCAGACCTTCCTATGACTGATCATTTAACACAGCGTTTTGCTCACTTATCTGTCCTCGGCATGCTACAATGCTCCAGCAATTCACAGCGAAAACTGGAGGAGCAACATCTCATCTTCAAACTAGGCACTTTACAACCTTCCAGGCTCAATATTCAGTTCATCACCTTCAGATTGTGAACCCATTCCTTTCCTTTCTCTTAGCTTTGCTTTACACATTTTCTGTCACCATTTCCCTCTCTCCCTCCTCCAACACCAGTGGGACTGTCTGTTCTTTCCAGTCTGGCAGGTAGACACACCATTGTTCTGCTTTTCTCACATTCCGATCACTTAATCTGCTCTATCAGCACTCTTTCTCCCCCAGCACTCCAACCTGCATCTCCACCCCACCCTCCCACTATTGCATAAATGCTGCCCCCGCTGCACTTCACTCCAGCTCTGATGAAGAGTCATCTAGACTCAAAACATTAGCTTGCTTTCTCTTCATGGATGCTGCCTGACCCCCTGTGATTCCTAGCAATTTTTGTTCTCCCCAGAAAGGTATTCCAGGACCACATGTAAAAAGGATATCTTACTTCCACAAGTGGGTGCCCTGGCCATCTCAAACAAATGCACAAAAACAAGCCTGCTCTTACTTGGTCTAATGTCACCATTCCATACTCCAGGGACTCACCAGAGGCAGCTGGTCATTTAAGTGGCCAGCTTTCTCCAGGAAGCACACTTTTGTGAACTACAAACAGTTTCCAATCCTGCCCCCATGAAAATAAAGAGATGCCTGGTTCAAGAGCAGGACTTGAAATTCCTGAGTTCTTCCAGCATTTTCATAATAGCAGATATGCTCTCTATTGGTGTCAAAAATTTGGGCCATAGTTGGTCTCACAAACTGAAATTGTGAACATTTACATTTATTCACAGTTTTTTTTTAGAACTGGATATCATTTCCTCAAACACACTCTATTTATTGTTAGCGATTGGAGGTTTAAATTTCTTTCAATAAATGTCTTAAATTTTAAACAAATATTAGAATTTGGCTCCTGTGGCATTTGTGATGTTGCCAAAGAACAGCATGACAAGTAAGAAGTGAATAGGTCCAAGGAATAAAGCTTGGGGATTTCTAGAGGTAATGGTAAATTGGCAGGAAGAAACTATTGCTGCAGATGCTTTGGCTATCATCTGTTTAGTTACAATGGAATCAAGCTGGGGAATTTAACTGAGCTGATCAGTGAAGGAGAGGTCTTGAAGGAGAATGGTGACTGCAGAGAAAATGTAAAGGACATGGCTGAAAAATGTATCATTTCACAATCGCAAAGGATAATAATGGCTTTGGGAGATTATAAAACTTTCAAAATCTTCTGGAGATGGTAGGAAATTTGTAAATTAGGTGAATTGAGCTAAAGTTGCAGTGTTGTGGTAATGGCAATCAAGGGTAGGGGTTGGTGTAAGCCAGAGAGGGTTTTGGCCTGGTGAGACAATGCAACTGAGGGAACAGCAGAGGCAGCAACATTGATGGATTTAAACTTCTGGACACAGCAATACACAAGGTTTTTGCACTCGATGGTGCAGAAGACAATGAAGTAGGCAGGAAAGAGATTTAGGAGACCATATCCTCGAATTTGTGGTTGTCCTACTCTAGTTAGCTTGTTGCTTTAGATTTACAATGCTGTTGACTCAATAATGCCTTATGAGCTGTAAGACAATTGTTTTTCAGGTAATACATGTTAATTCCAGCAATAATCTGCCTTATTTCCATTTCCAAGATTTGCTGCTAACAATGCAAAAAGGTTGAAGGTCTACTGAATTTAAATTGCACAAACATCTGCCCTTCTGTGTTAATGTTTACAAATCAAAATTCAGTTCAAATTCCAATTCACAACATAACTAGAGAGGTACAGTTTTATTACTAGGAGATGGGTTATCAATTTCCAAAAGTGGATTTCACCTTGTCCAGCCATAATTATTTCAAGGAGTTGGAGTGAAACAGAATGTAACAACACAGTAAAAGATTAAGTTGGGCATTATTACTGAAGTAAAAGAGTTGACGGCAGAGATAGAGAAAGAGAGACAGAGGGTGTAAATTTGGATAAAGCCTGAAAATAGTATAGGGATCATGATCCTTACCTGGCCTTACCAGACTGACTAGTTCTGGTTCACTGCAATACAATAAGCACACTAACATTGTGCTGCTTGTTCATTGCAATGACCACAGTATGCAGGCCACCACTAATGTGAGTGGCTGCACGTCCGAAGAGCTGGTACAAAATCTGAGAGCTCAGCAGGAGTTTCAATGGTAGTTAAAATAAATCTACACCTCTTAAAAGTGAGGTATATTCTACATGGAGCACATGATGGAAGTGGCTGCAGAAATGACTTTGACCCAATAAAAGTACTGGAAATTTTTTTATTCATTCACGGGGTAAGGGCGTCACTGGCTAGGCCAAAATTTCTTGCCTATCCTAATCGCCCAGAGGGAAGATAACAGTCATTGCCGTGTGTCTTGAGTCATATGTAGGCCAGGCCAGGTAAGGATGGCAGTTTTCTTCTCTGAAGGACCTTGGTGAAGCAACTGGGGTTTTCCAACTATCAACAATGGCTTCATGGTCATTATTAGACTCTTAATTCCAGGTATTTATTGAAGTCAAATTTCACCATTTGCCATGGTGAGATTCAAATCCAGGTCCCCATGACACTATCTGGGTCTCTGGATTAACAATCCAGCGATAATACTGCTAGGCCATCACCTCCCTCAATGACACAACACGACTGATAATGGCCTTCAAGGTTCAGCATTATGGTCAAGCAGTCTCTGTATTGCAATAGAACGAAAGTAAGGTGTGGTATTGTTGTTGAATGAGGAATTGGATCTCTGTTCACGGGTTTGCCATTGATCATGGGCAGCCTGGCTAGACGATGAATGTGTTGGTTACCTCCTTTATTTTTCCTACTCCTCTTCAGGATTGTTTCTCTTCCTTTTCCTCAACTGTTCACTATTGACCTGGTGGCTTAGGGTTTATCATCAGAACGATGTTTTTGTTAAGAAGTAGCAAACAATGATGAATAATGACTCTTGTTCTGGAGGAGAGTGATGCGCTCCTCCATAGCAACTTAAGCACAAAAATTGTTGCTTAAGCACCATGCTGACTGTATGTGCTTGTGCAACTAAAATCATGAACCAAGTAGCCAGCAGAAGCCACCCTCTCGGTTGATAGGATGGTTTAAATAGATACAGTCCCGGAGTCAGACACAGAATAAAGGCATCATGATGGCTGCCAGGATAAGACACATGATGTACTGAGCACCTGATGATATATTGATTTACGCACATTTGGTGTACAAGGAAGTGGATTCCTTTTTGGTTTCAATGCACCGCTTACTAAAATGCTGCACCTACAAATTGAAATGTACGTAGTCAATGGCACTGAGCGTCACGTGGAAGTGTGCTATCTTGGCAAAGCTTTGTGCATGCCACACTGACCACTCTATACTCCCCTCTCAGCATTCAGAACAATAGATACCTCCATCTTACAGCAATGGATGGAAAACGAGATATTGCCTGTTCAACCTGGGAAGGATCCTAACTTGAAGAAGCTCATAGCAATAGTAATCTTCCAAGCAACTGGTTGGACTATCCCCACTCTGTCCTGAAGCTGCCTGCAAACATGAGGCAAATTTCAGTGAACAGCTCCTTTGTAAAATAGAGCTGCTGTTTAAACAGTTCATTGCCAGGGTAAGGGAAATTTTCCCAAACATTCTGGATGGTTATGGACCAGTTGCTGAGACGCCATTTCCTCCTCCCCTCGCTGCTTTTTAAATAACTTTGCCTCCTCCGTGTTGCCTCCATTTAATCAATCTGACACACTACAGGGCAATGGGGATGGTAACTTCAGCACCCATAACTGGGAGCCAGATACTTGAACAGAATCCTGTCAGAACCAAGGCCTTCATCATGTGCAACTCCACTCCCTACTGATATCACCGACAGCAGGGAAAAACTAATTGCCCTTCTACAAACACAGCAAGATTGAAATATCAGTGAGTACTAAGCTGATCCTTTTAAATAGCATTGGTGGGGAGGGTCATTCTGCTGAATGTATATTCAGCTGCATGTGTTCATGAGAAGGAGTTAGTTGGAGCATTGAAGTTGAAAATGGGACTGAAAGTGAAATTTACATAACATAATATGTCTACTCAGCGTATTTCTGGAGTATGCTCCTAACACCCATACAAACACACTGAACAACATTGCATTCACACAAGTTGAACTGAAAATATGTACATGTGGCTTAGGTGTAATTTTGCATCCAAAACAGCACAGCACGCTTAGAAAACACTGGCGCTTCAGAATCAAATTCTGTGGCCAGATTCCGTCACTACAAGCTTAACAACTGTACATCATCACAGTAATCAGATAAGACAGTCATCAGTGCTTCACATACTGTTAACATTATCATCTCCTCTGTTTAACTCATTTTTTTGAAACTTGATCTTTCTGGGCTGCTATCAGTCAGTGACACTTACACAGTGCCAAGAGTGACTCAGAACAAATAATTTAATCAAATTCATTCCTTTGTCTCATTAAGGTTTAAGAGGTTTTGAACAATTTAAATTAATCTACCGCATGATACTGGCAAATATTTATTGTAGAATTTGCATTTATATGGTGCTTCACCACATCTTATAAAACATCCCAAAGTGCTTCATATACTATGAGCTATACTGAAATGATGTCTCTCTTACATAATTCAACATGCTAGCCGTTTGTTAATTTGCAAAGATCCCGCTAATAGTAATGTGGTGATTGACCAGTTACATTATTTTTGGTGGTACTGGCCAAGCTATCAGAAAAAAATCCCTTTACTTGCATAGCAACTCTAAATTCCAACGAGCAGACAGACTGTATGTTGGCCTAAAGTAACAAACAGGATTAGACCTCCAGCTGTGCAGAACCTCCTCATACTGGATCGACTCAAATCCTGCAATGGGGCTTTAAACTGTTGTATTATCTAGATATCAACCACTGGTGGTTTGTGCCTGGTGTAGTTCACTAATGCCAATTCTCTTTCTACACTTTTAAACTAAAGGTAGAGTTCTGTTGACACTGTCACTATCAAACACTCCCAGGATAGGTACAGCATGGAATTAGATACAGAGTAAAGCCCTCTTGACATTATCCCCATTAAATCTATGTTGAGTTGAAGGACCTATCTATCAGTGTTAGGGTACTTATCTTGCAATAACAAGGCGTAGGTTATTCCAATAATAGCAATAGTTACATCCATTCCCATCAGGACTTCGTGCAAGACTAACCATTTATCTATCCAAAGACTGTGTGGAATCATCAGCTTGGGTGGAGGCTCAGAACCATTGCCTTACATGGCAGAAACCAGGATTTTCTGATTGATGATTCATGTTACCACTGAACCGAGCTTTAAATAGTAACTCCTTAGAATCTTCAAGGATTAACTCATTCAGTATATATTCCATTAAGTGATCATTTTTAATATTAGCAACGCGTCTACAATCAACTTTTTTTTTTAATCTTGAGCCTTTAACATAGATAAAATATTCCAGGGTGCTTCATGGGAATATTATGGAGCAAAATTTGACACCAAGCTACAGAAGAGATATTGGATCAATCTTGGTTAAAGACATGGTATAAAGATGTCTTGAAGGAGGAAAGAGAGGTCTACAGACGAAGAAATTTATTGAGGGGAATCCAGAGCTTAGAGGCTAAGTAAGCTAAGGGGTGACCACCAGCTTTGGAACAAGTGAAATTAGAGATGCTCAAGAGACTAGAATTAGATGGCTGCAGGTTACTCAAAGTGGAGGGGCTGGAGGAGATTACAGAAATAGAGAGGGACATGGGCAATATGTGATTTTAAAACAAAGAAAACCAATGTAGAATAGCCAAGGGTGACAGGTGAACATGACTTGGTCCAAATGGCATGGACAGCAGAGTTTTGGATAACATCAAGTTTATGGAGGGCAGAGCAGAGTGTGGAGAGCAGACAGGAGTCTCTTGGATCATCAAGTTTGAGGGTAGCAAAGGCATGAATGAGGGTTTCAGCAGCGGATAAGCTGAGGCAGAAGTGTGAATGGCCGATAAGACACAGACAAGTATTACATGATCTTTTGATGGTATTTCTAAGTGGTCAGAAGGTCATATCAGGGCCAAATATGATATCAAGATTGTTGACAGTCTGGTTCAGCCTCAGAACATTGCCAAGAGACAAGATGTTAGTAGCTACGGAACAGAGTTTTCTGCTGGAATCCAACACAAGTTTGTTTGGTCCTCCAAACATTTAATTGGAGGGAATCTTTTGTCACCCAGTACTGGCTGATGAATAAACGGTCTGATAATTTAGATACAGTGGAAAAGTTGAAAGTAGTGGTAAGTTAAAGACGAGTGTCATCATTGTACAAGTGAAAACTGATGGATGTATTCAAAAGATGTGGCTGCATTAATCATCTGGGATGGTCTTAAGTTCCTTTGACAAGAAATTTCAGATTAAGCTGAGCAATGGTCAAACAACCAGTGTGTCCTTTATCTGCAGAATACAGCTACAGTTCAGGACATGAGATGAGAGTATTGCTCGAGCAACTAACTGTCTAAAGGCAAGATGGCAGTATACAGTAGGGGTCAAGAACAAATTAGCAGTTTAAGGTGTAGGATTAAAACTGAGAATCACACAAAAAGGAGGATACAGTGAAGACGCAGTTTGACAGGTGACTAGTGAATGAGGTATTGTGCCTTAACACAGTAGTAAATGTTAACTTTCACTTAAGTTCTTAAATGTTTTTACCATTGCTAACAAATCACCATTATAAACTGTATTAATGCCAGTCTCAAAACATTTGACCTTTCCTCCTAAAATGAAGAATTTCACACTAAAGGATATGGAGGCATTATAGAAGGTGCAGAAAATATTTACAGGGATGGTGCAAGAATTTTTCTGGTCAAGAAATTCTAAACAGGCTGTGACTCTTCTTCTAAAAAACATAAGTCTGAGAGTGACCTTTAAAACTATGGAGGGAATTCACAGAGTAGAACTAGGCAAGATGTTTCATTATATCTTCAGTTTCTAAAGATGGTCTTGGAAGATTTCAAGTGATGGAGCTGTGACTATGGCAGAATGTTCCATTGTGGAATTGTCCTTGGAAAAAAATTTGTTGACCCACTGTCTTGTAAACATATGGCACTTGCAGCTTGTGTGGATGGTCATTACCCTGAGGGCACCAGGCACTTCTTTCTGTCAATTCCCAACAGTCCATTCCATATTTTGTAGAACACAGTTCTACATCCTTTACTGCTGCGCCTCAAGGATTGAATGCTACATTCTACATTTTTTCCCTTCCTCATGGGTGACGAGGAAGTGAGCAAAAGCACAGCAGTCATCTCGTAAGAATGAGGTAGCATACACTGAGAGTACCAACTTTCAGATCAGATTCTTTGGGATGTCTGAGGTCAAGAAAAGCACTATATAAATGCAAGCTCCTTCTTTCTTTCTAGATGTTCATTCTCAGTCACACATTGATCAATTGTCCTTCACTGCCTAAGGTGGCTTCACAGAGGTGCCACTGTAGTGCTCTGTGTCAAAGAGAGTCTCAGTCCTAATATGCTTTCTGCCGCAGTTCTACATCAGCAAATCTGGGGCTCTCAGCATCTTACAAGCCTATTGGTTGTTCTTTTCTGAACTTTGGTTGCTGAATCAAAAATATTTGGTAAGGCATCTGTCCCAAAAGGACAGATCCTCTACAGAGATACACTTTTTCCAAACATTCCACAAAGGACCATGTCTCAATATGAGGTGTTTCTGATGCCTTAAGTTAAATTAACATATTATAAATCCTGGAACCTTTGGTTCAGGGCTGATGCTGCCAGGTGAGTACAATTTGTACTCCATCTTAGTACAGTAAGGATCATAACCACTTATAAGAGTAATCCTACTGAGTCCAGTCAAGTTAATGGGTGTCAGATAAACTAGTAAAGGTTCAGGATTTTTACTTTCAGAGACAAGGAGAATAAAGAGCAGAATGCATGATTTTTTTCCCCCATCTTTACTAACAAGGTGAGTACTGCACCACTGGCTCACCTGCATGCCAAAATTATTTTATGTTCCTTTTACAACTACAGAAATATTAACAAATTTTAATATAAATTAAGTGCTTCTCAAGTGTAGTCCTGTTGTAATGTAGGACATGGCAGACAAACTGTGCAGAGAACATTCCTGCAAAGTGATAACTGTTGAGATTTTTTTTTAAAGAGAAATTGATTGAAGGATAAAAGTTGGCGACAGGTGGAATGGGAGAACATTCTAGGAGACAGTTGGCTGGATGACAATAAATACAGACATTGGACAATAAAAGAAGGCTAATGGCATTCTAGGTTCTTAATACTGCAGATACTCAAGTCAAATACAGAAAGTTCAGAGGAGATTTACACTTAAGGACATAAGGAGGACAAAGAGAAAATATGGAGAATCAATCAGCAGACTTCATGTTGGATGCTCATTCCAATTAGTTTCTCCATGCAACCAGTAAGACCAGGCTGCTTACTAGTTGTACGCACAAAAAGGGAGACTCAAAAGTATGCAAGGTTAGCATATATTCCAGTTAACCTTCCATCTCTGATATGTCCCTCTTGAAAGGGAAGCTGCATTAAATTAAAAGGCGGCCAGTGGATACTGTTATAGTGAGTAATTGAATAAATAGAAGTGGATCAGCAGAATGGAGGAGGGCATCATTGTTCACAGAAATCATACCAAAGCCTCAGTCACAGAGCCAAGCAGAAAGAGGAGCATTATGTTTTCATGGGAGCCAAGAGGCCCATGTTAATGACAATGGTCTAATAATCTATTGCTTCAGAGACTGATTCATTCCTCGGGTTAGTTTATTTAACACAGTAAAACACATTTCAAGTTATGAAGCTGACATTACAATAACCAACTGATTTCTATGTGTGCTGCTGGCAAATCCAGCAGATTAACTGTCACAAACATTGTATATACATAACACATGGTATCCTCAAAGGCAAGCTCTTTCTTTAAAGCAAAGTAAGCATTCAACAAACCCCTTTTTTTCCAGAAGAAAATTTCATTATTTACAATAACAAGTGAGTCTATGAGCCTCCATAATTCATAGGCAATTCATTGATAGGTTCAAATCTCATGATGGTCTGGAGGTGTTGTCATGTTTTCTTTCCTGGACTACAGTTACTTTTTCAGAATTTGCTTATGTTGATGCAATACAGCCAGGTTTTATTCAAGATTTTTTCAGCTGTTGGGTGGTTCAAATCCACTTGGCATTTATTGTTTTGTCCTGTATGAACTTCCAGCTCATTTCAAGTTTCTAGTTTTACACCTTGGATCCTTCAGATTCTATTAATTTTTTAGCCTTCTATCAGTCCAGTATATTTCCTCCTTCATAACCTGTTCTAGCAACTATTCCGACTCTCCAACATCTTTTTGACCCCTTTGATGACTGGTCTTCTTCTACTTTCTGCTTTATTTGTTGTTTAGCTTCCTCTACGTTCTGTTCAAGCTCTCCACTACAGCAGTATTGCTGACATTTATTTATCAAAGGACTGTCTCCTGAGGGATTTTCAGCTTGGTTGGGCATGCTGTACAACTCACTCAAAATAACCATTTAGAGCTGTTTGAAATCTATCCCAACTAGCATTCAATGGTAGCACAGAACTCAATGAAGAGTCAATGAAGATATCACAGTGCTGTCATGGACAGATGCATGTGCAACAGGAGATTAGTGAGGAGGAAATCAAGTAAGTTCTTCCCTCACCATCTGCCACAGATCGAATGTAGCAGATATGTCCTTCAGGATTCGAACACCTCAGTCAATAATGGGCTCATAAGCCATTTTTGGTGGTTATTGCCTCAACCTGGGCACATTCTGTGCCCTTACCACCCTCAGCGCTTCTTCCAAATATCGTTCAACATGGAGAAATTAGTCCTTCACATTTGTCTCACCAGAGATGAGGGTTATGCTACAGTGGCACCAAGTAGTAGAGATGCTCAATACGATTAAAATTGAAATAGAATTGGAATATAAGTTAAAAGGTTGGCAACCTTCAAATTAGAAAGGTCTCAGATTAGATAGGATACTTCTTATGTTACTGAGATAATTAAAAGTAAAAATGACCCAGTTCTGGTATCACTCTTCTCATGCTTCTTAGATATGGATGTGGTACCAGATGACTGAAGAGTTGTAAATGTTACAATATTCTTTGAAAGAAAGGGGTCAGGGATGAATGAACCTGGCAACTATAGGCCAGGCAGCCTTATAGTGGAGGTAACAAATCTTTTAGAAAGAATAATCTAGGGCAAAATTATTTGGAATTTGGAAAAACAGTCTAATAAATGACAGTCAGCACTAAGGTTTTGGAGTAGATTTGTAGCTCGGGTTGTGGATTTTGTGGTTGGTTGGCTTGCTGAGCTGGTTCGTTGTTGTTCCGCAGACATTTCATTTACCCTGCTGGGTAATATCCTCAGTGCAGCTTCCGCTGAAGCGCCATTGTGTTTTCCTGCCTGGTTTTTAAACTCTGGAGTCCATTGAGCTGGATTACCTCACTTCCGGTTTTCCTTCGCAGTGGGGTATATATGGGGTCGAGTTCAAATAACAGGTGGGAAAACACAACAGCGCTTCAGCGGAGGCTGCACTGATGATGTTACCCAGCCAACCAACCATGACAGTCAGCACATTTGTTAAAGACAATTTATGTTTGACTAATTTGATTGAGCTCTTTGATGCAGTAAATTGAGGATAATGTGACTGATGTTGTTTATATAGATTTGCAAAAGGCATTTGATTTGGACCACCTAATAAACTTGTTAGTAAAATGAAAACCCATGGGATTAAAGGACAATGGCAGTAGAGATACAAATTGCCTAAAGAACAGAAAAAGACTGTAGGAATGAAAGATTTCCACTTCTATTTACATTCACCCACCCTCCTTTTACCTCCACCACTTCCAACAAACAATTCTATGTCCTTTTTCCTTGTCTCTTCTCAGGCCCTTGCTTCTGTCATCAAGCCTCCTGTCATCCCTTCCTTCTTGCACGCTTTGTCTCATTCAAATCTTTACCCTAGCCTTTCCTCCTGCTGAGCTAAGTTCAACTCTTTAATGAGCTTGTAACTTCCCTCTGTGTCTTTCTGTTGAAGCCGTCTGAAAAGTTTGTCAAGGCACTCGTCACTACTTTCTTCTAAACAGCAACTTCAAATTAGCTATCCTGGTTTTTCATCGATCTTTCCATCGAATGCATCCACTGGAGGCTAATGTTCATAATCGCCCCTGTATCCAATTTACTGATCCTGGTGCTGACCCTGAGATTAAGTCAGTAGATCACTGATTACCACCCTTCTTCACATTTCCTTCCAGAATTTCCATTCACTTGTGAACAAAGTCCATACCAACATTTAAAACCATAACTGAAGCCAGACTGAGGGATGATGATACCTTTCTAATAAATGAAGCCTCTCTTCCTGGTTATAACTTTTAATACTTGCCTCATGCAGACTCAGAGTGGTTGGGTCACTTCTTACCAAGCCTCACCTTGAGCTATTTCCTCATTGTTTCAGCATTTTCTCCTTTATTGATCATCTCAACTGTTTCACCACCCCACACCTCCTAGTTAAAATCCTTATTCTCTACTCCCATATCCATTTTGTTGTCAAGCTATGTTACCTGATCTATTTCAGTCTCTGTACCAGTTGACTGCTCATCCTCCATGATTTCAGACTCTGTCTCAATTTATGATATTCTGTTCCCCTCTCTCCTGAGATTACTGCCCTCCAATCCTACCTTAATCACTCCATCTAATCTTTCCCTCCATGCCAACTCCCCATTCTTTAATCGTGGCCAGCCTTGACCTTGCTATTTTACATGAATTCACAATGGCCATTGTATCAATTCTGGATAAGGTAATAACTAATCACTTCCATACATTACATTCCACTTATATCTCCCTTCCACATCCCAACTCTACTTTCTGTGTCTGCCAATGGGGAAAAAGAAACTGTCTCCCAATTATCTTAAATTTGCACTTGCAGAAGTCCCAACTGACAAGCCTTATTTCCTCTATTCACAATAAACCTCTGAAGTTATCGATTTCACCAACTACACCCTACTTTTACTTCCTAGTCACCAAGATATCTGCGTTCTTATAATTCTATCTTCCTGTGCATCCCAATTGTAATTACTCCACCATAACTGGCCATGTTTCATCTCGGTGTAAATTCTAAATTTTGATATTACCTCCCTAAAACTCTCTGCCATCTAATTCATTTTTATCCTTCAAGGAGCCCTTTAAAACCTACATCTATGATCAAAAATTTGACCAGCTGCCCTAGTATTTCTTTATGCCACACAACATCATTTTGTTTGATAATGCTTCTGTGAAAATGCCTTGGGACATTTTATTCCATTATGGGGCCTTTATAGATGCATATTGTTTTGTAATAGATCCTGAAAATCTGTTGTGCGACACCAACTGATGAAAATTCACCTGAAAACCCTCCGCTATCGTCACGGAAGAATTGACTTATTTGTTTTAGGTATTTCAGATTATTTGCTAAATCAGCACAATTGCTCTAAGACTAATACATGAAATACATTTCTCAGTACTTCTTAATTTCAATGCTAATATTCTTCAAGGTAAGCTACAAAGAAATTGGACACTTTAGCCAGAAACTATAGCCTGAAACCTTGAAAGAATTATTCCAATTTTGCTTTTTAGCAACTCCAAATTACTCAGGTTTCTAATAAAAAGTCCCCACCAATACCTTTTATAAGGTCTGTGAAAACTACTTCTTTTCCAATATTTTTAAGAAGTGAATTTCTAAATAGGTCCATATTCTTTTTAGGTTTGGTCTCAGAGGGTGAAAAACATATTTCAATTGAATTTTGTTTCATCAAGAACCAAAGCTAAAAGGGTCACTGAAAATATAAAAAAAAAGCAGCTGGTTTGAGTCAAAGACATGGCATTCACAGAACACAATCTTATTCCATACCTATGATGGATAATTGTTCTCAATAACCTATTGTAGCATGCATTGTACATGGGACATTTATGTTGCACAAGACAAGGATTACACAGTTACCTACAGGACCTTAATTCTGGTTACTGTCAATTTAATTGGCTAAAATATTCACTCATGCAAGCAATACTGGCAATGAATACAATATGCATTGAAGAAAGCTGCATTTACTAATGAAATAATGCTAAGAATGACTGATATTTTATGCTTATTTTGCCAAATATATGCTCTCCTATCAACAACTACATTATTTATTCTTCTCAATCATATGTTGTTGAAAAGCTGTTCACTCAATGAATAAAATCATAATTGAAATTATGTTATACTACCAATGTATATTTTGCATCAGTGAAGTATATGAGAATGACATGGATTTTCTTTATAAAGTAACAATAAAAGAAAACAGATTGCACTCCAGTGTATTTTATATTTGGGATTTCAAATGTAAGTAAAATATTCCACGTCCATCATCTTCCAAAAAATACTTGGCCATTTCATTTGCCAATTATTTCCACAGGGAGTAACAGTGCTGTACTCTGACAGCAATCAAATCATAATCAATTACCATTGTTTCTTCACAACTTTGGGTGCTTTACAAGACCATTGAAAGCGTAAGCCTGCAATCAAATGGTTCAAACAAGGTGGAATTTAGTGGATAGTCCAGAAATACCTAACACATTGATTAGATGGTCAGGTGGAAGAGGTGCCATTTTTTTAATCCCTGATCAGGACTTCTGACTATTGGTAGACAGGGTAAATATAGATTTTGCCCCAAATGTCAGCCTCCTGAAGAGAAATGCATGATGTCTTAATGCATGATAGCTGCCCACCCATGAGCAGTATGTAGCAAGAATTAACTTGGCCTTCACTTTCTGTGTACTTCATTATTTCCTCAGTTATCTATCTACAGTTACCACGCACTCCAATCTGCACTGATTGTAACGTGGTCAGCCATGTAGACCTCACAGAATGAGTTCCCTGATTGGGGTTGTAAATCTGGTCCAGTCAGGAAGCCCTTTCTGACAGATATAGGCAGGAATGTCAGAGGTTCTGTTCACTCTCAGAGCTGGCCCTGAGAGATCCAGGTCAGTGTCAGGGACTCTCCATGTGTAAATAAAGGATGACTTGATGACGGGATACCAGCCTCTGTGGAGTTATTTCACAATCCTTATGCAATGTGATGTACCTGTCTCCCAGACAGCCTCACCAATTAAACAGCATGCATTGAATGGATACCTCATGTTAACTAACTCATTGGATCTTCTTGTAGTAAAAGACAGCATAACATTTTAGCGGGAGAGAAAAGATTGGTGGTGGCCGAGCACAAGCAGGTTTGGCCACAGAGGGCAGGCCCTACAGCTAAGTGGCACATCAGTGTCCCTCTTGATTTGTCATAGAGATTCAAGGAGCTTGCAGATAGTTGGTGACAGATTTACAAATTCCTCTCATACATATTTCATTTCAATGCCTGAAGTACCAGGAGATCGAGTATGACAATTATTATTTTGCCTTAACTAATACATGCTGCTTTCATTTGTCTTCAAGGACCATTACATGTACAGCAAGTGTAATCAGCACAATTCTTCAAAGGAGCTCATTCCTTTGGATGGTGAACCAGGACAGAACATACAGCCATGAACATGCACACATCTTGTACTTTGGGGACCTTAGTTAGACATTTAGTACGGTTTGCACTTGCTTATTCATAATCTACAAGTGAGCATGAGCAGACACTGATAGCAGGGAAATAACACTAGGCCACTGCCTCCCCTATATGGGCTTTGCCATTCAACTGGATTATGGCTGATCCAACATTCCTTATGTCCAATTTCCTGTGTTTTCCTCATAACCCTTGACTCCCTTATTGATCAATTGTCTATCTCAGCCTTAAATGCTCCTGCTCTACGTGCTGGTGAAGCAGCCTTTGATGATCCTCCAAGGACTTCTGAGGCCCAGCAAACAAAAAAAAAAAGGCAGTCCAACAGTCCTGGTAGGGATCTGAACAGTCTGCCTCCACTGAAACCAATACACCAGTTCAGAATGCACCATGTATAAGTGGCCAAAGGTATAATTTGAACAAATTGTAACTCACTGAGGGTGTACATAGTACTTGATAAAATTCTATGTTAATAGTTACTTAGCATTACGGATCTTAAATATTGGCGAAAAAGGGCCAAACTATTGAAGCTTTTCATCCTGCATTCGACAGGATGGGTGCAAAAATAACAAACTTCAAAAAGAACAGATTAAGAGAAGCATGCTGATTGGCTGGCAAATATACTTTGAAAGGTTGAGTTGTTACCATGACACGCAAATGTACCCTGAGAACAGTTATTCCCCAAGCTTTTGTTCAAGTTCAAAGATGGTAAGTCATATCTGATTGGTCAGGTCATTGCCATGGGAAGGCACCAAGGAACTGTTGTTCCCCATGCTCTTGTTTTATTAAAAAATAGTGTAATGCCTCAACATTTACTTTCTATAGAGGACAGGGTCCTGCATCTGATTATACGTAGCTTCTCATTCAGGTAAGTGAGTCACATTGCAAGCTTGACTTGTAATCTTAACTTGGCTGTTCGAAAAAAATCTCAGCACATTGAGATTGTTCCGTAAGTGCTTTCCATTTGTGGAATCACGTCTAACATTGGACAAAATGCTGTGAGTTTGCAAGCATGGGCTGGTTAAATACTGTCTAAACTCTGCCTGTTGGAAACAGCTGAAGGAACATGCATTTTGATGCAATCCACCAATTGTTGTGAAGTATGGCATACAAACCTGGCATTACAAGGGCATTGAAACTCAAATAACACAGTATTTATTGTTGTGATTGGCAGAATATCTTCTTTTGCTATTGTAATAACAGCAGTGTGAAACAGCTAAAGGGTAATTTCAGGTAAACTAGTTTTCAGAATTGAAGGTTGCAGCATAAGGCCCATTCACGTGCTTGTGCAATATACAGCAAGAAATGATCTGATTGATTATCTTTGACAGAATGTCTGTTTTTCTTATCAATATTCAAGCAACTGTAATAAGCCAGCCTCCACTAAATTCAGAGATAACAAGGTGTAGAGCTGGATGAACACAGCAGGCCAAGCAGCATCGTAGGAGCAGGAAAGCTTGACGTTTTGGGCCTAGACCCTTCTTCAGAAATGGGGGAGGGGAAGAGGGTTCTGAAATAAATAGGGAGAGAGGGGGAGGCGGATAGGATATGGACAGAGGAGAAGATAGGTGGAGAGGAGACAGACAGGTCAACGAGGCAGGGATGGAGCCAGTAAAGGTGAGTGTAGGTGGGGAAGTAGGGAGGAGATAGGTCAGTCCAGGGAGGACAGACAGGACAAGGGGGCGGGATGAGGTTAGTAAGTAGGAAATGGGGATGGGGCTTGAGGTGGGAGGAGGGGGTAGGTGGGAGGAAGGACAGGTTAGGGAGGCAGGGACAAGCTGGGCTGGTTTTGGGATGCAGTAGGGGGAGGGGAGATTTTGAAGCTTGTGAAGTCCACATTGATACCATTGGGCTGCAGGGTTCCCAAGCGGAATATGAGTTGCTGTTTCTGCAACCTTCGGGTGGCATCACTGTGGCATTGCAGGAGGCCCAGGATGGACATGTCATCCAAGGAATGGGAGGGGGAGTTGAAATGGTTTGCGACTGGGAGGTGCAATTGTTTATTGCGAACCGAGCGTAGGTGTTCGGCAAAGCGGTCCCCAAGACTCTGCTTGTTTTCCCCGATGTAGAGGAGGCCACAACGGGAACAGCGGATGCAGTATACCACAGTAGCAGATGTGCAGGTGAACATCTGCTTGATGTGGAAAGTCTTCTTGGGGTGTGGGATGAGGGTGAGGGGGGAGGTGTGGGGGCAGGTGTAGCACTTCCTGCGGTTGCAGGGAAATGTGCCAGGTGTGGTGGGGCTGGAGGGGAGTGTGGAGCGGACAAGGGAGTCACAGAAAGAGTGGTCCCTCCGGAAAGCAGATAAGGGTGGGGAGGGAAAAATATCTTTGATGGTGGGGTCGGATTGCAGATGGCGGAAGTATCGGAGGATGATGTATTGGATCCAGGAGGTTGGTAGGGTGGTACGTGAGGATGAGGGGGATTCTGTTTTGGTTGTTATTGCGGGGGTGTGAGGGATGAGTTGCGGGAAATGCAGGAGATACGGTCGAGGGCGTTCTCGACCACTGAGGAGGGGGATGTTGCAGTCATTGAAAAACGAGGACATCTGAGATGTACGGGAGTGGAATGCCTCATCCTGGGAGCAGATGCGGTGGAGGCAAAGGAATTGGGAATAGGGGATGGCAGTTTTGGAGGAAGGTGGGCGGGAGGAGGTGTTTTCTAGGTAGCTATGGGAGTCAGTGGGCTTGAAATGGATATTGGTTTCCAATGGTTGCCAGAGATGGAAATAGAGAGGTCCACGAAAGAGAAAGAGGTATCAGAGATGGTCCAGGTGAACTTAAAGTTGGTGTGGAAGGTGTTGGTGAAGTGGATGAACTGTTCGAGCTCCTCGTGGGAGCACGAGGCGGTGCCGATACAGTCAATGTAACGGAGGAAGAGGTGGGGTTTAGGGCCAGTGTAGCTACGGAAGAGGGATTGTTCCACGTATCCCACAAAGGGGCAGGCATAGCTTGGGCCCATGCAGGTACCCATGGCCACCCCCTTTGTCTGTAGGAAGTGGGAGGAATTGAAAGAGAAGTTGTTGAGAGTGAGGACGAGTTCGGCTAAGCGGATGAGGGTGTCAGTGGAGGGGGACTGGTCGGACCTGCGGGACAGGAAGAAGCGGAGGGCCTTTAGGCCATCTGCATGGGGAATACAGGTGTATAGGGACTGGAGGTCCATGGTAAAGATGGGCTGTTGGGGACCAGGGAATCGGAAGTTTTGGAGGAGGTGGAGGGCGTGGGTAGTATCACGGACGTAGGTAGGGAGTTCCTGGACCAAGGGGGAGAAAATGGAGTCAAGATAGGTGAGGATAAGTTCGGTGGGGCAGGAGCAGGCGGAGACAATGGGTCGACCAGGGCAGTCAGGTTTGTGGATTTTGGGAAGGAGATAGAAGCGGGCGGTGCGGGGTTGTGGAACAATGAGGTTGGAGGCTGTGGGTGGGAGGTTACCTTAGGTGATGAGGTTGTGGATGGTTTGGGACTCCTCCACTAAATTCAGCTGATCTGAAGTTGATGCATCCACACGAAAAACATTAAAACCCACTTTTCTTTTTCATTTGTATGGGAAGTTGTATCCAAAGGAAAGTTAAAATCCTTTGAAAAGGCTGCCGTTTGAGTTATAAGGACTGGGGCATTTTTCCCTGAAGCATCAGAGGCTGAGGGGTGACTTTATAGAGGTTTATAAAATCATGAGGGGCATGGATATGATGAATAGCCAAGGTCTTTTTCCCAGGGTAGGGGAGTCCAAAAGTAGGGGGCATAAGTTTAAAGTAAGAGGGGAAAGATTTCAAAAGGACCTGAGGGGTAACATTTTCATGCAGGCAGTGGTGCATGTATGGAAAGAGTTGCCAGAAGAAGTAGTAGAGACAGGTAAAATTACAACATTTAAAAGGCATCTGGATGGGTATATGAATAAGAAGGGTTTTGAGGGATATAGGCCAAATGCTGGCAAATAGGGATTGACCAGACTGGGACATGTGGATGGCGCAGACGAAGGGTCTATTTCCATGCTGCATAACTCTATTTGTATCCGTTTATAACTTTAAGTTATATCTTCACTGGCTACTCACCGTGATGATCATATCAACCCCAGTGAGCAAATTGCTCATATAGAAAGACATTTCAGTGAAATTCTTAAGTGAGCCCATTGAAACTGGTGCACAGTCATGATTTAGTTTTGCCAAATCTAACTACTTATCCATTCCCAACCAACCCTTTCGTATCTGTTAACATCTCTCCTTAATGCAGATTTGGCCTTGAATCCTGCTTGATGTAATTCATACACTTTATTAAAATAGACTCTTCATTATCCAAATGCAGACTGGTTGCTATTTTTTGCTGTTTAAATAGACTCTACTGAGCAAATGGATTTTGTTTTTAGTATAAAACAGACTGTTTGCTAGGAATCCTGCTGTAATTCCCACAATGCTTTCCAACTGGCATCTGGATGGGAACATGAATAGGAAAGGTTTAGAGAGATATGGGCCAAATGCTGGCAAATGGGGCTAGATTATTTTAGAATACCTAGTTGGCATGGACAACTTAGACCGAAGGGTCCGTATCTGGTTGGCATGGACGAGTTGGACTAAAGGGTCTGTTTCTGTGCTGTACAACTCTATGACTTTATAACTGATCAGCTGAACACTTTGGCTGACACAGTGTTGTCAATTGGCACGGAGTATTAAATTAGCCTCAATGAATTTGGACAATTGACTTATTAAATAAATAAAAGTCAGGTTCTCTCTCAGTTTTGTCCTATGCCTCCCATTGGAAGCTGTGTGGGATTTTTGGGAAAGCTCAAGATCACATTCCGCTGTTAATTTGAATCTCTGTCCAGCGGTTTTTTTTTAAAGTTTATTGATGGAACATGGGCATTGCTGGCTGAGCCAGCCTACATTGCTCATTCTGAGTTGCTCTTGATAAGATGGTGGTGAGCTGCCCTCTTGAACTGAAACAGTCTATTGGCTGTAGGTGGACCCAAAATGCCTTTAGGGAGAGAATGCCAGTGGTAAGCGTCAGAATGGACGAATAACCACGTGCAAGATATCAAATCTCTGCACTCTCTGTAGAACCATATGCAGGTATGAGTCCTTGCTTCCAGAACAGAGATGCAAATGGGAGAAATAAAAGATAGATAAAATCAATATCAATATACATAAATTATATAAATAAATGTAAGGATCAACAATGTGCTGCCAGATAACAGGGCGTCAGTGAGCAAACAAGGTAACTTTTCCGAAAACATTTGTGCTAAGTGGACACTGTGCAAATGTGTTAAGGGACAGCCACACTGCTTAAAGTTGTCTGCTGATGGACAGCATGGTGTGCCATTTCCAGCCACCCGCAAACTTCCTGCTCACCTGTGTTTGGGGGCACCTCAGATAAACCATAAGCATCACCCTCAGTAACACGCACACACATTAGATACGACAATCTGCATTACTGGCTCATGATATTAAACCAATATAGTGGTTAAATTCAATTCGTTTTTTTTTAACAATTCTTAAATCTTCCTAATTCTGAATTTAGACTTCTAAAGTACACAAAGGCACAGTAGTTTGCAGGTCCACACCAAAAATTGTGTTTTAATTATGCTGGTAGTTTCAAAAAAGAAATTAGATGATGATCAAATATTGAATTTGAATTATTCTAATATATTTAGTGTAAACATTGTAACATAAAACATACCTTTCATTGACGATCCTAAAGTCATTAAAACTATTTTGAAAAAGAAAGCAAAAAAACCATTTGAAATACTTTCACACAGTTGTAACTAACCACACTGCATTTTTGGAACGTTGCTTAAGGAAAACAAGTTTCACTTTTTGACCCAATTCCAAGTGGTAAAAGATAAAGAAGACCTATGGTGACTCTGCTGATTTCCATGGAAATAAATAGCATGAATGTATAAGTGGCACGGAGACAATGAATCCCGGTGAAGATCGAAGAATCCAATTTAACAGTTTACAAAGTATAAGCACTGGCATTTATTGCCTTGGGCACCATCACAGGTAATAAGGTTAAAATTTTCCCATTCAGATTGTGCTTACATCAAGCTTTGTGCTCAGGTTAAAGACTCCGTTAAAAGCTGTTACAGACTTTTATTTCTTCCTTGTTTGCAATGCTTGTAATGCCAAATTACCAAAGAAACAACTGGTTTGTGTATTATTTGCCAAAATCACAGAATGTAGTACAAATCATTTCTTAAAGACTAAGCTACGAATCTTACAGTAATTCCCCTCCTGACTCCCTAAAGCCAGTTCACCATCTACAAGGCACAAATCAAGAGTGTGACAGAATACTCCCCACTTGACTGGATGCCTGCAGCTCCAGTAATAATCAAGAAGCTTGACACGTTGGAGGACAAAGTAGTCCACTTGATTCGCAACACATCTACAAACATTCACTCCCTCAATCATCGACGCTCAGTAGCAGCAGTGTGTATCATCTGCAATATGCACTGCAGAAATTCTCCAAGATTTCTCAGACAGCACCTTCTAAACTCATGACCACTTTGATCCAGAAGAAGGGCAGCAGATGCATGGGAACACCACAACCTGCAAGGTCTGCCCCAAGCCACTAACTTGAAAATATATTATCATTCTCTCAGTATTGCTGGGTCAATGTACTAGGAAATCCCTCTCAAATGGTATTGTGGTCTACCTGCAGCAAAGGGACAGCAGTGGTTCAAGAAGGCAACTCACCACCATCTTCTCAAGGGCATCTAGAGACAGGCAATAAATGGTGGCTCAGTCAGTGAAACCGACATCCCATGAATGAATAAAAAGTTGCTAAGGTCTGAAGTTATACACATAACTATTTGGTCTAGCAGTTTTGACTGAAAAGCTAACATAAATGATACACATTTGGTCTGGATATTAGCTTTAATGAAATTTAATGCTTTCATAATGGAGTCAGGAAGAAATGGAAAACTGAAATTAATATCAGTCACCAGTACAAATAAAAGCTGCAAATATTAGCTTATGAGTTTAACTATTTTAGGTAAAGATGTCAAACTCTATGGAATGGAAATGGTTAAACAGACATTAAGGGTGCACACACAACCACATGCTATCATTTATTTTGTTTCCAGTAATAAACAATATTTTACAGCACAAACAAGACATGTGGATGTTCTTCATGTGTATATTCCAAACTTGTTATTTTCAGTGCAGTATAAAATTCTGCTTGAAATAAAAATCTTCAAACTAGTTTCTTCCTTCCAGCTGCCATAGTTCAGAGCGAAAAACAAAGGCAACATAGAATAATACAAATAGTGATGCTGTCATTTATAATTAATAGTCAGCAGATATGAAGATATTAATTATGGAAAAATGATGGGACCATTTTTCCATTCTATCTGATCAAAGGTAATGTTAAATTTTTTTTTAGAAAGAGAAAGGATTATTGATTTGTAGTTATTTTATCCACAAACATTCAGAGTTGGCACATTTCCTCATGCACTGATCATTTAAGGAGCAAGTGTTCTGTCAAAACTCCTCAAATATGATACAGCCATTACCAGTGGCTCAAATAAAATTTCAAAATCAAATCTTTCCAGTTCAGATACTCAGAAGACTGAGAAGATTTTATACAAGTGTTCAAAATCATTAATGGTTTAGAAAGAGTAAATAAGGAAAAATCATTTCTGCTGGATGAAGGTTTGATCACCAGAGGGCACAAATTTAAGGTGATTGATAGAAGAAACAGAAATGTGAAGAAAAACTGTTTTCTGCAACAATTGGATTGAATATGAATGTACTGATCAATTGGGCTAGGATAAAGTTTCAACAGCAACTTTCCTAAAGGGAATTGGATAAATACACTAAGGTGAAAAAAAATTACAAGAATACAGGGCAAGAGCAGGGGAGTGGTGTTAACTGAACTGTGCTACAAGAGAACTTCTTGAATTCAATTGCTGAATAGCCTCCTTCTGTGCTTTATAATCTGAGGCCCTATGATTTGAACACGTTCCTGGAATAACGCTGAGAACAATACATGACTATTGATAGCATTATATTTTACAACATCTATTATGTCCACTGGGCCACTTTATAATAGCTGAGGTCTGCTGACAACTCAATGAGAAAGGCCATTGCATGAACTGAGGCAAATAGACCAGTAATCTTCTTTGTTGAAACTGTTGAACTGAGTTCACTGCTCTCCACCAGAGTTGCAACTAGGCAAGTTTCAATTGCCTTCAGAGGTTTTGAACTGGAAAACACAAGGAGAGGTATTGGAGGAAATTGATGTAGATCAATGTGCAGAAGACAGAAAAGAAGTCAAAATTGAAGGGAAGAAATGTGCACCATGGTCACACTAACTGTTCGCAATTTGTTTTAGTGCTTTTGGAGGGAATGGAAACCTGATGAAATTCAAACATGGATTTGGCAGGTGACAACATGATCGCAGAAAGGGAGATTTGTAAGGACAGAGTGTTTGGAGTAGGAACACAGCATTCAGCATACTAAGCCTGCTGTGCCATTCAATTAGATAATGACTGATATTCTGTCTCAACATCATTTTCCCATGCAATGTCCTTATCCCATGATGTTATTATTTGCCACAAATATATTGACTTCTGTCATGAACTTGGTCAATGATTGAAGTTCACCATCCTCTGAATGAAGAAATTCCTCCTCATCTCAATCTTAAATCTCAGAAGAATCACAGAAATGTCATTGCAGAAGGAGGCCATTCGGCCCACCATGGACTAATAACCATACAAGTCAATTGCCATGGTGCTCCTTGCTTTGGGTGTCCAAACTTGTCTTTTTATCTCCTGTTTCAGTCTTTCTCCTAAATGAAACCTAATAGCATCATAGGTTGTATTTATCTGCTGTTAAGGCATGAAACATTCATAGAACTGAGGTGAGGTGCTCGCATGGCAGCTTGATTCTGAACAGGATTTGCTGCAAACTGCATCTGTTTCAGCAGCCTAGTCTTATCTTGTCTTCAATGCCCAACATCAAGAGTGGCTGAGTAGCACCACTACAGACTCAGTTAGCAGGACATAGCTGCTAAACTGGGTCTGCAACAAATGGTGAGAGAACCAATAAGAGGGAAAAATCTGCTTGACTCTGTCCTCTACAACATTCCTGTCACAAATGCATCTGACCATGACATTATAAGTAGAAGCAACCACTGCACAGTCTTTGTGGTGATAAAGTTCCACCTTTACACTGTGGATATCCTCCACCATACTGTGTCTCAATACAACTGTGCTAAATGGAACAGACTTCAAGAGATCTAACAACTGATAAATGGGCATCTATAAGGCACTGTGGGTCATTAGCATTGACAGATTTGTATTTGAATACAATATATAACCTCATGAGTTGACAAATCCCCCAGTCTACTATTGGCTGGAAGACTTTTGTATATTGAAGGGCATGCCAGAAGCAGAACCAGGAATATCTGAAAGTGACGTGTCAACTTGGTGAAGCTACAACACAGGGCTATGAACATGGCAAACCATGGCAGCAGCATGTAATAAACAGGGCTAAGAGACTCCATGACCAAAGGACCTGACCTAAGCTCCGTAGTCCTGCAACATTCAGTCATTCAATTAAACAATTAACGGGAAGTGGATGCTCCAGAAATATCCCCATCCTCAAGAAGGGTGAGCTCAGCACATCAGTGCAAAAGACAAGACTGAAATATTTAAAACCATTATCAGCCAGAAGTGCCAAGTGCATGATCTATCTTGGCATCCTCAGCCTAGAATCACAGATGCCAGTTTTCAAACAATATGATGCACTCTACATGATATCAGGAAATGGCTGATGGCATTGTATCCTGCAAAGGCTACGGGCCTTGACAATATCCAGCAATATTTCTAACACTAACCTGCTCCGGGACTAGCCATGCCCCTAGCCAATCTAATACAAAACAAAGAACTACAGATGCTGGAAATGTGATTAAAAAAACAACAGAAGTTAATGGAGAAACTCAGTAAGTCTGGAAGTATCTGAGGAGAGAAAGCAGAATTAAAGTCTCAAGTCCAGTGACCCTTCTTCAGAACTGATAGCAGCTGGGAAAGCTTGTATTTAAGCTGATGACAGGGGATAAGGGGACGGGGAAGAAGTGAGTGGATAGGAGGAGATGGAGCCTGGAGAGAGATAAAGAAAGTTAGGTAAACTTAGGGAATGGTCAATAGTAAGCCAGGGAAGAAGAAAAGCTGAAAATAGGATGGCTGTGCACACCCGTTCTCTCCTGTTCTTCTCCTCAACTCCTGTCATTAGCATAAATACCACATTTTCCCAGCTGCTATCAATTCTAAAGTAAGGTCATGGGACTCAAAATGCTAATTCAACTTTCTCATCACAGATGCTGCCAGAATTGTTGAACTTCCCCCAGCCAAACTGTTCAGATCTAGCTACACAGATTGTAGGAACTGCAGATGCTGGAGAATCTGAGATAACAAGGTGTAGAACTGGACGAACACAGCAGGCCAAGCAGCATCAGAGGAGCAGGAAAGCTGACGTTTCGGGCCTAGACCCTT